>OX422219.1:136110224-137332724 GCA_949130495.1 Sambucus nigra
TACAAAATGAGGGGTGGGGTTTATCCCATAAATCCAAATGAGGAATCTCTTATTTGTAAGTGTGTGTGTGTGTGTGTAGAAAAAGTGTTTTAGTTGTGAGAAAAGTGTGGAAAAAGTGTGAGAATCCCTACTTGGAATTTATGAGCAAACCCTCTTTTTCTTGTTTTTTGGGTTTTATGAAAATAAAAGATGTACAATAATACTAAATAAAAAGTATATTAGGATGTGTGAGATGAGATAATAAAAGTGCTAAATAAGAAAACAAGTTATTGGGAATTTAAGAGAATTTAAGAGAGAGTTTGAGAAAGTTGGACCTTCTTGAAGATCTTGAGCTTGATCTTGAATGTTGGAGAGAAGCCCTTGCACTTGGATGATGATGGAGGGTGGATAATTCACCAAGTTTGATGAAAAGTGGAAGTAAAAAAGGGATTTGGAAGTTGAAATCACGCTGCCTTCGAGAGAGGTTTCTGGGATTCGTTCAGAGAGATTTTTATCAGATATGGGATCCCCTTGAAAATGAGGTGAAGGCCTTCTTTTATAGTCCTAGGTAAGTTTCGATCGACATATATCTGTTCTTGCCTATCGGCAGGTGCCGATAGGCAGGGTCTAGAACCTGCCATTTGGCAATGCGCTTCATGCTTTTTTAGAAAATCAGTCACCGAGGGCAAACCGTTGGTCAGAATCGCGCACGGGGCATACCGTTGGAAAGGTAATTCAGATACCTTTGAAAGTCCTTTGGACTGCTCCCGGGTTCGGGAGTTGAAAATAAGGCTCGAAAGCATTTGTCGGTCCATTGAACGGGGAATTGTTCGGACGCAAACGGATCGTTCGTTCGCATGGTAAGTCCGAATCGCGCATGGGGAAGGCCGTTGGAAAGGTTAGGAGATGTACTTAGACATTCCAAAGAGTTGACCCATTTTGGAGAGTTGAATTTGGTCAACCGGGCCCGAGAAGCGTTTGGTGACCTCCCGAAGTCAAACGGATCGTTCGTCCGCATGGAAAGTCGGAATCGCGTACGGGATGGATCGTTGGAAAGGGTATTCAGTTCCCTTCGAAGATTCATTTAGACTCGGTTGAGCTGAAGAGTTGACTTAGGTCAAATAGTGCCCGAGAGCGCCCGATGGCCTCTAGGTCAGGTTTTGGACGCAAACGAATCGTTCGTCTGCATGGTAAGCCCGAATCACGCACGGGGCAGACCGTTGGAAAGGGTATTTAGTTCCCTTAGAAGATTCATTCATTCTTCATCGAGACGAAGAGTTTGACTTTTGGGTCAAACTGAGCCGGGGAGTGCCCGATGGCCTCCAGGTCAGTACTGGGGACATGACATGGGTTTACAGTGATGAAGGGAGGTACTAGGGACCTAAGGAGAGTTAGGGGGTAACATAATGGGGTGTCTACAGGAATAACACAAGTATATATATACATATATTCACTACTATAAAATACATATATTAATACAACACCCCAAGGCTAAACCTATAGTGCATTGCATACTCTGCTATCATATCCCGGTACATCTCGTACTCTAATAAGGACTATCGGTTAGGAAATTTCCCACGAACCATATATACAAAACACACATAATTGAGGGGAACATAGTTCACATATCTATGGGTCACGCACATACCTACGCTCCCATAGTCAGTTGGCTTATTAACTCACCAATAAGCCTTCACAGTCCTATGTTCTGAGATACAAGTCAATAATCCCGTCAGGATAAGACTGTCTCTACACCACCTCCCGTGATAGCAAGAAGCTAGGTATGTCATACACATAATACTAGCAAGTAATAGGTATTCGCACATCCTATTAATAATTATAGGTATTCTCCGAACCTTCTTATATATATTCCATACGTATTTCATTCTCATTATTACTTATATTAAAGTATTACTAAATTACTATCGTTCCTTAGTAATTTCCAAAGTAACTCTTCTTTCCGAATTAATTAAAGTATAAACTCACATACTTCCTCATAGACCAACCTCATTTTAAATCTGTTAACTGATAATTTTCTCCCATTTGCAAAGACTGGAAAATACCTAAACTGCCCCTAAGAAATTTCCTAAAAATTCACCCTGTCGCTCGAACCAGATGGCATGTCGTTCGAACGACTGCCACGTGTCGCTCGAGCGACTTCGCGTGAGATGTAATCTCGCTTGAACGACTTCGCGCGAGATCGCGCGAGATTGCGTTGTTCGTCTTCTACCTAGAATTTCAGCGTTTTTCCACCATTTTTAATTCTAAAACCTCTAAATTAACATCCCAATATCCAAATAAACAGTTCCAATTCGAATCCTATCAATTATATATGAATTGTAACATCCTAGAATCATCAATTCATTACGAATCATCAATAAAACATGAAATCCCCAAATTAATTTACTAAAACCCTAATTCTTCAAATTCATATTCAAGAACACAAAATTTCCAGATTCATTCTGCACATGAGTTCATCAAAACGTGATTTCTAGTCTACATACATGAAATAATTCTCAGATTCAATCTACATATTCTAATTCTTCAATTTTCATCACTTTTATGAACTAAAACATGATTATAACATCCCTTTACTAACATGAGTATGATAATTTCTAAGGTACGACAAGTTATAAATACTTTCCTTGAATTTTTCGTCTGATTTCTTGACGTTGTTGGTATGGTTGTGTTCCCCTTGTCCCGATCTACACGGTGGTCGTGGTGGTTGTGCAATGAGGTGTTATCTTTTGCCTTTTTCTCTTGGAAATAGCTCTACCTCACACCTTCTATGGCCGTTCTTACTTCCTGAAACTTTTTAACCCTAATTGGACTTTCCTTGGCTGATAAATAATTCTTAATTTTCGTCCATTAATTAGGCCCAAAAATACAATTTACCATAATGCCCTCTCGGGGTGCCGGTTAGGCCTAAAATTGCCCCGGGACCCAAACTAAACACCCGGGTATACTATTTTGACTATCTCGACCTTTCTGGACTCAACGGTGCACTCGAAATGACCATACAAGTTACTAAAAATAATTAATATATCTATTTTATTAAATTAGCTCCGACACGACCCACACGCGCGTCTGACTTAATTTACTAAACTGTCGTATTTCTTACTCTTGACAATATACCAAAGTGTATAATTCCATATTACATATCACACAGTAATATTCAATCAATAAGTATTAACCCTGGCACATTAGTTGATATTTATTTTAAATCCGGATTAATCAATAATTAAATTCTCACATTTTAATTCCATTAATCCCACAATAATAATTAATCCTTTAATTATTTAAATCATAAAAATATGGGGTATTACAATAAGGAGTCAATTAATATGACAATCGCAAAAGAGCCACATAACTTCTCATAATCTGGAGTGACATCGAAGGGGGAGTGTTGATGTCCAAAAATGGAGACAACAAATAATCAAGAGAGACAATTTGTGAGAAATAAGAATTATGAAGAATGGGGATGAGAGACAGTAAAAACAAAATGATTTTTACATGGTTTGGCCCTGGGGGAGGAAACTTACATCCACGGTGGTACTGCTTTTGTATTTCACTCGTTGACTTGGTTACAATTCAGGGTTTTCTAATACAACTTGAGGCTCAAGAAGGTATTCAGAAGATGTCCTTTGTTTCGTATCTCTCTACCCTATTTATATGTGATTATCATACAAAGGGATGGAATGCCTTTATAAGTCAGGAAGTTACATCTTGATACATGTTTATCATAATTTGGCGGGATTCAACTTCATCTGTTACTTTTCCAATTTGTCGAAGGTCTAGTCGAGGTCCTTAATACAGTCAGCAACCATCTTACTTTTGGAGAGCATGTCGTCCAGGTAAACCTTCATGTTAACCCTTATTTGGTCTTCAAAGACATTGTTTACCGACCTCTGGTAGGTGGCACTTGTATTTTTAAGGACGAATGGCATGACATTGTAACAGTAGGTACCTCGATGGGTTATAAAGGAGTTTTTTTTCTCTGTCAGAGGGCTTCATTATGATCTGTTTGTAATCGAAATAAGCATCCATGAAATTGAGGAGTTGATGGCCTGCTGTGGAGTTGACAAGCTGATCAATCCTCAGTAGCGGGAAATAATCTTTCAGACAGGCTTTGTTCAGGTTGGTGAAATTGACGCACATCCTCTACTTATCATTTTTCTTTCATACCATGACCACGTTAGCCAACTATTCAGGGTATGTGACTTCATTAATGAACTTAGCTTTCTACAGTTTGAGGACTTATTCATGAACAACGAGATTTTTATTGGCAGAAAAAACCCTTCATTTCTGCTTGACTAGCCGTGCGCCCTGCATCATATTAAACTCGTGGCACATGAAATCGGGATTTATCCCTGATACGTCCTCGTGGCTCCAGGAAAACACTATTTTACGTTTTCACAGAAAGCTGATAAGCTCTTTCCTTAAAAGAAGATCTAATAATTACCCGATCTGTATCATCCTCTCTGGGTGGATATCGTCAAATGGGACTGTTTTGATTTCTTCAGCAGGATGTGCCTTGACCAGTTTTGCTGCATCTCGGGGATCGATGGTCTCGATATGGTAGGTGGTTGTTATCTTCTTCCTTTCTTCCTGGTCTACTGAAATTAAATAGCATTCGTGCGCCACCTTTTGATTGCCTTTTGACGACGCCTACTCCAAAGTGACTTGGAAACTTCAAGCATTAGTTCACCGTAGATGGGATAACTTTGAATTTCTTCATACCGATCCTTCCAAAGAGAACATTGTAGGCTGAGAGTACATTCTTATTAAGGACAAAAAACCATATTTTCTCTATTCTGCTGATCGACCAGGTGTCGACCAAAACCTCCGGCTCTACCGTTCCCACGGAGTATACCTTTTCTCCTGAAAATTTAATTAGAGCCTAATGATAAGGTGTGAGTTCCACGTCCTCCAGTTTTAACTTCTTGTAGTAGCTTACTCCTGCAGAGCTTTCATTGTCCACCAGGATCCTCGCTACTCGTTCTTCTTGGATGACCATAATGATGACCAAAGGGTTATCATGGGGGTATAATAACCCCGGCAAATCATCCTTTGAGAAATCGATGATTAACTTGTCTTTGTTCACCTTTTGTACCCAATTTTTGAAGCTTGCTGGCAGGTTGTGCTGTGCTTATTTGCACGATTGAGCCTCATTAAGATATGCCTTTCTTTTTGCGAGGTATTTTTCTCCACTGGCTCCACCTCCGGAGCTGAAATGACAATCGAAAGTTATCATGTCGATGTCGTATATGGGTTCCTTAGGCTTTTTAGGAAGATCTAGATCATCATTCGAGTCGTCGTCCCTTGCTATTTTCTTATCGGCCGCCCTTCGATAGCACGAATCTGACCATCTCCTGCCTTTGCCTTCTTTTGGGTTTGATCAGCCACCATTATCCACATACTTGGAAAGCTTGCCCCTCCTTATTAAACCTTTAATCTTATTCTTCAGAGATATGCAGTGGTCTGTGTTGTGGCCATGGTCCTCGTGAAATTCACAATACTTACTTTTTTTCTCTCTTGTTGGCCGACAACTTTAGCTTTCCTGACCATCTGAGATCTTTGCTTTCCCGGATTCCCTCCAGGATGTATTGAACTCCAACTGTGAGGGGCTTATCTTTTTGCTCTTGCTGACCGAGGGCTTCGAGCTGTCGGACTCTTTGGCCACCATAGCCTCTTCGACATTTATAATTTTCCCGCTTTGTCTAGAAGTTCAGTCATGGTCTTGGATGGCTCCTTGGCTAATTCCCATAACAATTTTCCTGGTCATAACCCATTCATCAGGCTGTGATGGCAGCCAGTTCGTTATAATCTACTACCTCCATCTTTTTAGTGTTAAATGGGGTGATGTAGTCGTATGTGCTCTCATCTTCCCTTTGGCAAACACCGAGCAGGTTGGTAACTTGCTTTTCGGGTTTGGCGCCAAAGTAGAAATTGCTGATAAATAGGTGGGCCAATTATTGAAAACTCTTGATCTGACAATAATGTTAGAAATCTTTGGTTGGGAGTTTGGGATAGTGTAATGTTGGTTTAAAGGCCTAACAATGGTGGTTTCTCGTAACAGTGTAGGGAAGAAGATGACAGCTGCTACGGCAAATTGATTCTGATCCTTGGCCGAATCGATTCGTAAAGCGAATCGATTCGAACCAAGGCCAAATCGATTCGATTTCCCAAAATTGCATAGTTTTTTTCCCTTTTTACATAGAACTCGTGGAAAATGTTAGGTTTAACCCTTGAATTAATTATAAGATTCTATTAAGAGATATTATAATTACCAGTAGGCTAATTTGGGTTTGAGGTTGGTATCACGAGATGACGACTAATAATTGATTTACGGGTAATAAAAGCTTATTCAATATTGATTTCTTATTATGGAAAATTAGAGGAATGTAAGACCAAGACCAATTGGCCTTGAGTGGGATTGCCTACTGAATTTACTTAAGGGACACTTGGCAACCATTTGGGATTGAGAAATACTCGAGAATTTACTATGAGAACTATTACGTTACGTAGAATATTCGAAAAATACTTAACTAAGTATGGGGCATATGATATAGGTTATGTGTATACCTATGATGACATTATATATACACATGGGTGGTGTGCTTACCTATTGTTTGATTTGTATGTGTAATCATACTTAGGCTACTTGCTATCACGTGAGGTTTGTGTCGTGGACAGTCTTATTCTAATGAGCCCATTTGGGGGTATATTGACATGTACCTTAGGACATAGACCTTAGGGATTGAGCACCACTTATGTGAATGAGGGTGTGACCAGTCATTTGGGTGCGTTAGGTGTGAGCGTATCCCAAAGGCTTAGATCTATATTCGCCTCCAATATTGTGTGATTTGATTTATGGTTCAAGGGAGACTATCCGAGACAGTGTCCTTATATTGTACGTGTTGTACCGAGACTTGATAGCAGAGTACGCCCACACCGCAGGTCTCCACCTAGGGGGTGTTGTATACGTATATTTGATAAGAGTGATGTATATATGTACATGTGATGGATTCTTCTAGGAGTGTGCTAGTAGATAAGATAATTTGTGATATCTAAATTATTCAAGTGTATGAGAACTAAATCACTAACCGATAGATAGTGATATCTAAATTAACCACAATATACGAGAACTATATCATTTAGTAAAGATTCCTAATGAGTATAAAGAATTGAGAAAATGTAGTAACGTATTGTATGGGCAATATAGGTGGGCACTATAATTGATTAGATTTGAAGAGATGTAAGCTAGACTAGTTAGGCGGGTAGTATAACGAGGTGGGTTAGAGTAGTACGTGAGGCATGCACATTAGTTGAGGGGTGAGGATCTCAAGTGAGGGCACGCGGTACTAACATGTATTTAATATCTTATCTTGTCGCATTTTAAACACTTGCTAAACTTTTTCAAACTGTTTTACTTGGGCTCTAACCCGTTTCAAATCCATTTTGTAAAAACCATTTTAGGTGCCCAGCCATAGGGATGCCAGGCATATGAGTTCCCCCATTTGACATGCTACAGCTTCTATGGAGGCTGCAGGACCTTGCTATTAGACGCCTCCACTTTTATTCAGTTCTTATATATCTTTATCTTAGTCGAGCATGTCACCAAATCGTAGTTGGACACTATTTTTAGAGACTTTGTATTCCCGTTTATTTCCAGTATTGATTCAGACTTCATTCATGGATGACTGTATTTAGATTTTCTTTGGAGTATTATTCAAAACTCAATTATTTACTTGTGTCATTATCTTATTATTCATTGTTATGTTCATGAAAATGGTGAATGATATATTTATTCCGATTTATTTATTGCATGCTAATAATCAAGATTAAAATTTTGAAACTAGGCTATTAGGGTATTAGTAATTAATTTAAAATTCGATAGTGATGATAAGAATGACACTATTAATGATTCCTGTTTAATTTAATAATGGACTAATCACCCAAGATTAGAATAGGCGGGGTGCCACAACGGTCTTTTAGACGCTCGATAGAGCCTTTTAATGGATGGTTATTGATTAGCGCGTGAAATGTGTGCTCGTGTAAGGACACAGTCATTATTTTCATTTCACTGCGATAATACAAAAACCTAAATTACGACTACACTTGCGAGGCAAGTACAGTGGTAAGTCGGGTATCGAAAGATCCACTGAGACTAGTTGCTAGAATTTATAGGATTTAGTACTCCAAAATAAAAAGGGAAAAAGGTGATTACAAACTAAAACGGAAAAGATGCATAAAACGAAATGATTAATCTTGGAAAGTGTATTGAAACTAGATTAACAAAGCGAGTAAAACTATAGGTTGTGTCGAATATCCCTCACCCGGGTTCGAGTTATTACGATTGCGTCTCATTTTGACAGTTAATTGAACCAAGGGTTGTCACGCCCCTAAATCCGCATAAAAGCCCAATATGATTTTGGCGTCAACAAATACCCTGAAAATTGCGCATGCAAGGTCGTAAGCACGGGACATACATGATATGCCCCGTCAAATCTCCTAGGCGCAATAACTAGGACAACGCACCCGAAATAGACCCGTAAACACAATCACCAAAGCAAAGCAACGCGTCAACCCGGGTGAGTTCCATTCAAACATAACCTAATTTAAATTAGCTAGAAAGCATATTAAAAACGCGATAAAGAAATGCGGTAAATTTACACTAGAAAGCAAGAAATAAAAGCATGTAAACCTAATTATCAAAGCAAGAATCAAAGGAAAATAACTATATTAATGGAAAGGGAAGATAAAAGTACAATCTTACAATCCCAAATGTTGTCACACCATATGAGGAAGAAGAAAAGAGCTCTCAACTCTCAAACCCTGAGCTAAACTATCCTAAAATCTATTTTATATCTTGATATCTGATTATTACAACAAAATTGGTATTTATAGTAAGTTGGAATAAGTAAAGAAAAGAAAAGGAAAAAGAAAATATACCGCAAAATATCAGCTGGAAACAGGAGATCGATCGATTGATCCCCTGTGATCGATCGATCGATGTCGAAAATATCAGCCCACTATCCGGTCGCGGCCACGCGAAACTTGGGAGGAGAGCTACAAATTCCGTGAGATGTTGGGCCAGGTGCCCAAGCTGTGAAAAGACTAAAATACCCTTGAACGTGCGATCGTGTACGGAACTTGAGCGGAATGCATCCGAACTCCATACTTAGTACCTAAATACCTACAAAAGCCCAATTATACCTCATATAGCATGTTAACAATATAAACCGAGGTTGTCCTATTAACAGACTTAAATATAGAGATTAAGGCACCCGAGGGGGCTAAAATGCGTAGGTTTGACGGATGAAATACGCAATATTTGCGTATTATCACACCCCCTAACTTACACATTGCTAGTCCCTAGCAATGAAATAAGATGGAACAAGGACTACAAGCAAATCAAAAGCAGGAGATAGTACAAAAGTATGGTATAAAAGCAAAAGGCCACTTTCGCGGGTGATTCGATTGCATTTAGAAAATGCAATAGGCCGTTAAACCCCTAGGTTACCCTAGTGGACGAGTGTCATCTCGTGAGGGTTTTCAGGGATGATACCCACAAACATCACATGATTTCCTCAAAATAAGCCCAAACCAACATGCGACAAGCCCAATAATGGTGAAAAGTATTTCATATGCATTATTAGCAAAGTAAATGAATTCAAACAAAAGTCCAAATCATCAACATTATAGAATGCACCTCATAGAATTGAAACCTTAAAATGTGGGAGGGGAGCGAGCACATGCAAAGTGTAATTTGGCGAAAACTTAAATAAACCGGATAAACATTAAAGTAAGCATACATTCAATCCTCACGGGCATTACACTCATCAAGTGAATTCACTCGAAACAGGGAGTTAACACGCGGAACATGCGGGCATAAAGAGTAAATGTAAATGGAAACTAAGCCGCACACATGTCACAAATGAAGAACGCTATATATAAAATGAAAAACTATAATCTCAATGAAAGATACTGCTCATTAAAGGAGGCGAAATGTATTTTCACAAATTATCAAAACTATTATGACTTTTAAATTACATCTACTTAAGATCACATAGGACTTGTATAAACTTGTAATGTAGGTTAGGCTAGGGTACGAAACGAAAGGAATGTATGTACAGAATCAAAGTGTTCGGAAATGAAAACACGGAATAATGGGAAAATGTGGGCAATATCAAAATTGGAAAACAAGTTCCAAAACGGCATTAGATATATCATCGGGGAGAGTAATCAAAGCTTATTGAACTATATATACAACATTTACAACTTTCAATTTCTTTTTCTTTTGTTTTCTTTTGCTTTTTGCTTTCTCTTTTTCTTCACTTTTTCTCTTTTCTTAACTTTTCAAACTCTCATATGCCTAAATTGCAACCGACATCACAACAACAACATTCAATCCCAAGCAACATTCCAAACAAAGGTATGGAAGGTGTATGTATGGTACATAACTCCAATGCGGAGTTGGTTATGGGAATTGGGGTTATGAAATGAAAGGCTATATTTAGGCTCAAAGGGGTTGATGAGGGTAAACATATAAGGTGAGGTCAAGGCTAATATTAGTGATATAACAAAGAGGGCCTATGATCATTTCCAAAAGTTTACGCAATTCTCGAGTCAAAACAAACTTTGAAAATCATGCTCAAGTGACACATTTCAAGTGTGAACTCAATTAATGAATGATCAATTGCAAGAATAGAGCAATTACCGACGAATTCAACGTTTTCAATGAGAAAAGAATAGTGTATACACTCACAAATGACGAAAGATACAAAGCTTACTCGATGTAAGTATATACAATGCAACAAAAGATTACCGATTTATAAAAATCTTAAACCAAATCAATAGAACAAGAAAGTGCATGTGCTCATGGGATTAAAGTTTAATTCATGAAGTTATTCATAATATCAATAATCGAGACTAAAGTCTAATAACTTCTAAAATCTAGAACATGCATCATTGGGTTGTCTATTGGATCGGGCAATTATTGAAATTTATCATCGAAAACAAAGGCAAAAATCCCAAAAAAGGAGAAAAAAGAAAGAAAATCTTTTTGAAATTTTTGAATTTTTCTAAGAAAAGCATACTAAGTAACTAACATGTGAGCAAAAACATGGACTAAATAAAGTAATGGATAGAATATCCCACACCCCCTAACTTAAAACCTGACATTGTCCTCAATGTGAATTAAGAACCAAGTTTAAGAAGGAAAAGAGCGATATCACCCAAAATGGAGCGATCTCCGTAAGAACAAGTCCAAAGAATCTACAAAACAAGTTAGTATCGAGCATAGTAAAAACAAATAACAAAAAGTTAACTAATTACACTAGACTAAAATAAAAAGAAAGAAAGAATAAAAAGATAACTATATGCAACCTACTATTTAGGCTTCACACTAACTATACACTAGAAGTCTAAATAACTAAGGGTCCACCGCAAAAATAATTTGACTTTGGAGGATAACCGGTGTACCCTTACATATAAGCATGCCCTCCGAAAAATATGAATTCCGTTTGAACAACGGAAGGCATATGTAAGGCGTAAGAAATGAACCATCGCTAATTAAAAATTTTAGAGGGACGATGGGGGTTTGGATTGAACGGATGACAAAAACATGTGGGGATCGAGAAAAGATGAATAACCTCCCAATGATTTTGAAATTGGAATGGGAGGTGGCGCACATAAAGGCAAAGATGCGATCCTGGAAGGCGACTCGAGCAAGTACTCCTCATCGGCGAAAAGGTTTAAAACATTAAAGTTTAAAACCGAATCATCGGGTACTTAGGACGGTGTGATAACAGAGAATGAAAATGGGGATGAAAGAAATTAAAACTCATGAGATGAGTCATCATCGCATGAAGATTGAGTTCTGAAGAAAATAATATCATTTTCAATGAAATGTTCTTCTTTGGGGGGCAAAGACGAAATCATTTCATTGCAAATAGATATTACGTCATTTTCATCCTCACTTTCAATACCTATTAGTTTGTTCCAAGGTAGGCACAAGTACCTCATTTGGTTCAAAACATTCTTCGACTTCGAAAGTCTCGGAATCAAAATCGTCGTCAGACTCAAATAATAAATTCAAGCCATGTTCCCACAAATGATTTTCTTCCCGATAACGATTTTCAAGTTTCTCATTCTCATACATACAAAAGCCCTCACCAAATGTCATAGGTCGAGGTGCGGATACATGAAAATGGGAACTTTGAAAATTACCATCGGACTTAGACGAAAACTCATTATTATAAGAATTTTGAAAACTATTGCAATTCGTTTCAAAATTCCTATTATAAGGAGGTAAAGGCCCAAAATCATTATCATCACCATTAAAATTCCAATAACCCAAATTTTGACTTTCGTTATACTCGCCCAAAGTCATATTTGAATTTGAAATTCTTTGGGATTCTAAGTATTCATCGAAAGTCAACAAAGTACGGGAATTTTGAGAATTATAATAATGATTACCGAAAGAATTTGAATAAGACATGCTTACCGCAAAAATGGCTCAAAGTGGCGAATTCCACAAAGTAGGTGAGTGCGGGAAAAATTCAAGCGTTTCTAAGTGCTCAAATGTGGAAGTCCTGCAAAATATTAGCAAATAATACAAATAGAAAGAAAATACTATGAAATACTAAATCAAATAAAGTCTAAAACAAACTCATCCCCGGCAACGGCGCCATTTTAATTAGCGCGTGAAATGTGTGCTCGTGTAAGGGCACAGTCGTTGTTTTCTTTTCACCGTGATAATACAAAAATCTAAATTACGACTACACTTGTGAGGCAAGAACAATGGTAAGTCGGGTATCGAAAGATCCACTGAAACAAGTTGCTAGAATTTATAGGATTTAGTACTCCAAAATAAAAAGGGAAAAAGGTGATTACAAACTAAAACGGAAAAGATGCATAAAAGGAAATGATTAATCTAGGCAAGTGTATTGAAACTAGATTAACAAAGCGAGTAAAACTATAGGTTGCGTCAAATATCCCTCACCCGGGTTCGAGTTATTACGAATGTGTCTCGTTTCGACAGTTAATTCAACCAAGGGTTGTCACGCCCCTAAATCCGCATAAAATCCTAATATGATTTTGGCGTCAACAAATACCCCGAAAATTGTGCACGCAAGGTCGTAAGCACGGAACATACATGATATGTCCCGTCAAATCTTCTAGGCGTAATAACTAGGACAACGCACTCAAAATAGACCCGTAAACACCATCACCAAAGCAAAGCAACACGTTAATCCGAGTGAGTTCCTTTCAAACACAACCTAATTTAAATTAGCTAGAAAGTATATTAAAAACGCGATAAAGAAACGCGATAAATTTACACTAGAAAGCAAGTAATCAAAGCATGTAAACCTAATTATCAAATAAAGAATCAAAGGAAAACAACTATATTAATGGAGAGGGAAGATAAAAGTACAATCTTACAATCTCAAATGTTGTCACACCATATGAGGAAGAAGAAAAGAGCTCTCAACTCCCAAACCCTAAGCTAAACTATCCTAAAATCTATTATATATCTTGATATCTAATTATTACAAAAAAAATGGTAGTTATAGTAAGTTGGAATAAGTAAAGAAAAGAAAAGGAAAACGAAAATATAAGGCAAAATATCAGCTGGAAACAGGGGATCGATCGATCGATGTCCAAAATATCAGCCCACTGTCTCCCTACGATTTCAGAAATGTGAAGGATCGATTGATCGATCCTTTTGATCGATCGATCGATCAAGCAGGGGTGAGCCAAGTTGCATGCTATTTTGGGCTGAATGCAATTCCCTTTCGCTAAAATCGTTGTAACTTCTTCGTTCTGAATCGGAATCACACACCGTTCATGGCCACGCGAAGATTGCGAGGAGGGCTACAACTTCCGTATAGATGTTGGGCCAGGTGCCTAATCTATGAAAAGACTAAAATGCCCTTGAACGTGCGATCGTGTTCGGAACTTGAGCGAAATGCGTCTGAACTCCATACTTAGTACCTAAATACCTACAAAAGCCCAATTATACCTCATATAGAATGTTAGAAATATAAACCGGGGTTGTCTGATTAACAAGATTAAATATAGAGATTAAGACACCCAAGGGGGCTAAAATGCGTAAGTTTGATGAATGAAATACGCAATATTTGCGTATTATCAGTTATTGCCTTCAACTGGCTTTTCTTCTCGTCCTTAGCTTTCGATTGAATTCTCTTCTTGAGAAGTCTGCTCGACTTCAGCCGACGCTCGAGCGGAGCGACGGGATATCCTAGTTGTGGACCTATCTGATACACTTCTTTGGGAATGATCACATGATGCCGCTGGCACTTGTCAGTGATTACAATGATCAAACGTTCATCCTCTACTAAATCTTCCAAACGCTCTGGGACATTCCTATTAATACGATTCATCATCAAAGTGCTTGGGGGACTGGATGGAGGAGATAGACCCAAGGCGGTAAGTCTGGTCCCGTTGTGAGACGGTTCGTCTGGAGGAACTATAATTAGCCTAAGATCCCAAGTTCAATCTCCTGGGATTCTTCATTGCTCGTCTATGGTAGTCGTGCTTCCTCTCCTTGTGAGGAGTTGGAAGGAGTCGCTTGTCACCACTCATAAATGCCTCGGGTCCAAGAGTTATGCTATCTGGGTTGAACAATACTGGCCTGGTATGGAGGGTATGTGTTAACTGCCTGACACTCTCCTACATCGCCTCTTTCCCCTTGACGAGACTCACAAGTATACTGTGTAGGTCACCTGTGGTGTCTGAACCTCCGCCATACGAATGCTTTTGGAGATATCCGCCATTTAAAACTAAAACTGTCTCCCTTAAGGATCTGAATGAGTGGTTTTATGTAGAAACTGCAATATCTTATTACAATGTTCCCACAGACTGTGCCAATTTATTGATGTCCAAAAATGGAGACAATAAATTATCAAGAGAGATAATTTATGAGAAATAAGAATTATGAAGTATGGGGATGAGAGACAGTGAAAACACAATGATTTTTACGTGTTCCGGCCCTGGGGGAGGAAACCTACATCCACGGTGGTACTACTTTTGTATTGCACTCGTTGACTTGGTTACAATCTAGGTTTTTTGTTATACAACTCGAGGCTTGAGAATGTATTCAAAAGATGTCCTTTGTTTATTATCTCTCTACCCTATTTATATGTGATTATCAGATATTTACAAAGAGATGGAGTGCCCTTATAAGTCAGGCAGTTACATCTTGATACATGTTTATCATAATAAATATGGATGCCTTGAAGTACCAAATAACTTTGGTGATGAACGGCCGGATAATCATGAGGTAATAGAATTCGTGGTTGTAATCCCGCGTGGTTAATAAGGTATATCTCATGTGTAAGTTCTCACAGGAATACATGGGTGTCCAATCTTATGATGAATAGGTAGTCCAAGCATTCCAACACTGAGATGACCTCCTTAGATGATGAAGCCGAGCACTTCTGTTAATTCCCTTGGATTATTTAGAACTTATTCTCTGTTGAGACTATATAGGTATAACAGGGAGGATTCGTTCCCCAAGGCATAACAGGTCCAAAAAACCTAATAGGTTTTTCAAGACAAGGGGACCTCTCATAGTGAATTCTAATCCATGATATACCGATCATTCATCGGCTCATAATTGTGCTAGTCATAATCATCCACCAGGTCATCCAGTCGAGCCTACACATAGTAGAAGATCAGCTCACTCCAGAGTACCGTCGAAGAAATTTGGGAGTGATGAACTCTGAAACTTCATTAAAAAGGAGTTATAAGGAAGGTTGAACTCAAATTTGGCACAAAATCCCAAAGATCTCGTTAGGAGAGCATTGGGGCACGATTCGATCTCACAATTTACTATAGATATTTCAACCTCTGAGCCACTGAAAAAGTTTTCCATATCAAAGATAATTACATATGATGGAAAGGAGAATCTTTCTCATCATATCAGATACTATCGATAAACTATGTCTATGTGGAGTCACCATGATGCCCTTATGCACTGAATAGTTGATGACTTGCTTTATTACCAACTATAAGGTAGTCAAGGAGGTTGATTCATTGACCGCTCTCAAAAGGAGGAAAGTAGAGTCCCTCAAGAAGTACGTGCAACACTACTGGGAGTTATTTAATGATATCGATGACTACAACATGCAACTATCCATTCAGTCCTTCAAGTTCTGGCTCTCTTGATCGAACGATCTATATTAATCCTCGATTAAGAATTTAATGTCAACTATGGACGACCTCATGGTGCGTATTGAAAAATACACTAAAGTAGTGGATGATCTCCTCAATATAGATTATCTAGCTAACTAGAGTTCTAAATAGTCAAAGAAGTTCTCTAAGGGAGGAAATCAATATAATCCAATGAAGAAAAGGTCATGGACCGAAACTACTAAGGGATGTTCTAAGCCACAAACTAATGAAAACAGTTTCTAGGAAGCGAAAAATTTCTTAAATAGCCTATATAAAAGTTGATTTCGTATATCAAAGACAAGTCGTACTATAAGAGACCGGACAAGATGGCTAGAGATCCGAGCAACATGGATTTTAATCTCAGGCCTACATATCATCAAGATTATGATCACCTCACGGAGAATTGTAAGATGATGAAATTTTTTTTGGAAGATCTCATTCGAGCAAAAAATATAAAGGAGTATATTGATACAAACAAAACCAAGTCTTCAACTAGAGCGAACATAGTACATAATGAAGATGATGACCTCCCACCTTCAGGAATTATCATAACCATTCATGGCTACACCAGTCCTTCACAATGTATAACCAAGAAGCTAAAGATAAAGGTGAAGATTTCAACCTATATCCAAGAAGATTTCCAATTAGACGTGTCCAAGCTCGTCCTAACCAAAAAGAAACGCAAAGTTATAGATCTCAACTGGATAATTATGTTTACAGATGAGGACTAGTCGGCGTGAAAATTCCCCACAAGGACACTCTGATACTAACCCTATGAATAATGAATTTTAACATGAAGAGGTGCTACACCAGAACGTTTATTTTGCAACTAATATAATATTTGGTTTGTAAGTGTTTATAACACTTACAAATTTAGAAACGGTCTTAGACACTTACAAAATTTGTAAGTGTTCAACCCCGTTGCTAATTTAGAGTTTTATTATTTTCCCCCAAATTAAAAGGGTAACTTACTACTTCGAAGAGTAAAAAACGTTAGCGCTCTTTCTTTCACAACTATTCACAAATTTGGAGAATTCCGGCTCCCTCGTCGATTTCTCAACACAACACTTCCACGAGGGTTTGAGTCGATTAGGTATTTTGAATTTCTTCTACCCAACATCGTGATTCTTCTAGCAAACACATCGTATAAAATTTTAAATAATGGTCGTAGAAGAAGAAAGAGAAAGAGAAACAGTTCCACCTCAGCCAAAAGAAGAAGATGGTGGTGGATGGAGCGGTTGGGGATCCGTTTTCTCAAATCTTCAAAACGACCGCTGCTATTGCTGCTGAGGAGATCTCCTGCAATGTATATCTCACTCTTAATACATTTTGTTTTGCTCTTTTTAATTATTAGTCATCAAATTTATTATTTGGTTTTTGTTTGGACTTTTTAATTCAATGCAAAATTATATGGCATTGTCCTGAGGTGTAAGATAAAAATTATTGGATCTTCTGATAGTTAATGTTATATGATTGCATATTATTGAAACTTCACTTCAAATCACATGCATATCCAGAGTGCTTATAGGTGCTTAGGGACTCCATATTTGAAAGGACCCTATTATCTACATGTATACATTTTAAAGTGGTCTTTTTATTTTTTAAGCAGTGTTTAAAAAGGCACGAGACAGAGTCGAGAGAGTTTACTACTTCGAGTTCATCCCTCATGTATGTATGGTTACTTATTTATTTTATATAAAGCCTTTAACATGCATTGGATGTAATTGATTACTATTGTTTTAGGTAGTCACAGGCTAAGAATCGGTGGTGGGTAAGATTATCATACATCTGTTTTTCGAAGAATTTAAATACAGACCTTTTGATTACCATGTAGATTGAGCTACCGCATTTATTCAATTTCTTCTTCTATTTGTAGGTTAAGCTCATTTTCTAACGCTATATCGAGATCTAGACTGCATCAAATATCAGTATTAAGTTAGTTTGTGTGTTTGTGTGTTTTACACTATATAAGAATCGATTTCTTCTTCTATTTGAATGTGTGATTTTGTGTAAAAATTAATTTAGGTTTTATTAGCACATCTTCTAATGTTTATGCTTCTAAAAGTAATCAATAAGATATTGGATGTTTCATTTTGAAAATCCATGTACCATTCCACTTAGTGGCATAACTGCTTTGCACTTGTGTGTGTGTGTGGTGGTGGGGGGGGGGGGGGGGGGGAGTGCCCACCCCATCATTTAAAAAAAAACTGTTAAACAATTTAGTTGATTTTACATACCCCGTGTTTGACAAAATTCCCAACAAAACATTTTAATTTAGTTGCTTCCCACTTAATGTTGTTTTGTTAGTTTCATGTGATTTGGTTGTGTGTAATTTGACTCTTATTTTAGAGACTATGATTTTGTCAGATTACAAAAATAACATTACACTTTCATATATATATATATATATATGGAGAGTTTCTCTAGTGGACCAAAAGAATGAACTTTTTAATGGATCTTAACAAAAAAACACGTTATAATACATTAATTTTAATTTTTATAGTGTAATTGGTCCGCGCCAGCGGCACCCGAGACCCCACCTTCACCCCATTACCCTTCCTACCCCCCCCCCCCCCCACCCCGCCTCCCCCCCAACCACCTCCATCACCATAGCAGCCCTTATGGCAGCCCTTATGACAACAGGGCTGCCATGGGGGTGGGTGGGGGAGGTTTGGGGATCGATCGACACGCGTGTTTGGTGCCGCTGGCGCGAAACAATTACACTATAGGAATTACAGTTAATGTGTTATTATTTTTATTATGTGTTTTTTGTTAAGGTCCATTAAAAAGTCCATTCTTTTGGTCCACTAGAGAGCCTCTCCCTATATATATATGCACTCATGAGAATTAAAATAATAATTTACTGTATACGGTGCTTTAAGATTAATAGTTTTTGAACAACACAAGTGGAAGTTAATATGAATTCTTAGCTTATAGTTTGTAATGTTTAAATCTTAATGTATTTACACTCACATGTACATGTGCCTTCTTTTTATTATTTAATGATTTAGGTAAATATAGTTAGTTTATGATTTAGGTAAATATTTAGCCGGGATGACATTGGAGTACGGGAGGGAGTGTATGCAGGGCAGTGTGCCGCAGTCCCTTACTTCAGTATTGGGGAATGGTGGTGTTGGTGAAATGGCTTCCACTGGTGGTAATGTGGAGTACTAGCATTTGCTTCGACTTAAGGGTAGGCTGAGATTGTGAAGGGGAGAACTGAGTGGAGGCCCAAATATGCCGATACTTTTGGGAGTGTGGTTCAGCTTCTCGCGGGATCCCCTAGTTTTCTAACTCACAATCCCCATTTGCTATATGATACTACTTGTGCGCTATTATTTTAATATATTTATTATTTTTTGTTTTAAAAAAATGTGATGCTAATCAAAGCTGCCTAAATATTATTTACTCAACATTGCTAGAATGTGAATTTGGATAACATTTGAAAACATCAAAATCTTCTTACTAATCAAGGGCGACATCCATTTGAAAACAAATCAGAAAGTACCTAATACATTAGTTCTCTGAGAGCATTGAGTTGCTCATCTGATGAGGCAGATGTTAGTATTGCCTTAAAGGCCTGCACAATAAGTAGTACCACAATTAATAAGAAATAAGTATCTTTTGTACATATTATTTGCCTTTTCCTTATATTCTCGAACTGAATAGTTTCAGCTTAAATGAGACTTAAAATAGTACAGTGGATAAATTTACTTAACAAATCCAATATTCACATGATCCATATATTTTCACATTAGGGAATTAGGGATGTACGAGATTGCACTATTACCGTAAGCAGTCGTGATAATAGAAACTCACATCCTTATGATTTTTTGTTCACTCCCCTTTTTTTTGGAGTTGGCATCTCCATTATTTGTATAACATTGTACAGATTTTTTTATATATTTGAACAATAACTAAAAGGATATCTTGACAATAATATCATCTTAAATTATTTAATGATTACTATGCAGTCTGTCTCTTTTTTAGCCTTCACTTATTCATGTATGTTTTATAGATTCTTGTAGCAACAATTTTTTTAATTATATTCTTAATTTATGTATGTTCTTTAACAGTTACTCCATATAACTTTTTAAGCATTCAACATACCATGCTTGTGATGGAGCAAAGGGCGCAGAAACAACACTAACACAACAAATAAATAAAAAGCTAGTTGACATATGTGATGGATCCAAGGGCGCAGAAACTGTAGAAACCAAGGTTATATTTCTTAAAACCTTTCATTTATGTTCAATGCTAACCCTTAATTGGTACAACACTGTGGGATTCTGCTTTAAAAAGTTAAATTGTTATACAGGTATATATGGTCCTGGTCCTCTCTTAGGGAATCATTAATACTTGACGAGTCAAGTCTAGCAATATGTGTATCGCATGCGATCGATCTTTAGGTCTTTCTTCACTGAATCGTGATTCAATGTGCGATTTTCTCATCAAGTTCACTTCAGTTAGATTACAAATTCATAAACACATGAAAAAATCTACATAAGTTAACCAGAGGTTAATCACTAACAAACATGTGTT
Source organism: Sambucus nigra (assembly GCA_949130495.1). Taxonomy (NCBI): domain Eukaryota; kingdom Viridiplantae; phylum Streptophyta; class Magnoliopsida; order Dipsacales; family Adoxaceae; genus Sambucus; species Sambucus nigra. The sequence goes on from OX422219.1 coordinate 136,130,949, forward strand.
CTTCAATAGAATCTATGCTATCATCAAAAGATATATTTTGAGCACCGGTGATTTGTAAATTGAAGATTCACAATATTTGTTCATCTCTGACCAAGTGGTTTGCATTCCTATCTGATATCTATAAATGTGAGGCAAATAAAACAAGAAGCACAAACACGAGCAACATATGTTCTTATTGGTAAAATTTTGAAGCAAAAAATTAGGTTTGCTTATTCCCTCATAGCAACACCACCAACTAGTAAGCAGAACAAAGCTAAGAGACTAAAGAAGACAGAAGTGGGAGGATAGACAATGATTATTTCTTGAAGAGAAGAAATACTACTCACTTTTCCATAAAACATTCCATAGCAAGCAATTTATCATTTAGGTAACTGGATGACTAATACTTTAGTGTTAGATATAAGAGTTCTCTTATCTCCAATTTTGTTCCTACTTATCTTTTTCTTTTATTGGATTTCAATGAGTGATTCCTCATTATCTTGAGGGGGTGGTGGAACACTCCTAGGAGATATATGTAATCTTTTTTCCACCTCCCGATATTCTACCACTGCATCATTCACTTATCCTGACTCTCTTTCGAGGAAATTTTCTTGTTCTACACTGGGCTCTTATTCTGCATCTAAATGTTCTTTTGGAATCCCCTATTTGCTAGTGTAATTGACATAGATGATGCTATGGTCTGTAATCCTTGTCGAAGTAGAGTTCTCGATGTCTTTAGGCTTTTGTGGTTCTAAATTCTGACTTGTTCTAGCTGTGACCATGTGTTGATTTACCTATGTTCCTTTATTATCTTCCTCTTCCCCTCTAGCTTCTATAGATTTTTCTTATGGATGCCTATCCTCTTTACTTTTATCTTTATCATGGTTGTTTCTATATTCATTTAACATTTCTACTATTGAATATATAAAGGCTTTTTTTTGGTGGTGCTCTATGTTATGACTTTTGTTAGCTATGACCATGACTAAAACTTCCTGTGATCCTTTATTTACTTCACTTTCCTCTCAAACTACTTCATTACTTTTTTCACTTGTCTCCTAACCCTTAGTGATTTGATCTTCTCGACTCCCTTTCTTGTTGTTGGATTTCTTAGTGACCTGATTGGTACTAGAGTCTGCTAATCTTTCCTCTAATGGTTATGTGATGGCTTTTAGTTGTTGTATTTCTTTGTTGTGTTTTGGCTTATGATATTGACCATGTTTATTTCCTCATTTAGTAAATTCTCTTTGAACCCAATATTTAGTTCTTTCCTTTTCTGTAGTTTTTTTTACCTTTCCTTCTTTTCTATTATTTAATTTTTCTCTTAAGTCCTCCTTAGCAGCTTCGCCTATATTATCTGTCACACCCCAAACCCAGTATTCATACTAATCATTTGTTATTAGCATAATTGGATCATAATCTTAAGCCCATTGGAAATATAATTCATTTATCAATATTTTTCTGCATAATGTGCATAATGAACATAATATTATTCTTATACCATAATGAAATCAATATCAGAGTCATAATTAAGCGGACATACAATACTATGATTAGCTATGACAGAATTTCACAATCATCAACTCAATCCATGCTAACGCAACATATAGAATGCGTTATTATATTAAAATCTTCAGCGTGACAATGATAAAATCCCCATATTTAAACCCCAGCTCTTTCCAACGGTGCAACTCTCAAGGTTACCGGTCATATGGTATCCTAGCTGGCAGCGTACAAACCAGAAATTGTTAAATTATGAACCGTAAGAATTAATATTAGTGAGGTACTCCTTCCCTGCAATGAAATAACAATTCTATATTAAATATGTGAATATAAAATCCGAACAATCCTGCCCATTGGCAATAACAAATCTTGGATTATAAGATCCAAATTATTTTTCCCATTGGCAATAACAAATCCTGGAACATGGGTTCCAACAAATCCTTGTCATAAGACAAATCAGATCACTGGATCTTTGTCCAATTCCAATCCTGGATCATAAGACCCAAACAAATCCTGGATATTTGAATATCCAAACAAATCCTGAATACCGAAGTATTCAAATAAATCCTGCTCTTAGAGCTATATTCATATATTTGTATATATGAAACAATCATAAGTACACTCACCTTGAAAATTTAACAAGCTTTCCCTTTTCCTTTATCTGGCTCTTGTTCAGTCGATTCTTATTCTCTTCCTATCATTCTTACAATATTAGTACCATCATAAGAATATTAACAATTAAAAGAACAACTTCAACATAACTCAATTCATAAGCATCATATGATTCAATTCAAATCATTCATCATAAATGAAGTCCCATTTAGACTCAGGTAATGATATCTAACATATTCAAATTACATACCAAACCCATTTTAATTATTCTTGGTAATCCAATACTTATCATATTAGGTTTCCAACATAAAAGACGACACATCATTCTAAGTTTCCTTGAGCAAGATATGCCCATTTCTTTACCACATAGTAAATCCGCCCTATAGGCTCATCTATTGTTCAATCATCTTCCAAGAATTTTCATAATTTTCATACATTATAACTTTCTATGAAATTTCACTCAATTTCATAAAACATATTAAATAACACAAGATTGAAATTTCATAATTTTGAGGGTTCATTTTCTATGTCAAGCAAAACATCAAGCATATGGTATGCATATTTAGTCTTTGGGGGCAGATTTCATACCCGATCTTCAAACCATCACCCAATATTCTTTGTTTGCTATTTTTACATAATTTTTGGATATGTTATGAATATATGGGTCTATGTTAACCTCCAACTTGAATTAATCAATTTCAGTAATCATATAAAAAGATATGGAAGTTTGAATAAACAAGGTTATTAAACAAAGCAATTTAAGGGTTTACACATTTAACTTTGTTTAAACTTGCATATATCCCTACATATGCACCCAACCACGAAAGTTCAATAAAAAATTAAGGATTTATATCATATAAATCATAAACACAGGAAAAATAACAAGATTCATGGGTGGAATTACCTTAAGGGCATTTACATAATTTTCTATGAATTTTTTTGAATGTTTCTCCTCACTTTCTTCTTCCTAACCCTCACAATTGTTTTCCCTCAACCTAAAACTCTCCCAAACTGAGTTTGATAAAGAAAGGAGGATATCTCAAGGGTTTAAGTCAATCAAACCAACCTCCACCTCTAACCAATCAATTTAAGACACTTATTGGGCATAAAGGACAACCTACCACTTAAACGAATGGACAGATTTGCCCTTGGTTAGTAATTTTGGTATAACTTCTTACTCGGACCTCCGTTTCACACACCGTTTGTTGTATTGCAACCATAACTCATCTTTCTACCACTATTTAGTTTTCACCTCAAGTCAATTGTTATGTTATAATGGTCAAAACTAGCCTCCAGCAGGAATATTCCAACCGAAAACTTCAAAATTTCACATTTATAACTAATTCGATATTTCATGCTTTATGAAGGTAGGATTAGAATAAACATAATGACTTAACATTATATATACTAATAAAATATTATCCATATAACATAAGATAATTATAATTTAAACATAATTTATCATAATTATATTTGGGTTGTCACAATTCTCCCCCTGTTAGGAAATTTCATCCCCGAAATTGACATACCTTGGTTGTCTGAATCAAACAAATACGGATAAAGCATTTTCATGCTATCTTCACTCTACCATATAGATTATTCCATTGAATACCTTCTCCACACAACTTTCACAAGTGGGATCGCTTTTGATCTCAATAGTTGTTCTTTCTTATCGACGATTGCTAGTAGTTCTTCCACATAACTCAAATCTTCCTTTAACGCAATGAGTTGTTCCACCAATACATGTGAAGGATCCTCTACATACTTTGTCAACATAGAAACATGGAAAACATCATGTAATCGAGCTAACTCCTGTGGTAACGCTAACTTGTAGGCAACCATCCCGACTTTCTCAAGAATTTCATAAGGTCCAATGTAGCGTGGACTTAATTTACGTTTCTTTCCAAACCTTATAACTCCTTTCCATGGAGATATTCAAATAAATACGTAACCCCCCTTCTAAAATTATAAATCTTTTCGTCGCTTATCCGCATAACTTTTCTATCTACTTTGAGCCGTTCTCTTTCTATCTTGAATAATCTTCACTTTTTCAGTGGTGACTTCAATCAACTCTGGACCATCTATCTTCCTTTCACCAACTTCACCCCAACATATGGGTGTACGACACCGTCTACCATACAACACTTCATATGGCGCCATACCAATAGTATATTGAAAACTATTGTTAAATGCAAATTCTAGCAAAGACAAATATTCATCCCAATTTCCTTTAAAATCAAGCACACAAGCTCTAAGCATATCTTCCAAAATATGTATTGTCCTTTCAGAATGCCCATCTGTCTGAGGATGAAAAACCATACTAAACTTTAAGTTAGTACCCATAGCATACTGCAAGCTATCCCAAAATCTGGATGTAAAAGTAGGGTCCCTATCTGAAACAATAGATACCGGTGCTACATGCAATCGAATAATCTCATTAACATATAATCTAGCATACCTATCGACTGTATACGTAGTCTTTACTGCTAAAAAATGAGCGAACTTGGTCAATCTGTCCACCACTACCCAAATCGAATCTAACCCCTTCTGAGATCGAGGAAGCCCAACCACAAAATTCATCGTTATATGATCCCATTTCCATTCCAGTATTGGCAATGGCTGAAGCAGACCAGTAGGTTTCTGATGCTCCACTTTCACTTGCTGACATATAAGGCACCTAGCAATAAAATCCGCTATTTCCTTCTTCATATTATTCCACCAATAATGCTCCTTTAAATCCCTATACATTTTAGTACTACCGGGATGCATAGTATAAATGGAATTACGAGCCTCATCTAAAATTTCCTCTTTCAATCCACCCACATTAGGCACACATAACCGTTGCTTATACAATAAAGTGCCATCATTCACAATACAAAAATCTTCAGACTTACCATCTCGGACATCTTCTCATTTCTTCTCAAGAAAAGGATCTTGACTTTTCAAATCACGAATACAGGTAGCTAACAAAGGCCTCACGCTTATATGAGCAAATAACCTGTCCCCATATGCTAGCTTCAATTCTACTCCCATCAATCTCAACTCCATGATGTGGGAAACTCTAGCAAACCAAATACAAGATAACCTTCCAGAAGCCTTTCTACTCAGAGCATCTGCAACTACATTTGCCTTCCCTGGGTGGTAGTGAATTGTACAATCATAATTTTTAATTAACTCCATCCACCGCCTCTGCCTCAAATTCAACTCATTATGAGTAAATAAATACTTAAGGCTTTGATGGTCAGTAAAAATTTCACATACCTCACCATATAGATAATGACGCCATAATTTCAAAGCAAACACAATAGCAGCAAGTTCTAAATTATGTGTAGGATAATTACATTCATGTATATGCAACTGCCTAGAAGCATAAGCAATAATTTACCATGATGCATAAAAACACAACCCAACCCCTGGTGTGAAGCGTCGGTACAAATAATAAAACCATCTTCACCATGTGGAATAGTAAGAACAGGTGCAATTACCAACCTCTTCTTCCATTCTTCAAAACTATTTTCACAATCAGAATTCCATTTAAACTTAATATCTTTTCGGGTCAATTTAGTCATTGGCAAGGCAATTGAAGAAAATCCCTTAATAAACCTTCTATAATACCCAGCTAAATCCAGAAAACTCCTTACCTCAGTCACGTTATTGGGCCTCTCCCATTTTACAATAGCCTCTACCTTTTTAGGATGAACACTTGTACCATCTCCAGAAATAACATGGCCTAAAAATACAACTTGTGATAGCTAAAATTCACACTTGCTAAACTTAGCATACAACTTCTTAACTTTCAACAGATTCAAAATAGTTATGAGATGATTTTCATGTTCAACTATATCACATGAATAAATTAAAATATCATCTATAAAAACTATCACAAATGAATCAACAAAAGGATGCAGTACCCGATTCATAAGATCCATAAATACAGCTGGAGCATTAGTCACTCCAAAAGGCATCACTAGAAATTCAAAATGACCATACCGAGTATGAAAAGCAGTTTTAGAAATATCACTCTCCTTGACCCTCAATTGATGATAACCCGATCGCAAGTCTTTTTTTGAAAACATTTTAGCACTCTATAACTGATCAAACAAATCATCTATACGAGGTAAAGGGTATTTATTTTTAATTGTAGCTTTATTGAGTTTCCTATAATTGATACACAACCTCATGGTACCTTCTTTCTTCTTCACAAATAAAACTGGTGCACCCCGTGGAGATACACTAGGCTGTATGAACCCCCTATCAAGTAAATCCCGCAGCTGAATCTTGAGTTCTTTCAACTCAGCAGGTGCCATTCTATACGGTGCCATAGAAATATGGGTTGTCCCTGGTGCCAATTCAATAATAAATTCAACTTCTCTCTCGGGGGGTAACCTCGACAACTCACTAAGAAACACTTCTGGAAAATCTCGTACAATAGGAACATCGACTAATTGTAAAGCCCCCTTCCTAGTGTCAAGAACATATGCAATAAAAGCCTCATAACCCTTACTCAATAATTTCCTCGTCTGAATAACAGAAATGATGCAACTAGGAACAATTTTCCTTTCCCCCACAAATTTAAATTTAGGCTCACCAGGCATATTAAAAATAACTTCCTTACAGAAATAATCCATAGATGCATGATATTTATATAACCAATCCATTCCCAGAATTATATCAAAATCAGAAATATCTAATGGAAGTAGATCTATAACTGTATCTCTAGCCCCCACAGTCAAAACACAATCACGAAAATCATATTAAGCTACAACCATATCCCCCATAGGCATATAAATACCCAACCCCACATCTACATGAGTACATGGTCTATTCAGGTATACAACAAAAGCATAGGACACAAAAGAATGTGTAGAACCAGGATCAATTAAAACATAAGCACTTCTATCAGTAACAAAAAGTGTACCTATCACCACATCTGGAGAAATCTGAGCTTCTTTCATTGTAAAAACTCGTCCACCTGGCCTGAAACTACTAGCTTGTCCTCTGCCCATACTTTTCACTGCACTGCCTGGAGATAAAAACTCTACTTGATACTTCACTATGTGCTGCAGGAGTCTCTGCCAACTGCAGACAATTCTTCTTAATATTCCCCACTTGATGACAATGGTAGCATTCCAATCCCTTAAGCTTAGGACACTCAGATTTATAATTCCCTTCCTCTTTACAAAAGAAATATGTAGCACCTCCTATTGGGGCCTCACCTCTCCCTGACTTTCTTGCTGAACCAAAAGATCCTCCACTCCTGATATCTCTGTCAAATCTCCCCTGACCTCTACCACTATCTCCACCACCTCTCTGAAATTTCCGAGGTTCCATCTTAACACTTCCACCCTCACCTCTCTTAGAGGGAGATGAGTCAAATCTACTTTTTTTAAAACTCTCTTTACTCGCCACCCCTTGGTTCATTTGCTTTTCTGCTATCGTGGCTTTGTTTACCAGAGAAGCATAATCTTCTAACTCATAATTGGCCACTCTATTTTGAATAGGCCAAATCAGTCCATCTTGAAACTTACTTCATTTATCTTCTTTATTCTCCACATATTTAGTAGCAAATCTAGACAAAGCAGTAAATTTAGCCTCATACTCCCTCGCAGACATTTTCCCTTGGGTCCAATTTATAAATTCCCTCAACTTCTCCCTCCTATAAACTTTAGGGAAATACTTAACGTACAAAGCTTTAATAAATTCAACCCAAGTAATAACATCAGTACCTTCCATCCTGGGCACCAAATGGTTGCTGGCTTCCCACCAATATTTAGCCTCTCCTTTCATCTTAAACACAGCTAGATTCACTTTTTGGTTATCTGGATCCTTCATAATTGCAAAGATAGTTTATAGATCCCTGACCCATATCTCAGCTTCTGTAGGTTCAACTGACCCTGAATATTCTGGAAGATTCAACTTCAAAAACTTCTCATGCATGGAATCTTTCATTTCTTTCCTTGCCTCTTTCTCAATCCTTGCCACAGTCTTTGATTCTAGATATCTAGCCTGTTGTTCTGCTATTTGCGCCATATTTCTTTCTTGTTGCTCTGCCATCCTCATCATTGCATGTACCATTATCTGCATCTCTATAGGTTGTTCATGCTCTCTGGCCCTTCCATCAACACTCTACTATTCTTCAGTATTATCTGTACGAGAAGCTACCCCCTCTTCTCTATGTTGTCCATTCCCAGGTTCCATCTGGAATTATCTGTAACATAACAAAGTTCTAACAACCAATATAAATAGTTTGTAATACTAAACTATTGGTTAGTATAAAAAAAATATTCATAAATATCAAATCAACTCAATGATTTCCATCTAATCGTCAGACACGTCCAGAATTAATAACCTAAACACTCTGATACCACTAATTGTGACACCCCAAACCCAGTATCCATACTAATCATTTGCTATTAGAATAGCTGGATCATAATCTTGAGCCCATTGAAAATATAATTCATTTCTCAATATTTTTCTGCATAATGAGCATAATATTATTCTTATACCATAATGAAATCAATATCAGAGTCATAATTAAGCGGAGATATAATACTATGATTAGCTATGATAAAATTTCACAATCATCAACTCAATCCATGCTAACGCAATATATAGAATGTGTGAGTATATTAAAATCTTCAGCGTGACAATGATAAAATCCCCATATTTAAACCCCAGCTCTTTCCAACGGTGCAACTCTCAAGGTTACCGGTCATATGGTATCCTAGCTGGCAACGTACAAACCTGAAATTGTTAAATTATGAACCGTAAGCATTAAGATTAGTGAGGTACTCCTTCCCTACAATGAAATAACAATTCTATATCGAATATGTGAATATAAGATCCTAACAATCCTCCCCATTGGCAATAATAAATCTTGGATAATAAGATCCAAATAATTCTGCCCATTGGCAATAACAAATCTTGGAACATGGGTTCCAACAAGTCCTTGTCATAAGACAAATCAGTTTATTGGATCTTTTTCCAATTCTAATCCTGGATCATAAGACCCAAAAAAATTCTGGATATTTGAATATCCAAACAAATCCTGAATACCGAAGTATTCGAATAAATCCTGCTCTTAGAGCTATATTCATATATCTGTATATATGAAACAATCATAATTACACTCACCTTGGAAATTTAACAAGATTTCCCTTTTCCTCTACCTGGCTCTTTTTCAGTCGATTCTTCTTCTCTTTCAATCATTCTTAAAATATTAGTATCATCATAAGAATATTAACAATTCAAAGAACAACTTCAACATAACTCAATTCATAAGCATCATATGATTCAATTCAAATCATTCATCATAAATGAAGTCCCATCTAGACTCAGGTAATGATATCTAACATATTCAAATTACAACCCAAACCCACTTTAATTATTCTTGGTAATCCAATACTTATCATATTAGGTTTCCAACACAAAAGATGACACATCATTCTAAGTTTCCTAGAGCAAGATATGCCCATTTCTTTACATCGTAGTAAATTCGCCCTATAGACTCATCTATTGTTCAGTCATCTTCCAAGAATTTTCATAATTTTTATACACCATAACTTTCTATGATATTTCACCCAATTTCAAAAAACATATTGAATAACATAAGATTAAAATTTCATAATTTTCAGGATTTATTTTCTATGTCAAGCAAAACATCAAGCATATGGTATGCATACTTAGTCTTTTGGGGCCGATTTCATACCCGATCTTCAAACCATCACCCAAGATTCATTTTTTGCTATTTTTACATAATTTTTGGATATGTTATGAATATATGGGTCTATATTAACCTCCAACTAGAATTAATCAATTTCAGTAATCATACAAAAATATATGGAAGTTTGAATAAACAAGGTTATTAAACAAATAAATTTAAGGGTTTACACATTCAACTTTGTTTAAACTTGCATATATCCCTACATATGCACCCAAGCACGAAAGTTCAATAAACAATCAATGAGTTCTATCATATAAATCATAAATACAAGAAAAATAACAAGATTCATGGGTGGAATTACCTTAGGAACTTTTACGTAATTTTCTATGAATGTTTCTCCTCACTTTCTTCTTCCTAACCCTCACAAATATTTTTCCTCAACCTAAAACTCTCCCAAACTGAGTTTTCTGAAGAAAGGAGGATATCTCAAGGGTTTAAGTCGGCCAAACCAACCTCCACCTCCAACCAATCAATTTAAGACACTTATTGGGCATAAAGGACAAATTACCACTTAAACGAATGGACATATTTGCCCTTGGTTAGTAATTTCGGTATAACTTCTTAATCGGACCTCCGTTTCACACACCGTTTGTTGTTTTACAACCATAACTCACCTGTATACCACTATCTAGTTTTAACCTCAAGTCAATTGTTATGTTATAATGGTCAAAACTAGCCTCCTGCAGGAATACCGAAAACTTCAAAATTTCACATTTGTAACTAATTCGATATTTCATGCTTTATGAAGGTAGGATTAGACTAAACATAATGACTTAATATTATGTATACTAATAAAATATTATCCATATCACATAATCTAATTATGATTTAAACATAATTTATCATAATTATATTCGAGTTGTCACATTACCCATGTCCTCCTCCTCTTTCAAGAAATAGTCTTTTCGATCATGGCCTCATCTATGGTAAACATTACAGTAAAAGGGAATTCTATCATATTTAATCTTTTTTTAGAATCCCTTACCCTCATTCCCATATCCAATCCAAACTCTATACGTCATTTCCTTTGTCAAGTCCATCTCCACACAAACTCTCACCACATTTGGTCATATTAATAATGCAGTGGCCTCATCAAGTTTGAATGGAGGGTCAACAACAATTGCAATTGAGAAGATGCTAGATTTATTGTACATACATATATGTGGTATTAATTTTACTATTTAATATGCATCCTAGTTTAATATTTACAGTGTTAAATTTAATCGCTATTCGGTATTGTCTTCTGAAGTTGTATTTGTAATGCATAGCTCTGTACCCTCACTATTTGAGTTGACTGAATAGTCCAGAAGAATAATTTTGGTTTTTTATGAAGAAATATTTTGCTTGTTCATGAATCCTCCAAAAGATTGTGTTCATATTTTGATTAGGTCAGTGTTTTAGGCTTGTGCTATTTCAAAACATACCTTTTTTGTGTGTGATTTCCTATATGATAATAAGCTATCTGTTTGTAGTTTTATCTCGAACAAAGTCCCCGGTGTTATTTTAAAAACAAGTTGTCATTCTGTTTGACCGACAGTTTTCAACCTTTACCCTTTACTTTTTGCATTCAGATAAACCACCAATTGAAGAACTTCGTCAGTTTTTGGAGTTTCAACTTCCAAGGCAATGGGCACCTATATTTGGTGAGCTTTTGGTTGGTCCTGAGAGGAAGCAGCAAAGTGGTGCATTTTTATAGTTCAGCCTTATGGGTTCCAAGCTCTATGTTAACTTAGCTCTGATAATGATTACTATGTTAACTTGACTCTAGTAATGCTTATATGGGATTAATTTTATTCATTTCATTCTTAATGTGAGATGACTTTTGCTCTTTTTGATGAAGATGAAAGGAATGTACGTATTATTAAGTTAATAATTCCATGCTTATAGTATAGATAAAAGAGTAATTTTCGTGCTTATAGACTTTTTTTTAATTGCATAACTTATAATTTTATTGTTAAATCAGGAGAAAAACATGGATGCAATGGGATTGATGAACCAAAGTGTTTTAGGTAGTCTTTCACCATAATGGTTTGAAAACATTTTAGTTTTCCAAATCAAGAATAATAGTCGAGGTAAGGTAAGTATATTTGATGTAAAAACGGTGGAAATTAACACACATGAAACTAAAGTAAACGAAAATCATAATTGAATTCAATATCTCATATCATCTAAATAAAATGTAGTGTCCTCCCAAATGAGGGAGGCACTTTATATATAGGGTAGATGGGGGTAATGGGAAAGGTTCTAGTTTAGCACCATTATCATAGGTGATGTCATGTATGATAGTTCTTAATCATGACATCATTAGAGATTAATTTAGAATTCTCTAAAAATATTCATGAAGTAAATGTTACAACCCTTGTTGCGTTATCCCCCTTTAGTTTTAATGTTTCTCTTGGACCCGTGTGCTTGCCTTTTAAGAGTCACTTATTTTTTTATGTCCACAATCGCATAAAACTGTTGCTAAATTTGACTTTCGTGATGTTACTCAGGTTTTTAACACACTCTCATTGATAGCGTTGTTTCATCTTCTACCGATAGGAATGCTGAAGTCGTAGAAGCTCCGATTTTATTTTTTATGCACTTGGAGAGTCATTTAACGACGAGGTGGTGAGTACTGGCAATGGTCTTTTAAGAGAACTAGTGACAATGATCTTATCTACACGATTTCCTTGCCATACTAATAGGGTTGTGGCACATGTGTATTCGGACACAATAACTAGATGTATGAAGTTTGTTAAGGAGAATACTTAATATATACCTTTGGTTCTTGCTTCCTTTCTTGATGAGAGTGTTTGTTTATGTCGAACATATCATGAAGTATTATATGAAAGTGTTTGGATATAATTGTTATGTTTTTAGCCGTTTTTTATTGTTTGTTATATGTGAGGTTGGTGGTATGTGGTGGATAATTTTTATTTTTTAATATTTTAATTTATGTAAGTGTTCATAACACTTACAAAATGAACATTATTTTCCTTACATATTAATATTTGTAAGTGTTTTGAACTGTTATAAAATATATATATATATATATATATATATATATATATATATATATATATTTTTTTTTTTTTCGCAAGTGTTTATAACACTTGTAAAATAAAAATGCTTGTTGAATTTTGTAAGTGTTCTGAACACTTGCAAATGAAAATTTTGCAAGTGTTTAAAACACTTACAAAGTTTTTTATAACGTTTGTCAGGGACGGATATGTGTTCCCGATGAACACTTGCAAATGATATTTGCAACGGTTTTGAACACTTACAATTTTTTGCAACGTGCCAATTTTTAAGTGTTTTAAACACTTACAAATTCCATTTGCAAGTGCTTAAAACACTTACAAATTCCATTTGGTGTAGTGAGGATATTAGTCGATCATGGTAGTTCTTCGTAGATTATGTACCCTAACCTACTACTTAAGATCAACTATACTCACTACACCAAAACACTAATTTTGTGACTACCTGCTTGTAACTATTAATGGGGGTGGCAAACTTTATCATTGTCGGGAGTAGTGACAAAATTATTTGTAACTGCTAATAGGAGTGATACAAAATTTGGACAATGATAAATTTGAGTGAATTGGTCTGTCACTTCTAATGGCAGTGACAATTCTTGTCATACAATTAATTTGTGACTACTATGAGCAGTCATAAATTTGTAATTGCCACGAGCAATTACAAATTTTGTTATTAGGCTTAATTTGTAACTGCTATAAGGAGTCACAAATTTTTAATCACTGTGAACAATCACAAATTTTGGCATTACGCTTAATCAATATCTATTATATACTTCTAATACAATAGTATTAGAGGTTTAATAGCATTTAATGAACTTTAATTCAACACATATACTAAAGCTTTCTTTAACCGTTCAAATCTCTACCCCTTTTCCTACTCCCACCGTTTTACTCTCTATATTCTCTTCCCCTACCCATGACATTTACCCTTCCCAAGAATATATATGTTATTATATATACGTATGTAGTCATGGCTTTTAAAAGCATCAAAACTTCAATCCAAAATTCTCATATTTCTGAGTTTTTAAAATAAAAAAATACAGGTGTCTATATAGGATGTTTCCACGTAAGATCCATAACCAAAAATAGGTGTTCATAAAATCCGTAACATTCGAATACCAGTCCATCCACGTCTCTTTTCAAACTTCCGTTTACCCTCCATAATGCATGCATCATCATTTAAAGTCTATCCAAAAGAAAGAAAACTCTTGCCCCTCTCTGTCCGCTCTCATACACACAAACTATGGAAGAATAATTCTTTATTCCATAAGGTAATTACCCAAAATACGCTCCTCAACTACCACGAGTCTTACCAGACACCCCCTTGAGGCGACACACACACAACCTCCCTTATAAAACCCCTCATCAACTCTCCCTCCTCTCCTCAGGTACCCAATCCGACTTTCTCAAACGTACCCACTTTGCATCTCTCTCTCTCCAATGTCTCTAACAACCCCAACCCCTGTCATTTCCACAAAATCCATCACCCTTTCTCTAAAACCTAGATCCATATCCATCCAACCCATCTTTGATCTCCATTTGGTTGAGTCTTTCAAAAATAATCCAACAGTGGTGAAGGCGATTTCTACTGCACAAACAGTAACAAAACCAGAAACGATTTCATCCAAATGGGATGTGGACAGTTGGAGATCCAAAAAGGCACTTCAATTGCCTGAGTACCCGAAGAAAGAAGAGTTTGATTCGGTGCTGCAAACGCTAGATGCGTGTTCCCACCCATTTTTTTCTGGTGAGGCCAGTAGTTTGGAGGAGAGGCTTGGCGAAGCTGCGATGGGGAATGCTTTTTTGTTGCAAGATGGAGATTGTGCTGACAGTTTGGGTATTTTTTTTCTATTCCTGTTTGATGAATGTGACCCATGGTCGTATCCTTTAAAAGGTTTAGTTGTTTTTATTGCTTTTATTTTTATTTTTACAACTACTGTATTATTTGTTTTTTATTTCTATATTTAAGATGTGTTTTTAGGTATTGATAGTCTATTAGTAGGTAGCGAAAAATCGTAGTTAGCATGGATCTCTAATGGCGTGCTACTTGCTAATTCGATAAAACATTTGCAGATTTGAATTGTGAAGTAGTTTGGGAGAAAAGTTTGATGTCTTTGAGACATCAAACTATTTGAAGTCTTGGATTATGATTGGTCAATAGTGTTGGTGAGGACTATTTGAAGTATTGGATTCTGATTGGTCAATAGTGTTGGTGGGGACTCACATCATTTATGAAAATGGGTCCACGCCAGCGGCATTGACCAATTAGAATCCAAGACATCAAATAGTTTGATGTCTCAAAGACATCAAATTTCTATCCAGTAGTTTGGTTTTGATTTTGTATATTTTTCTAATTTTTAGTTGTTGTTCCAGTTGAAAGCCTATCAAAATCCCTTTTATTGTTGTTGTTCAATTTGAAAGCCTTGATCTGGAAAATACAACAACCATGAAAGGTGGACCTGTTATTTAATTTTTTTGTGGTGTTTTTCTACAAATTTAATTTATTTTCATTGTGAAACTCTTGTGTTTTTTCATCTTCTTTTCCTTTTCTGATCTGCTTTTTTTATATGTATAGAAACAACTAAATTTAAAGTTGTGTGTTTAATGAATTAATAGGCAAAATGGATGGTACATTTCATGTTTCTTTAATACATGTTTTATACTCATAAAAGATTGTGTTTATATATTTTTTTAAGTACCTTTATAAAGTTTATTCCGTTTTGATTTTGAATGAAAGCACTTTATTAAAATAACATATTTTTAATTTAAAAAACTATAAACTATAAAAATAGTAAAAAAAATATAATATTACCTTTTATTTTAATTTATGAATATTACGTTTTTTGAATATCTAGAATATTATGTTATTTTTTATTTTACGATTATTTTAAATTTTCTAAATGTTATAAATATCCAAATTAAAAATAACATTGGAAATAATTTATTATATAAAGAGTGTGGGTGTGTGCCTAAGAGAGAGAGAGACTAACGTCTTATTCAAATTATAAGAGGTTGTGTTACCCATTCATCTATTATATACCTATAAATAGCATTTAGTTCTTTTAATCATATCTATTGAGCTACTCTGTTTGTATTCTAACCTCACCCTTTCATATCCCACAAAACTGATGCATGAACTTCACCATTTGATATCTCACACTTTATGGAGACTTTATAAGGTGGTAAACGAGGGTTGTATTTTTGAAAACTAAACAGATGCATGAATTTCACGTATTCCACCATTAAAAATATGCCCATGTCACTTCTTTTCTCTTTCCATCAGTTTATCTTCTTAGGCTGCGTTTGTTTTTTCATCTGAATCTGAAGTCTGAAGACTGAATTTGAAGTCTTAAATTTGAATCTGAAAAATATGTTTGTTTTTATGTCTGAATGTACCTCTAAATGAATGTATGTAGACTCATTCAGACTTCAGATGTAATTCTACTTCTTAACCATTAAGAGTCAAATATAGTCGTTAGCCTCTTAATCATTTAAAAAAACAAACACTTTTTGGTACCTCTTAACTCTGAATGGCTCAGATTCAGACTTAAGAGGTAAAAACAAACAACACCTTAGTCTATTTATTAACTGTGTAGAGAATATGCATTCTCGCCTTACATTACCATAAAAGAAAGCAGCCTACCCGGTGAAGTGATGGCGCCAACATCAGCCGTGTATGTCCATCTACTGTGATGAAGACGACTCTTTGTTTTGTTATTTTAAAACTACTAGGTGCTTGGCCTATTTATTGGGTTTGCTACATGATGAATATAAAACAAAAGACCTCTCAGTTGTGAGTAAGTGACTCTCTTTTGTTTGCGTGGGGGAGAGGGAGAGAGATGTATAGCCTATTTTGTATTTTTGTGTGTTGTATTTTTTTTTCTTTGCTTGGGAATGCCTATTGAAAATGTAAATCATACAGATCCTTTTATTAAAGGACTATGCATTTGATGTCATGACCTGTTAATTTTTTAATTGAATATTATATTATGACTGTGTTTATTATTCACACCAAAACTATGAGGTACCAGTTAATCAGCAAATAATTGTATAGAGGGTGGGTACTAATGGAAAACTACAGAACCTATATAATGTATGTAGTTAAGTTGCTAACAAATTTAATTTTTAATGGTACTTATTTTGTAATTTTGAGTATCAACATCATTTGTTACATGAGTTTGTGAAGTTAAATCTTTATTGAATACGGAGTAGTAACTTTTTTCTTTTTCATTCCTCACTAAGAATTATGGATTCGTGATATACGTTCAATATGTATACGTGGATGCGTATACAACTTACTTAACAAGGTGTGAGATTCATTTTCTGTTTTTTTTTTTAATTCAAACTTAATTATATCATTATATGGGTTTAAATTGTTCATTGTGACTTTTTTATTGACGGTTTATTGAACATTTCTTTTATAATTATTTTTTACTTGTTTTGTTATATCTTTTCAAATTATAGTTTACAAGTAATACTATAATACGACTGTGCATAACGCAAATTACATACTAGTTATACATGTAAAGTCCCCAACTTAAACCCCATCCATCTCACCTCTATATATCTCTTCACATTCATACTACATATAAACTCTCCCAAATTCTTGCGCAATCCATTTACTTTAACTTCACGCCCATCAACAATATTAACCAAGGTTCTAAAAAACGCCGTGCGTGATCGAGGCGTGGATGCCAAGCCTTAAGCCTTAGAAGCCTAGGCGGGCCTTAGGCATAAAAAAGCGTGAAAAGACGTTTAGGCTTTCGTAATATATTTTAATATTTTTTAACCATAACAAGGCTATTAAAATACTAAAATTGTACAGATCGTAAAAATATGTATGAATATTTGCAAATTAACATACTATTTGATTATTTTGGATGAGATAATGGTCCGGTATGTAAAAAAATTCTTTAAAAGGTGATATCGTTTCACTAAAGCATTGTTGCTTTTAGAAAAAAGCGCGCTTTTAAGGTTTTACCAAGAATAAGGAGCAAGCTTTAGTGAAAAAAGCTTAAGGCGGAGCGTTTCTCCCAAACCTCAAGTCTGAACGTCCCTAGGCGGAGCGCAGACGGATTTTTAAGAACAATGTTAACCCATAAGTTACTACTCCACATAAGTTCTTTATTAAGAGCCCGACTGTCTCTTTTACGCCCATAAGATCCAAAATTTGGGCCAAATAAGCATCTCCACTGAAGGTCTCGACAGCGGCAAAACTCCGGCGATCTTTTTCACCGTCGAGATTGGTTAACAAATTGGTGTCGCCTTTGAAGAGTAGAAGATTATCTGTAGGGAAAAGTGATGGGGAGGGGCTCTGTTCTAAAAGGCCCGCCTAGGCTTGAGAGAAACGCATCGCCTACGCCTTATTACGCCTTATTCTTGGTAAAAGGCTTAAGGCACACTTTTTAAAAAAAACCCAAAGGATTAGTTGACAAATATTGGTTATGGAGCATGAATATGAGAAAGATGGCTACCAAACATATGGATATATTTTCAAAATTCAAGGTATGTACTATTTTATTATATTACTAGCCTTGGAATAAATAAAATAATAAAAAAAGGAAAAACGCCTTTTTACGCCTAGGCTTCGCTTAGGCCCACCTAGGCTCCTAAGGCTTGAGGCATGACCTCTACGCCTCGACCACGCCTCGCGCCTTTTAGAACCTTGGGGAGGGGTGAAGATGCAGGTGATGATGAGTGGGCTTAAACAACATCCGGGGTTTAGGTTTAACAACACTTGGAGGAATAATGGGTTGGTTTCCTTTGGGTTGTTTCTTTTTGTTCTTCACATATTTACTTTGAGTCCATAGTTTCCTAAAATTGGGACTTTGTTTACTCAAAACAAAACAATTTATTTATTTATTTTACGTAATTTACAACGAAATATTTATTGTATTAAAAAAATATTAACCCAGTTTTCAAAAACAAATTTTACTGTAAGTCTTTTATTAAATATATTATGTGTATTATATATAAGAGTTCTTCATTTTCTTTGTAGTTTTTAGTATTGTACATTTACTGAGTTTTCAATGTTAATGAATGAACCTGCAGGTTCTTTGGAAAATTGAGAGCAAGTTTCAATTTTGATTCTTGGGTTCAAAGTGGGTTACACTAATTTGTATTGTGGAGACGAATGGGTGACCTACTGTCTAAATCACCATTTGATTTTGTTATACTACGTGTTTTTAATTAAGAGTGTTTAATTTTTGTTGCATTTTTTCTAGTGTTGTGAGTTTACTGTTATTTCATTGTTGATGATTTAACATGCAACTTTTGTGGGAAATTGAGTGAAATTTGCATTCTTTCTTTGTGGGTTCCAGTTCAGTGATCAGATCAGACCAAACTTTTTTTTCTCTATAACAAAAAAACTGAACACAGAGATTAATTTATCCAAATCTACTTGAAGAGATATGATCATTTATTACAAGTTCAATTCCCAAATCTCTCTCTCTCTCTCTCTCTCTCTCTCTCAATCAATCAATGCTACAACAACCCCAAGTCCAATAACACACAAATACCAAAAACACAAACTAATTTTTGCTGCTAAGGTACAACACAAGAAAACTAATTAATAATGTGCCTGCCCTTGGCTTGACCTCATATAACACATCGTTTATATAATTTTTTAATTGCACATTTACTTATTAAGGCAAACTCTTGGTATTAGAGTTTCATACAACAATTGGAACTTTACCATCGACTGACCTCAATATTTCTTCACCCATCTCTTTGCATCCTACCAATTTATTTCCATCTGAGTATATGTCACCAGTACGGAAACCACTATTCAAAGTATTCAGCACCGCAGTCTCAATTCTTTAGGCAACTTTTTCTTCTCCTAAGCCATACCTCAAAAGCATGGCAGCATTGAGCACTGTTGCCAAAGGGTTTGCTTTATCCTGTCCAGTAATATCAGGGGCAGAACCGTGAATGGGTTCAAATAGTCTGGGTCCCGATTCACCAAGACTAGTTGACTGAAGCATCCCAATACTTCCTGTAATCATCAAAGCCTCATCTGATATGAGGCCTAATATATTATTTGTTACAATTGTATCAAACTGTTTTGGATTGCGATCAAACTGCATTGCTGCATTGTCAACATACATGTGCGAGAGTTCAACATCAGGGTACTCGGAAGCTATATCGATAACTCTCTTCCTCCAAAGCATTGATGCCTCCAAGACATTTGCTTTATTAGCGGAGCAGAGTTTTCCATGATGCTTCCTTGCAGTCTCAAACGCAATGCGATCAATCTCATATGCAGCACACACCTCGGTGTTAAAACCAATCTCCTCACTATTTTCACTTGTGCGAAAATGCTTTGGTTCCTCAAAATAAATACCTTCGATAAGTTCCCTTACAACCATTAGGTCAACGCCTTCAGCAACATCTTTCTTCAATTTTGACACATCCACCAACTGTGGTAGAACAGAGACTGGCCTTAAATTCACATAGACCTTAAGTCCTTCTCTAAGATGAATCAATCCAGTCTCGAGCTTCAACTTTTTTTATTATTATCCCATGTATATCCTCCAGTGGCGGCAAGAAGAACTGCATCTTCTTGGCAGCAGAAAGTATCTCCTCAGCTAATGGGGCTGCCCCACAGACAGGCATCTCCTTGGTAAAGCCTTTTAACTTCTCTAAAGCTTTTGCAAATTCATTCAACTCTTTACTAAGGTTATAATAAAACAAAACCAAAATGTAAGTTAACAAGTTAATCAAAAAAAGAATCTAATTAGAAAATCATTCGATTGTCATATGTCAAGCCTTATTTATATAACATTACTTAGACATATATTGAAATCACATACTATCTTGAAGTCTGCCCTGTACTTTTCCACTTACTGAGATCTAAATCCAATGGAAAATGAGGGTTTACGCGTTACTTGCATTACTTAGACAGATATTGAAATCATATATTATCTTGAAGTCTGCCCTATACTTTTCCACTTATTAAGATCCAAATCCAATGCCAAATGAGGGTTTACGCATTTATTGGATATGGTAATACATGATTATGATCTTGCTTATGACCAACACGAGATTACGTTAAATTCTGTTTGATATTTCATTTTTCTACTTCTCTGTTACAATTCTGTTTTGTATGGTTATATTCCAAATAATGCATTTTCTGCCTTAGCTTATTGTTTTGACAAATCACGTATTTGTTGTAGCGTGTCGTGTAGAGTGCCGTATTTGGCCACGAGATCTTTTATCCCTAATTACCTTTTTTATACAGCCCAATTAAAAAAAGGGTCAATTATTAAATAGTCCCTACTATAAATATATATTTTTTAAAAATGACACATATTTTTAGTTTAACCCATTTAGTCCCTCAAGCACTCAATATCCTCTTATTTTTAGAAGTCCGCGCCAGCGGCACTCCCTCTCCAAAATATGTGGCAAAGGACTTTTTGAAGCAAAATAAAAAAGTTTGGACTAAATGGGTATTAAAAAATGTCCGAGGGACTATTTGGTATATGTCCCATAAAAAAACCTCTAACATAGTATGAGTTCATTCCTAAGAATCTATTGCATTAGAATATGCCGGTGTCTAATCTGTATGAGTTTTTTATTCATATACTTCAATCCTCCATTTAATGTTATGTTGAAATTAATTAACAAATTTGCTCTGTTTTAAAATCTGTAATGTTAGTATTCTCACAATAATGATAAAGCTAAATTTTAGATCAAATCATATACTTACAATAATTATTAGTACTGAAATTATAGAGTTTGAAAACATATATTTTCTCCACATGTCCCATATTTTTTAGTGAAATCTCCAACTCTCTCTTTCGCATCCACTTACTTAAAATAAAATGTCGTTAATTTGCAGGAGCAAATGAATAGAGATTAAGGATTAAGTGATTGCAATGACACTTGTAATGTTGAAGACATTTCCAATTTTATAAATGAAGTTTCATTATGTTTTGGATTTTCCTTAATGAAATACATGTCTTGGGATGAAAAAATTCACGAATATTGTTTTGTATATCAATACTTTGTCAATACATATGTCAGTTATAAATAATGAAATAATACAATTTTAAAAATATATTGAAATAATATATTTCGTTTAACAATATTCTTAACATACATTTTCGCCCGCGCATCGCACGAGTACATGCTAGTTTATAACTAGTATGAGAAGTCTCAAATTTATAACAAAAAAATCATTTCTATCTTCTCTCTCCTCTCCCCTCTTCATGATCTTCTACACCTCTAGTTTCGGAACTCATATTGCATCCATTTTACACCTCCATTTTCTCAGATTTCATATTTCAGGTCTGTAAATTTTATTTTTAGAACTCTGCATTTTTAAGTATATCACAAACCCAAGTTATTAACTTGTATGATAATGCTCTTGTGCGGACTAGTCCGCATTTTAAGAATGCGGACCGGACATATGTCACATAACGGTGCGCCTAGAAATTCTCGCCTAAATTATAGGCACTCTCTCTCTCTTTTCTGTGCTCACCGCCAGGTGACACATGTCTGGTCCGCATTCTTAAAATGCGGACTAATCCGCACAAGAGCAGGACTGATATATACGTTAACATTTGTTCTTCAATATGATGGAACGTCCTTTTTTCTTAAGGCTACAATAAAGGATTTTATCGATTTTTAAGTTATGCGTTTAATGTTAACAATGAATCAGTTTTTATGTAATTTCGGTGTTTTGTTTGAAAAAGTAATTTTGTTTGTTAACGATGTTACGTAGTTGAGTGTGTCATTCCCATTGGTTTCCGATTTGTGTGGGGTTCAAAACATAGGGGGTTTTCGATTTGTTTGGACGATTTTCGATTAGTTTGGATGATTTTCTATTTGTATTAATTGTTCTGATATGTATGTGAACTGAGTTGTTTCATTACAGTTATTCTGATATGGGATTCCAATTTTGTGACTGCTGTAATTTACTGAGTTTATTGTATATCACTGTGTAATCTTTTATTTGGTATATATGTTGTGCATTTGTATATGTACATACTGTATCATGTATTTGTTTATTTTTTTTGAAAATTATTTGTTTATGTTTTGTATTACTATATATAGTCTGAGTTAGAGTTTTAGTATTTGTATCCATGTGAATGAGTGTAGCATCTCTCAATTATCATTTCCACGATAATGATAAATTTTCCTATGCCTTTGACTTGTTTAACTCTCAAATTCACAGTGAATGATGCAATCTATATTCAGATGGGTTGATACAATTCTTTTTAGCTGTCATTTGGGGCTTCTGGTTGTGATACTCTAAACAAATTAATTATTATTAGAAATTCAATCTTCTGTCTAAAGACTTGCATCTTACGTGGTACAAAATGATTCAATCAAGTTAAAAAAAAATTTAAGAAAATTTATATAGTGATTCATGAATTCTATGGAGTGTGAATCAAATCAATGTTTGAATTGAATTTGAGTTACTGGATTAATTCCTTCCCTTTCTAAATCAAATAGATTTATATTTGAAAGAGGTTGAGAATTTATACATCAATTTCTTAAAATGAACTATTTGTCCATGTGTTAGAAGTGTGTTTAAAAATGTCTGCGATTAAGTAAATAGCTCTACCAACAAATGGATCGTATTGACATGGAAAGTGGAAAGATTTGTATGCATGTTTAGTCACCATTTTACTTCGTGTTGACCTTGAGAAGGGTGGAATTCATCTCTGCAATGGTAAGACCCCTAGTTTGCTTCTTGTTATTTATTTTGGGGCATACATGATCCATTCAGGTATGGAGAGAGAATTTTTTGGGGGAATGAGTAGGATTACAGTCTACGTGGTGGTTGATCGGTGGAGATTTTAGTGTGGTTTGTTGTGTGTCTGAATAAGTAAACTAGAATAGATTTTAATGTGGTTCATTTAGTCACCACTTTCTTGCGATTGAGTGTATTTGACATATTATTTTATCTTAGAATAATGAATAAGTTATGTGATATTATGATAAATAAATACATTTGCACTCTTCTGTTAGTATTTAGGCGCCTATACATTTCTGGAGATAGTTTCATTTATCTTTTAATTATACTATGGATTGAAATGTTTGAAGATGGGAACAAAAGCTTCGGACACACCATTTGCCAGAGATGAATTTTGGGGATAGTTCATTGGTTCTTAGGCATACCAGTACTGTTCTTTTTGCAAGTGTGAAATCGGTTACAATCTTTTGTCTACACATTTTTTTGTTTATTATTTATCATTAGATGCAATTAGTGTTTTACTTTCAGTTTCATACTTATCGAATGCTTGCTTTTATAGTACAGTACATCGGTTTAAGTTTTTGAATGCCATTCCTACAGCAGAACACAAATGACTATACCTATTTGAAATGGATAAAGTCTGTTTGCATTTTTATATGTACTTTATTATTGGGATAGGATTATAAATGTGTCGCAATTATTCACTATGTTTTTTTTGGATTTTGTACAGAAGCTGAAGCAAGTGTGCATCCTAATCGGTACCTGTTAATTGAGACCAACGGATTTTTAAACCAACTAAGAACATGGGTAATTTTCCGAGCACGTCTTTTTGCATATACAAAATGTATTATGGGCATTCTGAGGTAATGTTCATATTCATCATCTTTTACCAATTTTGTTAAGAAGTTGTAGGGTAATTTTACTCTGAAAATTTCACTTTGCGGTTCCATTACTTCACTTAAAAACATTTAAACTCATTTATCATCATGGAACTTAATCATTGACTGATTGTATCCGTAAAATTTGCTTTACGCACTAGTAAAATATATGGTTTTTGCATTGTGATTATCGTTTAGTGCAGCATGTATTATTATTTCTTCAACACTTCTTGCGAAAAACCTTTGAAGTTACTGAAAACTTACAGTGTGATGAATACGACTTGGTGTAATCTTCTACCTCCTCTGTAGAGATGGACGGGGATATAAGCTTATTATTGGTGTGGCAGAAAAGCTTATGAATTAATGGTGATTCATAAACACTATAAACTGTAATTTCAATTTAAGTTAATGTAAGTATATGTCAAACGTTCCTACGGGAGATGCTTTAAGATGTGTTAGCCATACATAAATTATTGAATGGGATCCGCATGAGGCCCACTTAAAATGCTAACTAATGTCTTTTTGACATTTCAACGAGTATAAGCGGATCTAATTTCTGACGCATTTCTGGGTTCCTCTAAAATTAGACATGAAAGTTCTAATTCTTAAATTCTATTATGCAATCTTGGTTTTTTGTTTTACTAAATATAAAAAGGAACATGACTTTTACCTTAATTCTAAATATAGAAAGAAACATGACTAAATATAGAAAGGAACATGATTTTTACCTTAATTCTCTATACTAAATATGGTGTGTCTATATTTGTCTGAACAAAAGAGAGATAAGGAGATAAGAGAGAGGGATTGAGAAACGATAAGGTGTTTACACACACACACACACACACACACACACATATATATATATATATATATATATATGAGAGTGTATGTATAAGGGAAAATCATTAAAAAAAATTTTTTGTTGAATTTGTATCTATATTATAGTTTTAACACCACTTTGGAGTTGAGCATATACTTCAATACGCTTTTTTGATTAATAATTTCTTAGGGGTGTTGTAAAATATTTTGGCTCAGGTTCTTCTATATGGAAAACTCAACAAATAAATTAGTATGCATAAAATGCATTATCGACAAGCATCTTACTTGAGAAAATGGAGGTCCTTATTGAGAAACATAAAGTAATTGAAAGGATTGTAAAATATAAAATCTTAAAAAGTAATCTTTTCCACCAATAACACACACACTGGTTTTGATTCCATCCATTAAACAATGCAACTCCCATTGAGTAGATGTTGTTATATGGGAGGACATGGACATGTAGTGGATGGGCTGATATTAAACATTCACACTTGGGCCAGAAAAATGGATGGCTGTACTAGAAAGGGAGTTTAGTTGTTGTTGTTTTTTTTTTTGGTAAAGAAGGGTAATCCCGGGCCAGCTTGCGCGCACCTCGGACTAATCCCTCCTTCCCCGAACAAGTTTAGTTGTTAAATATTCATACCTGTGTGTGTGTGAGAGAGAAATTTAGCATCAATTTTTTAATGGGGTTGAGCTACAATGAAAATGTCACATGTGAATTTTAGTTAATAAACAGTTGAAACTTTATGTGTGTGTGTGTGTGTGTGTGTGTGTGTGAGAGAGAGAGAGAGAGAGAGAGAGAGAGAGAGAGATATCATACGTGAATTTTAGTTATTAAACAGTCACAGCTGCGAGTATGATTTTATTATTATTATTAAGTGTTTTTGTAATTTGGCATAAACTAGTTGGTGAGATCGAGCCAAAAAGAAATGTTATAAAAAAGTTTTAGTTATTAAATTGTCCTAACTATGTGTGTTTGTGTGAAATTTGGCATCAATATTTATTATATGTTTAAATTCATTTAATTTTGTGAATCTGATATTATTTAATTTCTTTGATGTTGCAATGGGTTTAATTTCTACGGATAAAAAATGACCTCGTACTGCTGGTCGTCGGATCGGATTGGAGACTAATTATTATAGTTGTGATTAAAGAAGCTCTTATAATTGTTACTGTAGTTGCGTTTGGGGTTGGGGGTTGGGGTATTGTAATGGAAGGGGGTGCATTTGGTTTATTTTAGTTTATATTTGATTCAATGTTCATTTTGTATGTGGCGTCCGGAATGGGTTTATTTGATGTTAAATTGAAGTTTAAACAAGTTTTGTGTGTACAGGATATCTAGAATGTTTGAAATATAAATGAATTTTTGTTGAATTTTTGGACTTGTATGATGCTCGGAATGAGCTTATGTGACATTATTCTTGATGTTAAATTTAAGTTTAGTCAATTTTTATGTCTACATGATATTTTGAATGTTCGAAATATAAAATATATTCTACTGATTTTTTTAAAATATAAAGATAACTCATCATTGCATTTAGCAGTGACAAATTAGTGACAAACTTAATAAACATAACCTTTGTAACTGTTAACAACAGTCACAAATTTGTCACTACCGCCCATTTTATAACTGTTGTCAGCAGTTACGAACTCAATATTTATTCGTAACTGCTGACAAAAGTAATAATATGGGAGGATTAATTGCTATCATCAAGTTATAACCCCCCCACAGGGGTGATAATCATATTTTGATTGATGTTAGGAGTGATAATTTTTTTTGTGACCCCTTAAATCGTGACGATAAATAATAGTTGTAAAGATCTTTTATAACCACTAATGGAAGTAACAAATGTACTTTTCTGATGAAGTGAGTTTTCAAGATTTGGATACTATAGTTGGACCACTGCTTGATTTCATCGGGAGTGTGGAAACCCCTCTGGAAAAATCACGTTGCTTGTAAAAGTTAGGCCGATCAATCGTGAGATATAATTCCATGTCATCCAGTCGGAGTCACCCTACAATGCCCTTTTTGGGAAAATGATAGCTCCATACTATGAGGGGCATCCTTTCATCTATTCACCGAAAGCTAAAGTTCCTCAGTGACCAAGGAGTTGTGGAGATCAGAGGAGACCAGGTAACAACCCGCAGTTGCTTCGGAGCAGCCATAAAACCAAAGCAAAATTAGTCCAAGAAAAGTCGGATTGATGATGATTCAGAGGACGATAAGGGGGTTGAGGAGACCAGACTATCCCCCTCCGAATGAGTGATTGAGTAACTAATCACCGTTCCTCTGGATTCATCCCAATCGAAGAGAATATTTTTGAACTGATCAAAATTACATAAGGAAGAAGCATAACAACTAATTCACTTTCTCAGAATCAATGCCAATGTCTTCATCTGGTAGCCCTACGATCTCCTTGGTATAGAGACATTGCCTTTCATCGAGTACATGTGGATCCAATCATCTGACTGATCAGGCCAAAACTAAGAAAGTTAGCACTAGAGAAAGTAGAATTGTGGAAAGCAAGGTCAAAAACCTCATGTAAGCCGTCTCCATTAGAGAAGTCCAATTCTCAGATTGGATTTCCAACACCCTTGTGGTGAAAAAGAAGAGCGAAAAATGAAGGGTGTGTATAGACTTCACCGATCTCAATGAGAATTTCCAAAATGATAATTTTCTACTGCCTCAGATTAATCATTTTATGGATTCAACGGTCGACCATCTATGCATGAGTTTCGTGGATGCATACTTTGGGTATTATCCAATATAACTGTTTGGCCTAGATAAGGAAAATAACTCGTTCATCATGACCTTAGGGACTTAGCGTTACGAAGTGTTGCCTTTTGGGTTGAAGAATGCTGGGGCAACCTACCAATGACTTTGTGACCAATATGTTTAAGAAGCAGATTGGTGCAACCATGTAGGTCCACATCGATGACATGCTTGTTAAGATCAAACAAGTAACCGATCGTATTAAGGACCTACCGAAGACTTTCAAGATCCTTAAAGAATATAAAATGAAGTTGACTGGCTCCAAATGTGTCTTTGAAGTGAGGTCCGATAAGTTTCGGGGATACTTGGTGACACAAAGGGGGATAAAATCAAACCAGGATCAGATCAAGTATTTACAATATCAGAAGGTCATCCATCATCCGGGACATTCAAGTTCTCACCGAAATGTTGCTCGTGCTCAACTAATTCATGTCACAGTTGTCAAATAAATGACGACCTTTCTTTCAAGCCTTGAAGAAGGCAAGCTTAATAGTGTGGAGGGAGGAATGTGATCTGGCACTTAAAGGAATTCGTCACCACTTGGGATTCCCTCCCTTGCTGTCAACTCATAGCACTGGAGAAGATCTTTACCTATACTTAGTTATTTCATATAATGCGAGAAATGTCACGTCAATATGATTGCAATATAAAGAGCAACCATCGATCAACTATATCAGCCATACTCTCCTTCAGCAAAAACCAGATACATGCCTTTCAAGAATATGGTCATGGCATTGGTGACAATATTCTGAAAGATGGGACACTACTTTGACGCTCATACGATAGTCATCCTAATGACTTATCCATTAAAAGAGATTCTCAAGAAGGCAGATCTCTCCAACAAAATGACAAAGTGGACTATAGAGCTGGCATAGTTCGATATAAATTATGAACCACGTATAGCCATTAAGGGGTAGATTCTAATCGACTTCATTTTCGAATTCTTAGTATCACCACCCTAAATGGAGGAGCATCCGAACCTAATTTTGTAATCACTAGCCATCGTGAAGGACGATTAGATATGGAAGTTGATAGTGAATATGGTATCCAATGAACGTGGCACATGTGTTAAGATCATATTTATTATGCTACAGGGGTGCCTTATTAAGCAAGAAGTTCAACTCGTATTCAAAGGATCCAATAATGATTTCGAATATGAAGCCATAATCCATTATATACAACAGGTGATCAACCTAGGAGTTAATCATGTATTGTGTCTCCTGTCTAATCGTAAATCATCTCAATGGTGAGTATGAAGCCAAAGATACCATGATGCTCACTTATTGGGACGGAATGAGGAAACTTTTTAAATTTTTTAGGTCATCCTCAATCGAGCATCTACAGAGGAATAACAACATCCATGCAGATTCATTAGCCATTCTGGTGTTTACCATTGAAATTTACCTAAAGAGAACGTCCGAAGTAAAGTACATATATCGACCTAGTATTGATGAGCCAAAGCTAACTTCGAATGTCATGAAAATCTAGTTAAAATCATTATTGATGGATTCAATTATCACTTTTTTAAAGAATGGCGATTTACCATTAGATAACAAAGAGGCTCACAAGTTGAAGATCCATTCGGTGAGGTTCTATCTTAATTCTGAAGGAAAATTTTATCGAAAATCGCTCACTGGTCCTTTTTTCAAGTGTGGCCATCCAATCCAAGTGGAAGGAATCCTCAGTGAGATGCATGTAGGAAAGGAAATTGGGGATCTCACAGAGATGGAAGATCACTCTCCAATAGGGAGATCTATCAGAGATACTGGTCGCCTTTTATGTAGAAGGATGCTCTTCAGTTCATCCGTAAGTGCAACAAATGTCAGCAGTTATCCCCAATTATTAACATCGTGGGATCTCTACTTGGATCTTTGCTCAACGGGGCATGAACATCATGGGACCTATACTTATAGCTCCCAGTAATTTCAATTACTTGATAACTACTGCTGACTACTTCACAAAGTGGGTGGAGGAAGAACCGCTCACCCACATTAGAGAAGTAGATGCTAGACGGTTTGTATGGAGAAACATTATCATAAGGTTTAGGATTCCAAGGAAGTTGGTCACCGACAACGGGACATAGTTTAATAACGACATCTTTGGGGAATTTTATGCAGAATATGGAGTCAGAATCCATTATGAATTAGTTGTGTTCCCATAATGTAATAGACAACCCGAGATTACCAACAAGACCTTGTTGTCACGAATCAAGCGCCGACTGAAAAATACAAAGGGAATATAAGTGGTCGCTCCATCCTATGGGCATACAGAATAACGCTTAGAAGGCCAACTAAGGAAACCCCATATTCTCTGGCATACGACATGAAAGTCGTCATGCCTTAGGAGATTGGGTCTCCAACTCTAAGTATAGAGATATTTGAAGATGGTCAAAATGATGACCGAGTAACTCATGAGTTGGATCTAGCGGAGGAAATAAGATAAAAGTATCCTATACACCTGTCCACTTACCAACAAAAACTTTCTAGGTAATATGACAAGAAGGTCAAAGTTAGGGAATTCTAGGTCGGCGACCTAGTTCCACTACCCCAAAACACTAATTTTGTGACTGTCTACTCGAACTGGTAATGGGAGTGATAAACTTTATCAATATTAGGAGAAGATAAAAAATTATTTGTAACTTCCATTAGGAGTAATAAAATTTTTGGGTAATAAAAATTTTGAGTGAATTGGTTTATTACATCTAATGGTAGTGACAAATCTGGCCATATGATTAATTTGTGACTACTATGAGAAGTCACAAACTTTTTCATTAGGATTAATTTAGGACTACTATGAGTAGGCACAAATTTGTAACTTCTATGAAAAGTTATAAATGTTCGCATGAGGCTTAATTTGTAACTTCTATTAGCCACAAATTTGTAACTGCTAGAAGCCATCACAAATTTTGGCATAGGCTTAATTTATAATTGCTATGAGTAGTCACAAATTTATAATTATAAACTCATTCCCGTCTTCTCTCTCCCCTTTCCTCTTCGTGCTCACTACTCAAACATTTTTAGATCGCGATCTCTTCAAGCTCGTGATCACTCATAGCTCGTTCTCTCTCAAACATTTTTCCGTCACGTTTTTTTCTTCGTGAAGACCTATTCACATTTTTTATTTCTTATGCTTGCTTTTCGATTATGATTTGATTTTGTATCTTCAATCATTCTCTCTTAATTTGATCTCATGTTTGATTTTCTATGCTCTCTCATCAGGTTTAGCCTTTAATTTTGTATGCTATGATTTTTATTCTCAACAGGTTTAGCCTTTAATTTTGTATGCTTTGATTTCGTATCTTCTAGTGCTGTCACTAGGTTTCTTAGGGTAGATACTTAGTTCATTTTCATTGCGAGCTATAAAATGTGTGTCAAATACATTAATTCTATGGAATAATTCTTCTTGGAAACTATATATTTTTTTATCTGTGTTGTTTTATTGTAATTATTTTCTTGCTAGAAGATATAACATTTTTTTTCATCAAAGATGTAATTTTGTTGTTTAATTGACAATATTTTCCTGTTTAAATAACTCAATTTTCATGAAAAATTGTTAGTTTGTTGTTTGATTGCAATATTATTAATCCATTGTCTTAAATCGTTTTCCAATGGGTAAACTGTTAACATGCGTGGTTAATTTTGGGTCTTGAAGTGTATATAACTAGTGACGAAACCAGAACTATATGTTAAGGGGGGTCAAGATAATTTTTCTACAAATAATTAGGTTAAAAAATAGTTAACTCAAGTTAAAGAGTAATTAACTCCATAGATAAATGTGTTATTATGAAAATTTATAATAGAAAACTAACTATATTATGAATGTCGTTATGATTTTATTATTTATTTAGAGCTACATTGTATACTAAATTATGTTTCTAAAGGCTATATTTTATTGGTAAAACTTATTTTTTTTAAAAAAAAGACTCAATTGTGTATTCAAATTGAAGTTTTTGATTTGTGTTTGGTTCCAAGTCAACTATGGTTTTATTTTGTAATTGGTTAAGTTTATGTGACGTTGTTTATGGCACATTTACTTAGTTTATGACTTGACATGGTATTGATATTCTTAAAGCTATTATCAACTGTTGTGTGGCTCTATTATCAACTGTTTTGTGGTGCTATTTCAAATATGTCTAAAAGTATATATATCATATTAATTATAAGAATAAAAATACTAGGACACATATATTTACATACACACAATATATATATACATATATACATATAATACTAAATATATCATTACTCAAACATATGAAAAAATATGTATTAACAAAAATACTTATACTACACTTATATGCATGCATGCCCTTTTTCATTATAAAGGACATACTCATTTGGGTTTGTAATTTACCGAGTTTCTATTATAGAATTAATGGGGTTTCAATAATACAAATAGTGGATTGGTGAAAGTTCTAGAGTGGGGAAAGTATATGTTAATGGGGTTAAAGACTTTGTGAAATATCCAAAGAAAAATCTCAAATGGTAAATGTTTGAAAGGGGCAGATGTAAATTTACAATTGATTCAGTGGGGTATGCAAGCTGACTACACGTTTTGAAAATACACGGGGAGAGGGATTTTATGTATATTACCGAAGAAATACTTGTCAAGAAAACGGTTCACACAGATAGTGACCCGTTAGCACATGCTAGGTTAAACAATCTCATAAATGGCACATAGAAAGTGCACATAGCACAAGAAAAGTGTAATACTCGCGTAGCATCAAAACCATAGAATGACCAAACTAAATATGAAAATTAATCAAATACAAAATAAATACCAAACACCCTCCTCAAGGACCAAAATCAAAACAAAAATAACTAGACTTTCCCCCTGCCAACAATACATCCAAATCAGCAGCAAAGGACAAAATTCAAATGGGAAACACCCCCACATATGTGAAAACCTTGTGAACCATTGTTATCTTCTTAAACCTAGGAAGAATCCACCTCCCTTAAATTCCAATCAATTGTCCCTCGTCTACCCTATAAAATCCCCACAAATTCCAGCCTTGAAACATATGAGTTTAGCATAACAAAACTTATTTTTTTTTTCTCTCTCCCAAATGGTACCCTATGATTTTATGCACCATTTTATATTGGTATTATTCAAATTATTTGATGCACTATCATGAAGCTCAACCCAATCAAAGAACCCAAGCTTTTACCTGTAGTATGACCTGTATGGGCAGAAATATTCAAAACCTCCATTAAAGCTTGAGCTTTAATGGTGAAACTCCATTCCTTGACTTTGAACTTGTTTCAAAGTGAGGAATGAGTTCTTTAAGATCCCAACACCTCAAGTATAATGGCCATTTTTAAAAAATAAATGAATTTTGGTATCCAATTTCTCAAAGGTGATTTCAAAGTTCAGAAAATTCAAATTCAAAATTCGCTTAAAGCAAGATACCTCAACCCTTCAAATGAAAGCCAAACTCTTCCTTATGATAGCAGAAACCCAAAGGTAAGCTCAAAATCCATTGCCATACTTTGTAACTACACAAATGTTTGATCAATTTTTTTGAAAAAAACATAGTAGTTGTAACTCGATAATTTTTTAACCTTAATCCATGAAATATATATAATTAGATTCCCTATGAAAATTAAGTTGGATTGGTTCAGGAATCACCTCAAATGGTATAGAAAATTAGGTGAAGTTCAGGTCAAAGTTTTGTTAAAAACCTAATCAACTGTTAAGAGGTTGAAGATGAACTTTTCAACTGGAAACATTAACCAAGCACGTGAGGGCATGTGGCCAATCGAAATTTTCTGTTTTTTTCCAAAATTTCTATTAAATTTATCTGGTCAAAATTGTATAATGTATGGAAGTGTTTTGACAAACCTAGCTGAAGTTATAGAAAACCAAGGTTTTTGTTTAAACTTATTTTCACAAAATTACAAAATTGACCCCTCCTCATTTTTTCATGTTTTGAATTTTTACCCCAACTTTTTTTCACATATTCTTTGATAAATTTTAAGCCAAAAAATCTTCTACACCTTTTTCAAATATAAAATTAAGACCTTCATTTAAGATTGTCAAAGATAATTACAAAACACCCCCTAAACTTCAAGAATTATAGTTTTTTCATTTTTCTTTCATACCGAATCTTGTCCTGATAATATAAACTTACAAATATAATGATTAACGAATAATCAAGCTCATGACCCTCCCTATCCCAACTCAAGCCTGTTTAAGACACGTTCTCAACAACCAACAAGTAGGTTTTACACTTTCAATAATAGTTTCTACATATTTGATATAACTGCTATTGATATCATACTGTGATATCCATAAATTACTCTTAGTATGTGCATGTAAGAATACTATCATTAGGTTAAATGATTGAATCAGTTCGCCCAATCATTTATGTGCTAAATGTCTTTATTACAAGCACACTTATAACTTAGGGAGTAGAATACCGTGTAATCCCACGAAACTTTTTTACTTTACCTATAGGTCTCAAGATGTTTTAAGAGCCTAGTTATCCTACATATATATGAATGTCATTCATGCAAAACTTGCATAGCCCAGTAATTTAAAATCCAAAGATTTTAGATTATTATTTGGTTATACATATATGCTTAATTCTTCTATACTTGCTAGTAAACTGATAATTATGGGATTATCCATTTAAAACTTCTTGATTTTCTTCTCCATCTATAATTTTTGTTGCTTATTCTTAATTCATAACGTTATCCATTAAACTATAAATCCATACACTCCTCAAACCTCTATATAAATATATTTGTTATGGAATTGGTTAAAATCTACTTAGCATACTTGTGCTAATTCCTATTTACCTTCATATGTGCCAGAATAAAGAAGCGGTACCCCCTCCCTTTTTATGATAAACGAGGATCACTTTTATGCTATTATAACTATATGGAAGGAAGATAAAGAAAAAAAGGAGAATGGCGTTGCTCAATGACCTTCATTATTTTCTATTTTTGGAATAAAATGTAGTACTTACATTTCACCCACCCTATGTTTGTGATACAATATATATCAAAATAATGAAAAAAAGTTATGTTATTTTCTCTTTAACTTTAGTTTCGTGGCTTTGTTAATATCTGGTACATTCATACTAAAAATAGGGTGTGACAAAAGTAAGATAGTTGAGGGGATGGTTTAGGTGTTGATAACAATATTGACTAAGATAGGGATTTTATATAGTTAAAAAAAGTAGCCACAACACCATTATACCATCACCCCAACTATGAACACACAATTTTATATGCCATTATTGGGTTGCACAACTTAAAGAGCTAATTTGTCTTTTTGAGGAAAGTGTGACAACAATACTCCTTCGGAAAAAAGATTTTCTCTTAAAAGGAAATACATTGCTCGTCAATTATCCAATCATGAAGCATAATGTGAAAGGTTTGGGTATGAAATACAAAACAATTCATTAATGCAAGTATGAATTCATTTTGTATTACAAGGAGCACAAGGACAAGTGATCTTGTCATTTATATAAGGAACCTAGATATGAACATAAGACTGTAATACACAGTAAACGTATATTAAAAGTAGATACGAAAATATCTAAGAAGGTTTTAAAGTATTTCCCTCTAGGTCCTCTATTGAAGAGACTTTACACTATACATTGGATATTAGAGGTAATGACTTGGCATGGTCGAGCGGAGGTGGATGAGAATCTCATGCAACATCCGATTGATTCATCCATGCGGAAATTTACAAATCAGCGATTTCGTAACTTTGTTAAAAAATATGCAATGTTCGCCTCAGATTATCAATCGATGGGTTTAAATCCTTTAGCAAATTGATCACATACAAGATTATATGCCCGGTGCCTTTAAATTCCCCCATTCGTTGTGCATAAGAAAGGAGTTATCAATTTTTTTCATTATTGATACTAGGTCCAAAGGCACCGGGTACTGACATTGATGTTTTCTTAGTGCCACTAGTAAATGAATTGAATGAGTTTTGGGTTGAAGGTGTGAGAGCGTTCAACTCATACAAACAGGAGGAATTCACTTTGAGAGTAATGTTGATGGCAATGTATGATCATCCTGCTTATGGGACCTAATCTGGGTGCAGTGTGCATGGTTACATGGGTTGTCCTATTTGCGAAGAGGAGACTACAGTCAACTGGCTTAAGAAAAGCGATAAACTTTTTTTTTTTTATCATAGTCACTGGAGATTTCTATTGCAGAGTCATAAATTCAAGTCAATACGAAGTAATTTTCTCCCAGAAGGCATCCAGATGAGGCTATCTTCACTAAGACCTTTTGGTTTGGAAATTGAAGAAAGATCAACAAATGCTAATCAAAATTTGAAGGGGGAAACACCTCATAATTTTAGCTCAGAGGCGTAAAAGAAAGGATGTTGACGCTAAGACGGCGTGGTCGAGGAGATCGATTATGTTTGATTCACCATACGAGAAGGAACATCCTATGCAGCATGTGATAAACATTATGCACACTGAGAAGAATATTACGGATCATCTCTTAGGCACATGCATTGGTGGTGCTCATTCCAAGTGTTGATGTAAAAAACTAGATTTGATCTAATTAATTAATCACAGATAAATGTGAAATAAAAAATAAGACAAAAGATTTTTAAAGTGGTTTAGCCTTATGAAAATGGCGTACGCCCACCGTTTGTATTGCCGATGTTTGCCTTAATCTCAATGATGATTACAAGAGATCGATTCCCCCTTTTGTGGAGGATGTTACAATGTATTTATAGCCTTGGGGCTATTAGTATGAATAGACGATATGCCGTTGTTTAATAGACACATACATCTATATAATAAGAATGTTCATTAAATCCGATGTTCATTGAATGTGCAAT
This sequence comes from Sambucus nigra, assembly GCA_949130495.1. Taxonomy (NCBI): domain Eukaryota; kingdom Viridiplantae; phylum Streptophyta; class Magnoliopsida; order Dipsacales; family Adoxaceae; genus Sambucus; species Sambucus nigra. The sequence goes on from OX422219.1 coordinate 136,167,772, forward strand.
TGTCGATCTTCCTAACTAGATGCTCTGCACGTTGAGTAGCTCAGCGAGCTAAGTAGCTCGGGGTGATGAGTAGCTCGGTGCTTTTAATCATTTGCCATGTAAAATGACACATGTCTTCATACAATTGGTCCACATCAGCTGACTAATTTTCGTATCAACAGAAGCCCCCAATGTTTCACAGTTGAATTTTGATATGAGAGTGTGGAATATTTTACTCGAAAGTTGCTCGAGCACCTTTGTACGTCTTGATTACTTACAGATTTCCAACACTTAGGAATTTTACCTCTAGTCTCGTCATTTAAGCGCAAAATGGCAAATTTGTAAATATTTTGAATCTGCGCCAGACGCTTGGGTGTTTGCGTCTTTTTCATCATTTAACTGTCGGAAACGCAATCGTCTTTTCTAGTAATAATTTCTTTTCCTACTTCCCAATGCAAGGCATTTAAAAGCGATAGAAAAATATTATCATCTACTTTTTACCTCCAGATTTATAAACTCTGTGTTTTCTCACTCTGTTTTTATACTATCGTTCTTTCCATCATCCTCCGTAGCAGATTTCTCAATTTTCTCTAAGAATTTCTTCCTTCTTCTTTCTTTGCTTTAGTCATCATGGTTTATGTTGTCGAATCTTTGGATAAATTCCGAGATGATTTTGTGATCCCTCTTAGGTTATTCTAGAAGATCCTCCTTCCCCATCTGATTTATTTTCTTTGGTTGAGGGACGTTGGTTTCCCTCACTTTTCATAGCGGAGTGTGGCTTTTCTTTTTCGCCTAATCCCTTGTGTTTGGAGTTTTGCCAATATTTCGATATTGTTCCTGCAAGAGTAGCTCCAAATACATTGAGGGTAGTTAATGGCGTACATAGGTTAAACCAAATTCATGGGATTCATTTAGGCATCCCTGGAATTATGTTTTGTTATAAATGGGTTACCTGTGACACCATATTTGATTTAAAAACTCGGTTTTCCATTAGAGCTTTAGTGGTCAATCTTCCCGATGCTAACAGGGACTATTTTGATCGTGGAGTTGTGATGAAAAATTGGCAACCCCCCCCCCCCCCCCCCCCATTAAAAGGAAACAATGTTTATCAAGGTCCCAGATGTCCACTTTATGGTAATGGGATAGGTTATTTTTAATTTTTCGATTTAGCTCTGTTTATATTTGATGAAATGCGTCAATGATATTCATGTTTGTTTTGTTTTCGCAGTTGATAACAAAAGAAAGCCCCCAAAATAAAGCGACATTAATATAAAAGATCTGAAACTTATCTGGAGTTTGCACCAATCAATTACCGGGGAGCACGTTAGAGCTGCTTCTTATTTGCTGAGATATAAAAACACCACCTCTTCTTTCATTGCTCGTCCTCTTTCCCCTCTTGTGGTAATTGATCTTGATCAAGTTCCATTATCTCGAGCCAGTATAGAAGAATCTTCCTCTGATTTGGGTACATCTATTACTGATTTGATGACGAGGAAGAGGAGAATGCCTTAATTCTTCGCCAAGGATGCTCCTGGCACTGATAGGGCAAAGAAGAGCAAGGGGATGTACCAGCTGAAGGGACGAAAAAAATGGATAGTGCTCCATCCAAAGGAATAATTTCACCTGTCAAGGAGGTCGACAAGAAACCACCTGCTGTCCCAAAAGAGGCAGCACCTTTGATTGAAGGTGTTGCTGTTTCGCAAGAAGAGGCAACCCCTTTGATTGAAGGTGCTCCTTTAAAGAGATTAAGGAGAGGTCTTGCAGAAAGACATGTAGAAACTGCTGCTCGACCTTCTGATATTGGGGGTCCTTCCTCGAGAACTAGAGCTCCAACTTTTATTTCCCCGAGTTTGGCTAGGGGTTTGGTCAAGTCTTGGACAATTCCAGAGTATCGAGCTGTTGGGGGTTCCCTTTCATGGGAGAAGGTCTTTGATTTAGCGGCCCAACATATCGCGTCAGTTAGTATCATCATCCCTACCACTTCATTTCCACCTACTATATTCATATTCTAATTTACACTTTTTTTCCAGTTTATGACGTGCTTTAATAATATCATGGAGAGAGATGAGGCTATCAAGGCTTCAACTTCGTCTAGCGGGATTGAAGAAGCTTTTGCTGGGTTGTCTCAATCCTTAAAGGACTATCGGAAGATGTACGAGGAAGATAAAGATGCTTGGGAGAAGAAACTTCTAGCTGCAGAGTCGACTTGTGACCAAGATATAAGTGCCTCCAAGGAGTTGGAGGAAAAATTGAAGGTCTTCATTTCCAGCAAGAAAGAGGCTGATGGCAAGCTTGAAGAGGCTGAACGACATAAGAAAGAACTTGAGGAGAAGGTGAGGCTTGCTGAGGAACGTGCTTCTTCTGGGAAGACGAAGATAAAGGCTGCAGTGAAGAAATCTTTCATCTCTAGTTAGGACAAGGGATGGAACAAATCCTTAACCACTATTACTTGCCAGATGGAGTACGCAAGTCTGAAGTACTTCAGGAATGGATGGGTCACAACATTAAAAGAGTTAAGTGTTGCGAATGATTCTGAGTTGTTTAAAAAACACACTCATGGACCTCCTCCTACTATTGACGAAGAAGAAGAGGATGAAGCTTCATTTGACGAGTCTTCCATGATGATAGTGAAGCACCTTATACCCTTGACTCACTTGAGTTTGTATTGTATAAGTGTTCATCTAGTTTAGAAATAGTGACAAAATTATGTCTTTCCTAGAAACCAAAGAACCTCAGAGATTGGTTTCCAAATTATTCCTCTTGATTGATTGATCCAGGTATATTTACCAACACTCACACACATTAGAATTGCATTCATACATTTCATATTGCATATAATTATGTGTATACATGTTGAGTTTGTTTAAATCCCTAAAATTGATTCTTACTATTTTTTTGGGAATTTTATAATCTTTTAAAAAAGGGTTTTTATTAATTATAATTTGGTTTTAAAAGTTTTGGGGTCAAATTGCTATTTTGGTTTATTGGTTTTATTGGCTAAAAGCTCACTTGGGTAGAATCCGAAAGCACCAGAGACTATAAGGCATGCTGTGTAATTATTTTTAGACACGCGTGTATCATCTAATCTCATGCCTACTCCTGTCGAGCTATAATCGTTCCAAATTGTGTTTTCTGTGTGAGATGATTGTTGTGTGTTGTTTCAACCCTTGGATTAGATTTAATCAATGACCTGCATGCGTTCTTATACCATCTCGGTGAAACCATTTCGAGCCAATCAGAAGCGTTTTAATCACTGCCTCTTTTTAAACCATTGGATCAAAGTCAATCCTCGAAGACCAGATCGTAGCCCTTGATTTTGGTCTGTATTCTCTAATCTTCTCAGCCTCCTAAAAAGGAACCCTACCCTCATCCATCTGAGACTTTTGCCACTTTGTTTATTCGAGTGAGAAAGAGAGAAGAGAGTAGAGATATAAGAGAGAAGAGAGAAAAGAGAGAGAGAGAAAATAGAGTTAGGAAACCCTAAGCCTAAATCGTCCAAAACTATATTCAAACCATAACCTCCTTCATAAACAGTGTATACCAAATACAACCTTGAGTGTTTGAGAGATTTTGAGTAATTAGTTTGTTAGTTTTGTTGTTGTAACCTCTTCGTTCTCAGATCTTGTTATCAACTTAAACATCTGTCTAGATATGTGTTTTTACTTTTACAGAAATCTTAGATTTAAGTCATTGTATGTTATATTTCACATAGATCTGCATATTTAGTTTCTCATCTTGAGAAAATATTTGTTGATTTGTTTCTGTAAATGTTTTTATCTACGAAATCAACAAAAACATTTTCTGTTTCTAGTTCTTTTGAAACAAGACCTTTGACCTAGTTGGAATCGCACTTGGTGATTTTCAATCTCAAAAATATTTTCAAAACTTGAGATTGATTAAGATCTTGATACTTCTTTCGAGCAAGATAGCCGTGGATTCTGGGATTATTATAAAGGTCAAATAAGGTTTAAGTTTTATAAGAAGAGAGAAATAGAAAATCACAGCATATAGATCTTATATGTAATTTGATAGAACTGTTTGTATAAGTGTGAGTGTGTGCATGCATGTGTTAGAAAGCACCTTCACAAACACTATCACCCTACCACATTAAAAGTGTTGGTAACAAGATCTCAAGAACAAGAGTCGACGTAAAGAACTTGAACAAATTGGAAATTCGCAAACTGGAAGACAAAATCAACAAACAGAACTTCAGAGAAGTTATAAGGACACCAGTGGGTACATTCCTAAACTTGTATAGGTCTGATTTGTGTGCATGTGTCTTATATAGTTTGTAACTGTTATAATTTGTTTTAGTGGATTTTTTGGTTTACTCCGTAAAGGGAGTCGTGGATGTTTCCTCAGTTGGGTGAGGTTTTACCACGTTAAAAATCCTTGTTCTTAATCTTTCTACATCTCCTCATCTAATTCTTAGTTGTGCTGGGTTTAAAGTTTTTTAAACTGATTTATTAAACCTGTTAACCAATCTTGAATAGATCTTGTACATATTTTGATAAACACATCTTGTGATTAATTTGATTTGATTTTAAGAAAAGAGTTTCCTAAAAAAATAGTTCGGAGTCACATAAATAGTTTAATTTTATATTAAACGGCTTTAGTAACAACATTTCAATTGGTATCAGAGCTTTGTAAACTTCTTTTAAAATATCATGTGTTTCTGAAATTGTTTTCTAAAAATCAAACATGGACGAGAAAAATGAAGGATTTGGTAACTTGACCAGACCTCCTATCTTTGATGGAACCAATTTTGCTTACTGGAAAGTTAGGATGATTGCTTTCATTCAAGGAACTTTGGGAGATGATGTCTGGGACATTGTTGAAAATGGTTACATTTATCCTACTAAACCAACCACTGAAGGAAGTAATGAGAGGATTAAGAAGGTGTTAAGTGAGTTCACACAAGAAGAGAAGCAAGTTTCTCGCAACAATAACAAAGGAAAGAATGCTATATTTATGTCCATAAATGAACATGAGTTCAAAAGGATCTCATCTTGTGTCACTTCTAAGGAAGCTTGGGACACTTTGGTTACTGCTCACGAAGGTGACATTAGAGTTAAGGATGCTAAAACACAAATGCTCATTCAACAGTATAACCCTTTAATTATGTCTGATTCTGAGTTATTTGATGACTTTTATATGAATTTGACTGATATTGTGACCAAACTGCATGCCAATGGGATAACATATGACAGACATGAAATTGTATCTAAAATTCTAAGATCATTACCACAAAAATTTGACAACAAAAGATATGCTATTGAGGAAATGAGTGACCAAAATCTCATTCCTGAATTACTCAGTAGTAAACTAAGAACTGTGGAAATGGAATTAGAATTTAAGAAACAATTGACCCAGTCCCATAGGAAACAGACTAGTTCCAATCTGAGTTTTTATTCTAAGTTGATTAAGCCTGAGCTTAACATCCCTAATTATGACTTTAATGAGGAATATGACATATCGAGTTTGGACAATCAGATTGCCTTAATGTCAAAACAGTTTAAGAAAATTATAAAGTTTAGAAATAACATGGCAAACAAATAATGCAAGTCCAATTATCCATCTCACTCTAATCACAAACCTCACGAGAAAGGTCAAGACAAACATCACAAGGACATTCATGCTAGACCTAACAAAGACCTTAAAAAGATTGAATGCTTTAGATGTGGAAAACCAATTCTGATGATCGAACTGGAATAAGGTTTTACCCCAATTTAAAGACACAAACAAAATCTTTTGAACCTATCAAGTTTGTGTTAGGAGGAAAAAGACCTATTGAGACCTGCCCAGACTTTCATTCTCTAAAAACTGAGTTTGATTCAAAACATCAAAAGTATGATATTGGGGAATCAAGTTACTCCAAACATGAAAGTTCACCAAAGGCTAAATATGTCTGCCCCTTTATTAGGAAGAGTGAATCTATTTTCAAAACCTTTCTATCTAGGAATAAGGTTCAACCTCAAAATTCCTTAAAGCCTATGTTTAAAGACTTTCCTAAGGAGACTCCAACTTTGAACAATATTTATTGCTCCTACTGCGATATATACGGTCATTCTTTTGATAGCTGCTATGCTAGAAGACTAGTTAAACCTGTCTATAATCCTTCTATCTATCAAAATTTTAACTATTCTAGGAGAATCCGTAACAATTATGTTCTGCCTAGACAACCAGATAAAAACTCTAACTATAGGAAGAGAAAGACCAAACCTAAAAGAACATTCCCTAGAAGGATTCCTAAACACTTTCCTAAACCAAATGCTCATGTGTTTCACAAAATTCAAAATCATGCGCAAAACATTTTTCAACAAAAATCGAATGCTCGCAAGTTTTATCAATTGAGAGAAAATAAGCGCAAAATGAAAACTAAAGCAATTTGGGTTAGAAAAGATGATCTATTACCCCAGATGAAGTGTAACATTGTTATTACTGCTTTAAAAGTTGAACACACATCTTCTGGTTGGTATTTAGATTATGGATGTTCAAACACATGACTGGTGATGATACAAAACTCTTAAACAAAACCAGCTTTGCTGGAGAAAAAGTTATTTTTGGTGATGGAGTATCATCTCAGATCATAGGTAAAGGAACACTCCAAGAGAAAGGACTTCCTGTTCTTGAAAATGTTCTTCTAGTCAAAGGTCTTAAGGCCAATCTACTTAGTATCTCGTAATTTCGTGACTCAGATCATACTGTTACCTTTTCAAAGAACAATTACAAAATTTTAAATGAAAAGGGTGAATGCATAATTACAGGATTCAGGACTCCTGACAATTGTTATACTGTCATGAATAGTTCTGAAATCTGTAATATTGCCAGAATGGATGACAATGAGATATGTCATAATAGGATGGGTCACATAAATTACGATAATCTTAGTAGATTGACTTCTCAAGAAATAGTTAGAGGAGTTCCAAAAATCAAACCCATTTCTAATATTATCTCTGGTTCCTATCAGGAAGGAAAAATTGTTAAGGCACCTCATAAGAAAGTTAAAGATATCCTTGCCTCTAACCCCTTAGAGCTCATCCATATGGATCTAATGGGTCCCTCTCAAACTGTTAGTCTCTATGGACACAGTTACATTCTTGTTATAGTTGATGACTTCACTAGATTTACTTGGGTAGCCTTCTTAAAACAAAAGTCTGACACTTTTCAAACCTTCTTAAAAACACTTCTTCTGATTGAAAATGAGAAGGACACTCAAGTAAATTGAATTCGTAGTGATAGAGGTGGAGAATTCAAAGACACCGGTATAATAGAGTATTGTGACTATAATGGTTACAAACATGAGTTTAGTGCTCCTAAGACTCCTCAACAAAATTGTATCGCCGAGAGAAAGAATCGTACTCTTCAAGAGATGGCACGTGTTATGTTACATTCCAAGAGTTTACCTAAATATTTTTGGGTATAATCTATTCGTACTGCGTGTCACATTATCAATAGGGTCTATCTTAGAAAGAATTCAAAACAAACTCCTTACGAGCTTTGGTATAAGAAAAAACCTAATCTTAAATACCTTAGAACCTTTGGTATACTTGTTATGTCTGCAAAGACAGAGAACACTTATCCAAATTTGAGAGTCAGGGAGATAAAGCTATTTTTCTAGGATACTCGCCTAACAGTAGAGCCTACCGAATTTATAATCTTCGCACTAAGACCATGATGGAATCCATAAATGTAATTGTAAGTGACACTACTGTAGAGAATAAGACTGGTGAATAAAATATTATGGAAGAGCCTACAAATGTTTTAAAAAATGACTCTCTAGAAATAAATGATTCATTACCAATTGAGACACATGAAGTACCTAACTGGGTTTTCAAAGACCATCCCATAGATAACGTTGTTGGTAGTCCTAGTGAGCCTGTGCGTACAAGATCTCAATTAATAAATTATGCTCACTATGCATGTTTTGTTTCCCTTGTGGAACCAAAGAATGTAAATGAGGCATTGAATGACTCTCACTGGATTTCTGCCATGCAGGAAGAACTTCTTCAATTTTTCATTCATGATGTTTGGTATCTTGTACCTAGGCCTAATCACAAAAAGTTTGTTGGCACACGTTGGATAATCATTAGAAATAAAGCTAGATTAGTTGCTCACGGATATTCTCAAATTTAAGGAATAGATTGTAACGAGACTTTTGTTCCTGTTACTCGTTTATAATCTGTTCGTCTTCTCTTTGCCATAGCGTGCTACTTGCATTTTACTCTCTACCAAATGGATGTCAAATCTGTATTCCTTAATGGAATATTGACTGAAGAAACCTATGTAGAACAACCAAAAGGGTTCATTGACCCTCAATATCCAAATCATGTATTTCGTCTTAAAAAGGCTTTGTATGGCCTAAAACAAGCACCTAGAGCCTGGTATGAACGTCTTTCCAACTTTCTCTTAGATAAAGGTTTCAAGAGAGGTGAAAATGATCAAACCTTATTTGTCAAACACATCATTATAGCTTAAGTATATGTTGACGATATCATCTTTGGATCAACTTCTCCCTCAGAAGTAAAATCCTTTTCTGAAATTGTGCATAAAGAGTTTCAAATGTCTCTTATGGGGGAGTTGCAATTTTTCTTAGGTCTTCAAGTCAAACAAAATTCAGAAGGATTATTTGTTTCGCAATCTAAATACGAATTAGAGATTGTAAAAAAATTAGGCCTTGAGAGTGCTAAAGATGCAAAAACTCCCATGAGTACTACGGTCAAACTATCTAAAGATGAAACTGGAAAATCTATAGATCCAACTCTATATCGTAGTATGATAGGAACCTTACTCTACCTTACTGCCTCGCGTCCTGATATAATGTATGCTATTTGTGTTTGTGCTCGTTATCAAAATAATCCTAAAGAGAGCCACCTATCTTCTGTTAAAAGAATTATTAAATACGTAAAAGGCACTCTGAATCTAGGACTTTGGTACACTAGTGATACATCTAGCACTATAATCGGGTATATTGATGCTGATTGGGCTGGGTGTACTGATGATAGTAAAAGCACATCAGGGGCATGTTATTATATAGGTAATAATCTGGTAGGATGGAGTAGTAAGAAACAAAACTGCACTTCTCTATCAACAGCTGAATCTGAATACATAGCCGCTAGAAGCTGCTGTGCTCAATTACTTTGGCTTAAACAAATGCTAAGTGATTATGGTATTCAAGAAAACCAATTGCATCTCTATTGTGATAAACAAAGCGCGATCAATATCTCTAAAACTCTTGTTCAACACTCGCGAACAAGACACATAAAAATAAGACATCACTTTATACGCGAATTGGTTGAAACTAAGGAATTAGAAATCAATTATCTTCCTACTGATTTGCAACTCGCAGATATGTTTACCAAACCTTTAGATTACAATATATTTATTTCTTTGCATAAATCAATAGGTATAGTGTGCGCTGATTAATCTCTTTGGTCTCTATATATTTTTTCCCTTTGTCTATTTGAGACAAAATGGGGGAGAAATTTGAGTCCTATGAATTTTTTTACATATTCTAAAAATCTTGATTTTAGTGATTCATTGCAGGATTCTTTACAGTTATTCTCAACAGTTGGAATTTTTAATAGGGTATTCAATTGTATTTAGTTGAGTTATGGACTTTTGTTTTCTAGGAAATGGGTAGATAATTTTTTTTATAGGAATAGGTTTTTCTTATTTTTGTTGCCCTACGAGTCCTAGATGACTTAAAAGAGATTTTGTCTCATATTTCCAAAGGGAGAGATTGAAGCACCTTATACCCTTGACTCACTTGAGTTTGTATTGTATAAGTGTTTATCTAGTTTGGAAATAGTGACAAAATTATGTCTTTCCTAGAAACCAAAGAACCTCAGAGATTGGTTTCCAAATTATTCCTCTTGATTGATTGATCCAGGTATATTTACCAACACTCACTCACATTAGAATTGCATTCATACATTTCATATTGCATATAATTGTGTGTATACATGTTGAGTGTGTTTAAATCCCTAAAATTGATTCTTAATATTTTTTTGGGAATTTTATAATCTTTTAAAATAAGGTTTTTATTAATTATAATTTGGTTTTAAAAGTTTTGGGGTCAAATTGAAATTTTGGTTTATTGGTTTTATTGGCTAAAAGCTCACTTGGGTAGAATTCGAAAGCGCCAGAGACTATAAGGCATGCTGTGTAATTATTTTTAGACACGCGTGTATCATCCAATCTCATGCCTACTCCTGTCGAGCTATAATCGTTCCAAATTGTGTTTTCTGTGTGAGACGATTGCTGTGTGTTATTTCAACCCTTGGATTAGATTTAATCAATGACCTGCATGCGTTCTTATACCATCCTGGTGAAACCATTTCGAGCCAATCAGAAGCGTTTTAATCACAGCCTCTGTTTAAACCATTGGATCAAAGTCAGTCCTCCAAGACCAGATCGTAGCCCTTGATTTTGGTCTGTATTCTCGAATCTTCTTAGGCTCCTATAAAAGGAACCCTACCCTCAGCCATCTGAGACTTTTGGAACTTTGTTCATTCGAGTGAGAAAGAGAGAAGAGAGTAGACAGAGAAGAGAGAATAGAGAATAGAGAGAAGAGAGAGAGAGAAAAAACAGAGTTAGGAAACCCTAACCCTAAATCGTCAAAAACTATATTCAAACCATAACCTCCTTTATAAACAGTGTATACCAAACACAACCTTGAGTGTTTGAGAGATTTTGAGTAATTGGTTTGTTAGTTTTGTTGCTGTAACCTCTTCGTTCTCAGATCTTGTTATCAACCTAAACATCTGTCTAGATCTGTGTTTTTACTTTTACAGAAATCTTAGATCTAAGTCATTGCATGTTATATTTCACATAGATCTGCATATTTAGTTTCTTATCTTGAGAAAATATTTATTGATTTGTTTCTGTAAATGTTTTTATCTACGAAATCAACAAAAACATTTTATGTTTCTAGTTCTTTTGAAACAAGACCTTCGACCTAGTTGGAATCGTACTTAGTGATTTTCAATCTCAAAAACATTTTCAAAACTTGAGATTGATTAAGATCTTGATACGTCTTTCGAGAAAGATAGCCATGGATTCTGGGATTATTATAAAGGTCAAATAAGGTTTAAGTTTTATAAGAAGAGAGAAATAAAAAATCACAGCATATAGATATTATATGTAATTTGATAGGACTGTTTGTATAAAATAAGTGTGAGCGTGTGCATGCATGTGTTAGAAAGCACCTTTACAAACACTATCACCCTACCACACTAAAAGTGTTGGTAACAAGATCTCAAGAACAAGAGTCGACGTAAAGAACTTGAACAAATTGGAAGTTGGCAAACTGGAAGACAACATAATAGACAAAACTGTAGAGAAGTTATAAGGACACCAATGGGTACATTCCTAAACTTGTATAGGTCTGATTTGTGTGCATGTGTGTTATATAGTTTGTAACTGTTATAATTTGTTTTAGTGGAATTTTTGGTTTACTCCGTAGAGGGAGTCGTGGATGTTTCCTCAGTTGGGTGAGGTTTTACCACGTTAAAAATCCTTGTTCTTAATCTTTCTACATCTCCTCATAGAATTCTTGGTTGTGATGGGTTTAAATTGTTTTAAACTGATTTATTAAACCTGTTAACTAATCTTGAATATATCTCATACATATTTTGTTAAACACATCTTGTGATTAATTTGATTTGATATCAAGAAAAGAGTTTCCTAAAAAAAACAGTTCAGAGTTACTTAAATAATTTAATTTTATATTAAACGGCTTTAGTAACAACATTTCAGATAGTAGAACAAGTCCCTATTGCTACTGCTCCTTAACCCTCCAAGAAACTTTAGCAAGCATCAGCTTCTACCGAGCAACACCAAATGCCTCTCGAGCAACCAACTCCTTCGTCCAAACCTGTTTATGGTGTTATAGGAAATAAGGAGAAGGTGTAGCGTTGCTTGGCTCTTTATTTATATTGTTCTTCTGCTTTTCCTTTCTTTCTTGTAACTTTGATTGTACTCTCTCCTCTTATGATCAATAAAATGGGTTATTGTCGTCTAATCTGAATTTCTCCTTGACTTGCTCTTGTCTGTATCATTGTTGATGTGTTTTTATTTTTCCTTGCTAGTTTATTACCAGGATGGAACTCCTATCAGCTCATGACACAGAGTTGATGAAAAGATGTAATGATCACTTCAAAGAGGGTTATGCAGATTTTACTAAGGCCCAAATAATTAAATATCCTTAGACCTGATGCTTCTGAGCCAGCAGTTGATGCATATCAATACTTGAAGTGTTTGCTTGATCGTGCTATGGCCAATAATGTGGCTTATTATGAAATGATTGAAGACCTTCAAGGGATGATCGAGGAACTCCAACTTCAGCACAAAGAAACCACTGCACTATTACATGAAGGTTATGAGAAAAAATACCAACATTTGAGTGCTAACAGGGGCTATGACAAGTACATCTCGGCCCATGAGAAAAAGGAAAGTGTGTTGAAACTTGAGATTGAAGAGCACATGAATATTGCCAAGCTGCTAGAGCAAGAGAATATTACGTTGCAAGAGGAAGTGAAGAAACTCAGATATGTTGCCTCCTCTTCTTCGGGAGCCTTGGTCCCAGTTAATGATGAATTTTTTTCTTTTTTAGAAACTGAAAATGCTACCTTGAGAGAAGAGTTGGAGACTTTGAAACGAATCGGACCTACCCCGTCTGCTCGTGGCAGAGCAAGGACTTCTACCCGTGGCTGAGCAAGGGCTGGTCGGATTAGTACTGAAGAGACGAGGACCCAACTGGCTTTAGAAAATCAAGCCGTTCAATTGACGGCAAAAAATCAAGCCCTGGCAGAAATGTTTAGAAAAATTCATTGTCTTATTGACCAACTCTCCAACCAGAGCTCTGCACTAGAAAGTAAAGAAATTTTGGTGAAGAAGCTCCATGTGCAGCTTGAGATATTGACTTATTAATTTCACAAATAACCTAGAGAATTTTGGATGGCGGGATACAACGAAGCTCTATGCCATCTCGATGCTTGGCTGTAACAATCGAATAATGAGGGATACAAACAGGAATGGTTGAATGCCTTATGTGTGATGAAAGTTGATCGAGGACTATCCTTGTGGGATTGGTGTGAGCCTGGATTACTTGATTTGCCTGTTCTTCCCTTTAAACTCGATGTTAGCTGGATTCCAGCTCGTACCATTCCTCGGTGTTTGATCTCCAGGTATCTTGGTGATTACCAACTTCATTAAGAGTTTGAGATATCTCGTCCTCAACATTTGCTTGATCGACCATGTTCGAGCAACGTCAGAACGCTACAAGATGTGAATTTTATCAATTCTCCCTATGAGTTAGATGACCCTCCAGCTGGGGTGGAACCTGTATCAAAATCAGAGGGAAAGAAACCCATAGCATAGGAAATTTGTATTTAATAAACCAAAATTCATCTTTATGTAATCTGCTTATATTTAATGAAGAAAATTTGGTCTTTGTATAATATTCTTTCCTTGGAGATAATTTGCAAAATGTTTTTCTTATCATATGCATGTATATCTATAAAGGGATAATTTGTCCTGTTTTACCTCGACAATGGAGCTTTCCCCACTTGTTGCCTAGTTGTAGTGACTTATCACCCATCAGTGCCTAAGCAATGGAATGATTTTCATCCCATGTTCCTGCTTAGTTGTAGCAATATTATCTAGATTACCTTGGTGCCTAGACAATGGATGCCTCAGGAGGTCACCCATCTTCTTGCCTAGTTTGGGATATCTCTTGAGATTATCAATGATCAAACAGGATTTTCCTTATAGGATTGTTATGCCAACATTGTTGGTTAAATTTATTGGTGCTGACCAACTGGAGTTGGTGGTTGTTGAATGACGACTAACCTTAGTTGGTGGTTGCTGATGTTGACCAACCGGAATTAATGTAGTGTGTAGCACTAGTACTTCAACAAAAATTGAACCAAAAAAAGAACATGTAAAAACCAAGACTTTTATTCATTTAAAGAGAAATGTGTAAATGTAAATCTGTATTACTGATAATACTTGCGCAGGTGCTCCGTATTCCATTCATTTTTAAATTCTTCTCCCTCTAAGGTTTCTATTCTATAAGTCCCAAGGAGAACAACTGTAGTTACTCGGTAGGGCCCATGCCAGTTGGCCTCTAGCTTGTTATGCTTCTGAATCACCTTCTTGAGCATGTAATCCCCCTTCTTGAGTTCACATTTCTTCACTCTTTTGTTGTAGAACATTGCTGTTCTTTGTTGGTAGGATTCATTCCTGATTGTCGTATCTTCTCTAACTTCCTCAAGCATGTCCAGGTCTAAGCGTCTCATCAAATTTCTTATAGGAGAGTTGAAATTAAGTACCCTGTGTGTAGGCAGACCTAATTCAACTGGAATAACTGCTTCCCTTCCAAAGGCTAGCATGTAGGGCAATTCCCCAGTGGCTGTTCAGGGTGTTGTGCGATATGCCCATAGAATAGAGTGTATCTCGTTAATTAAATTCCTTTTGCATCATCCAGTCATTTCTTGAAGCCATTCAGCAGAGTCCTGTTCGTCACTTCAGTTTGCCCATTGCTCTAGGGATGGCCTGGTGCAGAATGGATTTTCTGGATATTGGATTGATGACAATATGCAGCGAATTCCTCATTATCAAATTGGGTTCCATAGTCAGTGATAAAGTCATGTGGCAGGCCATACCTGCAAATAATATCCTTCCAGATAAATTGGTAAACCCTTTTGTACGACATATCTATGAGAGGTCCAGCCTCAACCCACTTGGTGAAATAATCGACCACGACTATCAGATATTTGAACCCCCTTTTGGTGGTCGGCAAGGGCCCGACCAAGTCTATTCCCCACAGAGAAAATGGCCAGGGGGAAGTAATTGGCGTTAACAATGCCTGGGGAGTTCTTCGAATGGGAGAGAAACTTGGCATTTATCGCATTTCTTCTCATAGGCTCTGAAGTCAGCTCTCATCGTTGGCCAATAATATCCCTGCATCGTTAACCTCTGTAGGAGAGTCCGACCTACCACATGAGCTCCACAAGAGCCTTCGTAAACCTCTTCGATCAGGTCTTTAACTTTTGAGAGATGCTCACATCTCTGTAAACCTGCGATGATACCCCTTCTATACAAAATGCCATTATTCAGTACATATCGAGCAACTTTAAACTTCAGCCTGTTGGCTTCAATTTGGTCAGTTGGCACAACCCCTTTCTCGCTGTATGCCCTAATGGGGTCCATCCAGGATGGTCCCATATCTAGGGTAATGAATTTCACCATTAAATCTTCATCTATTTGCTCTGCGAAAACTTTATTCATCAACCTCTGGTGCGGAGCGCCTGTATTTTGAAGTCCGAAAGGCATAACATTATAGTAGTATGTTCCCCTTGGGGTAATAAAAGAAGTACTCTCCCTATCTTCTAGTTTCATCTTAATCTGGTTATAGCCGGAGTAAGCATCCATAAAGCTCAATAACTCGTGCCCCGAGGTAACATCCACCAACTGATCAATTTGGGGTAAGGGAAAATGATATTTCGGGAAGGCTTTATTAAGATCTGTGAAGTCTAGACACATCCTCGACTTATTCTTCTTCTTCTTCTTCTCCATCACAACATTGGCTAGGCAATCAGGATATTTGACATCTTTAATGAAATAGGCCTTTTGTAACTTCTCGACTTCCTCCTGGATAGCTTGGTTCTTATCTGGGCTAAATACCCTTCTTCGCTGCTTCACTGGCTTGACCTCCTTATTAACATTAAACTCGTAGCACAGGAAGGCCGGGTCTATTCCTGGCATGTCTTCATGACTCCATGCGAAAGCTTTCTTTCAATGCCATAAAAATGCCACTAGTTCCTGCTTTATTGAAGGATGTAATGAAGAGCTAATTTGAGTTATCCGTTCTGGTCGTTCATCGTCCAGAATGACGTTCTTCGTAGCTTTGACCTGACCCTTCACAAGATGGGACTCATCCCTAGGGTCCACGGTCTCAACCTCTTCATCTTCAGACTCATCCACCTGGTAGGTGGTGGTTTTCTTCCTGGCCTCTTCCAGTTCCACTTGTTCGGTAGATGAATAGTAGCATTCCTGAGCTACTTTCTGGTCACCTTTCACAATTCCAACCCCGAGATTGGTAAAAAATTTGAAGCATTGGTGTATCGTTAGGGGTGCAACCGGTACGGTATGGTCGGTAACGACCCCTTACCAATACCAAAACCACATTTTATATGGTAAAACCGTACCGTACCAATTTACCGACCGATACATCAAAATAAAAACCAAAACCAAACTGACCAGTTTTTCGTTTCGGTAATTTCGGTTTCAATTCGGTTTTTTTTCGGTAAATACCAGAATTTCAAATCGGTTTATGCATTCGGTAAATCTGGTATATATTTCGATATACTCATTTCTAACTGTTACAATTTCTAGCATTTCTAGCTATTACAATTTTTAACATTTCTAGTTGTTTGGAACAATTAGAAACATACACAAACATGTACAATTTCTAGCATTTGTAGCATTTGGAACAATTGATTTAAACAGATACGAGACCAAACTAACCGGTTTTCTTTTGTCGGAGTCGGAGGAGAATGAGACGAGACCAAAATGACCGATTTACCTCCGTCAGAGACGGATGAGAGTGAGACGAGATCAAACTGACCGGTTTGCCTCTACCGAAGTTGGAGTAGAGTGTGATGAGATGAGGGAGCTGGTGCCTGACGAGAGTGAGCCAAGATGATGAGCCTCAAAAAATGAGGGAGCTGTTACCTCAAAAAATGTTCGCCGAAAAGTCAAAATCATCCACACCTCCAACACCGGAAAAACAAACCTTCGCCAGAAAAGCCAACTAACCAGAAAAGCCAATTCGTCGAAAAAAAAAATCACCGAAAAACACGGAATGAACTCAGATCCGAATACAGCTGGCGCCGAAAAAATGGTCACCGGAAACCCGATCTCAAAACGAAGTAACCATACCAAATCTAAAGCCAAATCTCAAAACAAAAAAATGGTGTTCTCAAATAAAAATCCCCAAAAAATTATTTCTCTTGAAGAAGAAAAAAAAATGAGAGAGAGAGAGCTCAAACAAAAATGACGGCCACACTTTTTCAGAGAGAAAGAGGTAAAAAAAATGAAATGGAAACCCTGAAAAAAGATCTCTACACAAACCACAATATAAAGCTCAAATGAAATAAGGGAAAAACGAAAATATAGCCAACAAAACAAACGGCTCTTTTTATTTTAACAAAATGCTGCCTAATTCATTTTGTGTTAAATGTTTGATTAATTAAACAAAATATATGTTTAATCAACATGATTATTTAACACTTAAACCAAATACTCAAATAAATAAATTTAAATTCAAAGAGAATATAAAAACTCACTCATGAGAAATAAAATAAATTAAAGTAGAATGATACCCAAAATAATTTGACACTGCACAAAAAGTTTGGTACGGTATTTCGGTACGGTAATTTTGGTATGATATCGGTACGGTAAATTCAGTAAATCGGTTTTTTGTATCTAAAAACCAAAACCAACCAAATTTTTGACGGTATTTTCGGTTTCGGTAAAATCGGTTTTCGGTATTTCATAATATGAAACCAAAACCATTTTATTTCGGACCAAAACGGTATGGTACGGTAAAAACCCGTACCGGTTGCACCCCTATGTACCGTGGATGGCACTGCCTCGAATTTATTCAAGCCTACTCTCCCTACGATTATGTTGTAGGCTGATTGGACATTCTTGTCCATTACAAAAAAACATACTTTTTCTATTCTGCAAGTAGTCCAGGTGCCAATGAGCATGTCCAACTTGATCGTCCCAAGTGGAAAAACATTTTTGCAGGTAAAGCCAAGGAGGTGCCTGCGATATGGCTCCAACTGGGATAGCTTCAAATTCAAACTATCGAAACATGGGTAGAGCATGATGTTCGCAGAGATACCATTATCTGCCAATACACGTGAAATCACCACATCATTCATTCTCATCTTAACCACCATGGTGTCGTCGTGAGGATACAGTACACCTGCAAGATCATTTTTGGAAAAATCGATAACCAATTTATCCTTGTTCACTTTCCTCGGGCGATAGTCCTCGGCCAAATTTATGCGCTGTATGCACGAACAAGCTTGGGCCTCATTGAGGTAAGCTTTCCTTTCAACAGTATGATCTCCTCCCCCTGCATATCCACCTGTAATCACATTTCATTCAAATGATCCAAAATGGATTGATAATACCTCACATTCAGGTTGCCTTGACTTTTTGGGGGAGGTCGGGGTCATCCTCTGGATTATCTTTGCGGTCCCTCTTTTTGTCGTCTCTTGTTCGGCGCGGAGATTTGGACCTTTGTCTTCCTTTCTCGTTAGTGTTCCCACCATTCTGGCGATAAACGAATTTACTCAATTTTCCACGCCTAATGAGTGCTTCAATCTCATTCTGGAGAGCCATGCAATGCTTGGTCGTGTAGCCATGATCTCTATAGAATTCACAGTATTTGGACTTATCCCTCTTATCGGGGTCTGTCCTCATTTTCTCCGACCAAGTTAGCTCCTCGCTGTTCTTGATATCCTTCAGGATATGGTTTATGTCCACCTTTAAAGGAGTGTAATTCCCATATTTCTTCAATTACTCGAGCGTCTCCTTGCCTTTTTGTCACTTTCCATTACCGTTATGCTTTTGATTCTTCTTCTCCGCTATACCTTCAGCCTTGGTCTCTGCTTTAGTGTCAGCATTCTTCTTCGTATCCATGACCTCTTCGGCGTTCATGATCTTAGCTACTTTTTCTATCAATTCTGCCATGGATTTAAGGGGATCCTTGGCCAACGTGTAATATAACTTGTCGGGCAACAAGTCACTCATTAGTGCTGTAATTGTTGTCTTCTCCTCATAGTTGATCACCTCAAGTTTCTCATTTTTAAAACGAGTGATGTAATCCCTGGTGCTTTCTCCTATTTTCTTCCTTACGCTCAGTAGGTGTGCTACTCTCTTAACTGGATTCGTACCAAAGCAAAAGTTTCCTATGAAGAGCTCTGCCAGCTGATGGAAGGTGGCGATCTTTCCCCGGGGAAGGTTGTTGTACCATATCTGGACCCAGTGATAGTTCCTGAGAATTCCCTGCACATAATCTTGTCAGGAACTGCATAGATATCAGCAGCAGCTTGGTACTGATCTATGTGGAGGACGGGATCAGTCTTTCCATCATATTTGGGCATCACTACAGGAGCTTTAAATTTTGATGGGGTGGGGAAATCCACTATTGCTTGTACAAAGGGTGATCCGTGGACAAAGGTTCTTTGGAGAGGTGTAATACCTCGTATTTTTATGCTATAATTAATTTGGGGATTTATTAAATTTAATGTGAATTAATTATTTAATAAAAATCCGGAAATTAATTATGTTATAATTATTAACGTGATGAGAGTTAGTAATTATGGGAAATTTTTTAAATATTACTAATGAGCAAAGTAATATATAATATTGGTTATATTAAATATCACGAGTGAATAAAATGACAATTTTAGAAATTTGAGTCGGGATGCGTCCGTGTCGCGTCGGGACTAAATATTGATGAATAAAAGTGAATATATTACAAGTCACTCGTATGGTCGTTTTGAGTGCGCTAAAGTGTCCGGAAGGGTCGAGATAGTCAGAAAAGTGTACCCGCGGGTTTAATTTGGGTCTCGGGGCATTTTTAGGCTTAATTAGTACCCCGGGAGGGCATTTTGGACATTTTACATTTTTGGGTAATTAAACCCACGAAAATTCAAGGGATATATCAGATGTCTAAGGTTGTCTTCTAGGTTTAAAACAACCAAAGACAAGTGACGGGCATAGGAGAGGAAATGAGAGGCTTTTCCAAGCAATCCAAGGCCAACGATTCACCCGGTTGCATCGCCACCACCACCAACGCGTAGATCGCGCGACGGGGAACGCAACCACACCAAATTCGTCATCAAACTAGAACGTCGAAAATACCAGGCAAGTGTTTATCTTGCTTATCTTTGTTAATGCATCACTCATGTTAGTCTAGGGATGATTAGGATGAGTTTTATAGAAGAAAACCCAAATTTGAGATAGGAAAATGCATGTAGTAATGGTTTAAATGTTATTCTGGAAACCCCTTCACATGTAAAGGATTAAACCACGAAATTTTGATATTTTAAAAGAAGAAAATTCTGAAAACGATTGATTAGAACCATATTAAAGAGGTTTCTAGGGTTCTTGAGATTTACATGAATTTTGGCTTATTGATCCATGATTATTAATGGAAATTTGCATGCTTTACGTAAAAGATGTATGGAATGGATTTATATTATTAGTAGTATAAATTTCTGGACGTTTGGGGATGAAAAGTTTGGATTTGGATGGAGTTATGTGAAAAAACCCGTAACTGGTAACTACAGAATTCGCCATACCTGCTTGATCGATCGATCGAGCCAAGAGCTTCGATCGATCGAAGGTTCGATCGATCGAGCCCCAGACCTCGATCGATCGACCCCTTCTGGCAGGCTCATATTTCCCCTTTTTAAATTAGTTGAATTCAATTTAATGAGAAATAATCCTTGGACACCCTTATTAAAATATTTTGGGAGATAAAGATGACTAGTAGGATTTATTAATGAATAAGAGACCTTTAATGTAAGGCGAAATCTATATTTTTGGAGTGTTTATACCTAAGGGACGATGAAATTTTGTATTAAAGGGAGAGATTACGTAAAATGGTTACGATGGAAAAATAGATGAATACCTACTGAATTTTTATACTTGGGAGGATAGAGTCCATGAGTGGTATGTAGTAAGTTGGAATAATACCTTGAATTAAAGTTAGAGATGAACCGTTATACGTGATAACTAATAATGAGATATGAGGATAAATGTCGTAACTATGGGATTTGAGATGTACCTAAAAATTGATATGATAATATTAGTATAGTTATATGATTGTGTATGCATATACTATCTATGTGTGAAAATCGTGCCCGCGCTACTTGCTATCCCCGAGGTTACCGCATTGGGACAGTCTTATCTCGATGGGACCTTTATGGGGGATATTGACTTGTACCCTAGAAGATAGATATCCTTGGTACAGGATATCGAATCGATAGTTCAGACGGTCCTAAGAGACGTGGGGGCATGTGCTATCCTCTTAGAGATTTGGAATCTATGCTTCTCCTCAATATTGTTTGTGTATGTGTTAATACAGTTCGAGAGTGATTTCGAGCTTGTATTTCCCTTAGTACGAGAGATACGGGGATCGGATAACAGAGTATGCACACACCATAATTTTTATGTGGGGTGCTGTTAGAATATATATATTATACTATTATTTAATATATATATATATATGAAATTCTAAAATTTGGAACTGTCTACTGTGTTATGGTAAGTAAGAAATAAATCTTAACTTCAATTTGGAAATACTTGTTTGAAAAGTATAATATGACACTGGGAAACTTTATTAATAAATAAAGTTAAAAAGAGAGCTTTGTTATCAAATGAGACTTTCCTTTTAAACAATTACATCGTTCAGTTTTAAATCTTACGAGTAACCTAAGATAAGTTAAATCATTGGGAAGTTTAGTGCGGTATAAGATAGATAATCCGTTGGGAAGGTTAGTACGATAGGCGTGCACATTAGAAGAGAGGTGATAATTTCTCAAGAGAGTACCGCACTAATATGTTGTTGCATTGGCCTGTAAATAATTTAAATACTTGCTAAACGAATTTTAAATCATATACACTATCGGGCTCTGACCCGTTTCTATTTCTCTTTCTCTCTTGTATATATATGTATATATTACAGGTGCCCAGCCACATGGGCGTCTTGCATAGGATTCTTTGGAAGGAACGTGCTACAGCTTAGGTGGGAGTTGCAGGTCTCTTGCGTAGACGACTTCATTTATTTGACTCCACTTCTAGAACATTCATTAAGTGGGGCATGTGTCGCCCTTTCCATTGTTCAGTTGTTTATTTGGACATTGTGATTCAGATATTTCTAGTATTGTCACTTTGGGATTTATTACTGTCTGGATGTTTTACTTTAAGTTTTAATGTTGGGATTTAGTTGTTGAATGTTTAAATTATTTGGATTATCTGTTTTAGGATTATTGTGGTGTGATTCTTTAAATATTGAATTGTTGTAAATAATTAAATCTTTATTTTCAAAATAAAATTTGGAAAGTAATGTTAAAAAAAAATGGTTTTGACACTTAGCTTAATTAATTAGGGTGTTTAAATTGGAATAGTTATTTTTACGACAGTGATGCTAAGAATGAACCAACTGTTCACCTTGATTTTAATTTAATAAAGGAGTGATCGCCCAGTATTTAATTAGGCGGGGTGTCACAAGAGGGTCCTTGGCCTTAGCCATTTCCCCTAACTGGTCTTCCAATCTCTGAATGGAGCCCTTCCACGCATCATTCCCAGCCTCACGCCTATTTGCCCGAGCAACAGAGCACGCTGAATTTTCCTCTTGGGATATTTCACTACGAGTTGCTGGGTGTGATTGGGCAGAACCTTCCCTTAGATCGGTTGGTCGTTGAGAATTCGTCAACGCAATCCTAGGAGGATTTTTATTCCTCATAGGACCTAAACGATCAAAGGGAGAGACTCTGCTCAACATTTCCAAAGCGCTTATTCGCTCAGGAGTTAAGGTAACATTTTGTCGAGAATCTGTAGCTCTTATAGATGAAGTCTGTCCAGACTGATATGAAGGATCGTTGGACCTATTAGTATGATGAGAATTAGTGCGTCTGGGCTGTGAAACATTCGGGAATAGTGTATGTCTAGTTCTTGAAGATGGCAGATGGGTGTTTCTCTGAACGCTTCGTTGACCTGACTGGGTAGGTGATTCGTTACGAATAGTTTGAATGAGTTGATGTATGGTATCTTGCATAGCCGTTTTCCCTTGGGATAAATTGGCTACTAGTACTGTAAGTTCATTGATAGTTGGGGGGGGGGGGGGGGAAGAGGGGTTTGGAGGAACTCCAGTATTATTTTGATTACTAGATTCTAGGATCTTAGCCATTGGTGATAAATTTTTGGTGAAAAACGCTACTGACAGTCATTTTCCACAAATGGCGCCAATCTGTTGATGTAAAAAATTAGATTTGATCTAATTAATTAATCACAGATAAATGTGAAATAAATAATAAGACAAAAGATTTTTAAAGTGGCTCAGCCTTATGAAAATGGCATACGTCCACTGTTTGTATTGTCGATGTTTGCCTTAATCTCGATGATGATTACAAGAGATCGATTCCCCCCTTTCTGGAGGGTGTTAAAATGTATTTATAGCCTTGGGGATATCAGTATGAATAGATGATATGCCGTTGTTTAATAGACACATACATCTGTACAATAAGAATGTTCATTAAATCCGATGTTCATTGAATGTGCAATTATCGCTTGATTTTCCTGGCCAAATGCTCTACACGTTGAGTAGCTCGGCGCGCTAAGTAGCTCGGGGTGACTAGTAGTTCGGTGCTTTTAATCATTTGCCACGTAAGATGACACATGTCTTTATACAATTGGTCCACGTCAGCTAACTAATTTTTGTATCAACACCAAGTATGGAGAAAAATTTGGGAGTTTCACCCAAAGGTTGATGATGATATGGTGAGTTTTATAACCTCAGTTGTAATAATTAAATTCATTCAAGTTTAGTTGTTAAATCATTTTAATCAATTAATCAATAATTTTGTAGCAAAAATTGAGTGATATAAGAGGTAGCCAAGGTTTTAGAAGCCAAACCAATCTGGATACTGATGCTTTTAAAGGGAAAGACACTAAGGGGAGACTCATGGTGTTGGCCTCATATCTAAAAATAAACGTAAGGCCATTGCTCCTATAGTATCACAGTTGAATATAGCAAAGACATGAGATGAAAAATAAGATGAGGATATGGCTTTTCTCATATCGTCCATTAATGTTCTTTTAAATGCTTTTGAATCGAATGGACTCAAACTACCAAATCCAACCAACCAATTTTCACCACAATAATTTGAACACGATTTTAATGATACACCTGTCCCTCATTCAAGTCCTCACGTTTACACTCCTATCGTACATTCAAGTTATCAGGATTACACGCCTATATCTCCATCAACTGATCCAAACTTTTAAAATTCAAATGATCCTCAACATGATCCATATCTTGATTTATTAGATTTTTCAAGTATAAGGAAGATTGTAAGTGGACACGTTAGTGCGTCAGTAACTACTGGAATGGTAGTGCATGGCGAGCGACTATTGTAATTTGAACGTAAGTTTTGTATCAAGAAATTCATGGGCGAGCACTATTAAGAACATCGAGTAATCTTGGGTGGTTTGGCCCTTGCTCCGTCTTTACCTTAAGTGATCTGGAGTAATTTATTTTGAATAATTTGTAGTAAGAAGGTTGAACACTTGTAGGAATGTACATTAGATTGTCAAAGTGAATTATTAGTACTGTTTTGAACTATTTTAGTATTTTATACTTTTTTGTTCTTAGTTTACGCTTTTGTTATTATTCAATCTGGATATGGCTCTCAATTATGACCAATTCTACATTCAAGATGACACACTCTGATGAACCTATATATGTTTATGTGTTGGGGATGTTCAAAGGAATCTCGCAAATATTAAGTTTCACTCTCTTGATTATTAAATTTTTTGGGTTATCAAATAACTGTTATTATTATTATTTCAAAGGCTCCCCTTGTCCTGATGCTATAGGGGGTATTTTTAGGGATAACAAAGGTAAAATGCTTGGACGCTGTCATAACGTAACAACCCATAATTTTATCTATAAAATAATTAAATTAATTCGGAAAGCTAGCTTAAAAGACTCCTAATATGAGTATATATAAGTCTAGGGTCGTTTAGAAGAGTTCTCAAAACATAAAACTCTCTAGGAAAAAAAATAAGGCCAAAATAAAAAATCTCGCTTCAAAGATTTGTCACGGCCTTAAACCGTGACTAACTGTTTGCCACGATTTTGTACCGTAACTAACTGTTTGTCATGGTTTTGGAGCGTGACTAATAGGCGAACTGTTTTAGTTTTAATAGGATTCTAATGCCACTTAAATTCTCTAATCTTTCTCCACTTAAATTAATAAGAGGTTAGAACTTTTCAAACATATTTTCAGCACCTCTAAGAGGAGTAGACCCTTATAATTTTCATCTTCTTCCTCCTACAAAACCTAGCCCCATTTAAACTAAGTTTCAACCCATGATTTGAAGGCTTATTTAATGTTTTCTCAAGTTTGGGTTAGAGCGAGTTTTCATTGTTTTCGCGAGTGGAACGCAGTGGTATGATCAGAATTCTGAGGAAAAATCTTATGAGTTTCTTGTGATGATTTTAAGGTACGGGGTTTACGCAATATTCTCCTTAAATCTCTTGAGAGTAGTTGTTTGTTCCTCATTTATTTGTACTCATTTTGTTGATATTATTACGTTTATTGGAATCTAAAATATTGATTCGATTTGAGATATTATATTTGTTGATGGGCATGGTGTCACGAAATTTTTATATCACGCGGAGAATGATCACCCGCCAATAGTACAAAAGTCCAATAGCCAGGATGAGGCTTTATGAAACTTAGGTGAGGTAAGGCCTGGTGACCTGTTGATGTGTTATTAATAAATTAAATTGGTAAAATGCTCGGATGTCGCATTAAACTTTAATTCATTTTTGTATTATTGCATTTATTCACCGTTATTGTTTTGAGCATCTATTCTTGTCATATTGTGTACTTCCCTGTATTTTTTTTAGTGGCAGGTTAGCGTGGATTTGGACGCTAGGAATTTTTGGAGGATTTTAGAGCATGAAGTTTGGAGGATTTTATTTTTTGTAAATCTTGACAGTGTAATTTTTTGGGATCTTAGGCCACCTGTAGTGGAATGTTTAAATGTGTAGTTTTAGACTTTTATGTCGCACAATGGGTACGATAATATATAGTTATAGGAGACCAAAAATGTTGAGAGAATGCAAATGTAGAAGGCCGATACACAAGGTGTAAGTGGGCCCCAAGGGATCTGGGCATTAAAAATATATCCGCCCAGATTAGGCGTTAAAAAGCTTCCCGCCCAGATTTCTGGGCGCCAATATATTGTCCGCCCAACCTCATTTTTGAAAAAAAAAATTAATATCCAAACGGTAACTTTTTTAACGGCTAAAATATTTACCACAGATACTTTATTTTTGTGTATATATATTACACTCCTAAAAAACTTTGAACATAAGAGTATTTTATATCTTTGAACATTATAATTCAAATAATTATAATGGATTCTTCTTCCCAAAGTACTCCGCTAAATTCAAGCCGATTGCCAAATTTCAATGCACACGATGAGGTGTTGCTTTGTATAGCATATGTTAAATTTTCTATAGATGGTGTTATGGGGACTAACCAAGCATGTTCAACATTATGGGAAAAAATTACGAACGAATATAATTCAAGTGAGGGTGTCATTTACAAACGGTCCGAGAATACATTGCAGGGAAAATTTCAGAAAATTAACATAGAGTGTGTGTTGTATACGACAAACTTGTCCAAAGCTTACAGTAGGGGGAAAGAAAGCGGCACGTCGGAGGTTTCATGGGTAATTACAATTAATATCCGTTTATTTTATATTTATAATTAAATTCATAATTTTTCAAAACTAATGCGAGAATATTTTTTTCGATAGGTACAACGAGCTTGTGATAATTTTCTATTAAAAGCGGGTCATAAATTCAATTACGACCCCTGCTACGAGGTGCTTAAGGATTTGCCAAAGTATTCAATGGCGAACACTGGTTCACAATATACTGATGAAGAAGATAATATAAACCCGCTTAATTCGAACGACAACGATACAAGGGAATTTAATAATCCGTTGAAAAGACCGGAAGGACGTAAAGCTGCGAAACTGAAAGGGAAGAAACTAGCGACAACCAATAGTGCGACTTCACAAATGCTCATTTTAGAGAACTCTGATGAATTCAACAAACTTTATGATAAAAATTCTACAGAATTCCAATCAATCAACAGAACTCTAAATGAAAAGATTAATGGTTTAATTTCAATTCGCACCAAAGAGTATGAAGCTCAAATCTAACGTGATGAAGATCACATTATTTACATGGATACAAGTAACTTCACTCCCCAATAAAGAGTCCTTCACTAGATGCGATTGACTTAGATAATGCAACGTCGGGCTCAAGCATTTCAGAACTTCTCACAATAGATTATTAGATTTATATGGTTATTTATGTAATCCAAATTTATTAATTATTAGCTTTTGTACCAATGTTCATCAATGAATAGTTTTGCCCAAACATATTTGATTTAGAATGGAAAAAATTGTCTATATATATTAGGTAGGGTAAATGGATAATATTGAAATTACAATCAAGATGATGATTCTGCATGCCAATTCCAAACGTGTTCCATAAGGTCCTCACGTAACTGGTTATGGGAATCCTTGTTCCACATCTTTGCCTCTCGCGCCTGGTACTGATAATGGCCAGCGAGACTTTGCCTGCTTAAGCACGGGGGTGGGTCACGTAAGGGCAGGTCATCTCACCAAGTCCCGTCCCGTAACTCTTTCTCGACAATTATATTGTGTAATATGACATAAGCCTTCATAATTACACGTAAGTCTTTATATTCCCAAAAATAAGCCGGGTTTCTGATAAAGTGGAACTGTTGTTGCAAGATGCCAAATGCCTGTTCCAAATCCTTTCGGGCTCTCTTGGGCTCGTGTGAACACCTTATGTTTTTGACTGACCGATCTCTTCAAAGTCTTAACGATAGTTACGTAGGGCGGATAGATACCATCTGCAAGGTAGTACCCCGTGTCATACGTGTTTCCATTGATTTCAAAGTGCATAGGGGGACGATTTCCTTCCAGAAGTTCTTCAAACACGTGAGATTTCGCAAGAACATTCAGATCATTACATACACCAGGCATTCCAAAGAATGCATGCCAAATCCAAGTATCATAAGACATCACTGCCTCTAAAATTATAGTGGCAGCATGGGAATGACCTTGATATTGTCCTTTCCATGCATGTGGACAGTTATTCCATTCCCAGTTCATGTAGTCAATGCTCCCAATCATCCCGGGGAACCCACGTTGTTCATTCTCTGGCTTCATGCGGGCTATATCTTTGGCTATAGGTGTGCGTCAATACTCCGGGCTAAACACCTTCACTATAGCCCTATAGAAACGTTTTAAAGTCTGAATCGCCGTTGTCTCGACTATTTTCAGATATTCGTCTTGTAAATCCCCGCATCCACCGTACGCTAACATACGAAGTGCACAAATAATATTCAATTGAGAGCTTAATCCCATTCGTCCAACACAATCCGGTTTCTGGATAAAATATGAATCATTTTCACAGACTACTTCCAAAATACGATTGAAGCTCGGCTTATTCATCCTGAACCTACGCCTGAACATTTCTTCAGGGTATGTGGGGTTCTCCTGAAAATAGTCTTTCCATAAATTATGATGAGTTATCTCTCTATATCAGTGCACAGTCCACGCTCATGTATTTCTCGACTATTGTGCAGTAAAGACGTCCGATGTATTGCATCCAAAAATTTATTGTGTACCGCGACGGCTTCATCATTGGAGTTGAGATAATACGTTTGGGCAATCTGTGCTAATATCATCTCCTCAATATCGTTGTTAGACATTGTAAATGTTTATATTGTAGGAGTAGTAGTTTTGATGCTCAACATCTATTAAAGTTGTATATTTATAGTCCTTATATTGAGGAGATGTCCACAAAATATCAGTCCTCATATGTTACATGACGTGACAAATTATCTTTGTTGGACGGTAAAACAAGTCCTGCCCAACAAGTCTACAGGACTAAAGCTGGAAAGATTCATGTCCACAAAATATGAGTCCTCATATTTTACATGACGTGAAAAATCATCCTTGTTGGACGGTAAAACAAGTCCCGCCCAACAAATCTATAGGACTAAAGATGAAAAGATTCATGTCCACAAAATATCAGTCCTCATATTTTACATGACATGAAAAATCGTCCTTGTTGGACGGTAAAACAAGTCCCACCCAACAAGTATATATGACTAAAGCTGAAAAGATTCATGTCCACAAAATATCAGTCCTCATATTTTACATGACGTGAAAAATCATCCTTGTTGGACAGTAAAACAAGTCCCGCCCAACAAGTCTACAGGACTAAAGCTGAAAAAATTCATGTCCATAAAATATCAGTCCTCATATTTTATATGACGTGACAAATCGTCCTTGTTGGACGGTAAAACAAGTCCCGCCCAACAGGCCTATATATAATGCCTTTTCATCTAACATTACAAACATGGCTTCATCTCTATAAAATTCATCTATTTATAATGGATCATACATAGATATTGCCGGTAACGTTTGGTATGGAAAGAAATAAAATTTTCAAACTTATCTGATTGATACTTCTCGACGTTTTCTTAATGACTATAGTCATATTTTCATAATCTCCCCTACTTCTGAACCATAAGTCGGAGTTGAGTACCCTTGGGAACACCTGTCATGGCCAAAAAAATATGATGAAAGGTGTGACTTGGAGGTTCTTTTCCATTACCATCATATACCTGTGATGAGAAATCGGGATGCCTCACTCTGGACAATATCGTATCCCGAAGAAGCGGAGATGTTTTGCCTTGATTTATTAGAGGAAGAGGTTTGATAGATGGAGAGGCGCTTACAACGTTATCACAAAGCACAACGCGCGATGCAATCTGTTCGTCACATTCAAGAACAAATGATTAACATATATAACGATTCTACATTGGCATCAGATAACAACATTTTAGACTTCATCAATTCTGGTTATGATTACTTTTCGAAATGCGTATATGAAAATTATGGGTAAGAGTACGAACCAAATATATCAAACTATAAAAAAGAATATACTGATTCTAATACGAAATCATCTTACTTACCTAAATGTTTAGTACACAATGGGAAACCATTTTGTTGTACTTCTACTAGGTTCGACCTAAGCGTTTAAGCGTTTGTACTACATAAGTATGAGTTTATTATCCACTATGCACAGTATGTTTGTTGGTGTTTTTATGGTGTTTGTATTTGAACAATGGTTGCACTTGAATATAATATAATCCAAATAATTTTGTCCTTGAATGTTTACCTAAATGTTTGTACTTGAATCTAATATAATGTTTGCACTTGAATCTAATATAAACCACATCGTTATTAAATAAAAACGATTTTATTATCAAAACAAATTATTACAATGCAATGTTAACTTTACATCGGACCCCGACCAAGATATTACTGATAAGGAAATTCGTTGAATAGTCCAAAAACATCATCGGCAAGAGAGGTTTGACTGACTGATCCTCCAGGGTCTTGTGATGGTGGATGGGATATATTAGGAGAAGTTATTGGATATTTGTCTCCATATATGTCAGGGGGTGTATTGCGGAATGGGGTTGTGCCCGGTAGATGAACTGCTCCCAGCGCCTTTAAGCTCTCTCACCCACCTTTGCCACATAAGCTCTCGGTCTAACATTATTGATTTAAGTTTCCTTATGTAGTACTCTCTAAAAAAACCATATCACGCCATTGGTCGGGTGAGTAAAATGTGCCGGGAGCTAAGTCATTATGAGTGCTTGGTGGGTCTACTTGAATGACTGTTGTTCTACTCAAATTTGTATCTACAACTTCAAACTCCCTTGACAAAGGTATAAGATTTGACGATGAATATTGTCCATGTGTGTTGTATATAATAGGAGCCTCCCATCTATCTACTGGTGCGCTCATAAATCAGATGGTGCAATCGAGGCAAACCCCACCCCATCATGATTTTTTCACGGAATTAGGGAGAGTCATATTGCACCTTTACCCATAATCTTCCAGTATGTCAACCATTCGTCCTCTGATGAGACTGCGAGACGAGCAATTGCAGGTTGTCTGTTGCCAATTTGTTCCATATATATATCCCTTGGAATGAATGCCATTGGATACAGTGGGTTTTCTGGAATTGCAACTAGACTTGTCATTTGACGGTAGCAGCGATCTCCGAGATTCCAAGTTCCACCTAACTCGAATCCAAAATCATTATCCATCTTTGCCCCAAATCGTGAGCAATTGTAACGATATTAAACTAGTTTTCTACTAATCCCATAGAAGGTTGCCGTATGACTGACTCGGGAGAACACATTTCCAGTTGCTCTTGCATTACCGAACTTTTAAATCTCATCTGACCCAATAAAGTCCGACGTTGATCAGACACCCATCGTAGCATATGCGGCCATCTTTCCACAGCATTATCGTGCAATATGGGAGCCATCGTGTGGAGGTACTCGTAGCCAAAGTACTGCAGGTTTAAGGAAAAACTCATTAGAATTCAGGAGATTAATAAACTAAAAAAAATTAATTTTAATGATCGTGATACAAAATGTAAAATTAGGGGAAAAAATACATCTATAAGTTGCCAAAAACAATTTACTGATTTTTACGCATTTGTGGTGCATGCGTCAAGCGCATAGTAAACACGCGCTAAAATAGCAGAACTCCAATCCTTAACAGCCATGCCATTAAGATTGTTTAAATAAGTTGCCCAATCCACACACAAGGTGTTATGGCCTGTTGGGAAAAAATGGAGCTCAACACAAATACAATAAAAACTCTGGCAATCTGTTCTTCGCCCGGAACTTGTTCGCACCAATCCAACATGTATTTTTTTACTGTTTTACAAGAAATATTTCTTCCTTTGAACTTTGGGTGGCCTATTCCGGGAAAATATAGGTCAAACATTTGCTCCATAGTATAGTGACTAGATGTTGGAAAACTAGGCAAAATTGGATGGATTCCAATTGGAATTCCTAAAACCATATAATTTAAGAATTATTAAATATGGAAACATTCAAAAATAATTTATAAAAATACAAATATAGTGCGAAAAAATATTTCTGAAATAATTACCTGTTAAATGCACAAAATCATAAGGGGTAATCCCCAACTCCACACACGGTAGATGAAATGTATGAGTTATTTCCGACCACCTACATACGAGCGCTCCAGTCAATTGTTTGTCGGAGTTAGGAAAAGATTCGCTAAATAAATGACTAAAACCAAAATTCCCACTGGCCGTTCGCACAAATGGAATCTGGGATAATTCCGCATACACCTATATCGGACCGTGGATACTACCGCGCATATGAAATTGACTGTCGGTTGGATTCGCTGTAGGATCAACAATCATGTCTCTCGCATGCAAAAAACTATCGTCGAACAACTGATGATAATTCCGATACAAGACTGGCAAATTCGGTGATAGGGGTGGAATGGGATTTGGTTTTGCAAGTTTGCCACGCCATTTTCTTTGAATAGACAACATTTTCAAAATAAATGGTATTGAATATACAAACAATATGTCTTTGATTTTTGGGATTTAAAAAATATTCAAGGGTGTTGTAGGAATAATTTTGGGATTATTTTTGGGAGTGTGAAATATAGGAGATAAAATATGTTGTAGGAATAATTTTGTAATGAGGATGAAAAATAGAAGAGGAGAAAATGTTATTTATAGGAGGTAAATGCATAATTAATATTTAGTTACAACGGTTAAATTTGCAACGGGTATAAATGGCTAGGGGTTAACGGCTGGAAAATCTGGGGGGTAGAAAGTTGTCCGCCCAGATCTGGGTGGTAAAATGTTTAACTCCCAAGCTCCGCCACGTCCTCATTTGCATTGTCCCACTGTAAAAATTCGAAGAACAATCTAAGGAAAAAAAAATATAGATTTACATTGTTTTGCACTACACCACTACAGATGGCCTTAGTATTATTTTCGAGTTGAATTTTATTTGTATTTATTTTAGAAGTGTAAATTTTTTATTCGTTATAGTTACTTTTGTGGAATATAGACACTCTATACTAATTGTTGAGGATTTAGTTTAGTTTTAATCGTAGTGGCGCTTCGTATTTTGCACGGGGTGTTACAAATAGTATTAGAGGTTAAGTATATGACAACCCTCGGGTCTTTGGGTTCGGGTCTAGCATGCGAGTTAGATGTGTTTCATTCGAGATAAGGAGTTTTTGTTGAGGACGTGGTAGGTATCGAGGTTAGGATTAGTAATCTTGATGTGAGGATGTTTTGAATTGATTTGAGGACCTTAGTGTTGTGATATTTTTTAGAGATAGAATCGAGTAATGATTCGTGAGAGAGAGCGTGGGGAAACATGCGGGTAGGATTGGGTGTAGGGGCGCCTAATTGTGATTTTTATGGGTAGAAATTTGTGTACCGTATTTTATCTTGAGCATTAGGCTTCGTCGAATTTCGAGGACGAAATTCCCGTGCTAGTGGGAAAGCATGTAACAACCCATAATTTTATCTGGTAATTAATTAAATTAATTCGAAACTCGAAAATCTAGATTAAAAGACTTATAATATGAGTATATATAAGTTTAAGGTCATTTAGAAGAGTCCTCAAAATATTAAACTCTATAGGTAAAAAAATAGGGCCAAAATAAAAAAAAAAAAACCGGTTCAGAGATTTGTTACGGCCTTAAACCGTGACTAACTCATGGTTCTGGAGCGTGACTAACAAGCGAATTATTTTAGTTTTAATAGGATTCTAATGCCACTTAAATTATCTAATCTCTCTCCACTTAAATTAATATGAGGCTAGGACTTTTCAAACATATTTTCACAAACTCTAAGAGTAGTAGACCCTTATAATTTTCATGTTCTTCCTCCTCTAAACTAAGTTTCAACCCATGATATGAAGGCTTATTTGATGTTTTCTCGAGTTTGGGCTAAAGCGAGTTTTTATTATTTTCGCGAGTGGAACGCAATGGTATGATCAGAATTTTGAGGCAAAATCTTATGAGTTCCTTGTGATGATTTTAAGGTACAGGATTTACGCAATATGCTCCTTAAATCTCTCGAGAGTTATCGTTTGTTACTCATTTATTTGTACTCATATTGTTGATATCAGGACGTTTATTTGAATATAATTATTGATTTGATTTGAGATATTGTATTTGTTGATGGACATGGTGTCGTGAAATTTTTATATGACACGGAGAATGGTCATCTACAAAAAGTCCATAGCCAGGATGAGGCTTTACGAAGCTTAGGTGAGGTGAGGTGAGGCTTGGTGACCTATTGATGTGTTATTGAGAAA
This sequence comes from Sambucus nigra, assembly GCA_949130495.1. NCBI lineage: Eukaryota > Viridiplantae > Streptophyta > Magnoliopsida > Dipsacales > Adoxaceae > Sambucus > Sambucus nigra. The sequence continues at coordinate 136,201,878 of OX422219.1, forward strand.
TTAAATTAGTAAAATGCTCGGATGTCACATTGAACATGAATTCAGATTCGTATTGTTGCATTTATTCACCGTTATTATTTTGAGAATCTATTCTTGTCATATTGTGTACTTCCCGCATTTTTCTTTTAGTAGCAGGTTAGCGTGAATTTGAACGCTATTAATTTTGGAGGATTTTAGAGCATGAAGCTTGGAGGATGTTATTTTTTGTATAGCTTGGCAGTGTAATTTTTTTTGGAGCTTAGTATTATTTTTGAGTGGAATTTAATTTGTATATATTTTAGAAGTGTAAATTTTGGATTCGTTGCGTTTATTTTTGTGGGATATATACGCTCTATACTAATTATTGAGGATTTAGTTTAGTTTTAATCGTAGTAGCGCCTCGTGTTTGTGTGGAGTGTTAGACATAACTGATGTTGAATTAGCTTGGGTTAACGTTTGTAACTTTGTACCTACAACAATCACATAAATATCAATTGGTGCTATGTACTAAAATTCATGAGGTTTTCTCATGAATTTTCTGTAATTGGTCGGTCTATGTATGGTTGGCGACCCTTGAAAATTTTATGTTTTTTATTTGGGCCTAGTGGTTAATGGGCATATTGAGACTTTGAGTCATGTCCACTTGTAAAGTTCTTGATCTTGCATCCATCTTTTGGATTCTGAATAATAATATAGTGTTAGAAAATGGGTATTAGACAACACAATTTGAGAAACTTTGCGCTCAAATTTAGATGAGATCCACACTACGAAATTTATGGGACCATATACGAACGTGTTCTCCTTCGCAAGAAGATTAAAGTGGTATACTAATATGTCCAATTCCATTAAGTTATGAATGATAAATATGTCTCATAAGTGGCTCATAAAGCAATGAAAGTTAATGTATTGGGAGTGTTTTAACTCTTGTGCCACATTGAAAGAATTGTGAAGAGTTAATAAGTTCCTAAAAATATGGACTAAGGCTTGGATGCCTTTGGGGTATCCAAACTTTTTGAAAGGGAGATGATCTACATTATGCAAGTGTTGGCGACCCTTGAAAATTTTGTGTTTTTTATTCGGGCCTAGTGTTTAGTGGGCATATTGAGACTTTGAGTGATGTCCACTTGTAAAGTTCTTTATCTCGCATCCTTCTTTTGGATTCTCAATAATAATAGTGTTAGAAAATGGGTATTAGACAACAAAATTTTAGCAACTTTGCGCTCAAATTTAGATGAGATCCACACTACGAAATTTATGGGACCATATACGAACGTGTTCTCCTTCGCATGGAGATTAACGTGGTATACTTATATTTCCAATTCCATTAAGTTATGAATGATAAATATGTCTCATAAGTGGCTCATAAAACAATAAAAGTTAATGTATTGGAAAGGTTTTAACTCTTGTGCCACATTGGAAGAGTTGTGAAAAATTGAAGAGTTAATAAAATCCTAAAAATATGGACTAAGGCTTGGATGCCTTTGGGGTATCCCAACTCTTTGAATGGGAGATGACCTACACTATGCAAGTGTTGGGCTTGGGTCAAAAGCCTACGCACGCGCGTCGTCCGTCCGTCCAGCTCGGTTCGGGCTTGGGCTTAGGATTATAAAATCCCTTATATTTTTTGTGCCGAATTAATTAACTAATTAACAGTTGAAAATCATGACTGCATGTGCTAGTGAAAGTTACCTTTTTAATTCCCTTAACCGATGAAAGTCACAGTTTCGATGGCATTTTCCATCGAAACTGCAAGTGCAATTCATGTGAGGTTATGGTGAAAATCGGATCAGTGTGGTAAATTTAGAACGCTGGTTAATTTTTGCATTTTTATATATTTCTCCAGTGGATTGAGATTGAACACACAGATGGAACTGGGGGAAGATTTTTTCCCATAATGACAGATTATTTTTCAGAAGTTGGATGAATTAGGTATCACTTATAGATAGGGAATATTTCTCGTTGTTATTTGGAAAATTAGAGATGTTCCAGTGGGACCCGATTAGCTCTTGAATTGCAGTTTCGATGGCCTTCACTAAAAGTGCTAATGAATTTTGTATGTCTCAAACAAATTAAAAGTCACAGTTTCGACGACATTTGCCATTGAAAAGTGAAATGCCCATTAGATTTCAAGAAGGTTCTGCAGGAGCATCTGGTGCATATAAAATTACCAATTAAACCCCAATGCTTGCATGTAATATTTCATCATCGAAGTGTACTGTAGCATGGAGTTTCAATCCAACTTGCCCGATGACATGTTGCTAGTGTCACGACATGAAGCCTTATTTTATATTTATATTGACCCCTGAAAACCATTGTTGATGTAAAAAATTAGATCGTATCTAATTATTTAATCACAGATAAAATAAATGAAACAAAGAGTTTTTAGAGTGGTTCAGCCTTATAAGAATGGCCTACATCCACTGTTATGTTATTGCTGATTGTCTGGGAATTCTCGATTACAAGTTCTATCAAGAAATTTCGATCCCTTTACAATGAGGATTGTACAATGTATTTATAGCCCTGAGGTTGTAATGTGAAAGGGTAATACATTAAATGATGTACATATAAAAGGGTAATACATTCAATGCCCCCTAAGCGTATGCGTCTGAATAATAAGCATTTAATGAACAGTCAAACTATTGGTTATCCTGCTATTAATGCTTTGTTCGAGGTGCAGCTCGGACCGCCTGAGTTGCTCGGACTACCTAAGCTTCTCGGTACTTAAGAGTTCCTCGGAGCATATGAGTTCCTCGGGGAAGTAGTGCTCCTCGTTGTAGTATGGTTCCTTAGAGAGTGTGAGTTCCTCGGAAGTGTTTGTTGTTGCCACATAGATTGCCATGTGTCTTCACTCAATTGAGCCATGTCAGCAGACTAAATTTGGTATCAACAGAAGCCCCCAATGTTTCATAGTTCGAAATTTGAGGAGTGTGGAACATTCTTTCTCGGAATATGGCAGTTTTAAATGGTCCTCCTGACTTTTAGGAGTGTTTCCTTTGTATTTATTTCTCTTTCCAAATTCGTAGAATCAGGCCTTTTTTGAATTTTTTTATAACCGCCTCGATCTCCGCGTACTTTTTGTCCTTCTAGCCGCCAGTAGCGTAATCGTTTCTTTTTGTAATCATTAACTTTATCGTTTCCCAAGGCAGAGTATTTAAGCGTCACAGACAATCCCATCGTCTTCTACTTTTTCAAATTTGCATCTTCGAATTTTCCATTGTCTTACTCTCTTGTGCGTTCATCCTTTTCATCGTTCGTTGTCAACAGATCCACTCTTTTTCTGTAAGATCTTCTTCCTTCTTCTTCATTTCCTTTATTCATCATGGTTTACCCTGTTGAATCTCTTGATAAGTTTCGCTCTGATTTTTCTATTCCCTCCTGGGTTGTTCTGGAAGAGCTTTCTGAGCCTTCTGATTATTTTCGTTTGGCTGAGGGACATTGGTTCCCCAGTCTCTTTGTTACTGAGTGTGGATTTTCTTTTCCGCCCACTCCTCTATGTCTGGAATTTTGTCAATATTTTGACGCTGTTCCTGCAAGAATAGCTCCCAATACCTGGAGAATAGTTAATGGGATTCATAGGTTAAATCAAATTCATGGAACTCGCATAGGAATTCCAAAAATCATGTTTTGTTATAGATGGGCAGTGGGTGATAACACTTTTTATTTAAAAACTAGATTTTTAAATAGGGCTTTAGTGGTCAATCTCCCGGATGCCAATAGGGACTATTTTGAGCACGGAGTTATAAAAAATTAGCAACATGCTCCTTTATCTGGAGATGAAGTGTATCAGGGTCCCAGATGCCCTTTCTATGGCAATGGGATATGTTATTTTTATTTCATTTTATTTATTTTGAAATTATGCTTCCTCTGTGTTTGACAAAATGTGCCATTGACATTGTAATTTTGATTTATTTGTAGTTGATAGCAAAAGAAAGTGTCCAAAAGAAACAGATGTTAATATAAGGTATTTAAAACTTATCTGGAGTTTGCATCAGAGTGTTGCCGATGAGCACATTAGGTCAGCCTCGTATTTGCTACAGTATAAGAGCTACACATCTTCTTTCACTGCTCGTCTGGTGATAAGTGAAGTAGAACCATTACCAGCTTCTACCAGTTCCTCGCCTGAGTCACGCGTTCCTTTAAGTGAAAGGATGAAGAAGAGAAGACCTCCCACCCTTTTTGAGAAACCTGCCTCTGGTGCTGGAGAGGCAAAAAGAAGTAAGATTGACGTCCCAGGGGAGGGGATAAAGAAAACTGATGCACCTTCCTCAGCTGCCCCTGTTGTAAAGGTTGTCGAGAAGCCCCAAGTGGCTCCGAGCAAGCCTGCTGCTCCAGGAGAAGTGATTGTAATATCACCGACCAAGAGTTCTTCCTTGGTCGAAACTATTCCTGTTCCCCCGAGGAAGCTGAAGAAGAGCTCCTCGGTAAATTTGGCTGAAACCATCTCCCAGCCCCCAACTACTGGAACTGGTGTTCCTACTTTTGTTCCCCCAAGCTCTGCCATGAGCTCGGTGAAGACTTGGATCATTCCCGAGATCTAAGGTATTGAAGAGAACCTTTCTCGGGACATGGTCACCTCATTGGCTGCTCGCCATATTTCTTCTGTAAGTCTTATTACTTTGAACTTTTCATCTTTCCCTTGTTATATCTGTCTCTGACTTGCTTTCATTTTCTTTTCTCAGTTGGTGAGCTGCTTTAACACAATTTTGAAGTAGGATGAAGCTTTTAAAGCTTCAAGCTCCTCGTTTGGTGCAGAGGAAGCTTTGATAGGCTTGGGGCAGTCTCTGAAAGAGTCTTGCCAGAAATATGCTGATGATAAGGCAACTTGGGAGAAGAAGCTTGCCTCTACCGAGAAGGAGAATGCTCGAGTTGTTGAAGTCTCCAAGGGGTTGGAGAAAAAATTAAAGGACTTGGAAGAGAAAAATAAATAGCTCGACAAGAAGCTCAAAGATGCTGGAGAGCTTGAGAATAAACTCAAGGTTGCTGAGGAAGAATTAATCCAACTTCGCGAAGTAGGTCGCCAGAAGGAAGAAGTTGAGAATAAATTGAAGACTGCTGAAAATCTTCTATCCGAGAAGCTTTCCTCGGAGAAGTTAAAGAGGAAATTGGCTGTGAAGAAGTCTTTCAGCGCTGGCTGGGACAAAGGGTGGAACAAAGGCTTGGCTGCCATGATGTCGCAAGTTGAATATGGCAGCCTTAAATACTTTAGAGATGGGTGGGTCGCTGCTCTACAGGAGGTGAAGGTGGATGAAAATTCCGAACTCTTTCAGTGACACATCCTTGGTCCCCCTCCAACTCCTGAAGAGAAAGAAGAGGACGAAGCTGCATCCGAAGAGTCTCCTATGGTGATGGGAGATCAGGTTTTTCATTCCCCAACCATCCAGTATACAAACGAGGAACTCGTTACTTCCTCCGAGCAACCTCCAGCACTTCCCCAGCTACTATCTGCTCCATCCGAGCAACCTACTTCCTCGTCCCAGCCTCCCGAGAAAGTTTTGGGAGACAAGGAAAAGGTGTAGAGTTGTTTGAACTTCTATCTATTTTATTTTTCTTTGACAAATGTAATCCTGAACTATGTAACATTGAACTTTGTGATCTAATGAAACTTGAACTTTTGTTTATGCCTATTGTTGTTTCTCTTCTTCGTGCTCTGTTTAAAATCTTATTGATTATTGCTTTTTCTTCCTCTACTAGTGTCTGGCTAGGATGGAATTATTGCCTGCTCATGACACAAAGCTGTTACGGCAATGCAATGAATATTTTAAGGTCGGTCACACAGATCTGAGTGCAACATAAATCGTCGACATCCTCGGCCAAGATGCTTCGGAACAGACAATTGAGGCCTACCAATACTTGAAGTGTCTGCTTGATCGTGCGGTGGCCAATAATGTAGCTTATTATGACATGATCGAGGATCTCCAAGGCACTCTCGAAGACCTTCAACAACAATATAAGGAATCCACCGCCCTCTTGCACGAGGGGTATGAGAAGAAGTATCATCAAATCATTGCCGACAAAGGGTACGAGAAGCGTTTTGCTGCTTACGATGTACGGGAAAGAACTCTGAGGGCAGAGGTCGAAGAGTGTAGACAAATAGCTGAATTATTAGAGCAAGAGAATAACAACCTGCAAAGAGAGTTGTCGCAGTTGAAGTCTGTAGCTTCCACTTCAAAATCCTTGATCCCAGTGACTGATGAGGGATTCTCATTCTTGGAGGTCGAGAACGCCAACCTGAGGGATGAGTTGGAAACCTTGAAAAGGTCTGGGCCTTCTTCTTTTGCCCGTGGATGAGCAAGAGCTCCTCGGGGATGAGCAAGAGCAGCTCGAATTCCTGTCGAGGAACAGAGGACTCAATCTTCTTTAGAGAACCAAGCTTTCCAATTGATGGCAAAGAACCAGGCGTTGGCTAAAATGTCAAAGAAGATCAGGGACCTGGAAGAACATCTTTCTGCGCAGAAGTCTGTCTTGGAGAATAAGGAACTCTTCATCAAAAATCTCCATGAGCAGCTGGAAATATTGACATATCAATTCCACAAACAGCCCAGGGAGTTCTGGATGGCTGGGTACAACGAGGCTCTCTACCACTTGGACGATCGTATCCAGAATGCCAATAATGAGGGCTACAAGCAGGGCTGGTTGAATGCCTTAGGTGTGCTGCAACTCGAACAGGGTCATTACCTGTGGGACTACCATGATCCTGGGCTGCTCGACCTACACGTGCCACCATTCAAACTTGATATGAGTTGGATCCTTGCTCGGGCCATTCCTCGATGCTTAATTTCCAAATATCTCGGCGACTACAATCTCCATTCAAGTGTCGAGATATCTCGTCCAGAGCACCTCCTAGATCAACCATCCGTGATGAATATCAGGATGTTAAAAGATTTGAACTTTATAAACTCTCCTCTTGCTTTAAATGATCCGCCTGCTGGCGAGGAACCTGTTTCAAAAGCAGAGGGGAAGAAACCAATAGAGTAGGAATTTTGATGTAACAGTTAGTATACATTTCATTCTCAATGTAATTTGTTTTTGGATTTAATGAAAGACTTTCATTTTTGTTCGCAATCTTAATTGCTATTGTCTTGTAAAACACTTTACATCTGTGCATGTGTATCTGTTAAAAAGATAACAATATTGTGTTGTTTGTCGATCAACTTATTGTCGACTAGCTTGAATTTGTAGTAATCATTTGGCAAAAATAATGTTTTGTTTCTCGACCAACTTAGTAAAAAGTTACGAGTATCAAAAATGTTGCTCGATCACTTTCTCGTCTTCATAAAATGTTTCTGACCAACAACGGTCAGTAAATTTTCCTTGTAGACCAACTACAGTTAGTGGGTTTTTATCCCCGACCAGGCATAGTTAGTAGATTTTTTTCTTAACGAGCAACTTTGGCTTTTTTTGGAATAGTTGTAGCTCCCGACCAACCTTAGTTGGCATTTTCGAGAATATATTTACTTCCTAGCCAACATAAGTTGACACATAGTTTTACTTCCCGGAGGAATACAAGTTTTACTTCCCGGAGGAATACAAGTAGCTTTACTTCCCGGAGGAATACAAGTAGCTTTACTTCCCGGAGGAATACAAGTAGTTTTACTTCCCGGAGGAATATAAGTAACTTTACTTCCCGGCGGAATACCCGGAGGAATATAAGTAACTTTACTTCCCGGCGGAATACAAGTAGCTTTACTTCCCGGAGGAATATAAGTTTTACTTCCCGGAGGAATACAAGTAGCTTTACTTCCCGGAGGAATATAAGTTTTACTTCCCGGAGGAATACACGTTTGTTTCTCGACCAACCTTAGTTGGAGTTTTCGAGAATAAATTTGAGTAGTCCGAGTTTTGCTGAGTTTCGCCGAGTAGTGTGTAACACTAGTATTCCCCGAAAAACTTTCAATAAAAGGAGAGAATATACATCACTGATAATACTTGCGCAAGTGCTCTGCGTTCCATGCATTCTTAAACTCCTCCCCCTCTAAAGTTGCTATTCGGTATGTTCCTGGTCGAACAACTTCTGTAACTCGGTATGGTCCATGCCAGTTTGCCTCTAGTTTGTTGTGCTTTTGAATCATTTTATTTAGCACATAGTCCCCTTCTTTCAAGTCGCACTTCTTCACCCTCTTATTGTAGAACAAAGTTGTTCGTTGCTGGTATGCAACATTCCTGATAGCTGCTTCTTCTCTAACTTCCTCGAGCATGTCTAAATCCAATCTTCTCATTAAGTCGCTGACAGGGGAATTGAAATTTAGTACCCTGTGTGTTGGGAGGACCAACTCGGCAGGTATAACAGCTTCACTTCCAAATGCTAACATATATGGAGATTCTCCAGTTGCTGCTCGGGGAGTAGTACGATAAGCCCACAGTACTGACTGTAACTCGTTGATCCAATTTGCTTTCGCATTGTCCAGTCCTTTCTTCAAGCCATTCAGTAGCGTTTTGTTTGTCACTTCAGTTTGTCCATTGCTTTGAGGATGGCCTGGTGCTGAGTGGATCTTCAAAATGTTTGACTGATGATAATAGGCAGTAAACTCCTCATTATCAAATTGTGTTCCATGGTCTGTGATGAAAGCATGAGGAAGACCATGTCGACAAATGATGTTCTTCCAAACAAATTTGTACACCTTGTCGTACGCCATATTGATGAGAGGCTCAGCTTCAACCCACTTAGTAAAATAATCCACTGCGACGACGAGGTATTTGAATTTTCCTCTGGTCGTTGGCAGTGGCCCGACCAAATCTATTCCCCACATGGCAAATGGCCAAGGGGAAGTTATGGGTGTCAACAATGCTTGTGGAGTTCTTTGGATGGAGGAAAAGCGCTGGCAGTTGTCACATTTCTTGGCATAGGCTATACAATCAGCCCTCATTATCGGCCAGTAGTATCCCTGCGTCATCACCCTTTGCAAAAGTGTCCGACCTGCTACATGGGCTCCACAGGACCCTTCATGGATCTCTTCAATCAATTATTTCACCTCGGAGGGATGTACACATCTTTGCAAACCTGCCATAATTCCTCGTCTATATAGAATACCGTTAGTTAATACGTACCGAGAAGCTTTAAACTTTAATTTCTTGGCTGCGAGCTTGTCAATTGGTAATTCTCCCTCCTCAATATATGCCCTGATGGGATCCATCCAAGATGGTCCTAAATTAAGGGTGATAAAGTTCATCGTCAGATCTTCATTTATACTCCGACCAGCCAACACTTCAATTGGGATTGTTCTCCGGAGCTCGGTACGAGTAGCTGATGCTAATCGAGCTAGGGCGTCTGCTCTCGCATTCTCCATTCTTGGTATTCTGACTAGCTGAATAACAACAAATTCTGATACCAACTTCATCACCTTTGCATGGTACTTGATCATTAATTCTCCTTTGACTGCATATACTCCCATCATTTGGTTTACGATAAATTGAGAATCACGGAAAACAATAACCTGCTGCGCCTCCATAATTTTTGCCAAACTAAGACCTGCAATCATGGCCTCATACTCAGCCTCATTATTGGAAGCTTTGAATTGGAAACGTAGGGCGTATTCCATGTCGACCTCGTCCGGAGTACTCAAAATGATCCCTGCCCCACAACCTGTTGCGCAAGATGAGCCATCTACATATAGCCTCCATATAAGTAACTCGTCTTCAAATTTCTGATCTAACAGAGTTCCTCGGTGAAATATTTGTTGCTTCCTTTCATCCTCCCCTGATATTTCTTGCTCTTCGTCAGCCATCTTTTCTTGCCCTTTACCAACCTGAGTTGGTCTGAGCTCAAATTTGATGATCCTGTAACATCCACTTGCCTTTTTACCAACCTAAGTTGGTATGAGCTTGTGTTTGATGATCTTGTAACATCCACAGGTTGATCAGCGAGCAGCTTTTGCTCCTCGGGGGTATCAGGATAGGTGAACTCTGCTATAAAATCTGCTATAGCCTGCCCTTTTAGCGATATTCTGGGTTCATAAATTACATCATATTCACCGAGCTCTATTGCCCAGTACATCAATCTCCCTGATTTTTCTGGTTTATGAAGGGCTTGCCTTAATGGCATATCAGTATATACTACTATGGTATGAGCCTGGAAGTATGGCCTCATTCTCCTACTCGCCTCAATCAGCGCCAGTGCTAACTTTTACAGCCTTGGATATCTGATCTCTGCTCCTCGGAAGGCCTTACTCGTAAAATAAATTGGTTTTTGCACTCCATTCTCCACTCTTATCAACGCCGAGCTAACTGCATTCTCCAATACTGCTAGATACAAGTACAATTTTTCTCCCATCACCGGCCTGGATAACCGCGGAGGTGTTCCCAAATATTTCTTCAAGTCTTGAAAAGCCTTCTCACATTCATCATTCCACTCAAAAGTCTTTCGAAGTGTCTTGAAGATTGGGAGACATCTATCAGTTGCTCGCGATACAAATATGTTGAGTGCTGCTACTCATCCTGTAACACTTTGCACCTCTTTCTTCGTCGTTGAAGATCGCAGCCCTAATAGAGCTTTGATCTTTTTAGGATTTGCCTCAATGCCTCGTTGATTGACAATGTACCCGAGAAACATGCCTTCTCGTACTCCAAATATGCACTTCGTCGGGTTCAGCTTCATTTGATATTTATCCAGTTGATCAAAAGTCTGACTTAAGTCAACTAGACGATCGGCGGCTTTCATGCTCTTTGTCATCATATCGTCAACATAAACTTCCATATTGCCACTGATTTGTTCAGCAAAGACCTTGTTCATCAGCCGCTGATATGTCGCACCTGCATTTTTCAAACCAAAAGGCATAACATTATAACAATAAGTTCCCCTAGGGGTAATAAAAGAAGTACTCTCCCTGTCTTCAGGTTTCATTTTAATCTGGTTGTAACCAGAATAAGCATCCATGAAGCTCAGTAGCTCGTGTCCCGAGGTAGCATCCACCGGTTGATCAATTCAGGGCAGTGGAAAGTGATCCTTTAGATATGATTTGTTGAGGTCGGTGAAATCTACACACATCCTCCATTTGTTGTTCTTCTTTTTTACCATCACCACATTTGCTAACCAGTCTGGATATTTAACATCTTCAATGAAACAAGCTTTCTGGAGCTTCTCGACTTCCACCTGTATAGCTTGATTCTTCTCGGGACTGATTACTCTTCTTCTCTGCTTCACAGGCTTGATCTCCTTATTCACATTGAGCTCGTGACATAAGAAATTTGGGTCTATCCCAGGCATATCTTCATGACGCCACACAAAAGTTTGCTTTTTGCTTCTTAGGAAAGTAATCAATTCCTGGTTTAGTGAGGCTTCCAACGATGAACCTACCTGAGTAATTCGTTCAGGGTGCTCGTCGTCCGGAATGATATTTTCAGTAGCTTCCACCACTTGACCCTTCACGATTTGAGACTCATCTCTAGGATCCAATGTTTCAATTTCTGCACCTGCATCCAGTTGATAGGTAGTAGTTTTTTTTCTTGATTCCTCCAGTTCTTCTTGCTCGGCGAATGAATAATAGCATTCCCGAGCTACTTTCTGATCACCTTTCATAACTCATACTCCAAAATTTATTGGAAATTTTAGGCATTGATGTACTGTAGATGGTACAACCTCGAACTTCTTCAATCCTACCCTTCCCATGATGATATTGTATGATGATTGAACATTCTTATCCATCACGAAGAAGTGTATTCTTTCTGTTCGACAAGCATTTCACGTACCAATGAATATATCCAACTTGATCGTCCCAAGTGAAAATACTTTCTCGCCGGCAAAACCGAGGAGGGGTCTATGATAAGGCTCCAGTTGAGATAACTTTAGGTTTAAACTATCGAAGCACGAGTAGAACATGATGTCTGCCGAGCTGCCGTTGTCGACCAATACTCTTGAAATCATTACCTCTTTCATCTTCATTTTGATCACCAATGGGTCATCATGAGGATATAGAACACCTGCGAGGTCATTCTTTGAGAAACCAATGACCAATTTCTCTTTGTTCACCTTTCTCGGGCGATCCTCCTCGGCTAGATTTATTCGTTGAATGTACGAGCAAGCTTGAGCCTCACAGAGGTAAGCCTCACAGAGGTAAGCTTTTCTCTCTTCAGTAAGGTCTCCTCCTCCTGCATCTCCACCTGTTATAACATTACAGTCAAATGACCCAAAGCGTATTGAAAATACCTCTCGTTTTGGATGCCTTGGTCTCTTGGGAAGATCAGGGTCATCTTCCGGATCAACTTCATGGTTTCTTTTCTTGTTCTCCTCTGCTCGACGAGGAGATCTAGACCTTTCTCTTGTTCGGTCGTTGTTCCTTCTTTCGTTTCCGAGATCAACATACTTTGCCAGTTTTCCTCGTCTGATGAGTGTTTCAATCTCATTCTGAAGAGCTATGCAGTTTTTGTTCATATGGCCATGATCTTTATGAAACTCGTAATATTTTGCCTTATTCCTCCTGTCAGGGTCTGCCTTCATTTTTCCTGGCCAGTTTAACTCCTCGTTGTTCTTGATTTCTTCTAGAACTTGGTTGATGTCTTTCTTCAAAGGAGTATAATTATCATATTTCTTCATTACGTCCCATACCGACGTAGTTTTTGAATGTTTGTCATTACCATTGTTCTTATGCTCTTTCTTCTTAGCTTTATCACCTTCTACCTTGGTGTCTTTGGCATCCATGTTCTTCTTCCCAGCCATAGCCTCCTCGGCATTCATAATCTTGGACGCTTTTTCCATCAGGTCTGATATGGTTCTAGGTGGATCTTTGGCCAAAGTGTAGTACAACTTATTGGGTAGTAGTCCACTCATCAAGGCGGTAATCGCTGTCTTTTCCTCATAATCAATGACTTCGAGTTTCTCGTTATTAAAATGAGTTATATAATCTTTGGTACTTTCACCAGCTTTTTGTCTAACACTTAACAAATGTGCTACTCGTTTAACTGGCTTTGCCCCAAAATAGAAATTCCTAATGAATAACTCGGCCAGCTGAAGAAAAGTTGAGATCTTACCCCGAGGAAGATTATTATACCACATTTGAGCAGATCCGGTAAGAGTTCCCGAGAATGCTCTGCATCTCATATCATCTGGAACAGCATAGATGTCAGCTGCAGCTTAGTATTGTTCTATATGAAGGACAGGTTCGGTCTTTCCATCATATTTGGGGGTCACAACAGGTGCTTTGAACTTTGATGCTGTTGGAAAATCTACAATGGCCTGGACAAAAGGCGTTCCTCGAATAAAAGTTCGTTGTAAAGGGTTTTTGGCTTTAGCTATTTCCCCTATTCTATCCTCCAGCCTCTAAATAGAGCCTTTCCACGCATCATTTCCTTCCTCGGGCCTATTGGTTCGAGCAACTGATCGAGTTGAAGTGGATTCCTGGGATCTATCTTGACGAGCAGCTGGTAGCGACTGGACAGATCCTTCCCTTAAATCTGATGGTCGTCGAAAACTCCTCGATGCGACTTTAGGAGGACTTCTACTCCTTCTAGGTCCTAATCGATTGAAAGGTGATGCCCTGCTTAACCTCTCTAGCGCACTAGTCCTTTATGGAGAGGGAGTGATACGTTGTTCAGTATCTGTGGATCGCACTGACGAAGTTCGTCCAGGTTGATAAGAAAAATCTTCAGACTCCTCATTGCGATATGAATCTGTACGCTCCGCGGTCCTGAATGGGTTGGTGCACTGCCATGGAGGGTTTGTATGAGTTATCGCATAGTTTCTTGCATGACGGTCTGGCCCTGAGCCAGATTTGTCATTATTCCAGCCAGATCTGGAATATTTGGCGGAGCAGATGGATTTGGAGGGCTTCCAGCGTTTCGATTGCTGGATTCTGGAATATCAGCCATTGGTGATGAATTCTTTTTGGTGAAAAACGATATTACCAGTCGTTTCCCACAGACGGCGCGAATCTGTTGATGTAAAAAATTAGATCGTATCTAATTATTTAATCACAGATAAAATAAATGAAACAAAGAGTTTTTAAAGTGGTTCAGCCTTATAAGAATGGCCTACATCCACTGTTATGTTATTGCTGATTGTCTGGGAATTCTCGATTACAAGTTCTATCAAGAAATTCCGGTCTCTTTACAATAAGGATTGTACAATGTATTTATAGCCCTGAGGCTGTAATGTGAAGGGGTAATACATTAAATGATGTACATATGAAAGGGTAATACATTCAATGCCCCCTAAGCGTATGCGTCTGAATGATAAGCATTTAATGAACAGTCAAACTGTTGGTTATCCTGCTATTAATGCTTTGTTCGAGGAGTTGCTCGGACTGCCTAAGCTTCTCGGTACTCAAGAGTTCCTCAGAGCGTATGAGTTCCTCGGGGAAGCAGTGTTCCTCGTTGTAGTATGGTTCCTCGGAGCGTGTGAGTTCCTCGGAAGTGTTTGTTGTTGCCACGTAGATTGCCATGTGTCTTCACTCAATTGAGCCATGTCAGCAGACTAAATTTGGTATCAACAACCATATTCACTACATACATCCAATAGAGGAAAAATTAGGTTTTACATTAAGCTTGTTAGCAAAAGTTTTCTATAGGTAGTTATGTGATGATATAGATGGTTCTACTTTGAGATTTAGCACAATATATACATTTGCACACAAAATGCACTCCTTTTTTAATGTTATGGTCCAAAACCACCTCATTGTTAATGATTTTATGAACAAAACTCCCATGTTGAGGAGGAACACATCTATTCCAAATGAGTTTGTCCCATTTAACTTTTAAATGAGGTAAACTCGTTTGGAATTCAATCAGGGCCGGTCCTAAGATTGAGAGTGCCCCGTGTGAAAATCAATTTAGGGTCCTTCTAAAGAATATTGTACAAAGATATTAAATACCTAAAATGGGCCCCTAAAAAATTAAACTTCTATTTAGGGGCCCATTTTAGTTGGATGAGATTTTTGGATAGTTGAATCATTCTTTGTACAAATTGTTTTTGGGTCGTTAAAAGAATGCGCCCCTAAAAAATTAAACTTATTTAAAAAATTAACATTTTTACTATACATAAAATATTTTTGGACCCTATAATATACATATATAGGTGCATACTCTAAAATGGGCCCTGTGCCATTGCCAATTTGGCACATGGTCAGGGCCAGCCATGAATTCAATTGTGCGCATTTAATGTTCTAATGGAGGGGGCTGCTTTTTTTATATAAATAATGAATCTACTTTTGACTTTAACTTTATCTTTAAATGATAATAATTACATTATATTGTTTGAAGGAATACGCATGGCATAACCGACATGCAAAGTATTCAAAGGTCTAAATCCAGGTGTTTACATTTTGTGGCAAGTAACACAAGCACAAGTCAATAAATACCGATGCGCCGCATATAAACAAATCAGTCCATTGAACTTGCTTGGCAGGGGATACTCCGAGCACACGAGGGAGGTTGTTATTGCATCAATACCCCCAAAATTGGTGACCCTTGGTCTAGGTTCAGGATGATTTGATACATGCTCATGGCTTTTTTATGTCAAGAAAGTGTTGTGT
Organism: Sambucus nigra; assembly: GCA_949130495.1. Lineage (NCBI taxonomy): Eukaryota > Viridiplantae > Streptophyta > Magnoliopsida > Dipsacales > Adoxaceae > Sambucus > Sambucus nigra. The sequence goes on from OX422219.1 coordinate 136,217,315, forward strand.
CGTTATTTATTAGTTGTGAGACCCCGCCTAATTAAATACCGAGTGATCAATCCTTTATGAAATTAACTCAAACTATCCGATTGGTTCATTCTAAGCATCACTGTCGAAAAATAATTATTCTTTATTAATCACCTAATAAATAATTAAGCTAAGTGTCAAAACGTTTAAATTAACAAATTAAGTCCGATTGTTATTATTAACTATGAAACCAGTTTCACGAATACAAATCATAGTATTAAAACCAAACCATTCAAATGAAAGAACATGCTAGATAAATCAATCCAATTAAAATATCCCCAAATCGTAGGACAATGTATTAAACTAAAACAATCCCAACTAAACTGAATACTGACATAAATAAAGAGTACAAATCTCTGGACTAGGTAAAAAGTGGAAATGGGCGACACATGCCCTATCAAATGGGAGCTAAATGAAAGACTGAGAAGACAAGGATGAAGTCATGTACTTCAAAGACCTGTAACTCCCACACTAGCTGCAACAAGTCAACAACCCAAAGATTCAAGCCTGACGCCCCTATGGCTGGGCACCTGTAATATATATATATATATATATATATATACACAAGAGAGAGAAAAGATGATAGGAAACGGGTCAGAGCCCGAGTGTAAAACAACTTTAAAATAGTTTAGCAAGTATTTAAAATGCTTACGAGTTGATATTACATACATGTTAGTACTCGACACTCTCTTGAGAATTCTTACCTCTCATCTAGTGTGCACGCCTATTGTACTACTGAAATGACTCATAAGTCTATCCCAGTTCCCCTCCCATAGATTCTGATTCGCGAGACCGTTTGTCTATGATTTATTAAAATAACATCTTATTAAGGACCATTTAAGTCCATTATGTATATCTCAATACTGCTATGAAATCTCAAGCATTTACTATGATTAGGAATGTTTATTCAATATTTATCTACTTACACACAAAGTAGAAGATTTCCAGGTATATGTATATATATTAATCGCTCATACAATATATATACTAATCGCCCCCCATATAAAATCTATTGTGCTGTCATACTCTGCTATCGGGTCCCTGTACCTCTCGTACAAATGAGGGAAATACTAGTTCGGACTCACTCTTGAACTGTATTAACAGAAAATACACATATTGGAGGCGAAGCATAGTTCCAAGTCACTAAGAGGTCAGCACATACCCTCACGTCTCTTAGGCCCGTCAGACTATCATTCTCAGATAACCTGTGCCAATGATACTATGTTTTAAGTTACAAGTCAATATCCCCCATAAAGTTCACATCGAGATAAGACTGTCCCGATGCGAAAACCTCCGTGATAACAAGTAGCACGGGTATGATTAACTACAAATACTTATATGATAAGCATACATATACACAAATATGTATTTCCATATTTCATATAGGTACCCTCACAAACCATAATATTTTTATACTAACCATACGTGGTACTCACTCTCAAAACCTATGTATTATTAGCTTATCCTTCTTCTCGTTTATCACATATTCCCAATTACTTCTCAACCCCCAAAGTGTATTATTTTTATCACCATAATGTTAGTAGGTTACACTCTCTATCCTACTGGCCTAAGTCCTCAATCATGATCACTCAACCTAACGTGTCGCACATACAATCATATTTTATTTTTCTATAACCCTCGTGACACTACGGGTAAGTCTTGAATTAATCTATATTATCTGGATCTGAATCACAACCCTACTGGTCCCTCATAAGTCCTATTATAATAATATCATCACTTGCAAAATCCCCTCAAAGCGGTGTTACATCATCATTAAAGAAGGGAAGAATTTCAAAAAAATTAGCAGGAGTCGATTGATCGACATTCATAGGTCGATCGATCGACCCTTCAGGTCTCAACCCATATTTACTTATGACATCTACGGGTTCAATCATTCTAACTCCTCAAAACCTCTATAATTGCATCCCAAACTCCCAACAAAGTAATCCAAATGTATAAGCATCATATATAAATAAGTCCTAACGTAACGACATCAATAAATCCTCAATGAATCAATCAAAAAGGGGTTTAATTCCAGATTTCTTTATCAAACCTAATTTTGCATGAATAATCAAGAATATCAATTTTAATCCAGATTTCCTTCCCAAATATCATAATAAGTTCGTGGGTAATCCTCTACATATGATTAAGATTTCAGCCTACATGGATTCTCCCTACAACATATATATTCTCTTCCAAAACATATAATTCTTCAATTAAAACATGTTATTTTTATTCCTAGGCTAACATAGAAGGGATATCAACTAGAAATCATCAAGATAGATACTTGCCTGGGAATCGAAGGTCTGATCTATTGGTGACGAAGGTATGGCTGCATTCCTCGTCCTACGATCCATGTCTCGGTGGTGTTATTCTTGTAAAAGGTGTTACGGATTATGATCTAGTTTTGAAGAGCTCTCTTCCTTTTTTTCTCTAATGGCCGTTCTATGTTTCTGTGATTGATAACCCTAAAAGACAACCTCTAACACCTGATATACTTCTCTAATTTTCGTAGGTAATTAAATCCCAAAAATAAAATTATCAAAATGCCCTCCTGGGATGCCGGTTAGGCCTAAAAATGTCCCGGGACCCAAACTAAACCTCTGGGTACACTTTTCTGACTATCTCGCCCCACCGGACACATTGGCACAATTGAAATGACCATACGGACGACTTATAATTAAATTACTTTATAATCCATTATTGTAGTCCTAACATGACACATGCGCGTCCCAACCTAATTTCTACAACTACTGTATTTCACTAGCGACGATTTTTAATAAATACAATCTTATATATTACTTTACTCATCTAGTAATGTTCAACACAATTATTACCAATAATTACTAGCTCTCGTCACGATAGTAAATATTCAATTTAAAATTTGGATTAAAAATTAAATTAATTTATCCCAATTAAATTTAATAAATCCCATAATTAAAGGTCATAAAAATACGGGGTATTACATACTTCCCCCCTAATAACGGAATTTCGTCCCGAAATTCTAAAAATAAGGCCTACCTGGTAAACCAATTCTGGATACTTTATCAGTACGCAAAACTAACTTCAGAGTAAGACGCTCAATCACTATAGTCCCCACCTTACAACAAGCTGGTTTAATACTCTCAACACTTTGTCAGTTATAGAGTCACACCTCAATAACGACACTTAACACTGTGCTTCTTCCTGATGACATTGGAATGAGACTAGCCTATACATCATTGGACCTTATGTCTCAATATTATTGGGAGGCCTCACCTTACCACGTTTCAACTCTCGTATTTATCTAAACACAAAACTCCCGTCCTGGGAGAAACCATATGAACATCTGACTTCTCTTGACAGTTCTTCAAATCTTAATTCCCGACGACGTAACTCTTATGCTAGTTAAAATATGACCTAGGACAGTATGTGGTTATTCCAATTTAGTCATCGGATTCTAACTCTCGACCAATCCAAAATTCAGATTATTCGCCCACCTTTTAACATCCAGAATGAGAAAAGTTAAGGTTTTTCCACACCAGGACCTCAATAAGCACCTTGTTCACAATAAACAGGTACGAGTGCTTCCACGAAACCCTACCATTAGGTAATATCCTGTCCCAATTACCGTACTATACTTCACTTGCTAGCTATATCCGTTGTGGAAATAAAATGATCGCAATGAATCCAAAATTACTTTCACAGGGCTCCACTAATCGTTAATCTCTGTTCGCCTACTCCCCGGGCTATGGGTGATACAACCCGCTCAAAACAAAACGTTATCCCGCTGCTTCCTGAAATTTCATATTGAAGATGGGATTCAAAAATCTCATCCTAATTCAGAACAATACCGTGTAGGACCACGTACTGGCGCAATTTTTCTCTTCAAAGGAAGACTGGGGCACACTAGCTAATATTGTAAATCACCCCAAAGTAATATCGCTCACTTCCGTCTTGGGCAACTTTTCCCACACGTTTGAAGGAACCCTTTATCTTACCTTGAGGTTGGCAACCTATCAAAGGAACTTTACCGACTTGACTGCCCTCTTACACTATTAGAATTATCGGCTTGATACAAAATTTTATGGTTGATCATCATACTCCAATCGGTTTCTACCTATGAGTGGTGCACATGGTGACTACTCACCGTGTCCCGCTCAATCCCTACTTCCACTTATAATGCCTCCCATTAAATGGTACTTAATAATCCTCTTCTTCCCTCGGCGTATACTAAAAGTTCCGACTCGTGCACTTTTTACCACGATGTGCACTTCTGGTCTCCTTATACCGTGTTGACACCATCTTTCCATTTTTGTGCAAGTCACTCTAAACATTTTACTGGGTAGAATGCCGCTCCAAATTGTCCACAATAGTTAAATTTTAGTCTTCTTAAGGGATACCCCTTTTTACATGACTTCCTTAGACTTTCCACCGAGTTCGGGTGTGCTACTCTGATCGCACATGTATATATGGATTATCGTCCCTCTCACACGATGGTTAATCCCCTCTACCCCTTCCACTTCGTTATATTAGTCCCACAGACATATATTTCACACATCTATCCCCACCTCCCTTTAATTCGGATGATTCTGACATCAGTTAATCAGGGTGTCCACATATCCTATAAGCCGTTCAAACTAGCGTAAGGATCACATAAGCTTCCCACATAACACCCAATTCTTTATTGCCCTCGTATTCACAACATGGATATAACACTTGGGCATTCTCAATCACCCCAGAATTCAAAATTTTTAAATCCTCCTTAACATCGCCCAATCCTTCAACTCGTGGTGATAAAATAATTTTTTTTCCATCCTCACCGCACAACCGGCTCCACTGGCCTTATATCGAAATTTAACTTTTAACTTACTGTTATAACTACATACTTCTATAACGACCGAGGTATTAGACTTATGGAAGAATGTCCAAACATCTCCCTACTTCCAACCTTATGCTAAGTTTCATGCGTGGGATGTCTCGCAAAGCGAAATCCAAATAAGGAACCCCCCTGATTCACTACTACCTAGCATTGTCGATCATCGAAATCCGTTAAGCCCTCAGTCCATAACATGTACCTCTATATTCCTGTCTCTTGACATAAAAGCTATATCCCCTTCCGTAATTACATTTAAATGAGAAATTTTCCTTCCCAGAGACACTTTCGCTCAACATTGTTGGTAATCATATTTCATAAACCTCATACACGTACAATCGGGACTCTCGAAATCCTGTCCTCGTACATATATCTTCAAGTCTTAACTCCCATGCCTCTAAAGGAGTGATATAACAATGCCCTCTCCTATTTCTAAGTCATGAGTGTTAAACATAATACTGAGATAAATTTTTTTTTTGCTCAACAGTAAACCCAATACACTCTGAATCATATCAATGAATTCCCTACACACACCGGGATCGAATATCTCGAGACCACTATACCCTCCAAGGTCTCTATAATATATAATATAAGTGCAAGACCAAACCTCTTGCATGTGAGGTCTCGCCAGAATAAAACATGCTACATTAAGGAAACCATCTCGATAGCCTTGCAATAACTGCCCACTATCGTTCTAACCATTACTATAAAGCCGTAACCAGGGTAATATCATACTCGTATATCACATCACTAAAACAAGGAATATCAATAAAGTATATACCACTAATAATATGGCCATTTATCCTCCACGGATAACACTAAAGATAACCCCGATATACCAGGGAAAACATACACATAATATTAACGTTGTCGATATACGCCCTAAACTCATCTCACATGCGAATCTCTCAATAATCAAAATGTAGTAACTCACTCGTATCACACAAAATAAGCCTCATCCCCTGAGGATAAAACTCATACTTCTACCTTGCCAATTGCCCTGGCTACTCAAATGGTTTCCCGAACATAACACGCCTGTCCAAAACAAATCGAAAACTACATTAACCAATTCCCTTTCAAGCACCATACCCTTGTCCCTTTACTCGCTTCAGAGAAAAATTTAACGCATATGGTTTTTCTCTCCATAAAATACCTCAACACATAATCCACTTATCTCCTGTCATACTGACCATGTTAGGGTTGTCATTCTCTCGAACTTTGGTAGTCTCGATCCTGATGGCTACCCCGATTGTTACCTTAGCTTTGTTGGACCTAAGGAACATGCTATTTTCTTTAATAGACCTTACTAAATTCACCATCGCTTGGTAAGAATTAAGCTATCCGAATCATTTAAATGGGTCCCCTGATGGGTCTCCCCCTTATGGTGTTTTACTAACATCATTTTGCCCAGTCTTATTCGCTGACTAAATTATTCGATTCTTTTAGCTTCCCACCCAAAGAAGCGTTAACATTTCCATTGACCAAATGCGACATTATCTCCATCTGGATCGACCGTTGAGCAGAATTCCCTTTTTGTGTCGTTAACTTTTCTTATGAGTCGATCTCCCACTTGAAATCCTCTCCTCTATTTGTATCTACATCCTTCGATACAAGATTCGCTAATAGTTTAGATTCATATTCACAAATGGACCTCTGTTCGACCCTCCTATGATGAGTTCAGAACAACGTTCACATATTATCCTGAACATCTGATGAAGGAACCTGCGGTCAAACTGTACCTCAGATCCTTCTATAGACATAACATTCCACTTCTAAAAGTGGTGGATGATTCCCACCATTATAACTTCGTTCCGACGCGCCAAGAAAATTTTACCCCAAATTTTCACTTTCAGTTAGCCACATTCCATCATATGCCCAAGCCTTTGGATATTTTACCTCCTTTGTCTAACACACACAATCCTCGCGTTTCTAGAATTTCCATCGGCGGTTCCCCTAAATGCTCCGTCTGACTCTTTCCCAGTCATACCATGTTGGGTGAGTCTACATTTTCACCACTTTCGACTATAGCAGCGCTTGGAAATAGTAGGCTGCGCCCTAGCGTTCTTTAAAGTCTTGGCCTCTCGTAACATAATAAGGGTGACCTCGACTATGGTCATCATCCTTGAATATACTCTACAACCTCAACTAAGCCCTGCCTCCTGTTGTCTGCCCAATGGCCCTTGCTTGCCATACTTCATTGTTCGAACATGCCCGAATGCAAATCAGATTCACTAATATACAGACGTTATAGCAGGAGAACGAAAATCTCACCATAGAAATCAACAATCCCAAACATAGGGCTCTATATCAAACAAAGCAACGCTGGAAGCATAATAAGCCAAACAGATCTTAAAGGACACTAGAACCTGATGCTCTGATACCACATGTGACACCCCGCCTAATTAAATACCGGGTGATCAGTCCTTTATTAAATTAACTCGAAGTGTCTGGTTGGTTCATTCTTAGCATCACTGTCGAAAAAACATTTATCCTTTATTAATCACCTAACAAATAATTAAGCTAAGTGTCAAAATGTTTAATTTAACAAATTAAGTCCGATTGTTATTATTAACTATGAAACCAGTTTCACGAATACAAATCATAGTATTAAAACCAAACCAATCAAATGAAAGAACAGGCTAGATAAATCAATCCAATTAAAATATCCCCTAATCGTAGGAGAATGTAATAAACTAAAATAATCCCAACTAAACAGAATACTGACATAAATAAAGAGTACAAATCTCTGGACTAGGTAAAAAGTGGAAATGGGAGACACATGCCCTATCTAATGAGAACTAAATGAAAGACTGAGAAGACAAGGATGAAATCGTCTACTGTAAAGACCTGCAACTCCCACACTAGCTGCAGCACGTTAATACCCCAAAGATTCAAGCCTGACTCCCCTGTGGCTGGGTACCTGTAATACATACATACATACATACATACATACATATATATATATATATATATATATATATATATATATATATATATATATATATATATATCCAAGAGAGAGAAAAGATGATAGGAAACGGGTCAGAGCCCGAGTGTAAAACAACTTTAAAATAGTTTAGCAAGTATTTAAAATTCTTACCAATTGATATTACATACATGTTAGTACTCGACACTCTCTTGAGAATTCTCACCTCTCATCTAGTGTGCATGCCTATCGTACTACTAAAATGACTCATAAGTCTATCCCAGCTCTCCTCCCATAGATTCTGATTCGCGAGACCGTATGTCTATGATTTATTAAAATAACATCTTATTAAGGACCATTTAAGTCAATTATGTATATCTCAATACTGCTATGAGATCTCAAGCATTTACTATGATTAGGAATGTTTATTCAATATTTCTCTACTTACACACAGTAGAAGATTTTCAGGTATATGTATATATATTAATCACTCATATAATATATATACTAATCGACACCCCACATAAAATCTATGGTGCTGGCATACTCTGCTATCAGGTCCCTGTACCTCTCGTACAAATGAGGGAAATACTAGTTCGGACTCACTCTTGAACTGTATTAATACAAAATACACATATTGGAGGCGAAACATAATTCCAAGTCACTAAGAGGTCAGCACATACCCTCACGTCTGTTAGGACCGTCTGACAATCGTTCTCACATAGCCTGTACCAAGGATCCTATGTTATAGGGTATAAGTCAATATCCCCCATAAAGGTCACATCGAGATAAGACTGTCCCGATGCGGAAACCTCCGTGATAACAAGTAGCACGGGTATGATTAAATACACGTAATAATATGACAAGCATACATACACACAAATATGTATTTCCATATTTCATATAGGTACCCTCACAACCCATAATATTTTTATACTAACCATACGTGGTACTCACTCTCAAAACCTATGTATTATTAGCTTATCCTTCTTCTCGTTTATCACACGTTCCCAATTACTTCTTAACCCCCGAAGTGTATCATTTTTATCACCATAATGTTCGTAGGTTACACCCTCTATCCTACTGGCCTAAGTCCTCAATCATGCTCACTCAACCTAACATGTCACACATACAAACATATTTTATTATTCTATAACCCTTGTGACACTACGGGTAAGCCATGTATTAATCCATATTATCCGGACCTAAATCACAACCCTACTGGTACCTCATAAGTCCTATTATAATAATATCATCACATGGAAAGTCCCTTCGAAGAGGTGTTACATCATCATTAAAGAAGGGAAGAATTTCAAAAAAATTAGCAGGAGTCGATCGATCGACACTTCAGGTCTCAGCCCAGGTTTACGCATGACAGCTACGTGTTTAATCATTCTAACTCCTCAAAACCTCTATAATTTCATCCCAAACTCCCAACAAAGTAATCCAAATGTATAAGAATAATATATAAACAAGTTCTAACGTAACGACATCAATAAATCCTCAACGAATCAATCAAAAAGGGGTTTAATTCCAGATTTCTTTATCAAACCTAATTTTGCATGAATAATCAAGAATCTCCTTTTAATTCAGATTTCCTTCCCAAATATCATAATAAGTTCGTGGGTATTCGTCTACATGTGATCAAGATTCCAGACTACATGGATTCTCCCTACAACATATAAATTCTCTTCCAAAAAATGTAATTCTTCAATTAAAAGATGTGATTTTCATTCATAGGCTAACATGGAAGGGATATCAACTAGAAATCAGCAAGATAGATACTTGCCTGGAAATCGAAGGTCTGATCTATTGGTGACGAAGGTATGGCTGCGTTCCTCATCTTAAGATCCATGCCGCGATGGTGTTATTCTTGTAAAAGGTGTTACGGATTGTGATCTAGTCTTGAAGAGCTCTCTTCCTTTCTTCTCTAATGGTCGTTCTATGTTTCTGTGATTGATAACCCTAAAATACAACCTCTAACACTCGATATACTTCTCTAATTTTCGTAGGTAATTAAATCTCAAAAATAGATATTACCAAAATGCCCTCCCGGAATGCCGGTTAGGCATAAAAACACCCCGGGACCCAAACTAAACCTCCGGGTACACTTTTCTGACTATCTCGCCCCACCGGACACATTGGCGCACTCAAAATGACCATACAAGAGACTTATAATTAAATTACTTTATATTCTATTAATTTAGTCCCGACACGACACATGCGCGTCCCTACTTAATTTCTACAACTGTCGTATTTGACTAGCGACAATTTTTGATAAATACAATCTCATATATTCCTTTACTCATCTAGTAATATTCAACACAATTATTACCAATGACTACTGACTCTCGTCACGCTAGTAAATATTCAGTTTAAAATTTGGATTAAAAATTAAATTAATTTATCCCAATTAAATTTAGTAAATCCTATAATTAAAGGCCATAAAAATACGGAGTATTACATTAGTTTATTTTTTATTTGATGTTCATTTTATATTTGGCGCCTGAGACGGGTTTATTTTAATTTAAATTTAAGTTTAAAAAAGTTTACCTGTACAAAATATTTTCGGAATATAAATGAAATTTTATTGAATTTTTTTAGACTTGTATAATCCCGAGAGTGGGCTTATATGATATTATTCTTAACATTAAATTTAATTTTAAATAAGTTTTATGTCTACATGATATGTAAACGGAACTTTACTGAATTTTATGAAAATATAAAGATATTTGTAACTGCTCTTAGTAGTGACAAACTTAATCTTTGTAAGTGCTAATAGCAGTTACAAATTTGTCACTACTGTCAATTTTGTAATCGCTGTCAACAGTTACAAATATAATATTTGTCACTACTATTAGAAGTCACAAATTTAATATTTTTCACTAATAATAGCAGTTACAAATATTAGATTCGGAACTGCTGACAACAGTTAGAAAATTGGAGTGGTAATTGCTGCCACTATGTTATAACCCCCAAAGGAGTGGTAAAAAATTGTTACTGCTGTTAGGACTGACAATTTTCTTTTTGTTACCCTTTAAATCATGGTGCAAAAATAACAGTTATAGAGGTTATTTGTAATTGATAATGGAAGTTATAAATATCCTTTTTTGGTGTAGTGTTCTCAGAATGCTCCTCCCAGAGGCAAAAAAATCCATCACGTGGAAAGCTAGCACCGAACTGGCAAGGCTCATACATGATAACGTTAAAGGGAGGCGACAGATCTTATCAATTGGAGGAGTTAGATGACACAATAGTACAAAGGTTATAAAAGTCCATGTATCTTAAAAAATTCTATCATCAGTTATGTTTTCATTTTGGCAAATACTCAATTTATTTATGATCAATAAAAGTTGTTCCTTTTAATACTGTGAACTTGGTGCAATTCTTTGAACTTAAAACCCACCAAAAAATGGTGGTACAACCGAAGAGGGTTAGTCAGCCTAGAACATGCATAAACCCACTAAAGAATTGAATGATATAACTTAGAAATATATTGGGGGCCTAAGTTTTGCACAAAATCCATCTGAAAATAGTGGTATAACCCAAGAGGAATGGTTCGTCTATAATAGGCATTAACCTATTAAGAATTGAGTGGTACAACTTAAGAATAAGTTAGGGGATTACATTTGGCAGAAAAAACCACTTAAAATGATGGTACAACCCAAGAGGGATGGTCGACCTAGAATAGGCATAAACCCATTTAAGAATTGAGGGGTACAAGTTAGAAATAAGTTGGGGGCCTACGTTTGGTAACCACCTGAAAATGATAGTACAACCAAGAGGGATGGTCAACCAAGAATAGGCATAAATCCACATAATAATTGAGTGGTAAAATTTATAATAAGTCGGAGGACTACATTTGGCACAAAACCCACCCGAAAATGGTAGTACAACTCAAGAGGGTTGGTTGGCCTAGGATATGCATAAACCTACTTAAGAATTGATTGGTACAAATTAAAAATAAGTTGGGGGCCTACTTTTGGAACAAAATCCATTTAAAAATGGTGTTACAACCCAAGAGGACTGGTCAGTCTAGAATAGGTATAATCGCACTTAAGAATTGAGTAGTACAACTTATAAATAAGAGGGAGCCTATGCTTGGACCAAAACCCACCTGAAAATTATGGTAAAACCCAAGTTGCGTTGGTCAACAAAAAATAGGCATAAGGTTGCCCAAGGTCCGAATGATGTGACTTAGAAACAAGTTGACCGCCTTAATAAGGCCATTAAATTCCATTAAAGCTTACTATGGGTTAAGAAAAATTACAGTTAAACCAAAACCTATTTAGAAATAAGGTTTCTTACAACATATTTTACACAAGGCATAATCAGGGCAATTAATACCGAGCATGTCATGAGTACAAAGAAGTGCAAAGAAAATAATTATTTTCATTTAATAATAAGATGGATCAAGGCCTAACAAGCAAATGACTAATCTTTCTATAAAGGTCTAAGAAAAAATAACAAAAACTGAGTTAGGGGTGACCTCCCCCTAATTCGCCAGAGGTACATTCTCCATAGTAGTATCGACCACTCCCCTGAAGAGAGGAGTATGATCGATAATAATCTAATTAGTGAAATTAGTAGCTTGACCGAACTCATCAATGTCCCGATATACCTTAATACAGGGGGATCGGTGATAAGAAATTTAGGAGCATCATCCCCCTCTTCATTGGGTCTTCCAAGGAAGGGTGTTTAACATAGGCGGTTTTCCCTCGAGAACCTTTCCCCTTTTAAGTCTAGTCGACCGACCCTTGTTAAATTCAACAAATTCATGATAGTTCAATCTTAAAGAAATATCCTAGACGATAGCTTCAAAACCTTCATCGAAGGCCTTATTGATGTTGTCTTCAGTCCTTCTCTCCAGAATAAATTTTTACTTTGAAGAACGAGTTTCTAGGGAGTCTTTCGATAGTATAATTTTTTCAAATTAGACAACTCGGTGTCGACCTTTTGCTTCTCCAGCTCGAGATACTCTTTTTATTTGAGAGTCATTGCCCTATTCTTTTGTTCAGCTGTACCTAAGGCCAGCTGGTTGGCTTAGCCACCTTGCTTATTTTGGTTGACCCTAACGATGACTAAATCAACTATTCGTCAAGGATGAATAGTCATATCTTCAAGATTACCAGGTATTGGGGAAAAAGTGAAGTCTCCTACTTGGATGTTATCCTCTTTATCAACCTCTTCTCATAGGTGATAAGATATGTCGACATTTTTGTATGAGAAAAGAGGTTCAAGATCATCAAAATGAGTATCTGTCTCTTTTTCTTCTTTGTCCCTTTCTTCCCCCTCTAGTTTTCACTAGAGTTGATTGAATCTACATAAACATGGAAAGACTCACCAAGGTAGACACTTCTTGCTGTTAGGATGGAGGATTCACCAGTTACTATGTAATCGATCACAACGACCTCAGGGATCACTATGAATTTTTTGGTAGAAGTGATGGTGAGGTCTTAACCGAGCAGTTTATGAGCTATTCTCCAATGAGTTCTCATGCCAACTAGGGTTTTTATTTTACAAACAATATCAAGATCTCATAGATTGAATTCAAATTCTCGAGGATTCGTTTTGTGATGGTAATTTATATTAAAAAATGGTCGATTAGTAGTAAAATAGAAAATATAGGTTTTTATATAGAATGGTGGACCACTTATCGGGGTATCCGACCACTACAGGTACCTAGAGACCTCTGTAGTTATCCCTACACAAAATCCTAGACAACACTTAAACATTTTTTAAGTGTCCTTTTATGATATGGGAAACCATATAAACAAGCTTTGAGACTTATCCCCAGCCTGGAAATGGTATGTATCAGACCAAGGGAACCCCTTAGGCCGTAATAGTACTTAATTTAATTTAGACCAAGGTTGGTCCCGTAAATTTTATTTATAGTAACTGTTCCCATAACAATCTAGTAAAAATTATTGTTTCCCTGGATTGGAAGTATTCCATATTAACAGAGTACTTCCACTAGCAATGGGTGGAGGAGATAGAGAAATCCTTCCTCCATTATGGCAACTTTCATAAAGGCAACTTCACAGTTCAGTTAGAATGTATCCTCATATTCCGGTGAAGTTCTAATGTTGACATTATCTGTAATTAATTTTTTTGTTTGAAACTCTTCAAAGTAATATTCTAAGGAAACTTCATACTTCCTCAAGAAACTAGAAATGGAGAGAGGGTATGAAGAAAGAAAAAATGAAGAAAATAAGAAATAAATGTTCTCTAGTTTGAGTTAATCCTAGATAGAGATGGAAATTGAGTATACCTTGAAATGTCGTAAAATTACAAAGGTATAAGTTCCTCAAGACTTTATACTTTCTGTTATTAAAATCAAATTAATCGATGTTTGGGTATTGGCCAAGGATCCTTCCCTATTAGCTTCACCATCTACACGTTCACCCATAATTATTACTTGGATAACCCATTGAAGGTTCGCAAAAACTTAAGCATAGGAAGTGTGCACGTCATATACTAAATCATTACATCCCACTTTCGAAAGTGGGAATGTGTTAAGTTAAGTAGAGAAAATTAAGCAAACCCATGGAAACATGTGTCCAAATTAATGGCAAGATCGGGATGACATGATTAAGAATATCAATCACCCCAACATCGAGGGAAATTGAATGGAGATGTGACTAATATGGCTACACGAGCTGTCACATGGATCTTAAGTATCAATGAGCATAATCGATCGAGTATAGAGCAAGAGTTAACTCAGAATGAAGGAATATCACAACGCCCCACAGAAGACCAATTATAATATAAATCTAATACTTATAGATGAGCACGAATCAAAGAGACCCAGAATTGTAGGAATCTTATACTCATAAATAAGGGCGACCTAACGCATTTTGGGTTATTGATTTGTATCTTAATCACGTCAACTTGAAATCACAGCTAGCAACCGCATCATTCTAATTGTCATTTATTCTTCTCAGAAATAAACATATCCCCCTCCTTTCCTAGTGGATATAGGCGGGAAAATCTTCCAAACTACGTACATACAATGTCTTTTATTTCTCTGCATTCATATTATTTGGGAAAATTTATAATATTGAATTTATTATGGGGTTAATATCTACTACAATATATACTTAGATTAGATTGAGGATAAGCTTCATGATTTTGGGAACTGGGGTTCATATGGTGGGAATTTATTAAATTAGTTCAAATACGTTGTGAGTATTAATAAAATTATTGGATATTATTTACATGATGTTTTGCCCCTATAAGACTAGAATATCATAGGAAATATGATTTGATTTATATTGAATTTGGGGGATTTTGAGTGGATTTTCATGAAAATTTGGGAAGAATTGGGCCTGTTCATCCATCTGGATCGATTTGGGTTAGGGTTGAATCAATCTAATTATGGGAGTTTCTATAGTAAAGGTTACGGAGTGTTTGGTTGGGTTTTTTGGTTCAGTTTGACTATGGGTCATTTTGGGATCACTTGAATGAATAGAATAGATCATTATGTGGTGTTTATAAGGTTAGATAATACATAACACCCCTAAGATAAATTATCATACTTTCGGTGAGTTAATTAATAGTGAAGAAACGAATTACATGAGTTAGATAATGTAAGATCTTTTAGGTTGTGTGTACTTATTTATTTGATTTATGTATGTGATTAAACAATTGGTTTGATGCTATATATAATAATAAAGTGATTAGAAAGTTGTTTTAGTACTCTACATAATAATCGTATGGTTAGAGTTTTGGTTGAATACTTTATGTTACAATAGGAATGTTGGAGAATCAGTTGAATATGTTATATTACAATAGGACGATTAGAGTTTTGCTTGAATATTTTATATTATAATAGGATTGTTAGAATGATAGTTTAGTGTGGGATATGATACTAGGTTTATTAGTGAGCTAGTTTAGTGCTTTGTATTGTGACAAGTTGAGTTAGGTGAATATTTTATGAGATTTTATGACAAGATGAATCGTTGATTGGGATAGTATCCTACTATCATGTCATTATGAATTATGGTTGACTGGATAATTAGATACCAAGGAAGGACTAAGGAATTCGGATTATGTTAAGTTTAAGAATGGTAGCTTAGAGGGTCTTTTACTATCAAATCCTGCTAAATAACTGGAGTAGGTAAAAGTGTATTAGGGGTTTATTGTTTGTATTTTTTACATCACACGCATGGAGTTTAGTTAGGTTGGGAGCTGGAAAGATGATGAGGGAATTGGGACAATTGAGACTAGTGTAGGGTTGGAACTTGGCATGTCTAGTGTAAGCATTGATTTTTGATGGATAAGGTTGCACAGTAGTCTAAATGGTTAAATTATAGAACATGTAGGGGGAGTTATAGTATATTGGGCATGGCGGTAGAATATGTAAGTGTTAGGTTTTCTTACATAATGTTAAATATTACCTTTTTGATTGTAAATTAATGTGTTGGTAAGTAGCTATCCATAATCTTGCACTGGATTTATTATATTATCTTTGGATTACACTTGGATCGAGGTATAGATTTTGTTACCTATATTTCATTATGAGGTTGGCACGACAGTAATATAAATCATGTATATTAGGATTACCTATAGTTGTAAAATCCTCATCCTAATATACATCCTTATATATAATCCTTATATATATAATCCTCCCATTAAGCCAACGTATTTTAATAGACATTCTCAAAGTCAACGTAGTTCAGTCACGACCTTTAAAAATGAGAAGAAAATGAAGGAGATGAAGAAAGAGAGGATGAGGGCGGTATTGTAGCATAAAACTACCATTTATATACAAACTTTCAAAGTAAATGAAGTCTATGAAAACTTACTATTGGGGATTGATATTATAAAAAATTTGCTACCCTAAGAACTTAGATCGATCATGCATTAAAAAAATAGGAAAACTAGGTCTAAAGCTTAGACCTAGGGTTTTAGTCACGATACCTTTGCGGATCTTATTGTTAATCCAAATAAGGATAAATATTTGATGCAAAAGACAAAGAAGTTGATTTTCTTGTTCCCCTAAAACCTCATTAGCATGCCCTGAATGACTTTAATCTTCTAGTATATGACCCCCCCAAAGTAAGCCTTGTGTGTGGGCATTCTCGGAGTTGAAAACTTTATTATTTGTGAGAGAAAATAATTTCCCTCCCGTCACCCATTTACAAAAATATGAATATTATTTTCCTCTTTATCTAACCCTTAGAATGTGTTATGTAGCAAAATCCCATTTTCTAGAATGATATATATAGGAACTTAAAGTGGGTTATGGTCAATTAGGTTTCCCGAGAGTTTGGGGCAACTAGTTGGGTAATGGACTATATTAGGGACCCAAGACTAATAATTAAATTAACTTCCGAACAAAAATATAAAAACCCCATAGTACCTCCCATAATATATTTTCTTTTCTATTTAATTGTAATTAATTACATTGAATAATTATAATTTCACTCCATTTTAATTATCTCAAAATAACTCGAATAATGACATCTTGTTTGCAAAGTTAAATGGTATATGATACGATTCCACACACAAAGTATACAATACCCTTTTGGTGAAATTTAATTTTTCATTAATCGATCTTCATCAACATATTATTTACCCCTTGATCTCAAACTTAACTTAGTTAATACCATTTAGGATTATAAACTAATCCACTGATTAAGTTTAATAGTAAAATCAAAACTCATAAGTTTATTGTGTGTGTGGGGGGGGGGGGGGGGGGGGGGGGGGGGGGGGGGCGGGGGGGGGGGGGGGGTGGGGGGGGGGGGGGGGGGGGGGGGGGGCGGGGTTGTCTCACAATCTAACATATCTCCTAAGTTCCGATTCCTCCAAAATATTATTTCAGACATATCAACACAATAATTGTCAAATTTGAAAATATTTAGACCTAATAAATCGGATCGCACCCACAAAAATAAAAGCAATATTTATGAGGAAATTCCAAATATAATAATCCTCATGATTGAAAATTTATGCACCCTTTGCTAACGTTGCGAGGTTATGAAAGTCTTTATGTGCTCATATGATCCTCTTTGATCTATCAGACACGTTCCAAAACCATCAGATAGGTTCTCGTAGTCAGGATAAACTACTAAGATCATATTATGAGCTTCACCGATAAGATTTTAACTCCCTATGTAGGTTGTGAATTGTTCAATTGAACTAAAAATGGAATTTTAATCTTCTATAATTAGGCTGAACCTAAATTTCTACTAAGTTCAATTGATCAAAATTGTATATAATATATTCAAAAGAAAATCTAAGGTATTGTCACAAACATCATTCTCATTTCAAAATGAACTTGACATACCTTTATTAATAAATACACTTTATACATGGTTTTAAGAATAATAACGTCAACACTTACTTGTAATGCCATGAAATATTCTTTCATTTTGATAATTGTTGAGTGATGTAATCGGCAATAATGGTAAATAAGAAACACCAATAAGTATGAATGAAATAAATAAAAGAAACACATGAATGTAAGTAGTTCGACATATTGGTCCTACCTACGTCAATGGGGAAGGGATAAAGGGATGATTTTATTAAATAATGAGGAAGATAACTTGGAGTGATAGAGAATTATTTTTGAGAGTCCCAGTCATAAGTACGATACTGTTCTTTAAATTTTTCCACAATTTGGTTATTCAATTTATAAATGTAAGAGTCCTAACTAAGTAAACTATTTCTTTGAGATTCATCCTTTACCCAATCATATTATCATTATCACTATAAAGGTCATCCTCAGTTGGTACATAATTTATAAGCAACTAAGAGTCATGGTGATTTAGGATTATTTAAATTCCACGTGTAATTCCACATGGATTTCCTAGCTCCTATCATTTCAATTTCCCCTAGAATTGGGGTGATCCATATATAGGCCTTGTCGGCCTAATTTTGCCTTAGCATATCTAAGTGTGATGTGAATTTTTTAATCAAGGCATCTCTAACTTCCACGGATCCTACTTATACTTAGTGGTAAATCAATTATTTTTAATTCACATGTAACCCCTATATGTAAGATTACGTGTGTCATTGTTTGGGTTCCCCCAGGCAATGATTATGCAGAAAGCGCATGACCTGGGGGTGTGACAATGTGGATCTCATTACAATAGAGACGGTACTTAACATGTCACTTTAGAGGTAAGAGCTATAAGGGGTTAAAAAACCCTTTAGCTCCTTACGTGAAGCCAAATGTACGAACCATGTTTTTCACTCTCTCCCCTATAATTTAAGTTACAGGGTGTGAGTATATGTTTTACACTCCCTAAGTTATTTTTAATTAGATTTATTTTAGAACAAAATCTTTGTCTCTTATAAACTTTATATTGAGTCTATTGAGTTGTAATATTATATTGTATAAGACAAAGACGCAATGCACTTTGACGTAGACTATCATACCGGATCAAACTTTCCAGACAAGAGATAATTTAAGGTTCGTTAGGTATTCAAGTCTGGTATTTCCTTTAGGTTATCTTTTATGTAAGGAACTGCTAATACAAAGATTATTTTTTAAAATAGTGGATTTTTATTTTTCTTTTACAAGAATATTGTAAAAATAAGGATCTCATTTGAACAAGATTCCATTAATCAAAATATATTTTGATTGAGGTCACTATTTTTCAAATAGAGACCTCTAAGATGAATTGCTTCAAAGCTCGAACCTCTACGAGGACCCTATTTTTCATCTAGGGTACTTCATAAGAAAAAAAATTCGTTCGAATGGATTTCAATCAAAATTAACCCCGTTTGAAAGAGGGATGTAAATTTGGAAATGTATTTTAGTCGAGTTCTTCTACTGCTAATGTATAAGTAACTCCATAAAAATTTCTTTCAAAGTACGAAGTTCAAATTTTGTAAAACCCTTTTCCAAATTTTATGAGAGTCGTTTAAGAGTGAGAGCCTATCAATTTCCATGATTTCAAGGTAAACTTCATTACTATATGCCAAAAACTTTAAATGGTCATGGGAGGTTGGTCACGGTTCAAAATTGTGACCATGGCTTTTTAATTATGACCCAATATGGGACCCAATATAGGAGTGATCTACACCATTAGTTAGTCAGGGTCCAAAGCCATGACCCTCATCATCACGGTATAAAATCATAACCTAACAATAACCCAAATTGATGATACTAAGATCATACAATGGATTCACCCTGGATGTAAATATTTCACACATGTAATAAGACAATAATTTAATAGAAGAGGTGAGAGAAAATAGAGATGAATACAAGTGTTTAATTGGTTAGGCCTTGGCCTACATCGAGTGTAAAGAGTATAGTAGTGATTTCACTATAATAGGGCATTAATTGTCACGAAAGATACATAATCAAAGATTTATCTCTAGACTCAATCCTGCAAATTAACAGTAGGCTTTATACAGATAGATTCAAATGAAGAAAACATACTATGCCTTATATAGGCTAGGAGTACGCAATTTAAAGTGTCTCACCCCCAGGTGAGGTCGTGGCTTATGAAAGAGTGCCACCTGTGTGTGCATAAAGTAAAGTAATCATGAAGAATTTCCTCCCACGTGGCTTGTTGATATTTAATAATGGTTTTGTATAGATATGAATGAAATGCCCATGTCATGATTTCCATGCCTATGAAAATGTATCAAAGGTAGGAGGTCTCGGCCGGCCTAACTAAGACTATAGAAGGCCTGGATCCCTGGTAGAGATCGAGATGAGTCAGGGTGGTCATCTGTGATCGACGCAGCCATTTTAAGCTGAGGTTATAATCCTGTAATGCAAGTGTCATCTGAGGCCAACATCCATGTTAATATATGTGGGGTTAGTCTCCTCTATGAGATGAGACTAGGGATCCTAGTAGGTTGCTTGGGTATAATCCAGACTAGTCCACTGTGGGATGGGACCAATCATGTAGGATAGGATGAGAACATTGGTCTCATCTAAGGGATGAGTCCGTGGTGGTGATTCTTCCTTGGTGACATCTAGATGAGACCATACTTATGCATATTAATTACCCCTAGACGTTAGCCTTCGACATTAGTAAGAGGCCGAGGTTTAAATGTGCCCCCTCTGTCTTCGATATGACTCTTCTGGGTATCTCGTCTCATCTTGATATACATTTCACAAATTGAGACTTTGGTGGCCTAGTTGTCTATTAGCTGTTAGTCGTACCTTGGGGATAAAAAGGTCAGATCATTAGACGTAATGGCCATGTCCTCCCCATATGCTCTCGAGTCCCATCCCACTATGATATATCAACCAATTATCGACCATTCCTTAGTTGCATTAGAGGGGGTGTAATTTCCCAACGTGTATGGACCATGCACATAGCCTTTACGTCATCCCATGCCTTGTTTATTGTGTTGAATCATTAACCACATTTGAGATTGAAGTTGGTTCAGTTTAGGCGGGATACTAATTTCTCCTATTTCTCCAAATGTTAAATTAGAGCAAAAATCGGTGCCTCTTTCTCTTTATAGCATTCTTCCCTTAAAACTTTCTCCAGTCATCTTCTCCGGTGTCTTATTTCATTCTCAGTTCACCACCCTTCTTTTTTAGGCACTTCTGAACATATCTTCAACCTTTTCACTGTTGTAATTTCTCCATTTTGTTGTTTTTGGACGATATTTCTTGGTTTTACACCTCCCTTAGTGGTGATGGTTAGGATTTAATTCTAAGAGTGTTAGATTTCGGAGGTGGTTTTTTAGGTGATTACTTAGGAATTTATATTTTTTAGCTAAATTTGGGTTTTTTTGGTTCTCCAATGAACATTCCGGTGTAGGTTGTCAGATTATCGGTTCTTTGTTCTTGAGTATTCTTCCTCAAAATGAATCATTTTCCCTATTTGATACTTCTAGCCTTTATTTGTTATTTTATCTAAGTCTGTATGTGACTTGGTTAGAGTTACATCATCTTAATGACCGTGTCCCTCGAGAGAGGGAAGATGCTAAGGACAATCTTAATTGAGAGAGGTCTCCGACACATTTGACTCCGACACCTCTTATAATAGTGTTCCCTAATCTATGTCTGATAAACTTACCTCACTACTACATTATCGTTGAAATTAATTCTCCAAGTTCTACAAGCATCAATAGTGATAACATTTCATCTTTGAAGGGTTATAGCCCATCTAAGCACTTGACCTTCGTGATGATGCTAAAAACTCTGGTTCCTCTGATTCCTTTGATGAGGTCATGAGGATGATAGTTTCTCATCCTAACATGTCCTAGACAACAGACTTTGCTAAATCAAGCACCATGGGTCACTCTAGTACCTCATCTCATCAATAGGGGGATCCCGAGCTCCTAATCTATGACATCTCTGACGACGATATGGGAGATAACATCCGTTTACCCTATAAAGTACCCTTTCCCTTGACTGTTATGAATGAGGAAGAGATTTTATGCCAAGACCATCATGGAAAAGTTCCTATTATTGAGGAGGAAGATGGGGCGGAGGTCTTTGAAGTTCATATAAGTATGGCCTCATCTGACCTAAATGGCGTCCAAGAGACTGATCTTATCATCTAGTGACACTTGTATGAGTCTTATCATTTATTGACACTTGTATGGCATTGGCCCATCCATACACATGAAGGTGCTGGAAGAGCACGAGAGGTCCTACAACCATAGAAATAAAGAAGGTATTGTCTTCTAATAAATATTTAAGGTCGACTTTTGCCTTCCTTTTGGGCCAGCAATCAGAGGGACTCATTCAGCTATTGACATTGCCCCCACACCACAAGTGCCCAATGTTTAGAGGATTGTTATGGGGTTGATCATTATCTAGAGGTTAGCTTACAAGGAGGAATTACCCCCCGAACATCTTCCGAGCATGATAATCGATTGTCATAACAAAATTCAGTCCTTGTTACTATCATTTCTTCACCCGAAAACCAGAACGTAAGCTCTTACACTTGAACCAGACTTCCAATTATGACTGGAAGTCTTAATTTTTATTCGTCTTGGGTCTGCAGGAGTTTGATGATGATAATTTATTGGTGCATAGGGAAATCAGGGGCCCTTGTAAGTGGGACAACAATACTGATTCATCTCGAATGTTGCATATTAGTACCCATTATACTTGCACATTTTATCCCCCTTTTGCTCGTTAATTCCTAGATGTATGTTCGTTATCTAGAAAACTCATATATATATATATATATATATATTCTTTTTGAGGTATAATTGAGCTTTTGTAGGTGTTAAGGTGCTAAGTTTGGCTGCATTTTGGGAGAGTTTCATCGCAAGATGTAACCTCGAGAGAATTTTTGTTGAACTCTATATTTTGGATGGTATAAAAGTACCAACATGTAGATCATCAAATTATCATCACGTGGCTTCCAACCATACGCTATTTCGTTTGCGATTGAGGAGGTTATGGTCCTATCCAAAACGTTTCGACATTTACTTTAATTTCAAAGGTAATTTTTCATATTGCACAATTTGTAGGGTTTCAAAATACCAACATGTATATTATTTAATTTTCTTTGTATGGCTTCCGATCGTGCATCATTCCAAGTTTGTATGAGGATTTTGTAGCATTTCTTGTACCGACGCTCAAAATTAGGCATATTTGTTGTTTTCCTTTAATAATTAGTTGTATTAATTGTTTTAACGATGTTGATTTGCTAGTTAAAGTTTGTGATCATTAAACCACCATTATTGGATTTTGTGCTTTAAAACCCAGGGTTTGGTTTGAATGACTTTTAATTGAAACCTTGTGATTAAAATAGGAATATTAGGCGTTTAACTTCCTTTGTCATGCAATGGTAGTATTTATAGCGATATTGCGACTTTAATCTATTTGTGACCATATTGGAGTGAAAGTTTAATCTTTAATTATTGAATTAAATTTCTTCATGTTTGTTTTTTATAATTTATTGAATATAATCAGTTAATTATTTTTTAACCAAATTCCTTATTACGTGTTGTAGCCTATAGTGGGGAAATGATTTATTATATAATTTTTGTAATTTAATTTAGTTTACTCATTTCCAAGTGTCAGTTTTATTCTCACCGTATCATCTTTTATATTTTTCCCATTTTCTAAGTACTAAACTAATTTAATCCTAAATATCGTTCCATGTAGATTCGATCCCTACTTGTCGCTACACTTCCATATACAAAGTGCCAAGTTGTGGTATTTGTTTTGTATAGGGCGTAAGAACCCACTGACATGCTTTAAATACAAAGTTTATGCCTCATAAAAAATGGCGTCGTTGCAAGGAAACGGTTCATTATAGGATTTTATTGTTTTAGACCTTTGTGTATATATTGTATATTATATTTACTTTCTTTATGACGTGTACTAAATTGTCTCAAAAAAATTGAAATTTGGTGCTCGTTACATGTTTCAATTTTTCGTGTGCTATTTCTAAAATGTTTCATCTTAACTCTCTAGCTTGGGGTAATTGTTATGATTACACTTTTTAAAGTTACACTCCCAAGACTATGCATGAATGCTTCTAAATTATTGAAATTGAAAGAATTGAGCATGAAAAAACTTCTCCACCTATGATGATGGGTGATTACATGAAAATTCTTGAAAATGAGAGAGTTCAACAAAGAGCGTGGGAAACTTTGCATGGTGGGAATAAGGAAATGAATGATCAATTTGAGAGTTATGCAGCTTAGACAATTGAAAAAAATGTCCAACTCCATGAAATGACTTCTTCTTCTAAAAGCTCAGTTGAGGTTGAAACTTGCAATTCACCTCCACCCACTTTTGAAGAAGAAATCATTGAGAGTGATCCAAGCACTTGTGAATATTAATCCATTACCAATATTTCAAATTCTTTTGAGGTTGAGTACCTTTCATTTCCTTTGTTATCTACCATTATCGAACCATTACAACTATCACAATACTCAGATGAAAGTCTTGAGGACTTTGGCCTAGTTCTTGAACCGGAATGTTGCTTTGAGATTCTTCATTTAATGGATTATTCACTCACATCCCACCCTCCCATTCCAATTGAAAAACCATTGAAATGTGATTTTTATTTTCTTGGGACCGATTTGATCATGTGCCCCTTTGAATCCAAACATCTCGTCATCCTCCAAATTTTTTTAATTGGTGATGGTTCCTTTCTTTCTCCCATTTTTTTTTAAGATGCATGTACTCAAATTAGGGATCACCGGTTATCCTTCCATGTCAAATCATTTTTTGGGTGGACCTTCAAAAATTTTAAGCTCTTGTGTACAATTAGTTAAAAGTTCAAATTGTAGGTTGTACATAGTAGTTTACTTTATTTTTTCCTTTTTAAGTATAGTCTAGTGTAATTAGTTAAATTTTTTGTTACTCTATTTTGTTATGCTTGGTACTAACATGTTTTGTAGAATCTTTGAACTTGTGCTATTGGGAGATCACTCCATTTTTGGTAATATAGCTATTTTCTTCTCTTTAACTTGGTTCTTGATTCACATTAATGATAATGCAAGGTTTAAGTTAGGGGCCATTCGATATTCTTCCCATTATCTTTTGAGTTTCATTGATTTGATCACATGTTCTTACTAAGTATGCTTTTTTTACAAAAAAATGAAAATTTTAAAAAGATTGTTTTTCCCCTTTGTTGGGAATTTTGCCTTGGTTTTCAATGATAAATTAAAATTAAATGCCCGATCCAATAGATAATTCAATGATGCATGTTCACTGATTTAGAACTTATTAGACTTTAGTCCTCAAATCATTGATATTATGAAAAACTTCGTGAATTTAATTTTGACCCCATGAGCACATGCGCTTTTATTGTTTAAATGATTTGGTTTAAGACGTTTATAACTCGGTAATATTTTTTTGCATAGCGTATACTTACTCCAATATGAGCATTGTTCTTTTCTTCATTTGTGAGTGTTTTACATTTCTCTTTCCTCCTTGAAAATATTAAATTCGTTGGTAATCTCATTATTCTTTCATTTGATTGTTTATTAATTGAGTTCATTTTAAAATGTGTTGTTTGAGCATGATTTTCAACGTTGTTTTGACTCGAGGATTGCGTAAAACTTACGAAATGATAATAGTCCCTCTTTGTATACACC
This sequence comes from Sambucus nigra, assembly GCA_949130495.1. Taxonomy (NCBI): domain Eukaryota; kingdom Viridiplantae; phylum Streptophyta; class Magnoliopsida; order Dipsacales; family Adoxaceae; genus Sambucus; species Sambucus nigra. The sequence continues at coordinate 136,243,108 of OX422219.1, forward strand.
CATATTGACCTTGACCTCACCCTATATATTTTCCTAGTCAACCCCTCAGAGCCTTAACATTAGCCTTTCAATTCAAAACCCGAAATCCCTTAATCTACTCCACATTAGAGTTTTAAACCATATATAAACCTTCCATACCTTTTTTTGAAATTGTAATGTGGTATTTAATGATGTTTTTGTTTTTTGGTTGAAATTAAGCATATGAATTGAATTTTATTCTCAAGAAAAAGAAGTGAAAAAGTAAAGAAATGAAAGAAAAAGGAAATAAAAGAAAGATAAAAACTAAAAGAGAAAGAAGAAAAATAAAGGGATTGAAAAAAGTAAGAATCTCGTAGTTATTAGAGAAGTAAGTTATACTCCATTGTTATATCCATGGAGTTTTATGGAATTATTATTCCAATTTTGAAATTTCCCACAACATTGCATCATCCCAAGTGTTTAATCCCCAACCACTTTGAATCCGTAAACATCCCGTTCACTTCACACCCTTAGCCCCAAACCTACATTATAACCTTTTAAATTCCTATGTGATCCTAGGATGAAATTGATTCGAAAGTCATAATAGTTGTGATAATGTGTGAAGATTTATTTTACCTCATTTGATGAACAATATTCTTTCATTGAGATTACATATTTTGCATTTTATATATGGTGTTCTTCAATTGATAACAAGTTCACTACCTAGTTTCCATTTACATTTACTCTTTATTCCCGCGTGTCACATGTCTGTTACACCCCTTTTCATAGTGACTTCATTTTTTATGTGTAAACACCTGAGAGGATTGATATCTATGCAAACTTTAATATTTATCTGGTTTATAAAAGTTTTGCAAAATAAAACTATTTTCATGTGTTCGCTCTTGCTCCCACTTTTAAGGTTTCAATTCAATGAAGTTATCCTATTAATGTTAATACTAAATACCTTGTTGAAATCCTTTTCGTTATTGTTGAGCATGTTGCATTGGTTGTTTAACCATACTTTTGAGAAAACTTGATGTTTGTGGGTTTCGTCCCCAAAAAACCCTCACGAGACAACACTGTCCACTAGGGTAACCTAAGGGTTTAACAACTTATTTAATATGCTAAATGCAATCGTTCGCCCGCGAAAGTGGTATTTATCTTCTTTGTACATATCTTTCCTCTTGTGGTGCTACTTGTAGTTTTCGCTTCTTTGCACTTCATTTTTAGGGACTTGCAATGTGTAGTTAGGGGTGTGATTTGTGTCGAATATTGCATATTTGTACCCATTACACTTGCGCGTTTTAGCACCCTTTTGTGCATTAATTCCTATATTTATGCTCATTAACCATGCAATCTTTTTATGGGCATGCACGCGTACACACACACACACACACACACACACATATATATATATATATATATATGTATATATATATATATATATATATATATATATATATATATGAGGTATACTTGATCTTCTGTAGGTGTTAAGGTGCTAAGCGGGAAGTTTGGTAGAGTTTCAGGAAAATTTCATCTCATGATGCAATATCTAAGGCAATTTGATCTTTTCAAACTCTATATTTTGGATGGTATAAAAGTACCAACATGTATATCATCAAATTTTCTTTGCATGGCTGCTAATCGTGCATTATTTCGATCCCAAATGAGGAAGTTATTGCTGTTTCCAAAACATTTTGACATTCACTTAAAATTCACGGGTAATTTGGTCTTTTCATACTACAAAATTGTAGGGTTTGAAAAGACCAACATGTATATTATTTAATTATCTTCACGTGGATTTCGACCGTGTGTCATTCTGATTTTGTATGAGAATTTTGTAACAATTCTTGTACCGACATGCGAAATTGGGCCTGATGTAAACCATGACAATAGGATTCGAATTTTGTAAAATCATTTCGAGGATTTTTTGGGGAGCTCGAGCCGACTTGTTTAGCCACTATTGTTCCCCTTTTTATTTCTTCTGTATTTTTGTTTTCCTTTTCCCTCACTTACTAGGGTTTTCTTTGAAGAGATTCTCTCATTTTTTTCGGTTTAGAGTTTGATTAGGAGCTTTTCCCATTTTCCCTCTTTGGGTTTCAACCCACTTTTGTATGTAAGTACACTATTTAACTTATTACCCATTAATATAATTTTCCATTGTTGTTCCAATACTTTTTTAGATAGTTGTATTCATTTAATTCTTATTTGTGTTGGCTACTTTGTTGTTTTCCTTTAATAATTAGTTGTATTCATTGTTTTTATGATGTTTAGTTGCTAGTATAAATGTTGGTATCATTAAACAATCATTAATAGATCTTGAGCTTTAAAAGCTAGGTTTTTTTAATCACTTTTAATTGAAAACCTTGTGTATTAAAATCGAAATATTAGGCGTTTAACTTCCTCCGTCATGCAAATGTAGTATTTATAGCAATATTGCGACTTTAATCCATCTGTGACCATATTCAAGTGAAAGTTTAATATTTCATTGTTGAATTAAATTTATTAATGTTTGATGTTTATAATTAATTGAATATGCTCAATTAATTATTTTCAAACCAAATTCCTTATTACGTCATGTTAGACCATGGTGGGAAAATGATCCTAATCTCATTTTTGTAATTTTATTTAGTTTACTTATTTCCAGGTGTTAGTTCTATTCTCATCATCTCATCTTTTATGTTTTCCCATTTTTTAAGTGCGAAAAAAATTTAATACTAAATATCGTTCGTTGTGGATTTGATCCCTACTTGTCGCTGCACTTCCATATATAGCTTGCCAAGTTATGGTTTTTATTTTATTTAGTGTGTAAACACCCAATGGCATCTTATACATATGAAGTTTATGCCCCATGAATTGTTGTCGCAGCCAAAATTGATCCTGGTTTGAGTACAAGTAATAGGGATATAATCGAGAAACTGATGGCGTCTGATGGTCTTATTCTTTTTGAGGATTTGATTGTAATACCCCTTACTTTTGTGTATTTATTTATATGTTAAATTATCGGGTGTGGGTGATTTAATATAATTGAGAATTAAAATAAGGGTTTAAAATAAATATTAATTGGGTTAAAATAGTTAATATTTATGGGAATTACGCATTTATTTGAGAGATAGGGTAAATGTAATCTTGTTTTATGCGATCTCGTTTTATATACATGTATGGGAGGCGGGACTTATTTATTTCTCAACCGTGGTTTATTTTAATGAATTGTTTATGGTCGAGAGGTGGCTTTTATATTTCGAGTTTCGAATAAAAATTTGGAAGGCACAGTTGATTTTGGATGGGCCGAGAAAGTCAAAATGACTGCCCCGGGGTTTTTATTAGAGTTTTGGAATTTTCTTGACTAGTTTGACTCGATTTGGGGTATACTAGTTATTTTTATGTGTGTATTATCATTTAAAGCTAAGACTACTATTGATAAGGGGTTAATAGTCTTAAGTGGGTAATTAATCCCAATTAAGAGAAAATCCATTTTGAGAGAGAGAGAATGTGAGAATAAGAGAAAGAAGAAGAAGCTTGATAATCTTCAACATCTTGTAGAATCCTTGACTTTGAGGAAAAATCAGCCCCTATAATCTTTGTGGCAAGTGGATTAACTTGCTAAATGCTTAATTGTGTGACCTATTTCATAAATTGTGGTATGAATTTGGTAACCTTAGAGATTTATGTATTAAACCCTAGAATTTAGTATAAAAGATTAATTCTTGTTGTGTGGTTATGGGTTCGAAGGTATAGACATGGTGGATCTCATATTTTGGGTATATTATGAAGTGAATCATTGTATAAGGAAGGTTTGTTGATGAATTAGTAAAATTTTGTAGGTTGTAGACTGTGCCATCCGGACTAGTTCATTTTTTAAGGATACCGGATCGGTCTGAAAGCTATGGGATTTTTGGAAATTTTGTGGGACCGTACCAGTTCATTTTTAAGGGGTACCGGATCGGTCCGTAAGTGGGAAGTTTTTGTCAGTTTTTAGGAACTGGACCGGTTTGTTTTTGGGTACCTCTGGTCCAGTCCGGTTACTGTAATTTTGAATTGTGATGCTACTCCTCTTTACTTTATTTAAATACTTAGGAAACCATTTTATGTTATTGGGCAAACATGTTTATGGAGCATAATGTGGGTAGGATACGATTCGATGGAGGGGTTACTTAGGGTCTATTCTAAAGGCATACTTGTGAGGGTATTATGTTGCTTCCTTTTTTTTTTGTAAATCCTCCATAGAGTGGGAATTATTTCGAGGAGGGTTACGGGCTAATGAGTGAGAGTTCATGGGTTATTCCAAGGGTAAATTGGAGAAATAATCATAAGGGTGATGAGTTATCGATGAACAATTAAGTGAGTAAATTATAATGTGAACTTGAGATGTTTGTGTGGATCATTAGCTAGTGTAAGGTGAGATATTTACATATAGCTAGGATTAGTAATATATGTGTATACATTCTAAAGTGTGATAGTTTGTATACATAATGTGAATGTATATTGGATGTGTAATATATGATATGTGGTGCATATCCCTCTAGTGCTATCATGGGAAGTTGTGCAATGTGGGAAACTCCTCTGGCTCGAGGAGTAGCGAGAGTATGGTCCCCAGGTCATAGCGTCCAGTACTTTACCGCATGTGAGGCAGGGGTAAGACGTCTTGGGTGTGATTCTTCTTACCTTTAGGTGAGGAACTATGGCCACTTCCCATACGCTTGTGAGTAGGATTTATAACAAGTTGGTGTGAGTGTCCGACCGCTGATAACCCAGGATGAAAAGTGAGTAATTCCCTGGAAGATGATAGCATATAGAGACTGTTAGTATACATATATGACGTGTGTTGTGTATTACTTTATTTATATGATATATGAGATATGTATTACCCCTTTTTAGCATGAGATTGAATTATGTATGTGTTGATGTTTATAGACTGGAACTTAGGAGTATATACTATGGACTGAGGGCCGAACGGATTCCCACGACTAACAATGTTAGGTAGTAGTGTATCGGGGAGGGGTTCCTTGTTTGGATTTCACTTGCGAGACGTCCCACGCACGATACTTAGCGCTATGTTGGAAGTGGGGAAATGTTTGGGCATCAGTGCACGGGGTATTTGATTTTGCTTAATATGGGAATGTCTTCTAATTATTAATAGGTTGTAATTACGCATATGAGAGTGATACTTAGGCTTTATGGGGTAGGGTTCGTAGATTTAGTGGGGTAGCTTCGCTATATACTTATGTGTACGCTGAGGTGCGTGCTGTAGTTGAGAGGGGAGATTGGGTCTCAAGGAAGTGCGACTCCGCATCATTTGTGAACTCTTGCATTTTTAATTATTACGAATAAAATTCACTTGCTATAACTATTATCCAAACAAGGGCTCTGACCCATTTATATCTTTCCCTTGCTATGTATATTTTGTGTATATTAGGTGTTCCTCCGCAAGGACGCCCATGATGATTATCTATTCCATAGTTTTGGGAGTTGTAGCATGTGCGGGATGTTATAGACGCATTCCTTTTTGTAATAAAGTTAATATCTTATACTTGTAAATCGTGTGTGTGTGTATGTGAAGGTCTTATATGTTGATCTCTTTTGTAGTTATCTTTTGATTGTCGTATGGTCTGTTTCTCGACAGCATATTCGAGAATATTTTTTTGTATGTATACTCTTAGCATGTTAATGATCTAGTCCGTTATTGTTTTTTAATGTTCATATTCCGTTGTATGTGTTTGATTTTTTTGTATGTACACTTTTAAAAAGAAAATTTTTTGGCACCTGTTTTTTTTTTATATAGGGTGGTTACCGGTATATTTATACCCATTAGTTGGTGCTGAGAATGATACACTTGAAATTTCTGTTGTATTTTAGTATAGGGCTGGCCACCCGTATATTTGAATAAGAGGGGTGTCACATTGATCAAGCGCCCAAGATCCTCTGATTTACTAGGATGAGGCCAAAACAATTAGTCTCTTCGTAATATTCCTTAAATTTTTTTTCTAACATTTTTTTCCGATTCATTTAATCATAATCGATACTGGCAATTGTTAATATTTTTCATATTACGGATCATCCAAAGAACACCCCTGATCATATCTGGGAGATGGCGGCCCCTATAACTAGCAATATCTTAGCCAAGATGCAGGGTAAGATTGTCTTGCCAACAACCCCAATGCAAAAGGCTACGACTACAGGCCCTAATGCAGTTAAGGGTTCACGAAAGATTAAGGAGGCTAGTGGTTTTGGGACTGTTCCTTCGCAGCAAAAAAGTTAAATATTTCAAGATGACCCTCTACACCTAGCGTCCTCATCTTTGATGATGTGTTGACTGTTACACGTCATGATCAGCTGTCTCTGAATCCCAAGTCTCTTCTTTGGAACCAAACTAATGCTGAGGATGTCATTACATCACCGATCCGTTCCTGTGATAGTAGATTCTTTGATGCTCAGAGTAACAGCAGGGTGTCAGGCTTCTCCTTTCATAATGTAACTCAGGTAATAACTTTCACTTCATATTTTTACATTTACCTTTCGTATCTCTTTGTTGCAGTCTAGCATTGCTCTTCACCACCTTCATAAATGGGTGATGGAGTCTGAGCCCAAGGTTAACTTGGTTGTACAGGATGAAAAGAAATTAGCGGATATGCAGAAGAAACTATACAACCAGAAGGCTGATTATGATGATGATATGATGAAGCTCTGGGAATGTTATAGGGATCATCTTACTGCCTTGATGGAGAATCATAAACAATAAGTGTTAGAGCTTAAATAGACCTTGAAGTAGTAGGACGAGTACGAGAAGGACCGTCTGAAGGCGGGCAGTGAGTCAATTGTAACATAATTTAAGGATTCTCAGGAGTTTGTATGATATGTTGTCTAGTACTTAGAGAGGGGGTTTAAGGCCACTTGCATACAAGTGGTAAAATAACTTCCAGACCTCTTTTCAAATCGAGACTCTTAACTCCTTGAGCTTAGCCAATCTAGAGACTATAGATTCTCTGTAGGAAATCCAAGCTGAGGTTGACAATAAAAGGTTCATGGAGGTCGAGGTTGTTGGGGACGAGACAACCCAGATTACGAAGGAAGAGGAACCGGCTGGGGAACAATATGTCGTTACCACCGTTCAAGAAGAATCGACCATTCTTGAAGCTGCAACTGTTGATGTCTTGGTTATAAAGACATAACTTATTGTTGTTTTTGCTTCTTTGGTGACCGCATGTGGTCTCTGATTCCCACCTCATTACTATAAAAATTATTCTCGTCCTATATTTTGATTTTAACAATGTTACTTGGCACCCTTCTATTGGGCTGTTTCTTATGAATGGAACTTAATGTACTATGTATTATTTTCTTCATTATGTCTACATACTTGTGTAGTATCTGCCTTTACGTCTTTCTCCATTATTCATAGAGTTTCCATGGTAAAAAGAATCTAGACTATGAGACTTATCTCATTTTTACAAACTTATTTCTACTGAGTAGTGGTGGCCCAATGCCATCTCATCCAAGAAACGAGGCGAGATATTATTTATTGACTTTAAACTTGCTGAGAATCCTTCTTAATGATGTTTAGTCTCACCATAATAATAATGACGTTAAGTTGTCCACCTATCAGGGTTTTCATTAAGATATGTTTAGGAGATTAGACTCAAAGGATTCTTATAGTGGCGACAGAGAGGTTTCATTTTACTTTTACCATAAAATAATAATGTTAATTCTCACCACAAAATAATAATTTGAAGTTTCACCATAGCAATAATGATATTTTGTTTTCCAACCTCTCAAGGTTTTCATTGAGATATGCTTAGGAGACGAGACTCGAAACAGTTTTGTACCCCCGAGAGAGATATTTAATTTGACCCTCACCATAAAATAATGAAGATAAGGTTCACCATATAAATAATGATGTTTAGTTTGGGATATTTATTTAGAGGGGACATCTTTCCTAGTAGGATCGAGCCTTAATTTCACCATAACAATAATGATGTTTAGTTTTCCCACCTTTTAGGGTTTTCATTAAGATATGCATTCTCGTACCTCCGAGAGAGAGAGAGAGATTTAATTTGACATTCATCATAAAATAATGATGTTAAGTTTGGAATATTTATTTAGACGAGACGTCTTTCCCGATGGGCCTGAGCCTTAAGTTTTCCCATCTCCCAGAGAATGAGACATGCTTAGGCGCTGATACTCCCACTAATCCTATCATAATAAGAGAGGGTTTTCACAACTATAATAAACCAAAATAAAAATGCTCAGTACAAAAGGTAACACCAGTTTTTCATTTATTGATAATTGACTTTCTACAATAATATCTCCATTACAATTTGCTTTTAAATGGTATGTGTCAAAAATTATAGCAAATTAGATGGTACCCTTCGTCGAACCCGACTTTTTCAGGAGATCTGGGTCATCTTCTTCATCACCATCTAATTTTTTATTATTTTGGTTTGTCCGTATCTCCTTTTTCTTTGGCATATAGTCTCTTATTGAAGAGTTTTTCTTTTTACTCTCATCTCAGCTTCCACTGTTATACAAATATTTTTCACACTTTTCCCTATTTCAATAATTTTGAAATCTCCTCTTTCAAGGCATAACATTGATCAGTTTTATGGCCATGATCTTGGTAGAATGCACACCATTTGTTCTTGTTCATTTTATGGGTCGGGGCCCTAAGTTTGTCTAGCCAATCCAAGTATTGTCTTTGATCTCATTTAATATGTGGTCGGGGCTCACAGTGAATGGGGTGTACTTAGCAAATTTTTCGTTGTTTGACTTCATCTTCCTCTCTTTATCCTTGTATTTGTCTTGGCTCTACCAATATTTATTACTATCTGACTCCTTTTGGTCTCCTCTTTTAGCCTCTATGGCCTCCTCTATATTCATGATTCTCTCGGCCTTAGCCAAAAGTTTTGTCATGGATTTTGGGGGATCTTTGGAAAGGTTTAGTAGATTTTTCTACATTGAACCCACTGATGAGGGCTATCATCACAATGCTCTCTTAATAATTTTTTTTATTGAATCGAGATATGAAGTCCCTCAATGGTTCATTTTCCCCCTGTCTCACATTCAACATATGTGTTACTTGATTGGTAGGCTTCACACTGAAACCTAAATTATTGATAAACTTCTCAGTCAACTCTTTGAAATTTTCTATCTTCCCCTCGGCTGACTAGTATACCATACATGGGAAGCACCAATGAGAGTGCTAGGAAATTGCCGACATTTCATCTCGTCTGGAGTAGAATAGATGTCGGCCATTAATTGGTACATTTATATATAATGAAATGAATTGGTGCTTTCATCAAATCTAGGTATTTTAACTGGAGGTTTGACCTTTCCAGGTATCGAACAACCGATGACTGGAGTCTCGGATTTTGATGACTGGGGTCTCGACTTTTGATGAGACATCCAATCTTGTCCTTCAGCCCCTGTAGTGTGTTATTTAAAGTCTTCTCCTCTTCACTAACGTTATCACCTGAACCTTCTACCTGAGAGATGACTCTGCATGTCGATCCTCTGTTTGGATTCGTTTGTAAGCTATTTACCTCTCGACATTCCCTTTGGTCTGGATGATGCCTTGGACCAACTTTTTTAATAAAATCGGTAATCATTTTCCCACATATGCTATTTGGTATGATGTCTTAACTACAATTCCCTTTTGTCCTGAGATAATCAAACGTTAATCGTCTACTTAGTCTTATGAATGCACTATCCTTCTGACAAATCTGGGTGGTGTATTGAATACTTTTACCTTGATGAGTAGCAGGAAGGGTGTTACCTGGTTGGTAGGATGTGTGTGTCATCTCGTACCATTCTCCATAGTTCCAATTGAACTTCTACTCAGCTGCCACATTCTCAAGTCTGCCTTACACCTCCTTACCAAGGCGGAGACGACGAAGGTTAGTGGTCTCTCTTCTCCTCTAATCGTATGGAACCTATTCGGTTGGATCTAGAGGTGGTCCCTTGTCTACCGGTGGGGTGTATCCCAACCCTCTCATGGCGAACATCATGATGAGATTCATAGTTAGGTCTTCTAGGATTCGGCTCATTATGTCTTAGTTGAACACCAATAATTTGTGTTGCATGGCCTGCTAGCTAGACACAAGATCTCTCAGTGCCACCGCTACGTCATCCATCTCAAACTTGGGGACAATTAGCTGGAACTGGCCTCGACATTTGATGGTGGATTGGAAGACATCACTAATTTGAGAAATCGAACATTAATAATAAGGGTGAAAAAACCCAAAAAATAAGATGAAAAAAATGGGAAGCTGATGAACTCCTCCACTGAATCTCTTTTAATGGTGATTTAGATAAAATAATAGTGGACTTGAATCACAACCACAGATGAGAGAGAAATCGAAATTGAGGATGAGAATGATGAAAATGTTCCCACATATGGCGCCAAATTGATGATACTGAGATCATATAATGGATCCACCTTGGATGTAAGTATTGCAAAGTTGTAATAAGATAATAATTTAACAAAAGAGATAAGAGGAAACAGATATGAACACAAGTGTTTCAGTGTTTCGTCCTTGGTCTACGTCTATTGTATAGAGTATGGGAGTCATTTCACTGTAATAAGGCACTAATGGCCATGGAAGATACACACCCAAAGCTCTTCTCTCTCTCTCTCTCTCTCTCTCTCTCTCTCTCTCTCTCTCTCTCTCTCTCTCTCTCTCTCTACTTAATTATGTAGAGTAACAGTAAGGTTTTTAAAGATCGATCCAAATTAAGAAGACATAGTGTGCTTTATATAGACTAGGGGGGGTGTAGTGTCACCCCCCACTATGTGTTCCATGACCAACTGAGGGTGTGGGATTTGAGAGAGTGTCAGTTTTATGTGCATAAAGTAAGGTGATCATGAAGAATATTTATCCACGTGGGTTGTTGATTTTTAATAACATTTTCGTGTAGATACGACTAAAATTTTGTTGTCATGTTTTCCATGTCTGTGAATACGTATCGGAGATAGGAGGCCTCAGCCTATTTGAGACTATAAAAGGCCTTGCTCCCCCTGGAGTCCGAGACAAGTCAGGTTGGTCATTTGTGATCGACGCACTCATTTTAGACTGAGGTTTTTGTCCTGTAATGTGAGTGTCATCTGAGGTCGACACCCATATTGATGTTGGTGGGGTTGGTCTCCTCTATGAGATGAGACTAGGGTGCTTGGTTGGTTGCATGGGTGTCATTCAAACGAGTACATTGTGGGACGATACCACTCATATAGGCTAGGGTGAGAGCATGGGTCTCTTTCGAGGGATGAGTTTATGGTGTTCATTATTCCTGGGAGACATCTGGAGGAGACTATACTTATGTATATCACTAATGGTAGGAAAAATGGTTCTAAGTTTATCATGTAACGGGTCAAAGTATACGACCATGACCACCAACAAAAATACCCTGATAAATAAGTGTGATAATGGTAATGATTCACAACTTTAACAACTTTTGAATTCAAAATGTTCTCACGATTAGGGATCGTTACCCGGTATTGGGATTTTTTGGGGTCGCGATTCTAGACTATGACCATTAAGATTAATTAAAAATTAACACAAACTAGGTCACGTTCTAGAATCGTGACCCCATTTCAAGTATAAATAAAACCATAATGGGTATTTTTATTTCATTATTTTAGTCTAATTTCTGTGATCGACTCTCTCTCTCTCTCTCTCTCATTCTACCACCACCACCAAATTCCTCTAGCACTGACTATCCCCTCTCTCATTAAGGTCATTATCTCTTTGTATATATATTGTATCTCTATGTATATGTATGTATATGCATATGTGCATATGTTTTTTGTGTTATGTATTTATCTATATACATGTGTTTTCATATATGCATTTAACCTAAAAAGTGTATGTAATTCGGGCTTTCATGGATTTACCCTAAACATTTGTTGATATATATGTATCTGTATTTGTTTATATGGATTTAACCCTAAACATTTGCATAAATTATTCAATTAGGGAAAATGTTATTTCTAAAATTATTAGGGAATTTTTTTTTTAATTAGTCCTTTTATGTAATTTTTTTAATAGTTAAAATAACTTCGATCCATTAGTGTTCATTTTTATGTGAAACAATTTTTAATAAAATTGGAATTAAGGCTTTAATTTGTTTATAGATAATATTAAACAAAATCATTTTGTTTGTGGATGAAATTTTATTTAACGATTAGATAAACTAAGGTATTTAAAAAACATTGGATGTATTGTTTTTTATTAAATTATAAAGTGATTAAATGTTTGTACCCAACACTTATTTAAGAGCCGAAAATCATTCAGGGGTCAATATTATTAAAACTTTTATGCATACGGTTTTGTATGTCAGAAAAATTCATCCAGGAGAAATAATTAAACATGTTATGTCTAATAATATTAATGAAGGGAAATGTAGTCGATTATTCCATGTGGACTAACACGTGGCTCTCAGAGATCAAGAGATGTAGTCGGCTAAATACTAAGGGGAACTAAGTGGAAATTTATGAAGATCCTCATGTATCATGGGTGATTAGTCGTAACAAAACTCTATCACCTAGAAATAAGATAAAAGTGGAGAGACCTAGGATTATAGGAACCTTATAATTATAAATAAGGTAAATCTCACCCAATTTGAGGGTATTGACACTACACCAAAACTGGCAATTGGTCACGGCCAAAATCCCTGACCAAAACTATGGGTCGCGGACTTGGGCCGTGACCATTTAGGGCGTGACCATTTTCGTGGGTGGCGGCCCAAGTCCGTGACCAAAAAATGGTCACGACCGAGAGGGGTCACGGCAGATGGTCGCGGACTTGGGCCGTGACCCATACCGTGACGGGTAACGACCCTCATCCGTGACCCACAACCGTGACAAATTGGTTGTGGCCAAATTTCGCGACCCACGTCCGTGACAAAAAAATTTAAAAAAATGTGGTTGCGGCCCTCATCCGTGACCCACAACCGTGACAAATTGGTCGCGGCCAAAGTTCGCGACCCACGACCGTGACAAAAAAATAAAAATAAATTGGTCGTGGCCCTCATCCGTGACCCACAACCGTGACAAATTGGTCACGGCCAAAGTTCGCGACCCACAACCGTGACAAAAAAAATAAAAAATAAAATGGTCGCAGACTTTGACTGCGACCATTTTTATGCGCGACGAAAAAAATAAAAATGGTCATGGACAAAGTCCATGACCATATTTAACTATAATTTAAAAAATATATATATATTTTTGGTCCAATCCTAAAATTGGGGGTCCTGTGAGTGCATCGTCGGTTGCTACGTGTAACGTTGGATGCGTATGAGGTGTTACAAATATTTATTATTGGCAAAACAATAAAAAAAATCACAAATTGCGAATCGATAACGTTGTTAATAAACAAATATATATACAAACTTATAAATATTACACGTCTTAATAATTCACAGGCCAAAAAAAATTGGGCAGAGTTCCCTCTATTTTTTTGACATTTCAAAACATGTAAACGTAAAACCTACTTATTATAAAGCCCGCACGGCCATAAAATACAACAATCAAATTATAAAAGCCCGCACGGCTGTAACACAAAAAACAAAATCCTGAATGTCCACAACATATAAACAATCTTCATGCTGTAGACCATTTCCTCCTTCGTTTGTTCCGCGTGCAAAAATCCTACAAATGATAGGATACATAAAAAAAATATCAGTAACCAAGTAGTTTTACAAAAAAATTAATCAAGCTGAAAAATTGCATATATGAGTTAAAATTATCAGTAACCAAGTAGAAATAGGCAAATTATCGTCGTATTCTCAAACCGGGAGTCCCGCGGCTGCGAAGTCGGTTCCTACGAGTAACATTGGTCCTGTGGGAGGTGTTGGTGCCACCCACGGGGACGTTCGGGGGCTGTTTCGAGTTTTCACCCTCTAACGCCATGTTTTGCTTAAGTCTAGAAATACGAAAATTACCGTCGTATTCTCAAACCGGGAGAACCGCGGCTGCGGGGTCAGTTCCTACGAGTTACATTGGTCCCGTGGGAGGTATTGGTGCCCCCCACGGGGACGTTCGGGGGTTGTTTCTAGTTCTCACCCTCTAACGCCACGTTTTTTAAGCCTAAGTCTAAAAATATGTAAATTATCGTCGTATTCTCAAACCGGGAGTCCCGCGGCTGCGGGGTCAGTTCATACGAGTTACATTGGTCCTGTGGGAGATGTTGGTGCCATCCACGGGGCCGTTAGGGGGCTGTTTCGAGTTTTCACCCTCTAACGCAATGTTTTGTTTAAGTCTAGAAATATGCAAATTATCGTCGTATTCTCAAATCGGGAGTCCCGCGGCTACGGGGTCAGTTCCTACGAGTTACATTGGTCCCGTGGGAGGTGTTGGTGCCACCCACAGGGACGTTTGGGGGCTGTTTATAGTTCTCACCCTCTAACGCCATGTTTTTAAGCCTAAATCAAGAAATATGCAAATTATCATCGTATTCTCAAACCGGGAGTCCCGCGGCTATGGGGTCAGTTCCTACGAGTTATATTGGTCCCGTGGGAGGTGTTGGTGCCACCCACGGGGCCGTTAGAGGGTTGTTTCGAGTTTTTACCCTCTAACGCCTTGTTTTTAAGCCTAAGTCTAGAAATATGAAAATTACCGTTGTATTCTCAAACCGGGAGACCCGCGGCTGCGGGGTCAGTTTCTACAAGTTACATTGGTCCCGTGGGACGTGTTGGTACCACCCACGGGGACGTTCGGAGGTTGTTTCTAGTTCTCACCCTCTAACGTCATGTTTTTAAGCCTAAGTCTAGAAATATGCAAATTACCGTCGTATTCTCAAATCGGGAGTCATGTGGCTGCGGGGTCAATTCAAATGAGTTACATTGGTCCTGTGGGAGGTGTTGGTACCACCCACGGCGACATTCGGGGGTTGTTTCTAGTTCTCACCCTCTAACGCCTTGTTTTTAAGCCTAAGTCTAGAAATATGCAAATTACCGTCGTATTCTCAAATCGAGAGTCCCGTGGCTGCGGGGTCAGTTCAAACGAATTACATTGGTCCCGTGAGACGTGTTGGTGCCACCCACGGGGACGTTCGGAGGTTGTTTCTAGTTCTCACCCTCTAACGTCATGTTTTTAAGCCTAAGTCTAGAAATATAAAAATTACTGTCGTACTCTCATACCGGGAGACCCGCGGCTGCGGGGTCAGTTCCTACGAGTTACATTGGTCCCGTGGGAGGTGTTCGTGCCACCCACCGGGCCGTTCGGGGACTGTTTCTAGTTCTCACCCTCTAACGCCATGTTTTTTAGCCTAGGTCTAGAAATATGCAAATTATCATCGTATTCTCAAACCGGGAGTCCCGCGGTTGCGGGGTCAGTTTCTACGAGTTACATTGTTACATTAGTCCCGTGGGAGGTGTTGGTGCCACCCACGGGGCCGTTAGGGGGCTGTTTCGAGTTTTCACCCTCTAACGCCATATTTTGTTTAAGTCTAGAATATGAAAATTACCATCGTATTCTCAAATAGGGAGTCCCACGGCTGCGGGATCAGTTCCTACGAGTTACATTGGTCTCATGGGAGGTGTTGGTGCCACCCATGGGGACGTTCGGGGGTTGTTTCTACTTCTCACCCTCTAACGCCATGTTTTTAAGCCTAGGTCTAAAAATATGCAAATTATCGTCGTATTCTCAAATCGGGAGTCCCGCGGCTGCGAGGTCAGTTCCTGCGAGTTACATTGGTCCTGTGGGAGGTGTTGGTGCCAGTCACGGGGCCGTTAGAGGGCTGTGTCGAGTTCTCGCCCTCTAACGCCATGTTTTTAAGCCTAAGTCTAAAAATATGTAAATTATCGTCGTATTCTCAAACCGGTTGTCCCGCGGCTGCGGGGTTAGTTCCTACAAGTTACATTGGTCCCGTAGGAGGTCTTGGTGCCACCCACGGGGTCGTTAGAGGGTTGTTTCGAGATTTCACCCTCTAACGCCTTGTTTTTAAGCCTAAGTCTAGAAATATGCAAATTATCGTCGGGTTCTCAAACCGGGAGTCCCGCGGCTGTGGGGACAGTTCCTACGAACTACATTGGTCCCATGGGAGGTGTTGGTGCCACCCACGGGGACGTTCGGGGGCTGTTTCTAATTCTCACCCTCTAACTCCATGTTTTTAAGCCTAAGTCTAGAAATATGCAAATTACCGTCGTACTCTCAAACCGGGAGACACGCAGCTGCAAGGTCAGTTCCTATGAGTTACATTGGTCCCGTGGGAGGTGTTGGTGCCACTCACGGGGACGTTCGGAGGCTGTTTCGAGTTCTGACGCTCTAACGCTATTTTTTAAGCCTAAGTCTAGAAATGTGCAAATTACCGTCGTATTCTCAAATCGGGAGTCCCACGGCTGCGGGGTCAGTTCCTACGAGTTACATTGGTCCCGTGGGAGGTGTTGGTGCCACCCACGAGGCTATTCGGGGGCTATTTAGAGTTCTCACCCTTTAACACCATGGTTTTTAGCCTAAGTCTAAAAATATTCAAATTACCGTCGTATTCACAAACCGGGAGTTTCGCGGCTGCGGGGTCAGTTCCTACGAGTTAGATTGGTCCCGTGGGAGGTGTTGGTGCCACCCATGGGGACGTTCGGGGGCTGTTTCTAGTTCTCACCCTCTAACGCCATGTTTTTAAGCCTAAGTCTAGAAATATGCAAATTATCATCGTATTCTCAAACCGGGAGTCCCGCGGCTGCGGGGTCAGTTCCTACGACTTAAATTGTTACATTGGTCCCGTGGGAGGTGTTGGTGCCACCCACGGAGCCGTTAGGGGGCTGTTTCGAGTTTTCACCCTCTAACGCCATGTTTTGTTTAAGTCTACAAATATGCAAATTACCGTCGTATTCTCAAATCGGGAGTCCCGCGGCTGCGAGGTCCGTTCCTACGAATTGCATTGGTCCCGTGGGAGGTGTTGGTGCACCCACGAGGACGTTCGGGGGCTGTTTCTACTTTTCACCCTCTAACGCCATGTTTTTAAGCTTGAGTCTAGAAATACGCAAATTATCATCGTATTCTCAAATCGGGAGTCCCGCGGCTGCGGGGTTAGTTCCTACGAGTTATATTGGTCTTGTGGAAGGTGTTGGTGCCACCCATGGGGCCGTTAGAGGGTTGTTTCGAGTTCTCACCCTCTAATGCCATATTTTTAAGCCTAAGTCTAAAAATATGTAAATTATCGTCGTATTCTCAAACAGGGAGTCCCGCGGCTGTGGGGTCTGTTACTACGAGTTACATTGGTCCCGTGGGAGGTCTTGGTGCCACCCACGGGGCCATTAGAGGGTTGTTTCGAATTTTCACCCTTTAACGCCTTGTTTTTAAGCCTAAGTCTAGAAATATACAAATTATCATCGTATTCTCAAACCGGGAGTCCCGCGGCTGCGGGAACAGTTCCTACGAGTTACATTGGTCCCGTGGGAGATGTTAGTGCCACCCACGGGGACGTTCGGGGGATGTTTCTAGTTCTCACCCTCTAACGCCATGTTTTTAAGCCTAAGTCTAGTAATATGCAAATTATCGTCGTATTCTCAAACCGGGAGTCCCGCGGCTGCGGGGTCTGTTAGTTCCACCCACGGGGCCGTTCGGGGGCTGTTTCGAGTTTTCACCCTCTAACGTCTTGTTTTTAAGCCTAAGTCTAGAAATATTCAAATTACCGTCGTACTCTCAAACCGAGAGACCCGCGGCTACGTGTCAGTTCCTACGAGATCGAAAGCCTAACTACTCATATAGTACATAAAAAATAAAAATAAAACTCATTTACTTACTTTAAAAAACTTATAGTTATACTTTCACGAATAAAAAAGTCTCGAACAATACCCGATTAAACCCAAGTCATATCAGCAAAGTGAGAGTGGCTAGTCAGTCTCCCACTTTAATAAATCTAAACCGAGAAAATACACATTTGATATTGCAGGACATGAATTAAAAAAATGCAGAACATTGGATATATGCGTATATATGCCCACTTTCAAAATGAATTAGTGAAATTTGACTCTACAAAAATACAGAACATCACTCATCTTTGCGAATAGGCACATTGCTTCAATGATAAGAAATATGTAAGTGAGCAATTTTGAAAACCTTCAAACTTTGAGGTATTTACTCAAACACTTGGGCACTAATTGTAATAAATCATAAAAACAAAAGGTATCATTTGTATAAAACTCGAATTAACCCAACAACACTCAAAACTTTGGCCCCCTACCAAAAATCTTGGATCCTCCACTTGACCTTTAGGCTATCATACTTGAGGTTGCATCCTCACTTTATACGTATTTAATCAATCGTAACTTAAAGTTAAAAAACTGAGAAAGATTATTTATTTAGCAGGAGCCCTCCTAATATTAAAGTGTGAGAGTGTCCTGTTTTAAAATTATAGTGTTAAACAGTAATATTACAAGTTTATATAACTATTAAATTAAAAAAACAAAAGAAATTGATACGTGCTTGTTTAGAGAGATGGGGGTACCTGAGGAGGGTAAATTTATCTCAAAGCGATCGAGTGCTCAAGCCATCACCTGTGTACACAACGCAATCGATATCCTATTGTTTAAGAACTCTTCCTGTATGGCACCAAATCAGACTTTCTTCTTATATGTCTTTCACTGCACACCAAAGAACTCTCTCTCCTCCACCGCCATCGTTAATGTATGGGTGAAAGAACCCATTGCGAAAACAACCTTTTGTCTCCTCCCATAAACCCATAGGTTTATAGGAGCCCATTGTGGATGGCCTAACAATCAGTAAACTACAATTTAACTTTGGTCCATATCAACTCTGCGCTCCATAACAATCAGTAAATTAAGTGGAAACACGCCACATATCAACTCTGCTCCATTGAAATCAACTATGCTCCATCTTCATTTATCATCAACTCAAAAAATGTGGAAAACAGGTCATCAAGTTATAATGAGGTTTTATTCAAGAAAAAAAATAATAAAAACAATTGTCATGAGAGAGTTTATTAAATTAAAAAAAAAAACATCAAATTCTCCATTTTCAAGCAATAACAAATAAAACTAAAAATAAGAGTTGCAACCATTCTCCCTCAAAATGTATCTAAATCCATGAAATAAAAAAATCAAGTGAAAGACACAAAAAAATTACCTCTGTATCAAGTGAAAGCCACAAAAAATCAAGTGAAAGCCACTTCAAACTGTATCTAAACCCATCACCAGCCACAAAAAATCAAGTGAAAGCCTTGGGACAAAAATGAAAGAAAAAATGATCTTAGATGTTTACAAATCACCTCAGAGCCTCTCTTTTTCAGTGACGCCTTCGTTTTAGGGTTGCTGGAGTCGAACAAAACTTATCTAGCCAAATGAGAAGACGCAACTGAGAACTATCTCTAGCGATCGAGGTATTTACCATCTTCTTTCTATTTCTAAGACCCTACAGTCCACCACCGCCTTCGTTAGTTGAACCCCGCTTGCCATTTAACCAACTTACCACCAGCGGTCTCCACCTTTGGTTTTCCGAAAAAGCCACAGTCCCATCGATAAGGGGTTTTTTGAGCGCGGCTATTTCATTGGGGGGAAATGAAAGAAACGAAGGCTACTGAAATGCAGCGTTTTATTTTTTTAAGATTGAACCTGGTCACGGATCTTAGCCATGACCCACCAGAAGAAACACCAACGAAACCAAAAGACCCATCAAACTGCATATGGTCATGGCCCATAGCCGTGACCCACGCTAAGAAATGGTCACGGTCCCCAGTCGTGACCCCCAATGTGTGTGTTTTGTGCTTCGTCATGCCTATGGTCATGGCCCAAGTCCGTGACCAATTCGCGACCAAGTTTGGAGGGAATTTTGGCACGAGTTTGGCGCTAAGATGGTCACGCCCTAGTCATGTCCCAAGTCCGCGACCACTGTGGTCATGGACTTGGTCCGTGACCACTTCTAGAGCCTCGATAATTTAGTGTGATAATAAATATGGTCGCCCCAAATATTGAGTGGGTCACGGCCCAAGTCCGCGACCAGCTGGTCGCGGACTTGGGCCGTAACCCACTGGGCGTGACCATTCATAGGATTTGGTGTAGTGTGATCTACACCTTATTCATGAAGACTTATACTCTCATGTAGAAACCCTAGCACTCTAATTGTCCTTTATTATTTTAAGAAGTAAACAACTCTCCCTCCCTTCCTCATGGTCGTAGGTAGGATTATCTATTGAAGCACGTACATACTGTGTCCTCGTAGGTAGGATTATCTATTGAAGCACGTACATACTGTGTCCTTTCTTTTATTGCATTCATATATCTAGTGCTAAACTATAATATTTCTTTTATTAAGGATTTGATATCCCCTATAATTTGGCGTCGTATGTGGAAAAATATGAGTGCGAATCAGTCTCATCATTCGTACGCCAGAAGTTGTATCCAGTATGAGATACATGTTGTTAGGAAGGAAAAAACTCCTTTTAAGTCTACTTCGCCTCCTAGAAGATCCAGGTCAAGGGGACGTTGACCAAGGATATTCGGTCCTAGCCATCAATGTCATACCACTTCTCATAAGAGACATGTATGGAGAGCGATGTCACGACTAGTTCGTCTTTACGAAGAAATGTTGGATCATTGCGATGAAGATATTTCCTATTTGAGAAGGAAATTGAATGATTAGTCAGCTGACTATCACTCTAGTTTTCATAACCTAGAGCGATGGAGGAGGGTGATGATCCATTCCCCATGGCATAACAGGTTCGACTAAGCAAATAGGATTTCTAGGGCAAGAAGCCCTCGCACGGTGCATTCTAATTAGTGGTGTGTCTGTCACTCGCCGACTCACTATTCCGTAGTAATAACCAAACCCCAGCTCAACTTGATTATCCGTACACACTAAAAAGTTGAGCCGACCCAAAATACTGTTAAAGAAATTTGAGATTTTATCAAAAAAGAATTAGAGGGAAGGCTAAAACCAAATTTAGTACAAACTCCAAAGGATCTTGATAGGAACGAATTGGGGCATGGCTCAACCTCGCCGTTTACTGTGGAAATATAAACCTCAGAGTCATCGAAGAAATTTTTTGTTACCAAGATCAATACATATTAGGAAAAGTCAAATCCCACTCATAATATCAGACACTATATATCGACAAACTATGTCCCTGTGGAGTCAATATTATTTCCTCATGTGATGAATTTTCCCATAAACTCTAGGAGATATCAATCTCAAATTGTTCAAGATATTGTGCCCCCAATCCATTTCCTCATTCCAATAATTACAAAGTTGTTTATAGCTCGCTTTATCACCACTAGAAAAGCAACCAAGGTGGTGGATTCTATAATTGCTCTAAAAGGAAAAAAAGGAGAGTCACCCGGGTAATATTCACAACATTACTAGGAAATGATATGAGATAAAGATTGTAATAAATAGCTGACCATATCATCCTTCTAGTTATGACTTTCTAGATCAGAGGATATCAATGAGTTACTGACCAAGAAATTAACACTACTATGAATGACCTTATGATGCATATAGAGAAATACGCCAAGGTAGATAATGAGCTCACCATTACTGAGGTTTTGATTGACTAGAATTACAAATTAGCAAAGAATAATGATTCTAAGAAAACATCCAAAGGGAGAAATCAGTCACCCCCATAAAGAATGGAACACATACTTATACTTCCAAGGGATGCTTTAGGCCGTTGATAAATGAAAGTGGTTTCCATGCAATAGAAACATTTTTTAAGGAACCTATCTATAGATTGATCTTGCAGATCAGGGATAATCCATATTTTAAGTGAGCAGCCAAGATAGTCAGCAACTCGGGTGACATGGATGCCAATCTCAGGTGCACATATCACCATGAACATGGTTATCTCACAAGGAACTCTATATTGTGAAATATTTTCAAAGAAATGATTCAAGATGGATATTTAAAGGAGTATATTGATGCAATCAATACCAAGGTGAATGCGATGCAGAAACCAGACCACGATGACGATCTGCCACCTTTAGGAATGGTGATAGCCATACACAATTACATCAATCCCTTACGGTGTACTGGTAATTAATTTAGAGAGGATAAAGATTGTAACTTTCATCCAAGATCCCTTCCAAGTGGAGATATCAAAGTCAGTCCTAGATTAGAGGGAATGTGGGGATATAGATGTTGACTAAATAATAATGTTCACCAATGAGGATTTAGTCGTCATAAATGTTTGCCATAGGGGCACTCTAGTCTTTAATATTTGGATAACCAACTTCGATGTTAAAAGGATATTGGTCAACCAAAGAAGATCGTCAGAGATCATGTACCTAATCCTTTTGCTCAAGGTCGGCTACCCAATCTAGTATCTGGACACAAAAGTGGAACCACTGATGAGTTTTAATGGAGATGTGGAAGCCTTGGTAAGTAAGATCAAGCTACCTGTGAAGGTTGTACCTGAACATCGTTATATATAATTTCATGTTATTTAGTCGGAGTCACTCTATAATGCAATTATGATTAGGGGTTGGCCTCATTATATGATGGCCATCCATTAATGGGAGATCAAGCGACAACTTGTAGTTATTTTGTAGATGCCATTAAGACCAAGCATAACCAGTCCAAAAATATTCAGAATGATGATAATTCGGAGGACGGTTAGCCTAAGTAAAAAGCAAAAGGGGTTCGACTGAGAGTTGGAGAGACCAAATTGGCTCCCATTGAATGAATAATGGAAGAAATAATAACCATTACACTTGATTCATCTCAACTAGATAAGGCCTTTTTGATCGATTAAGAATTTCCCAAAGAAGAAGTAGAGCAGCTTATTTATTTTCTCAGGACTAACGCTAATGTTTTCACATGGTAATCTTATGATCTTACACACATTAATCCAGATGTCACCTGTCATTGGTTATATATGGATTTAACCTAGTGACCAATCAAATAAAATATAGGGAAGTCATCACCAGAGAAAGTAAGAACTATAGAGAGTGAAATTGATAGCCATCTCTAAGATGACTATAATATGGAGGTTTAATTTTTAGACTAAATCTCCAACACCGTTGTGATAAAAAAAGAGATGAAAATGGAGGGTATATGTGGAATTCATCGACCTCGATAAGAATTTACCAAAAAATAGTTTTCCATTGCCTTGGATTGATCAACTCGTAGGCTCAATGGTTGGAAACCAGCGTATGAATTTCATGTGCGCATACTCTGGGTATCATCAGATACCACTGTTATGCCCAGATGAGGAGAAGACCTCGTTCATCATAACTTTGGGGCGCTATTATTACAAAGTGATGATTTTTGTCCTGAAGAATGTAGAGAAAATTATCAACACCTTATCACCAAGATATTAAAGAAACATATTGGCACAACGATGGATATCTATATCGACAACATGCTCGTAAAAATAAAAGAGGCAACCGATCACATCAAAGACCTTATGAATACTTTTAGGATCCTTGGGAAGTACAAGATGAAACTAACGCCTCCAAGTGTGTTATCTAATTGAGCTCTAACAAATTCTTTGGATACTTAGTGACATAAAGGGGGATATAGGCGAATCTAAACCAAATCAAAGCTTTACGAGATATTAGGAAACCAGCCACCATTACAGACATTCAGGTTCTCATAGTAATGATGGATGATCTCAACCGATTTATACTTCAGTCGTCTTACAAATTTCGATAGTTCTTTAAAACACTTAAAGAGGTAGGAACAATGATCTAGATAATGGAACGCGACCAAGCACTAAAGGGAATTCGACAGTACTTTGGGTCTCCCCATTGCTATATACTCCAACCACTGGGGAAGATATTTATTTGTATCTGGCTATATCATATCTTGTGACCGACAGTACATTGGTACGATTGTAGGATATAGAATAATTGCAGGTGTACTATGTTAGCCATATTCTCCTAGAGGCAAAAAAAGATACACGCCTATCGATAAAATAGTTCTGGCACTAGTGATAGATGCCAAGACGTTGTGACACTACTTTGATGCACTCGAGCTGACATAGTTTGATGTTATATTTGAGCCACAAACGACCATTAAGGTAAAGGCTTGGCTGATTTCTTTGTTGAGTTCTCAACATCACCATCGAAAAAGGAAAAATTATATCCAAATCTAACTTTAGAGTCTCTAGCCATAGTGCAGACTTCATAAATCTGAAATTTATAGATGAGGCGTCTAATGAATGAGGTACATGCATTAGGCTCGTCTTTATCACACCTCAGGTAAGTATCATTAAAAAAATAGTCCGCTCAGGTTTAAAAGATCCATTAATGAGGCTGAATAACAAGCTATGATTTAAGGTCTGCAATGGGCTATCAACATGAGAGTGAAGATTATTGTCATATACTATGACTTTCATCTGATCAAAAATCAAATCAATGGAAATTATGAGGCGAAGGATCCTATGATTCTTGCCTATCATGATAAAGCTAGAATATCTAACGAACCTTTTATATCGTCATTAGTAGAGTAGTTGTCAATGAATAGTAATAGTCAAGCTGACACATTGGCCATCATAACATATGCCATTGGCATATATTTTGAAAAGAATAATTAAGGTAAAATATTTAAATCAACCCAGCATTTATGATCCAAATTCAGCCTCAAACATAATGTAAATCCATATAACACCCTCATGGATGGATCTGATCATAACTTTTCTAAATAATGGAGATTTACCTACAGATGGTAAGGAAGCACACAAATTAAAGATCCAATCGATAAGGTTTTTTCCATAACTCCGAAGGAAAAATCTATCGATGATCATTCACAGTTCCTCTCCTCAAGTGTGTCCATCTTGGACAAGTGTAAGGAATCCTAAATGAGATGCGCATAGTTATTATTTGGCTCATGCATGAGGAAAATCTCTCACTTACAGGACGATATCTCAAGGAAATTAGTGTCCCTCTATCCAAAAGGATGCAATTCATTTCATCCATAAATGCGCCAATTGTCAGGCATTCTCCCTGATCATCAAGCTATTGGAAGGTAACCTGAACCCCTTTATAAGTCCTTGTGCCTTTGCGTAATTGGTCATGGACATCATAGGTCATCTACCTGTTGTTCTCGGGAATCAAAAGTACCGATAACTTTTATCAACTACTTCATAAAGTGGATGGAGGCAAAATGACTGACCCACATCAAAGAAGCAGATTCTAGACGATTCTTGTAGAGGAATATTATCACAAGGTTCGAGATTCCAAGATCATTGGTCACCAATAACTGAACACAGTTTGACAGCGACATCTTTAGAGACTTATGTGCTGAATATGGGATCAGAATCCACTACGTATCAATTGTGTTCCTGCAGTGTAATGGCCATATCGAAATCACTACCGAAACTCTGTTGTCAGGAATCAAACAATGATTAGAAAATGTAAAGGAAGGCGGGTGGATGATATCCTTTTCGTCCTCTGGGCATACAAAATAATTCTTGTGAGATCGACTAGGAAAACACCATACTCTTTATTATACAAAATGGAAACAGTCATCCCTTTAGAGATCAGGCTCCCAACTCTGATGTTAGAAATATTTTAGGATAACTAAAATTGATGTTGCTGAAAACAGCACCACCCTTCAAGGTGTTTGTAAGCTCAATTCAATGTCAACAATGGCAGCACAAGGCATATATACGGTATACATACACAATAGAAGGAGATGAGGATAAGAAGATTCACAACGGAATATAAGTGGTTCAGCCAATTAGGCCTACGTCCACTGTGCAAGTGTATGATGTGTATCAATGTGTAAGGGCTCTAATGGCCATGGATACAATCTCTCAAGCTCTCTCTCTCTCCTGTGTATTTAAACAGAGTTTCAGCTAGGGTTGCTAATTTCTCCTTTTACGAGGTAAATGATGACCTCTATATATAGTACCTAGGGGGTGTAATGTACCCCCCATGCATGCAATGAGCATGTGTGTGTTGATCTAGCCAATATGGAGAAGCCATATGTCAATGTCACATCATGAAATATTCTCCCCACGTGTGGGGAATGATTTGTTATAACTAACTTGTGTCCACGTGCCCTTATCTAAATGTCAATAGGTGCTCGACCATCGCGCTTAGTCATAACCTCAGCCTGGTATAAGTCGAGGTTGATGAAGTCCAATTGCTCGTTCAATCCGAGGTGGGCTATAAAGGTCTCGGCTTTTGTTAAGCCGAGACAACGGATAGGGGTCGGCCTGGGCCGAGGTTGAGCTGGTTTGTGCTTGGAGCATCGACTGATATCTTGATGAGGTTAGCCTTGGTAGAAGTATGGCTTCCTGCGACCTCGGCCAACCCCTGGCTGAGGTCGTAACATCCAGCTGAACTGTAGTGCCGCTGAACCGTATGTAGTGCCCCTTTTGATGTGGTTGGTGGCAGCGTCGGACTGGGCCGACCTTGCTATGGCCGAGGGCTGATGTCACGGACCCAAGGCTTTCCCAGCGTCGGCTACACCCTCGGCCGAGGTTGACGCCTCTGAGCCGAGGTGACACTTTGGGCATATCAATCACCCCCCAGCCCTTAGTTACATGTGAGAGCAGGTGACTATGGTATCTCTAAACCTCCGAGGCCCTTCTCCTATGAGCCAATGTTCGCTTGACACTTGTCCACTGCTGAAGTGTGGCCTTCTTGGCAAGCATGTGTAGTCAGCCACCCTTTGGGGCTCCCAAGGCAATGATGGGCCTTGGAAAACGTTCCTGTATATTTTAGGGTTTAAACCCTCATTTTTTACTCCTTCTTCCTCAATTCTCTTTCCTGGCATAATTTCACTTCAGCAGTTTCTCTCTCTAAAGGGCATTTTCTTCACGATTTCACTTCAGCAGTCCTTGGTGGTGATTTCCTCGCATTTTCTTCGCTTTCCCTTATCGTTTCATCTTTAGGTATCTTCTTCCCTTCATTTGTCTTCATTTTCTCTGCTTTTTCCCTTCTATTTGTGTTTTCCGATGAGTTTATGAGTTTTCCGGTGAAGCCTCCATAGTTTCAGGCGAACTAAGTTTGGGCAGTTTGATCTTTAAATCGCTTTATTTCGTTAGCCAATCTTGTTTGTCGTTTTATCTTTGAAGTGTAGTGTCTGCCTCTGATGCTCAGACCCCTATATCAACTTCTTGAGGAGTTCCCTTCTCTCAGAAAGAAGACTTTAGAAAAAATTAGACAAATAGAAAGGTCACAGGAGGAGGCTCGTAGGTCACAAGAATTCCCTCTTAGACCCATCTTTCCACCACCCCTGAAGGTGATATACCCTGATCCCTAGGAACCTTTTAACCAGGTAGAGGTCCCTGCCGAACCAGTACCGATGTCCGAGTCTGAGTCTTCCACCTCAGACCCCATGTCTGTGGATTCCTTCCAGGAGGCCATGGACTTCACGACTCGGGAAGATCAATCCCCTGATCAAGCGGATGTCTCTAGATGGGCCTCGTCCCATAATAATTCGAGCACGTCGTCCTCTTCCTCAAAGGTTGAGATTGTCGAGCCGAGTGTGGCTATTCCACCCATACTTGACGCCATTCCTCTGTCGGCAGTCACCGGGGCTAAATTCGCTCAGAGGTTCCCAAGCAACCCATCAACGTCTGCTCCGGCCGATGTTGAGCTAGATGATGATGATGAGGTTGAAAGCGATGTCAACGTCTCTGAGGCGGCCGAGATCGAGAGTACCGTTACTGAGGTAGATTTTCTTTGCTTCAGATATTTGTACTCTATCAGCCCCTCCATAAAGCTTAGAAGACCTCTGAGGGAAGAGAGGGATTACCATGGCCAAGACGATGAGATCTGCTTGTACGAGCAGAAATTCAAGTTAGGGTTTTATTTTCCCATTCATCCCATTATTAGGTCCATCATTGCCTTCATCAATTTGGCCCCTTCCCAACTGTCCCCTAATGCTTGGAGGGTCATAATAGGGGCCATAGTCTTGTGGAGTGTTGTCCACCACTCAGATCTTCCAGTTCAGGTCTTTGTTGGTTGTTATGTTCCCTCCTCTGCTAAAAATCATCCGAGTTACTATCATTTTGTAGCTCGGAAGCTTGAGAAAAAGATGCTCCAAATAACTCAGACTTCCAGCCACAACTGGAAGCCTCGATACTTTTTCGCTTCTGGGCCATGGGAATTTGGTTCATGTGTTCCCTCGTCCTTGCTAGAGCCGAGGATGCCCCTGAGATGGGATAAGGTCACAATGTCTGCGAGGGCCGACCCTAGTCTGAGCCTGCAGAATCTTCAGAAGGTGAAAGACCTTCAAGATCAGGGGATGCATGGTCTGCTCATAAAATTCGAACACTTGATGACCCCCCACTACCTCTCTGAGACCGGCCTAGGTGGAAGTCCTCTTTCCAAGTTTGGTAAGCATTTTTTATTCCAAGTTGAACCTCTGAGTTTATTCGTATTCGATTCCCTAACTCAGATCTATTAATTTTTGTAGAGCGTCCAAAGGATATTTCAGACGAGCTTTGGGAAATGGCTGCGCCTAGCTTGACGAGTCTCGCAAAGAAGTCAGGTCTTAATGCTCCTCCTCCAGCTCCCTCTGCCTCAATGCCCCAAGCCACAAAGAAGAGGGATCCTACTGAACATGCCCTTGAGGATCAGAGGCAGAAGAAAAAGAGTGTTAATTATGCTATCCCAATCTCTTCAGCAGACGCTTTATCGGCTCGTCTAGAGCAATTGAAGATTACTGACAGCATCATCGACCACAGTCTGTAGGCCCTGGATGCTTTCGGCTCTACAATGACCGAGGCCGATAAGCATTTCTTCCGGTCACTGGATACTCCCTTGATGATTGAGTTCGGCATCCACAGATCCATTCAGGTATGACCTCATATTTCCTTATAATTTTCAAGTGTAACCTCTGATTTGTCTCCAACTTATTCATGATCACAAAATCTGCAGGGCTTGGCAGCTATGCACCACCTCTCCAATTGGACTCTGAGGAAGTTACCCCTCATCTAGAAGGGTCAAGAGGCCGAGAAGGTGCAAAGCACTCTGAACGCAGAAATTGACCGCCTGAAGTCTGAGCTGGGCGAGTCTGAGAAGAAGGTGAAGGGGTTGGAAAAGGAGATCTCTCAGCTTAAGAAGGACCATGTTGTGGCTCTGAAGGCCAAGGACAACTTTCTGCAGCAGAAGGTCAACTCGGCTGTGAAGGTAGCCCTCGATGATGCCTTTGAGGGGGATAATAGCTGAATACAAAACTTCTGATGAGTTTATGAGCTTTGGCTTTGAATACCTCGAGAGAGGTATCAAAGCTACTACCAAGTGGGCAGCTGCCAAGGAGAAGGAGGCTGGCAGTTTGAAAGCCTCTGATTTCTTAGGCTTTGGCTTTGTTAATCCTCAGCTTACCCAGGCCCTTCAGGAGGTTGAGGAGGAGGTTGTCGTGCCTGCCTAGACTGCAACATTGAACGATACAGAGGTTGGAGGGGCAGACCACAATGATGACATTGTCGAGGTGACCAATGTCGTCCAGCATGACCAGGCC
This sequence comes from Sambucus nigra, assembly GCA_949130495.1. NCBI lineage: Eukaryota > Viridiplantae > Streptophyta > Magnoliopsida > Dipsacales > Adoxaceae > Sambucus > Sambucus nigra. Next base: position 136,272,428 of record OX422219.1, read on the forward strand.
GAAGACACCAGCATTCCCCCCTCAAACCCTTGAATTCAATTGTGAAGCTTATTTGTAACCCCTGAACATTTGTAATCTCTGAATGAACATGGTTGACTCATTTTTTGAATCTTGTAACCTCTAAATATTTATAATATTTGAATATGTCAATCTCTGAGGGGGATCATTTACTCCATTTTGTTAAATGTTTGTGATATTTTAGATCTAAAGCTTGTGTAATGGAGTCTGTATGCACTAATTTAGTAGTCTTACCTCATACCTTGTCACCACTGAGTGGTGTTATAAGGGTCTAAGGTCATCACCTAAGATGTTATCCTCACAATTAATTCTCACCAAACTAATGATGTTAAGGGTCTGAGGTCATCCATGTTATGGTGTCTGAGCTCAGACCTCGTCACCACTGAATGGTGTTATGAGGGTCTGAGGTCATCACCTAAGATGTCATCCTCATAATGATTCTCACTAAACTAATGATGTTAAGGGTATGAGGCCATCCATGTTATGGTGTCTGAGCTCAGACCTCGTCACCACTGAATGGTGTTATGAGGGTCTGAGGTCATCACCTAAGATGTCATCCTCATAATGAATCTCACCAAACTAATGATGTTAAGGGTATGAGGTCATCCCATTATGGTGTCTGAGCTCAGACCTCGTCACCACTAAATGGTGTTATAAGGGTCTGAGGTCATCACCTAAGATGTTATCCTCATAATGAATCTCACCAAACTAATGATGTTAAGGGTCTGAGGTCATCCCATTATGGTGTCTGAGCTCAGACCTCGTCACCACTGAATGGTGTTATGAAGGTCTGAGGTCATCACCTAAGATGTTATCCTCATCATGAATCTCACTAAATTAATGATGTTAAGGGTCTGAGGTTATCTCATTATGGTGTCTGAGTTCAGACCTCGTCACCACTGAATGGTGTTATGAAGGTCTGAGGTCATCACCTAAGATGTTATCCTCATAATTAATCTCACTAAATTAATGATGTTAAGGGTCTGAGGTCATCCCATTATGGTGTCTGAGCTCAGACCTCGTCACTACTGAATGGTGTTACGAAGGTCTGAGGTCATCACCTAAGATGTTATCCTCATAATTAATCTCACCAAATTAATGATGTTAAGAGTCTGAGGTCATCCCATTATGGTGTTTGAGCTCAGACCTCGTCACCACTGAATGGTGTTATGAAGGTCTGAGGTCATCACCTAAGATGTTATCCTCATAATTAATCTCACCAAATTAATGATGTTAAGGGTCTGAGGTCATCCCATTATGGTGTTTGAGCTCAGACCTCGTCACCACTAAATGGTGTTATGAAGGTCTGAGGCCATCACCTAAGATGTTATCCTCATAATTTCTCACATAAGTGCACAATGTAGCAAGAATCTTCATGGGAACTGATCTTTTATTAATAACCTCTTCATAATAAGATGGTACATTTGTATAAAACTCTTTGCAACATCATATGTAATACTTCTTTAGGTGATCAGCATTTCATGGGTTAACAAAGGTTCCCCTTCTAGATTTTCTAGCCTGTAAGTGTCGGGCATAACCTCTTCTGTCACTTTGTAGGGATCGTGCCAGTTTGGATGGAGCTTGTTTGTTTTTTGTAAGGTCTTCTTTAGCACTAAGTCTCCCACTGCGATGGGTCTTGACTTCACCCTCTGGTTGTAAAATCTCGCTGCCCTCTGTTGGTAGGCTGCTTGCCTGACCTCTGCGTCTTCTCTTCTTTCTTCAATTAGATCTAGGTTTAGGCTCCTCTCTTCCACATTTTTATCAGGGTCATAAGTCTAAACCTTGTGAGTAGGGAGCCCCACCTCTGTTGGTATGACGGCCTCAGAGCCATGTGCAAGCATGAACGGGGTTTCTCCTGTAGGTGTGCTTGCCGTGGTCCTGTAGGCCCATAACACAGCGTAGACCTCTTCAGTCCATCTTCCCTTTGCATCTTCTAACCTCTTCTTGATTCCATCGAGAATTGTTCTGTTCGTGACCTCGGTCTGTTCGTTTGCCCGAGGTCAGCCAGGAGATGAGAAGAACTGCTTTATCCCAACTCTTAGGCATTACTTTTCTAAAGAGGAGTTTTTGAACTGGGTCCCATTGTCCGAGATGAGAGTGTTTGGGAGGCCGTATCTGCATATGATGTTCCTCTAAATAAATTGGAAGATCTTCTGCTCTGTGATTGTTATCATCGGCTATGCCTCCACCCACTTTGAGAAGTAGTCAATGGCAACTATCAAGAATCGATAACTGTTGGCAGCTCTTGGTAGGGGTCCTACTAAGTCAATCCCCCATACTGCGAATGGACATGGAGAGATGATTGACGTTATAGGTTGATGAGGTTGGTGAGGTATAGTGGTGAATCTTTGACATTTATCACACCTCCTTACGTAGGCTGTTGCGTCTTTGGACAAGGCTGGCCACCAGTACCCTTGTGTGATGATTCTTTTGGCCAAGGGTCTTCCCCCTATGTGGCTAGAGCAAGAACCCTCATGAACTTCCTGTAAGATCCGAGGAACTTCCGTGGTATGCACACATCTGAGGAGAGGTAATAGAAATCCCTTCTTGTACAAGACGTCTCCTATCATTGAGAACTTGGCAGCCCTATATCTCAATTTCCTCCTCTCTAGCTTGGACTCGGGTAGCTCTCCCTCTCTGATATATCTGACGAGTGGGTCCATCCGCGAGTCTCCTAAGTTCAAATTGTGACAAGGGTTACATACCTCTTCTTCCTCGATGGTTGCCTTCCCCAAGATCTTGACCGGAACTGTCCTTTTAACGTCTGTCTTCGTCGCCGAGGCCAACCTTGCCAACGCGTCTACGTGGCTATTACTTTGTCGGGGAACTCTCTTCAGTTTTATCTCTTCGAAATATTCTAACATCGTTATTACCCTCTTCAAATACTTGGCCATCCTTTCATCTTTGGCCTCATAGACCCCTAATACTTGATTGACGACTAACCTTGAGTCACTGTGGAGTAGGAGTCACCTTACACAAAGAGTCTTTGCCAATGAGAGACCTGCTATCATGGCCTCATACTCGGACTCGTTGTTAGAAGCCTGGAAGTTGAATTTCAAAGCGTATTCAATGTTGGCACCATCTGGAGCTGAAAGTATCATCCCTGCACCGCTTCCACTGTCACAGGAGGAACCATCAACAAAGAGACTCCAAATGTCTATATCTGATGAGAAGGCCCCTTCTGACATGACTCCTTGTTTGAAGAGGTATCGATCTTCCTCGTTCTCCGTGACTCTTCTCCTGGCCCTTTTGGATGCGACCTCTTCCTAATCCTGAAAGAAGTTTGGTGCCGTCTCTTCCTGATCTCAGAAGATACCATGATTTGTCTTTTCCACACCCTCTAGGTCATTCTCTACCTCGGCCTCTTCCCATGTGAACTCAGCAATAAAGTCTACGAGAGCTTGCCCTTTGATGGCTGTCCTAGGTTGGTAGGTAAGGTCATACTCCCCCAACTCAATGGCCCAGGTCATCAATCTCCTGAACTTCTCAGGTTTATGTAGGACATGTCTTAGTGGGGAGTCGGTGAGGACAACCATGGAGTGGTCTTGGAAGTAAGGCTTCATCTTCCTCGAAGCATGTATCAGGGCGTAAGCTAAGTTTTCCATGCGAGGGTAATTTTATTCAACCCCTTGAAGGACCTTACTGTTGAAATACACAGGCCTTTGGATCCCAGCGTCTTCCCGTATTATGGCTGCGCTGATGGCTGATTCGGAGATTTCCAGATACACGTATAATTTCTCCCTTGCTACAGGCCGAGATAGCAATAAGGGAGACCCCAAGTAAGACTTGAGCTGGTTGAAAGCTTCTTCGCACTCTTCATCCCACTGGAAGGCCTTTCTCAGCACCTTAAAGAATGGAAGGCACTTATTCGTTTCCCTAGAAACAAATCTGTTAAGTGCAGCCACTCTCCCCGTAAGTCTTTGGACATCTTTGATACTCCTCGGTGTCTTCATGTCAAGTAAAGCCTTGATTTTCTCAGGGTTAGATTCAATCCCTCTCTGGTTGACGATAAATCCTAAGAACTTCCCAGTCCTACTCCGAAGACACACTTCGCGGGGTTGAGTTTCATTCTGTATGAGTCCATAATATCGGAGGTCTTCTCGAGATCTGCTACATGAGTGGAGGCTTTTAAGCTCTTCGTTAGCATATCGTCTACATACACTTCCATAGTCTTACCTATTTGCTCTTCGAACATCTTATTCACAAGACGCTGGTATGTTGCCCCTATATTTTTTAGACCGAAGGGCATCACTTTGTAGCAGTACGTCCCTTTGTCGGTAATGAAGGCTGTCTTATCTGAGTCTTCAGCATCCATGAAGATCTGGTTGTAGCCTAAATACGCATCCATGAAGCTCATGATCTCATGTCCTACTGTAGCATCCACCATCTGATCTATCTAAGGTAAGGGATAGCTATCTTTTGGACAAGACCTGTTCAGGTCAGTGAAATCAACACACATTATCCACTTCCCATTGGCCTTGGGCACGATAACTGCATTCGATAACCACTCCGGATATGTGACATCTCTTATAAACTCTGCCTCCTCCAATTTTTTAACCTCTTCTCGGATGACATCGTACTTCTCTCTCGAATAGATTCTTCGTCTTTGTTTGATAGGTCGGGCATCTTTGGTCACGTTGAGCTTATGACTCATGACCTCAGGGTTGATGCCTGGCATGTCTGCGTGACTCCAAGCGAAGACACTCTGCCTCCTTCTGAGGAAGTTTATCAGCTCTTCCTTGATTTCTGACTTTAGGGCTTTGCCAACCTGGATGGTTTTTTTCGGCTCGTCCTCATTGAGGACGATGGATTCTACCTCTTTCGCGGCCTCTCCCTTTTTCAACTTTGTCTCATCTCTTGGGTCATGCGTATCAATGCTATAAGTGGTGGTTGCCCTCTTATGGGCCTCTCTCTCTTTGGCCGAGTTGAAGTAACATTCTCGCGCTATGGTCTGGTCACCTTGCACTTCCCCTACCCCATAGGGAGTTGGGAATTTTAGCATTTGATGGGCTGTCGACAGCACAGCTTCAAACTCTTTAAGGGCCACTCTTCCTATGATGAGGTTATAGGCCGAGAATACGTTCTTGTCCATTACGAAAAAATTTATCTTCCTGGTCAACCTCTTAGGCCACTCATCACCCATCCGTACGTCCATCTCATACATGCCCAAGGGGTGGACCTTTTCCCCACTAAAACCTATTAAAGGGTGATGATAGGGTACCAACCTTGCTCTACTAAGACCTAGGCTCTTGAAGCAAGGCCAAAACATCACGTCTGTCGAGCTCCCCCCGTCTATGAGGATCCTCTGCACCTCGCACCCATGCACCCTTGTTGTTATTACCAAAGGGTCATCATGGGGGGCTAAGATACCTTTGAAGTCGAGTCTGGAGAACCCAACTACAAGGGTGTCCATGTCCACCTTCTTCCTCTTCTGCACTGTATCGGAAGACGTTAGATTTACAACTTCAAGCTTGGCCACTGACTTGGCCTCTGCCACGTGAGCCTTCCTATCAGCTACTTCAGAGCCACCTCCTACAAATCCTCCGCATATGGTGTCAACACCAAACGAGATCATACCAACCCTCTTCACCAAGGGTGTTGTCATCTTTCGGCGAAAGATCCGGATCGTCTTCATCATCACCTTCTGAATCATTGTCTCTTCTGGCTGGGGCATTGTCACGGCATCTGTCATTTCTCCTTTTCTTAGGGTCATCTCTTCCCCCTTTAGGAGCCTTACCGTCCACATACTTCCTCAACTTTCCATATTTTAACATCTTTTCAATCTCATCCTTCAAGGCGAAGCATCTGTATGTAACGTGGCCATGGTCCTGGTGGAACTCGCACCATAAGTTTTTGTTCCTCTTATGTGGTGGGGCCTTAAGTTTCTCTGGCCATCTCAGAGTCCTGTCATTCTTGATCTCGTTGAGGATGTGCTCACCGCTCACAGTTAGAGGAGTATAGTGAGCGAACTTGTCATTACCCAACCTCTTCTTTCCATCTTTCTTTCTTTGGGACTTCCCACTACTACCGCGATTCTCATCCTCATATTTGGCGGCCATTGCCTCTTCTGCATTCATGACTTTTCTCGCGGTTGCCAGTAGCTCCGCCATAGACCTAGGAGGGTCTTCCGCGAGTTTCCACAATAGCTTCCCTTTCTGAAGACCCCCTATGAGGGCGGTCATGGCTATATTCTCTTCATAATCTTTGACCTCCATCTTCTCTTTGTTAAACCTGGCGATGTAGTCTCTTAGGCTCTCGTCCTTTCCCTGCTTGACATACAGCAGGTGAGTAGTCTTCTTTTGAGGTCTCACCCCAAAGCAGAAGTTGTGGATGAATCGTTCAGCCAAGCCTTTGAAGTTCTCAATTGAGTTCTTCAGAAGAGAAGTAAACCAGCTATGTGATGCTCCTGTTAAGGTCCCATAGAAGGCCCTACACTTCATCTCATCGGGTATCGACTAAATGTCTACTACCGACTGATACATCTCGATGTGATGTACAGAGTTAGTGCTTCCATCATACTTGGGAGACACCACGGGAGGTTTGAATTTAGCGGGAGTTAGGAAGCTCACTATCCTAGCCAAAAATGAAGAGCCCTCTGAGTAACCCCTTTGTAATGGGTTCCTACTTTTGATGAGGTCTCTTATCTTCTCCTCAAGCCGCTAGATAGAGTTATTCCACGGTCTTCTGCCATCGATCTGGCCGAGGTTGTCCCCGCCACCTCTAAGGGATGGACTGAGGGTTCCCCTATCGCTGTACAACGTTGGCTGTTGACCTCTTCCTGGTCCCTGCCCCTTCTTTCACGGGGTCGACCTTGGTCAGGCCGACCTTGTCTGTCCCCTCTTTGTGAACCGGCAGCACTTCTTGACCTGGATAAACTCTGTCTTAGGTCATTCACTGGACCTAACCTCTCAAAGGCTGACCCTCTGCTCAATCGATCAAAAGCTGATCCTCGCTGTTTGGCCTCTTCAGCTCTTCGGCCAGCACATCCTCGGCTCTGCTAAAGAGGACGAACCGTATTGTTCGAAACCTCATATGGCTCCCAACAATCTTTCGGGGCTTCTTCCGCCTCTAGATCGTCATACCTGTCCTCCGGGCAAGGGTTTCCTTGCCTCCCCAAGCGTAAGCGCCTAGGGTCAGCAACGTCCCTTCTCCGCTGGGGTGCAGGCTGGTCCTTCATTGGTTCCTGGGGTGGTCCCCTAGCATCAGGATGATGCTGAACAGCCGTCGGAGTGATCATATCCGGCGAGACTCTAGGTGGCCTCATCATAGTTTGGCTGAGCTGTGCAAATTGTTCCTGCATAGCTTGTTGTATTGCAGCCAAAGACCTCAAGACTGCAGCTACCTCCGCCATTTTGGACTCGAGCGGCGCCTGACTGGAACTAGGCCCCCCACCTCCGGGTGGCGAAAGAGGCGGTGGTAACTCTGGTGCCATGTGTTGCTTAGTGAAGAGCTTAAGTATCAGGTGAGCTTAATACCTTAAAAAACCTCTTTCAATGGTGAAACAGCTCCATGCGAGGGGTGGTGCCTGGTTCACCACCAGAGTCTCCGGTGAGGTTAAGTTGAAGAAGAGGAAGAAATAGCTTCTTGTTCCCACAGACGGCGCCACAGTGATGATGCTGAAAACAGCACCACACTTCAAGGTGTTTGTAAGCTCAATTCAATGTCAACAATGGCAGCACAAGGCATATAGAAGGTATACATACACAATAGAAGGAGATTAGGAGAAAAAGATTCACAACGGAATATAAGTGGTTCAGCCAATTAGGCCTACGTCCACTGTGCAAGTGTATGATGTGTATCAATGTGTAAGGGCTCTAATGGCCATAGATACAATCTCTCAAGCTCTCTCTCTACTGTGTATTTAAACAGAGTTTCAGCTAGGGTTGCTAATTTCTCCTTTTACAAGGTAGAGGATGACCTCTATATATAGTACCTAGGGGGTGTAATGTACCCCCCATGCATGCAATGAGCATGTGTGTGTTGATCTAGCCAATATGAAGAAGCCATCTGTCACTGTCATATGATGAAATATTCTCCCCACGTGTGGGGAATGATTTGTTATAACTAACTTGTGTCCACGTGCCCTTATCCAAATGTCAGTAGGTGCTCGGCCATCGCGCTTAGTCATGACCTCAGCCTGGTATAAGCCGAGGTTGATGAAGTCCAGTTGCTCGTTCAATCCGAGGTGGGCTATGAAGGTCTCGACTTTTGTTAAGCCGAGACAACGGATAGGGGTCGGCCTGGGCTGAGGTTGAGCTGGCTTGTGCTTGGAGCATCTACTGATATCTTGATGAGGTTGGCCTTGGTATAAGTATGGCTTCCTGCGACCTCGGCCAACCCCTGGCCGAGGTCGTAACATCCAGCTGAACTGTAGTGCCGCTGACCCGTATGTAGTGCCCCTTTTGATGAGGTTGGTGGCAGTGTCGGACTGGGCCGACCTTGCTATGGCCGAGGGCTGATGTCATGGACCCAAGGCTTTCCCAGCGTCGGCTACACCCTCGATCGAGGTTGACGCCTCTGAGCCGAGGTGACACTTGGGTTGGAAACAAGTGTTGATGGCCAAATTACATACGAGTTGGATCTAGAGGGGGAACAAAGATAGTAGGATCTCATAAATATGGTCTCTTATCAATAAGATCTATTCAAACAAAAAAAATAAGAAAGCCAATGTCATGGAGTTCCAGGTCGGAGATTTGGTCCTCAAAAAACTAATGCTAGTGGGAAAGGGACCTTAATATGGGAAGCTTACACCGAACTAACAGGAACCATACATGATAGAGTAAAAAAGAAATTGAAGATCCTATCACTTAACAATTAGATGGCATAATGGTACTAATTTCATGGAATACCATGAACCTAAGAAAGATTTATCATTAGGCAATTCCTTATTTTTTTTGAACATTTCCATTTATTCATATCAATAAAGATCGCTCCTTTACTCTTATGGATATGCTATGAATCTTTGAACATTAAACCCAATCAAGATGTGGTACGACTTCAAACAAGAAGTTCACCTAAGAGTCTAGAATTAAACCCACTCAAGAAGTGGTACGACTTAAAACAATTCGGTTACCTACGTTTGACATAAAACCCACTCAAGAAGTGATAAGACTGAGAACGAGCTGGTCATTTGAGAATCTAGTATTAAATCCACTCAAGTAGTGGTATGACTCAAAACAAGTTGGTCGACTATGTCTGGCATCAAATACATTCAACAAGTGGTACGACTCAAAATAAGTGGGTTATGCCTGGAATTAAACCCACCTAAAAAGGATGGTACAACCCAATATGGCAGGTTGTCTGAGAATATTGATAAATGCACCTAAGAATCAGGTTGTACCGAAACACCCTAAATAGTTTATTTGCTTGAGTATACACTATTTAGTGTTTCAACTAATTAGATTGTTTTGAAAAAACTTTTTAGTTTGATTTCACTATTTTTTTGGTATATTATGTATTTGCGTATCAACTATCCAAGTCTATTCAAGTCTCAAGACTCACTCAAAGTTCATATCCGAGAAAAGGTAAAAACCAAACTAGATGCACATACCACTTTAGCACAATTGACACGTTTTAGGTACTCATGCATATTATATTAAAATCAATTGATTATGTGCTTAAAATAATTTTTTAAATGTAAAATTGGAATAATTTTTGTTTAAACATAAAATCCTAATTTTAAAATAAAATTTTAAAATTATTTTTGAATATTAATTGAATTTTTAAACAATGTTTTTGTTTAATATAAAATGTCATTTTTCTGTATATGGCTTGAACTAATACACTTGTGTTTTCTCTCACATATAATCTGAATGCGTCCTCTCCATACATAAGGTTTTGATCTTATAATGCCTACTTTGCTCAAGTTCCATGATCCTTATGACATTTGACTCAATAATAATAGGCTTTTGACACACTAGCTATCCTATCTTAGGCATCCAATTCATTACCATCACTTACTAGAGCATGTTATATTTTCTAGTAAACCTCTAGTTGTAGGTTTCGAGTTTAAGGCACCAGTTTTTATAAAATATTCATTAACCTCATGTAATGGTGGCCACCTATACCTATTGTTAGGATCACTCATTTGCAGCCTTAGAGTCTGATTGTAAGGCTATATAAAGCCTCTGCTGGTTTGACAGAATGTATATTTCTTTGATCATATAGGATTTTAACCGTTATATTCTTTTTAGAGATATCTTAGCCACTGGTTTCATTTATAACATTAAATGCCTTTCATTTTTTTTGCCAAACTTAAAATTTGTTCAAAACCATGGTATTTTACATGTGATGTTCCTAACTGCAGACTGAACTGACATGACATAACTCTGATCATTATTCAAAAAGGGAATTAAAAACTGAGGTACGAGCAGAAAAATACTAAAACAAAATGGACTCAACACTGATGTTGCAATAAGGGCATCAACACAAGTATTGGCTTCACAAAAATAGAGGTTGAACGTGACATGGTGGAACCTAAGGAGGGATTCATGTATGGCTTAGGTCAAATCCACGTGGGCTGGATGTTGAGATAATTTCGTGGTAGTCATATGGATTGCGAATTTACAGTTTGTTTCTATATCAATACATTTTATTCCCTCATGAAAGCTAGATCTAGGCCCATTTTCAAGGCCTAAAGATCAGCTGTTAATGATGACACATAACCAATATTGTGAGTAAAGCTGAAGAAGAGCTGGCCCTAAGAGTTTTGGATAAGTCCACCAATGGGCGTAAGGCCAGTAACGTGGGATTTTGCTCCGTTAGTATTGCATTTAAATAAAGGTTGAGTCGGAGGATTCTAAGAAACAAGAATCTGTCTGGTAACCCCCTCAGACTGGGACCGCTAGATGTTACAGATGTGGAGGAATTGAGAGAGTTGGTCAGACACCGTATGCATAATAAGAGATTGTACTATCAGTTTGTGATGGAAGATAGCGTCATTTCACAAGCCATAAGAACGATCTGATTGCTTGGTTAGTTTTCGGAAAGATTTCGCATCGCGCTATTTGAGAGAGCAGCAGCAGCGGAAATATTGCGACTTCTTAAATAAAAAACCAATTTTAATTAATCCCAAATTTTAGTTAAACCCTAAGACATGCATCTAGATGATTTATCAAATGAAATATAGCATGCAGGATAAAAATAAACAAATTATATATAAAACCCTTTTAACACAAACAAACCCTAAACATGCAGCAGTATGTGATTGAATAAATAGATAATCTACGCAAGAACATTCAAACACATGAAATTAAGGAAAAATCCCCCAAAGGGGCAAAACCATTTATTTTCACTATAATTTGTAAGAAAACGGCTTACAATCGGATTACAATGAAAATACAAGTTGACTAAGAATTACCCTCGGGTTTGAACGTCCAAAATTATCCCTTTCCAGTAGGGCTGCAATGAAGAAGAAGAACGGTCTCCTCCACAAGGGTTGAACAAAGCAAAGTTGTGTTCTTGGGTTGCAAACGGATTCACAAATATTTGGCAAGGATGTGTGAATCAAAACATGAGTCTTGGGACTCAAAAAATATGAAGACTAGATGTATTTGGACTCTCAAAAACGTCTTCTAAAGTCTTGCAAAACAACTCCCCCGAAGTTGGTATTTATAGGAAAAAATATGAAGAGTTCCATGTTTTTAAAACTCTAAAATTCTATCCAGCGTACAAAAAAAACAGCATTCTTTAAGGAATTTTCTCTATCTTCAAAAGGCCATAACTCCTTCACCGTAGCTAAGATTGAGGTGCCGTTTTTTCCAGTATCTTCGTTGCGGCGAGCTCTTCAACTTTCTAGTTGACCAAACCTCCGAACTATGGATGTAAAATTACGAAAATGCCCTTGAACTCTCCTATAGTGCCTTTTTCACTGTTTTGACTTCCCTTGCGTACCACTTGCATTAAGTCCCTAAAATCTTGGACCATGAAGTCGTTGAGGCAGATGTGGGACATATTAATAGAGATGTTGAATGCTTGATTCCCGGAATTCGGATAGAGGCCGTCATGTGAGATCGTGAGGTGACGTGCCAAATGTAACCGAATGTAGCGGCGTATGACATACAAAACTGTAAGATAACGGACATGAGAATTATGTCCTTACAAATCTCCCCCTATGTCTATGCCGGTACATACATAAAAATCCGAATTATCAAGTAACAAAAATGCCTATACAAATCTACCCTTCCATGAACCCAAAACTGGAAAGATAAAAATCAATAAGTCTTCATCGTTTGTCCTTCAAGTCTTCAATACATTCAAAGCTTTTCTCATCAGGGTGTGCATTTCAGAAATCATCAATGTAGTACCTACACACATGAGACAAAGCAAAATACCAAAGTGACGTATCGAGTTTGAAATGAGATAAACATAATACCAATATATGATAAGCATAAGACAAATCTCAAAAACTCCCCCATAATATGATAATTTTTTCTCCCCCTTTTTATGATGTCCCCAAATAGACAAATAAGAAGAATGAATCAAACAAGAAAAATCGGGGTGTCACGGTATACAAAAAAATACAAACTATTTTTGATTTTTAAAATTTTTCATACAAAGATAGGATACCAATATGAACAAATATGATACAAAAATCACACCATGGATTTTGACTCAAACAACCAAGTCATGGAAACGGAATGAATGGGTGTGAACACATTCGATAGGTAAATCAACTCAATCAATCATATTTGCACGATGCATATGTGTACCCCTAACGAATGAGCATCAAAAGTATCCTTAGGTGTAAAAAATTTGTTGAATTTAGATGACATCGTCTTATGCAAATCAACAAATCAAAGTCAAAGTGATTTCCACACCAATAACGTCCAAAACTATGTAGCGCATTTTCAAGCATTTCAAGGACGTGCAAACCCGTTATAAAATCTCCAACCAAACTCCCTCATATATATTTTCTTTTAGAGGTAATCTAAATTCTCAAACTTTGGAGAATTGGTGCAAAAACCTATATGGCCCATAATTGGCATGAATTTCTTTTTATTGCCTTTCAATTTTTTCGGGCTCTTTTAAACCTCTTTGGACCCCGGATAATAAAATACCTCCATTTTTTAGGTCCAATTCAACGGTGGCTTTTGCGCAAAGGATAGATAATTACCTTTCGCAGCCCCTCCCCATTTTTAAATAAAGCACACAAACTCACAAAACGGTTCTTATATGCACAATTTCCTTATCAAAAAAAATTATCGCGCTTGGTTCGTTTTAAGGATAGGATTGAAGTGAAAACACCCAACCAACATGTGATAAGACAAGCACAATAATCAAATAAATCCGTGCATGTGTGCAATAAAGGAAACATGAGTCAAACATGTAGGAAGTAACAATTAATTACATCTTAATGACTCCAAACATTATAAAGCACATGGATGAATTGACATATTGTCTCAAAACACTATCAAATAGTCACATGAAAATAATGGAATGATGTTGTGACTCGGTCATCCTAAGTGTTCATCCATAAAAGGTGCAAACCAAATACAAAAATCTTTTTGGATTTTCTTAAAATTTTAACAAACTAATTTTTTTTGTATTTTTCAAAAATTTTCAAAAAAATATATACAAAAGGTACAAGTCATCACACTAGTAAAAATATATCATGAAACCACAACTAGTGTATGACAAACATGCAATCACAATCAACCAAAATATTTCACATGGGGTGAATCACGTGCAAGCAAACGGGAATCGTGGACAAATAAACCATAAGCCTCTAAATCCGATTTTCTAACCCAAATTGATGTGTAACGAAGTGTGGGGGTTTTGGGAATAGAATTTATTCTTTCATTAACCTTCTTAGGTCCATTTAAAAGCTTATAACAAAAGTGCCTAAGATGACCTTGCCTACCACAATGTGTGCAAGAGTAAATCGGGCGATTTGTGTTCCCTAAAGGTGGCCCTCTCCTCAAATTTATCGGTTGCTCTCTCCGAATTTGCCTAGGTGGGTCTCTCCTAATGATCCTAGGAGGTTTTCTCACACATGTGGGAATGGGTGCAACATATTTTTCAAGACCAATCCCACCCCTATCCGTTTTGATCTCGACTGTGCCTAAAATCTTATCAAGTTTTTCAGACCTAGACTCCAAATCAAATTTCACTTTACTTGAATCTTTCAATTTCACCTCAAGTTCACCTATCCTAGATTCAAGTACTAGTTTAGAATCCTCAAACTCTAAAAGCTCCTTTTTCATAGTCTCCATCAACCCTCTAAGACTATCTCTCTCACCCTCGACGTACTCAAGCTTCTCTTTCAAAATTTTCTCATGTGCCCTAAGTTCTTTAATTAAAAAATCATTATTTTTTATGGCACACTCTTTCAATTGAGCTTTCAATTTCAAATTTTCTTTCTTTGTTTTCAAAGTTTCAGCATAAAGTTCATTGAAAGCAGTTTGCAAGCCATGCTCATCTACACTTTCCTCCTCACTTTCATCCACACTCCCATCACTTTCACTATCATCACTAATCACACGGATGGGAAACTCTCGCCTAGAAGCATAAAAAACTTCTTCTTTCGAATCACAATCACTAAGGGTAGAAACATGAGAAATCGATTTATTCAATTTCTTCTTTAAATTTGTGGTACACTCATGTAACGTGTGACCAACACCCTCACAACAAGGACACCTCTCAGATTCGTTTTCAACAGAAGATTTAAAACAAGAGTTTGTGTGAATTTTCCAAAACTTTTCAAAAATTTGACATCGAAGATCATCAAAACCATCAAAATCCATTTTTGTGCAAAATCAGAATCAAAACACAATAACTTAGTGCAACAGGCTCTGATACCAATTTGACTTGTAAACGTGAGTAGACAAATTATATCAGAGAGTAAATCCTCGAAAAATCAGGATCACGCGATAAATTCGCGTAACCCGCTCTGATACCAAATTTGAGAGAGCAGCAGCAGCGAAAATATTGCGACTTCTCAAATAAAAAACCAATTTTAATTAATCCCAAATTTTAGTTAAACCCTAAGACATGCATCTAGATGATTTATCAAATGAAATATAGCATGCAGGATAAAAATAAACAAATTATATATAAAACCCTTTTAACACAAACAAACCCTAAACATGCAGCAGTATGTGATTGAATAAATAGATAATCTACGCAAGAACATTCAAACACATGAAATTAAGGAAAAATCCCCCAAAGGGGCAAAACCATTTATTTTCACTATAATTTGTAAGAAAACGGCTTACAATCGGATTACAATGAAAATACAAGTTGACTAAGAATTACCCTCGGGTATCGGATTCTGTAGTCGCGGCTGAAATTATCCCTTTTCAGTAGGGCTGCAATGAAGAAGAAGAACGGTCTCCTCCACAAGGGTTGAACAAACCAAAGTTGTGTTCTTGGGTTGCAAACGGATTCACAAATATTTGGCAAGGATGTGTGAATCAAAACATGAGTCTTGGGACTCAAAAAATATGAAGACTAGATGTATTTGGACTCTCAAAAATGTCTTCTAAAGTCTTGCAAAACAACTCCCCCGAAGTTGGTATTTATAGGAAAAAATATGAAGAGTCCCATGTTTTTAAAACTCTAAAATTCTATCCAGCGTACAAAAAAAACAGCATTCTTTAAGGAATTTTCTCTATCTTCAAAAGGCCATAACTCCTTCACCATAGCTCGGATTGAGGTGCCGTTTTTTCCAGTATCTTCGTTGAGGCGAGCTCTTCAACTTTCTAGTTGACCAAACCTCCGAACTATGTATGTAAAATTACGAAAATGCCCTTGAACTCTCCTATAGTGCCATTTTTTCACTGTTTTGACTTCCCTTGCGTACCACTTGCATTTAGTCCCTAAAATCTTGGACCGTGAAGTCGTTGAGGTAGATGTGGGACATATTAATGGAGATGTTGAATGCTTGATTCCCAAAATTCGGATAGAGGCCGTCATGTGAGATCGTGAGGTGACGTGCCAAATGTAACCGAATGTAGCGGCGTATGACATACAAAACTGTAAGATAACGGACATGAGAATTATGTCCTTACACTATTAAACTTCGAAGAATGGATATGGGAGAGTAATAGTTCTCGACGTGAAGCGTACGCACTTGAAAAAAATATCGGGCATTCCGTGAAAGTGTGGGTGTTAGAGTCCGTAAGACCGCATAGAGGACAGTCAGCCAAAGGGAGTTTGTGGTAGTAAATTAGTCTGTCAATCATGGGCATACCTTGATGCCCTAAAAACCACATAAAGGTTTTTAATTTAGGCAGTAGTTCACTTTGCCATAGCCACATCCATGGAAGAGATAGGGTGTGTTGCTGAATAGAGCCTTGATTTAGCTATCGACATATATCTTTCATCGCAAATGTACCCGTGCTACTGTGCCACCAGTAAGGTAAATCTCGATCAGCTGTGGGTGAGATATAAACCACTTGAACATAGAGCAAAAGGTCAATCGGCAGATATTGAGATAACACAATAAGATTCCACTAATGGTTACAAATAAAGTGGGATAGCTTATAAGGGTTCCTGAAGAACCCAAATTTAATGACCAAGGGAAATAGCGCTAGGTCCAATATGCCATTTGAATCCCTTTTCGAGCAAGGCAGTGAGCTGCACTTCTCAATTCCAAAACCAAGATGCATTGTGAGCTCGGTGGGCCTCTCCCAATGTGGAGCCAGTATAATATTTGAATTTAATAACATGAGCCCAGAGATTATTCGGCTTGGAGAACAACTTCCATAGAAGCTTAAGCATGAAGGCAGTGTTAAGATTGTGAAGATTTTTAATTCCCAGCCCTTCATAGTTCTTAGGAAGGGTGATGGTTGACCAAGGGATGGTGGGTGTTTTATGCGAAGAAGTGGTGACATTCCATAAAAAAATTGTAATCTTCTTAGTGAGGGTATTTAGAATGCACTTAGATAAAGGAAATGTTGACATACTTCCGACGGGGAGCGATGTACATACGTCATTAATAAGCGTAGACTGGCTAGCATAAGAGACAAAGTAAGAATACCACATCTGTAGTCGGGAATCAAGGTCCTCTATGAGATCAAGAGATAGGCTGCGCATAATATGCCCCGTGATAAGGGGTAGGCTAAGGTATTTTTCTTGGCCAGGGTTGCGATGAAAACCTAGCGTGGCCCACATTGTCTGCATTACTAGTCGCAGGGTTGAGGGGCCAAAGGTAATCATGGATTTGTCATGATTAACATCTTGACCTGAGAAAAGTGAAAATTCATACAAGATCATCCTAAAATGAGTGATAGTAGAAGGGCTTGGATGTAAAAAAAAGATATCGTCATCAGTAAAAGCCAGCCCCATGATCCTAGGGCCAGTCACGGATGGACTGAGGGCTGCCATTAATTTTTTACAATAGTATTGATCAATTTTCCTAATGAGGACATTAAGTCCTAGAACAGAAATAAGTGAGGACAAAGGGTCACCTTGATGGAGGCCCCGAGAAGACCAAAACCTAAGTCCAAGGTGGCCATTAATCAGAGTTTGAAAAAAAGGGGTGGCTATGCAAGCATAAATGTATTTGATCCAGGGTGACAGGAAGTCATGCTGCTAGAGCACCCAGTAAATAAAATACCACTCCATTTGGTCAAACTCTTTAGAAAGATTGATTTTAATAGACGAACTCCACTTTTTAGATTTTTATTTACATATCATATGGAGCATATCATATGCAATGAGGATCTTATATTGGATGTGGCACCGGGCCACAAAAGTCGCCTAATAGGGAGTGATCAGCGACTGCAGAAGGAGTCGCATACGAGCCACCATGATGGATTAAATGAGTTTATAGATTACATTCCAAAGACTGATGGGTCGGTAATGGGAAATTTTTGTTTTGTTGTAACTCTTGGGAATAAAGATTAATAATGTGTGGCTGAGGTCTTGCGGAATCAACCCAGAGGAAACAAAAATAAAAAATAATGCCGCACACCGTTTGTCAAATCTCATTCCAATGTATGAGATAAAATTCTACCGTAAGGCCGTTAGGCCCCGAACTTTTATTTTGATACATCCGTTTAAGGGTGGATCACATTTCACGCTCTGTAATAGGATCTAGTAATTTTATTTTATCCTCCTCCATTAACCTAACAAATGGGTAACTTCCTATTGGCGGGAGAGGGTCAGTAGTTTGAAAAAGGGTCTCGTAGAACGATTGGAACTGAGTGTAAATTGTAGAAGGAGTTTTATGCCACCCAGTGTCAGGGTTTAAGATAATGAAAATGGTTAACACGTCAGTGATGAGAAAAACAGTCGTGAAAGAATTTTTTGTTAGTGTCACCATCTAGGTTCGATTTAAGCTTGCATTTGTTTTTCCAATATAATGCTTCCTGCGCAAGATGGTAGGCCAAGTCTTCTTATATCTCATTTTCTTATTGGAGCAAGGCTAGATTTGGCTACCGTTGTATCAACTCATGAGTGCATGGTAGCTGTTGTTGGAGGAGGGAAATATTTGTCTTCATGGTACCAAAAACTTAATTTTTCCATGAAGTGGCACTGTGTCAGAAGAGTTGGGATTTTCGAATGAAGAAGGTAGCCGGCGGCCCTTCCATTGACTGAGTCCATTAGGAATGGATCATCTCGTGAAAAGATGGATACTCTGACCATTCCTTACAATAGATAAAACGTTGCACCGTGTAAGGGGCATACTATTGAGTAATATTGGACAGTGGTCATAGCCCACGTTCAGGAGATGGCTAACACTCGTGTTGGGATATAAATCCCACCACTGCCTATTCACGAGCCCCCAGTATAACCTTTCGTGCACATAGTGCCCAAAATACGTATTGGATTTCAAGGTAAATGAAGGGCCATGAAACCCTAGATCAAAAAGATTATTGTCATCATACAGTCTCTAAGAGCTTTTGCACAGGTTAGGTAAAATATCTGGCCATATAACTTTTCATGCGGTGTACTATTAAAATCCCCGAGAAGCACCCAAGGATTGTTTATAGTAGTGGATAGATGATGTAAATCATGCCATACCTAGGATTTGGCTGGAGGGTTGGGAGGCATATAAACTGCTGTAAACTCCATAGGACCTGCATCAGAATCATGGTGGATTATTACATGAATGAACCTTGGAGAGACTGCCACTTCATTAGCTGTAATATGGACTTCCATCCACAGCACCCAAATGCCACCAGACTGGCCTAAAGTAGCGGAGACAATGTGATTACGGAATGGGAATTGACCAATTTACATAACATATCTTTGAGAATCCAGGCGAGTATCCAGAATAACTAACAGGTGGGGCCTGTGTCGCGTCATAAAATTCATAAGGTCAGGAAGGAAGTTAGGGCGCCTCGTTCCCCTAGCGTTCCACAACATGATCCTCATTAATTGGAGTGGAACATGAGATGTCATCATACTTCGCTATGGGAGTATGTACACATATTTGTTTGGAAGAAGTGGATTGATTAGTAACTGGGCCTCGTTTGGCACCGGATATGCATGGAAGGTGAATATCAAGACCGGGATTGTGAGAGACCTGTCACGATGTTGTCCTAATTCGAGTGCTCTTGGCAAGTGGAGGCCCATGTCAGTAATTCCCATAATGCCCTTATTTATCTCTAGTGAAAAATTTACCATGCAACCCTAATGTTGTGTTGGCGATCATGTCCGGTAAAGCTTCATGTGTACCAACGGTGCCATTAATTTTTTCGGTATCCTGTTGAGAAGTCCGACGAGGTCTATGCTTGATAACTTGCCATTATTTAATATTATCATTTTTACCAATGCTATGCATCATGTTTTCCATAATTATCGAACCCTATTTTTTGCACTTTTCTTGTGTGTGTCCAAAAATGTCGTAATGGAAACAAATATCTGTTTTAAGCTCAAAGACAATGCTGTTAGAAATATTACGGATACAAATTTGGAAACAAAGCTACAAGTCAGCAGGTCACATGACTTATTAAAAGGGAAACTACCTAGTCTTTCTCCTAGTTTATAGCAACAACTCTTTTGTAACATCTATATTGTAACAGCTTCTTTACTTCTCCTAGTTTATAGCAACAGCTCTTTTGTAATAGCTATATTGTAACAGCTTCTTTACTTTGTATTTTTTATATAAACCGTAGGCCTGTTTGTTGCTATATAAATGCAGCCTTTACTTCAATAATAAAGTAAGTAAAGTTACAGATATCGAGCATTGAGTATTGAGAATATCTCTCATGGTATCAGAGCCCCATGTGTTAACTATGGCTGCCTCAAACTCAAACTTAGGACTCTCATTATCTGTCAACTCTTTACATCAACTAATTTCTATATGCACTATCAAACTCAAGCCTACAAATTACCTTGTATGGAGAAACCAAATGTTGCAACTGATGCAAACCATGAAAGTGGATGACTTAATCCGTGAAGACTCAAAAAATCAGAAGGTTGGGAAGAAAAGGATCTACTTCTTCGAAGTTGGATCTCTTCCACAATCACTGAAGAATGTGTGTATTTAACCATTGGATGCACAACCGCAAAAGAACTTTGGCTATGTCTTGAAGAAAATTATCTTCAAGCTACAAAAGAGAAAGAGTTCCAATTAAAGGAGCAAATTCAGAATATCAAACTTGAAGGTAAGTCTATTGATGACTATGTTAAAGCATTCAAAAGGATTTGTGATGACCTAGCTGCCATTCACAAACCCTTGGATGAAGATACAAAAGTTATTACTTTTGCTAATGGATTGGGAAAACAATATAAGACATTCAGAACAGTGATGATTGGAAAACCTCCCTATCCTACATTAGCAAGTTTAATAACCTCTCTCAGGGGTATTGAAATGAGAGAATAAAAAGAAGATATACCTAATCACAACATGACCTATCAAGTTCAAAGACAGCCCTTCCAAGGACGATCACAGAGAGGAAGAGGATCATACAATAATTTTCAATTCAGCTCAAGAGGAAGGGGATTCCAACCTTCAAGCTACCATTATCCACGGCCAAAACTCCGTGCACCAAGCCCACATTTCCATGCAATTAACCAACATAATTCTCTCAATAATGATCAAATGGAAACTGGAACAAAAGCACAAAGGCAGGAGGCTTGCCAAATATGTGGAAGGACAAACCATCTTGCTGTGACCTGCTATTACTGGTGGGATCATTCATTTCAGAGCCCGGAGAAGACACAACAAGCTTATGCAGTCTCAAACTTTCATGATCAACAAGGAGATCAGCTCTATGCAGACTCAGGTGCGACTTCTCATATGGTGAACAACACATGTATGCTTTCTAAACTTGAGCCATATTATAGAAATGACAAAGTTGTTGTAGGAAATGGTTCTCAACTTACCATTACCTACACTGGTCAAAAGGAAATAAATCCAAAGTTAAAACTTAAAAATAACCTTGTAGTTCCAAACTTGCATAAAAATCTTGTCTCGCTTAGTCAACTTACAAAAGAAAATGATTGCACTATAGAATTTACTAACTGTGGTTTTGCTGTTAAGGACAAGACAACCAAGGAAGTACTAGAAATGGGATGTATGCTTTTGAAAACAATGAAGGCTTCTAAGCTCTTAGTGCCATAAAATCAGGAAGAGCACCAGACCATATATGGCATCAAAGACTTGGGCACCCAAATTCTAATTTTTTGCATTTCTTGAATAAATTAGGAAACTTAGATGTAAGTCATTGGAACAAGCAGAACACTATTTGTGTAAGTTGCCAATTATGAAAGAGCTGTAGGCTTTCTTTTTAGCAAAATAATAAAATATCTAATGTCCCTTTTGAAAAAGTTCATTGTGATCTTTGGGGGCCAGCTCCTGTTTCATCAAACCAAAACATGAGATGTTATGTTATTTTCATTGATAAGCACAAGATACACTTGGCTCTATCCTCTAAAGAAAAAATATCAATTCTATGAAATATTTGTAAAATTTCAAAATATGATTGAAACTCAGTTCAGTCATAAAATTAAAATTTTCCAATGTGATGGTGGTGGTGAGTTTGTGAAAACATAATTTTTGAATACTCTAGATAATTTGGCCATAATAAGGCATATTTAATGTCCTCATACACCTGAACAAAATGGAGTTGCAGAAAGAAAACACAGGCACATTGTAGAAACAAGTCTCACCTTGTTATTCCATGCAAAAGTACCTCTTTTTCTTTGGGTAGAGGCTTTCATGACTGCTGTATTTTTAATTAACAGACTTCCTTCAAAGGTCTTAGGAATGGAGACTCCTTTTTTTTTAAATTTATG
This sequence comes from Sambucus nigra, assembly GCA_949130495.1. NCBI lineage: Eukaryota > Viridiplantae > Streptophyta > Magnoliopsida > Dipsacales > Adoxaceae > Sambucus > Sambucus nigra. Next base: position 136,294,637 of record OX422219.1, read on the forward strand.
ATACTCATCCTAACTATACATCTCTGAAAGTATTTGGATGCAGGTGTTTCCCATATTTAAGAAAGAAAACCAACCATAAATTTGAACCAAAAACTCTTCCATGTGTTTTTATTGGATATAGCAATCTCCATAAAGGGTATAGGTGTTATCACCCATCAACCAAAAGAGTATACATATCTAGACATGTGGTATTTGATGAACTAATACTGCCTTTTATTGACCCTTCAAAAAATTTCACTCCACAAACTGATTCTTCGGTACTAACCACTTTTGAAGAATTTATGGTCAAAGAAAATAAAGAGGAAATGGTTGTTATAGTAAATAAATCTGTATTTGACCTAGAACATAACCAAGACATCACTAGCACTGCCCTAGGCCCTATCAACTCCCATCAAAATGTCAGTACCATCACTGACCAAGTTTTTAAAAATACTTCAACCTCATCCAACATTTCAGCCCCCCTTGCGTCTGATTTAATAAACACAACTATCAAAATTTTTTTGAGACCTGTTACTGACCATGTCCTTCAACAAGGACTACCTATTGACCCAACTGTTGAAACCATAACTCTACATTTAAAAAATGACGGACAGCCTATAGTGACAGAAACTGTTACTAGCCAGCCTTATAAACCAAGGGCGCATATACACAAGTCAGGAGACTCAACTGATGAGTCCGTACCTCATCATACCTGCCCCACTGAGTACACCGGACAACAATTAAATGAGATGTCTACTCATCTTATTTTTTTTGAATCTCAACACCTGCCAAATGAGTCGGCAGCATTTGGCCAAAACATCAATACACGAGTTTATCCTCAAACTCTTACCTCAAACGCAGATGAGTGTACCACAACCTTATCTTGTCCCATCCAATATCCTAGTCTGTCTGTGGACAGCTTGTCTAATCTGGATTAGTCTGAGAACGACCAACTCCATTCACCCATCTCTTTATCACCCACAAGTATACAAAAGTTACAAAGTATAGACTTAATTATTGATCTCCCTTTTGAACACACCTCTGACACAAATACACATTCCATGATTACTTGTGCTAAATCCAAACCACACTCTCAAGCACATATTACTACTGTAAATCCAATTTTATTAGAACCTCTATCTTTATCTCATGCTCTCACACAACCACGGTGGGTGGAAGCTATGAATGAAGAATTAAAAGCCCTTCAGCAAAACCAAACCTGGACACTTATTCCCTATCATCCATCAATGCATGTCATAGGTACTAAATGGGTATTCAAAACGAAGAAAAATGCAGATGGAACTTTGGATAGATATAAAGCACGTTTAGTAGCTCAAGGTTTTCGTCAAATTGAAAGCATAGACTATGTTGAAACATTCAGCCCTGTGGTAAAACATGCCACTATTCGTACGATTCTTTCCATAGCGGTGATGAAGAACTGGCCCCTGCATCAACTAGATGTTAAAAATGCTTTTCTCCATGGCACACTTAAAGAAACTGTGTATATGAAACAACCTCCTGGGTTTGTCAACTCTTTTCTTCCTCATCATGTGTGCCTACTTCATAAATCTATTTATGGGCTAAAACAAGCTCCTCGTGCATGGTTTGATAAATTTAGCTCATATTTACTTCAACATGGTTTCTTTTGTAGCACAGCAGATTCATCTCTATTTATTTATACTCACCAATCTGTGATTATTCTTCTTTTAGTCTATGTAGATGATATCATAGTTACGAGTAATACTTCTATTCACATGAACAAGTTTATTGATGAACTTGGGACAGCATTCTCCATAAAAGATTTGGGATCACTTCACTATTTTCTTGGTATTCAAGTTAAACCCTTTAATGATGGTTTATTTCTTACTCAAGAAACATATGCTGAGAAGTTAATTAAACTCACACACATGGAGAACTCAAAGGCAACCACCACTCCTGCAGCTCCTCTGTCTCATTCAATTGCTACTTACAAAGATCACTCATCTTCTACTACAATGACTTCTACATAATTTCTCTCACTCGTTGGCGCACTATAGTATCTTACTCTGACTTGGCCCGATCTCACATATGCAGTAAATAATGTTTGCCAATTTATGCATGATCCTCAACCTGTTCATATTCAAGCACTAAAAAGGACTCTTCGATATGTTAAAGGACCATTCGTCATGGTATCCAGTTACTATCCCAATCAAGCTATAATTTATATGGATTCTCTGATGCTGATTGGGCTGGATGTACCTTGACTAGACGCTCCACATCTGGTTATTGCATTTTCCTTGGCTCCAACTGTATTTCATGGGCTTCTAAGAAACAATCCACAGTGTCTCGCTCAAGTTGTGAGGCTGACTATCGTGCTCTCGCATCTGCAACGGCAGAACTCAAATGGGTTCAACATCTTCTCCATGATATTGGCTTCTGTCTTAACAGTCCTCCACTATTACTATGTGATAATATCAGTGCTCTGTATATGATAATTAATCCAGTATTACACGCCCGAACCAAACATGTGGAGTTATATTTTCACTTTGTACGAGAAAAGGTTACCGAAGGAACTCTTGTCACTCAATTTGTTCCATCTACTCAACAAACTGCGGACATTTTTACCAAGGCTCTCAATAGTTCCCACTTTGATAATCTACGTGCCAAGCTTGGTGTTTGTCAACCACACACCCTTCGCTTGAGGGGGGATGTTAGAAATATTCCGGATACAAATCTGGAAACAAAGCTACAAGTCAGCAGGTCACATGACCTATTAAAAGGGAAACTACCTAGTCCTTCTCCTAGTTTATAGCAACAGCTCTTTTGTAACAGCTATATTGTAACAGCTTCTTTACTTCTCCTAGTTTATAGCAACAACTCTTTTGTAACAGCTATATTGTAACAGCTTCTTTACTTTGTATTTTTTATATAAACCGTAGGCCTGTTTGTTGCTATATAAATGCAGACGTTACTTCAATAATAAAGTAAGTAGAGTTACAGATATCGAGTATTGAGTATTGAGAATATCTTTCAAATGCAACGTAAAATTTGACCTATTTTGATTTTTTGAGGCAATGGATTTTTAATATTAAATTCAATGCATATACGAGCATACCTTGCCCTTTCATTGGATTCTGTGTGTAAATCATTTTTTAATGGATTACCCAACGTTGTTGCAATACGTCGAAGAATTTCTCGATTATAATACTCGATAGGAAGTTCATGGATTTTGATCCATAAACTCATGTTTGTAATACTGGTGGTGGATGCTTAAAAATTCTTCTTGCATTGATAAGTAGTAGTCTTCTAAGAACCATGGTCCATCTGCAAGTACTGCGACATAATCATCAAGGAAAATGCTATGTGTCCCAAACAACTCCCCCAAATCATCCCCCAAATAGCTTTAAGTGTTATACCTTATGGTATGGGTCCCGCCAGGGCACAACTCATCAATGTTATTTGGGAGAAATTTGGGGGAGTTATTTGGTACCCATAGCACCACTCAATCATCAAATGAAGATAGATTTTTGAGATAAAAATTATTGCCTAAATTTGTAAAAACAATTCCCGCCTTTAGTTTCCAAAGCCTTGTCCAACGGAGTGCGAGTCTTTGTAATGGCAAGAATTTTACCAGAAGCTTAATGATGATCAAATGCTTCCATTTTTATGAGCCCGTTGTAATTATTGTATTTTAGTTTCAATGATTGGAGTGGTGACTGAAAGGTTAACTCCGTCGTCAGTTTCATATTCAGAGTCATATTCGGACTGAGTAAGTTCTTTGTCCTAAGATTTAAATAATGCATACGTTGACGTTGCATTTTGAATTTGCCAAACATATTAGATTCTATGAGTGTTGGATGGAATTGTGCCTCCTGATGTGCTCGACACCTTATCTTTGTAAGAAACAAATGGAGTTATGTTGATAGGCTTGTTTATCCGAGGGTCGATTGTTACCATATTTGTGTCCGTTCCCGTAGGTGAGGGATGATTATAGTTTGGAGGTTTAAACGAAGGAAGTTATTCTAGTAGGGTTTTATCAGGAGGAATTTTCTCGCTCACTCATTGGAGTCATAACCTAATTCTTTAACAAAAGTAATTGATAGGCCCGTATCTCAGATGCCTTTTAGTTATCATATTTAGTTTTATTGATTTCAGTTAGGGGACGTTTGGAACGTCAAGATTTAGATGTTTTGTATTACAACTGTCATACTTCTATTGAGATTCCTGTTAACCATTTATTTTGGGTGTTTTTACATGAACCGTTCTTATCCTTCTATTGAAACCATCAACGAATTATTAGTGTTTTAAATGATTATATAAAGAAACAATGTTAACTTATTAACACCCCCGAATCCAACTACTATATTTGAGACAAACATTAGCAACTAGGGCTTTCAACCTTCAGTAAAGATTTTCCCAACCCACTAACCAATCTCCACCATCATATCCTCTTTTGCCCATCTCAGCCATGGGCAGCGCCCGCCTCCATCACCGACATATATAATTTCTCAACAAGATTGTAAGACTAAATGTGTAGCTAACCATCTTAGGGAACTTCATCTCCGAACCCCCTGGGCAACTAAGTCATATACAATTCACGCTACCAATGCCGTCGATGTTGCTTTTGCCGACACCACCATCAAACTAACTTTTTAAATGTTGTATATGTATTAAATAATTGTATTTATATGCTATAACTTTCCATTTTATTTTTAAGTAGTTGAGAGAGTGTGGAGAAGCAGAAGAATCTGGGTGTTGTTTGAACTTTGATGAAATTTAGCTATATCTTCTCGGTAAGGTTTGGTTATACACTCAGAATAGGTGGTTTGAAAAATAGTCTCATTTTGCAAAATGTTTGCAACAAGGTCAATGTTTTTTTTCAATATACCCCATAAAGTGGGGGTTGCTAAATAAATATAAACCCATTTATGCGGGTGCACATGGAGTGAAGTTGTAAAAAGAAAAACTAGGTTTAAATAAAAATAATCTTTATTTTGTATCTGTTATGTGTTGTATCTTGAGTAACTAGATTTAGAAAAACATTTACTTATTTTACTAAAATAGTTTCAAAGAAAATGTTTTTTTTTATAAATCCAGATACCAACCGTTTTTTACATTTAGTGGTTTAGGGTATTTTGAACTTAGCTTCTTAATAACTTAGGGTTTATAATGACCAGATTGTTTTTAAATGATCTCATCCATACACTTCCATAAGGTTCAAGGTTCTTCCAAATGAGTGTAGAAAAATAACTCTTCTCCTCATTATTCAGATTTGTTAGGTCAGTAATTTTTTCTAGAGTGAGAAACAAATAGGGTTAAATAATTTTCTTAGAGAATGTAGAGATAGAGAGAAATATTCTAAAAGAGAGAGATAGAGAGAGAGAGTTAATTTTTCAAATTCAAACACATTGTTTGATTTCATTTTTAGACTTGTCATTTTAGTTCTTGTTTTGATAAACTCTCAATGACATTACACAACACCTTATGAGAAGAAATTAATTTCTTGTGTTAAAGTAGAGATTTTTTTGGGCTATAATGTTTAAATCAGTTTTTGTCAAAAAATAAACTATCTTAGTTATGTTATATATGATTTTTAATGACTATTTTTTTGTAATGTACACTTCTGATTTTTGTGTTAAATAGTATTCATTGTTTAAAATTATATTTCTCTTCGCATCTTAAATGTTTGTTGAATATCTTTTATACATCTATTTTTCTCTTGTATAACTTAAAGATTTTAGATTTGTTTTTAGTTAGAACACATTTTTTAGAGTGAAAATATTTTTTTTTTTTGTATCTATACGAGTGTTCTTACATTTGCTTAGAGATAATATTTTTAGGATTTTAAATATGATATCATTATTATTCTTTCTTGTTATTATATGTTGTATTCTTATGCTTATTGTGATAATTTCTATAATATGCTTAGTAGAAATATTTTGTTTAGACAAATGCATGTTTTATTTTTCTTTTCATATATTTCTTGAAAATGTTTTTGTGAAAAGAAAAATGATAAAATCGATTTTTTTTCGAATTTATAATTAATGTTTATATATCTTGTAATCTATGTGAACCGATATTATAAATTAATGTTTGAAAATACATTGTTTAAGTTTTTTCAGAAAACATAGTTTGTTGGTATTTGCAATCTTATATTGTAAATATATTCTGTTTTGTAACTATTTGTGTGAGTTGAGTTCTTGTGTATTCTTTATTTTAAAATATTTCACTACACTATATATGTTACACATTCATAATAGAATCATTTGGTTGTTAGAGTGGGTGTATCTTTAGTTAATGTGTTGGAATTACAAGAGTCGAAAGATATAAGTCAAGATTTACCTGAGAGTGGATTCTCGTGTTATGTAAATTTTTTGTTTCCTTCTTTGTTTATTTTATTGTAATTGTATATTCCATTTTAGTTCTAGTGGATTTTTATTTTACTCTGTATAGGGAGTCGTGGATGTTTTCCTACCATGTTTTGGATTTTACCACGTTAAAAAATTGCACATGTTCATCTTCCTTGCCTCATCTCCTTCTATGTATGATATATGATTTATTTGATTGGTTTAGAATAATGCTTCATAATGGATGATGACTTGAAATGTAATGTAAGTTTTATATAATAATCAAGATATTAATTTGACATTAGAATAAATCAGATTTAATTGTTCTTTAATTTTTGCATGTCTTAATATCTGATTAAGTTGAATAACATAATGTTTTAATGATTTGAGTATATAAATATGTTATAAGAAAGACTTTCATGAAATCAAAATGTTGCTTATGAGAATTTCAATTGGTATCAAAGTGGGTTGTTTCGAATATAACATTTAACTGTCTTCAGTGTGATATATTAAGTTTATGATCTTATGTTAAAAATATGATTATTTTTACCGCCTGGGCGCTAGGCCCAATGTCTCTAGTGATGCTTGGTTTATGGGAGGATAAGTTTATATTCTCGCTGAAACATGACTTGGCTTTTGAAGTATGTATAGAATGAGCAACCTATATGAATGACATGTCTTTTTCACCACTCTAACTTCGATTTTGGACTTTTTCCTATATGTAATATATACACAATAGTAAATTAAGAAGACGAACATGACATGACATGGCACATTAGGGTGCCCAATTGTTTCTACTTTCATTTGTTGATATTGATGTTGTACTCTAGCGAATTGCCCCATCCATTTGAGGGGCACAAGCGATTTAGTCCTTAGGTTACTGGAAGTTCTTTAAGGAGCTTAACCTTCTTATTTGAATTTATGATGTTAAATTTTTATATGTATGACCTCAAGGATGACAACATATAGTATTATTTTCTCAAAATTGTTTTCTCCATACTTTTTAATATCGTGGATTGTGGCATGTTAGTATTGTTAAAACAAGGTACCCGATTAGATTGAAAGATTAGTAATACTTTTTTTATTAACCAAAAACATTAGTTGAGGGTGAGAGTGAAAAGATTTATCATGTTCTTTACTCTGGTCTATGATGATCTTTTTAACCTTATATCTATTATAGCACTATTATCCTTGATAATATTTGAGTTTCATAATAAAGCTATAGGAATGTTCATTATTGATTAATCTGCCATATATACATGTTTTTCTATCTTAATCATGGTAATTATACGTCCACTGAATACATGTTTAAAAATGCAAAAGGCACTTCCTAGAATTAGTCAATGTAGGAGTGGTACTTCATTAGACCCATTTATATATTTTTATTGTAGTTATATTTTAATTCTTCTCCACATTATGATTTTATTAGCCCTTGTCTATTTGAGATAAAAAGGGGGAGAGAGTATATCATTTCTAATAGTATTGATACTTGAATCATATATATAATATCCTATTTTTAATGATTTGTCATTTTCTTTGATATCTTACATTTGTTCTAGTGAGTTTGGGTTTTCAAGTTTTATACAAGAAATCAGAAGAAGGTGTTAGGGTAACTGATGTATAATTGAGTTGTATTTTTTTTTCTAGGCTTGATATGGGTAGTTAAAATTATTTATATATGATTTAGGAATTTTACTTTTATTCTAAGAGTACATGTGATTCACTTGAACGGTGTTTTGTCATAAATATCAAAGGGGGAGATTGAAACACCCTAAATAGTTGACTTGCTTGAGTCTACACCATTTAGTATTTGAACTAATTGGATGTTTTACCAAAAAAAAAATTAGTTTAATTTCACTCTTTTTGGTACTTCATGTATTTGCATCTCAACTATTCAAGACTCGAGACTCACACAACATTCATATTCGAGAAAAGGTAAAAACCAAACCGGATGCACATATCAATTATTACACAATTGACAAGTTTTAGGCACTCAAGCACAATATATTAGAATTAATTGATCCTGAGCTTAAAATCAAATTTTAAAGTAAAATTGAAATAATTTTTGTTTAAAATTAAAATCCTGATTTTAAAATAATTTTCAGAATTATTTTGAATTTTAATTTAATTTTTAAACAATGTTTTTGTTTAATATAAAATATATATTTATGTATATGCCTTGAACTAATACACTTGTGTTTTTTCTCACACATAATCTGAATACTTTTTTGTTCATAGTTAGGGTTTTGATCTCATAGTGTGTGCTTTGATCAAGTTCCATTATCCTTGTGACATTTGACTCCCCAATAGGCTCTTGACACCTAGCTGCCATATCTTAGGCATCCAATTCATTGCCATCAGTGGCTAGAGCGGGTTGTATTTTTTTGGTAAACCTCTAGCTGTAGGTTTCATAGTTTAAGGCACCAGTTTATAAGAGACTGATTAACACCATGTGATAATGGTTGCCACCTGTACCTATTGTTAGGATCACTCATTTGGATCCTTATAGCAGCTCCGATGTTAATGTGAAGCGGGAGAATAAGAAGTGTCACGTATGATTAATAGATTATGAGTTAAAAAAGAGTTCTTCAATGAAATTTTTTAGAATGAATGTGGAGGTGATGTATCAATATTTAATATTTATAATGTGAAGTAGTCCCTCTAGATGTAGAGGCACTCTTTCACATTATGAAGAAAAAAACTAACCAATCAAAATATTTCTGTCTTGACCTTGTCATTTTCAGTCTCTCTCTACATTTTACAAACAAATAAATCACGTACATGTGTCACTCAAATTTACTTTTAGACATTTGCATTGAAGATGATTTTTTATTTACAATGTCTATATAATTTTTTTATTCCACGTAAGATACACATTATCTAATTTCCCTAGTCACATAGGAAACAACTCATATTTTCATTGGAGATGCTCTTGGAGTCTAAGTATAAGGTTGTTAAACCTGTGCCTATTTGACCGGATGTATATTTCCTTGAATAGATAGGGTTATAACCATTAGTTTCTTTTAGAGATATCTCAGCTGGTGGTTTCATTTATGACATTACATGCCTTCCAGTTGTCCCATTTGGTTTTATTGCTTTCGATTAGCGGACATTTGGAATGTCAGGATTTACATGTTTATGTAGATATATAAAATTATAGCCTCAGACGTGAGCTTGACACGTGGCAATCAATTTAATGCATCTATCCCTCTCTTCAATATATATATATATATATATATATATATATATATATATATATATATATATATATATATAAAGAGAGAGAGAGACTCATATGCGCACTAAATTTGTACATTATTTTTTTTAAATAGTAAAAAAATATTTTTTAGCCGATTTTTTGTATCATATTTAAACATTTCAAGGAACCTATATAAAAAAAATCAGCTCAAAAAACGTTGTTTTGCTATTTTAAAAAAATCGATCAAACTTTCACAGTTTTTAAAGCACTTACAAGCTACAAAAGTTTGACCAATTTTTTTAAAATAGCAAAAAAACTTTTTTGTGCTGATTTTTTTATATGGATCCGTTGAAATATTTAAATATCACATAAAAAATCAACAAAAAAATAGTATATGCCATGTGTATCCATTAATATATTTTATCTTCTTTTTCATTCAAAGAACACAATTCGAATGAAACTTAAAAAAAACCCGAATGGAATTCCTAAGAATCTCAATCATTTTTTATCTCCTTCGCTCCCCAACTTATCAAATATATATCCACTCATTTTCCTACAACAACTTCCTTAACACCTGCTTCACATTTTCTACTATCTAACACCCAATTTACCATAGTATACCAAAATGTTTGAATTGATAGGTTTGGGTACCATTCTCTTCAATACCCAATGACACATGTTTGAGGACGACAATACAATCGATAGGCAAGCGAGATCCAATGTTTGGGACACCAACACATCGAAAGTATTAATTTTAATTTATTTATTTGAAATCTGACATTTGAGATACAACTCGGGTTCTTATAGTAAAGGTTTGAATCGTGATCATTATTTGTTGTTAACAATTATTAACGATTTCAATATTGAGGTTGACATTATTTTTTTAGGTAACTACATGAGTATGTATAAACATATTAAAGTTTCTTTTATTGCACACTACCTGTTTGGTAATATACGATTTAGAAATTAACTTATTTTAGTAGCTACTGTTTTAATGTTTTTTATGTGTTTTGCAGAAGCAATTTTTTTACTAAAATTTGTGAATGATTTAATAGACTCTATTTTAATGTTTTTATGTGTTTTTTGAAAACAATTTTGTTATTATAAGTTGTTAATGATTTAGTAGCTGCTATCTTATTCCCCCGAAATGTTCTTATTTTGGTTAAACTATGATGACTATACAATTGGGTTATTCTCCAAATCACATAACGAATGCAGGTTTATGGTTAAACTGTAATCAGTATGTAATGGGTGTTTAAATATATTCATATTTAAAGAGAAACCATAGGGAGTTTACGAGTGATTACTGAATAATTTAAAGTTAATTAGGTTTCAGTGGGTATCGTTGGGCCATTTTTACTTCATGGAATGGATTATTCTCCAATGACAATGATGGAGTGCCTGGTGGTCACCATCACCACCTAACGAATGATTCCAAAACCATTTTGAATTTCCATTGCTCATTCATCAGGTAATTTGTTATCCTTCATTTGGTATAATCTGTCTTTTTTGGGTCACCGATTATTTATCGATTTTTTTTTGTTTTTATAATTTTTGCTTTAGAGAATGTATCTTCTATTTATTTTGGGTAGTATTTAGATTTATATGTTATGTAGAAGTAGTTTTGTCATTAGATGTACTTCTTGATGAAATTACAGACAAAAGAAACAAAAGTACCTGTAGAAATGAAAAGGTAGTTGGGAATGTGTTTTAATATCCTTGAATAAAATTTTGAGTGGATAATTTACGATAAAAAAATATTTCTCTATGAATTTACTTTTGATTTTCATATTATTACAATATTTGCCGAACTTAAAAAAAAACACAAACTGTAGTGACAACCCATCCAATAATTGTCTAACGACTTTTTTTTTGTATAATAGCAAAATAATCATATTGAAATGCAGTCTCAAGTTAAAAGTCTTTATTTTATTTAAAAATTAAATTTAAAAATTCAAAATCTTAGAAAGAATATTTAATTTGATATCTAAAAAAATATTAATAAGAAGGGATACTTCGAATGGTGCCGTAAGAAACATTAATACAACTGAAGGTTATGATAAAACCGAAAAAAAGGATGCACCATCACCATAAAGGGATGATGCATTAAGTATGAAAACAAGCTTTAAGACAACTATTGTAATGAATCCAGCCTCTAGGTGAGTAGCTTTCAAAAGAGAACACGAAAGCATCTTTAAATGTAATTATCAAAGGGAAAAATGATGAACCCTTCATTACTATTCAGTGTCAAAGCCAAGTTACCATTAAAACAGAAAAAAAAAAGATGAATCAACCATGTCATTGTATTTATATCCAACAACAATGAAAAATTAAACCTAAACCAATGCGAAGAAAAAATAAATCAGGGTGTTGTATTTAAGAGACCCAAACCAACAATATTATATGGTACTCCGACACCGTTTTCGGGTAAGATTAATTGTACATTTATTTATTTATATTTTTTATGAAATAGGAATTGAAAAAATAGGTTCATTTTATGTTTAATGCACCCCTGAATAATTTTTTTGTCACGTATACAGATTTGAGATGATTTTATCTTTTAACAAATTGAAAAGGTTAGCTTATTAATTTTTGGAGAAAACAAACACCAAGGGATGCTACCCAAATATATTTGGAAAATGCTATATGTATCAAGTAGTTACACCAAAAGTTATTTACCAACTGCATTAAAGTTTTGTGCCTACAGTAGCGTACAACACTTTAATGCACTTGATAAACCACTTTTGGAGTTAAAACTAGGTGCGTATAGCATTTTTCTTAGAGTGTGGAAAAGGTTGGTAGTCCATAAATACGGTAGTAAAAATAAAAAATTTATAGCGCGTTTATAACTATGGCCACGCAACGTGTGGAATGCAAGCTAGTTTTTGTATTACAATTGTTATACTTCTATTAATATTCCTGTTAACCATTTATTTTGTATCCGTTATGTGTTGCATCTTGAGTAACTAGAGTTAGAAAAACATTTACTTGTTTTACTCAAATAATTTTAAGGAAAATGTGTTATATAAATCAAGATACCAACCGTTGTTTACATTTAGTTGTTTAGGGTATTTTGAACTCGGCTTCTTAAGAAGCATTGTTTATAACCATTTGATCACTTTTAAATGATCTCATCCATACCCATCCCTAAAGTTATAAGTTCTTCCAAATGAGCGTATGAAAAGAAATCTTCTCTTGATTATTAAGATTGGTTAGGTCAGTCATTTTTTTAAAAGTGATAAACAAATAAGATTAGAAAATTTTCTTAAAGAGTGTAGAGATAAAGAAAAATATTCTGTGTGAGAGAGAGAGCTAATTTTTCAGATTCAAACACATTGTTTCATTTTTTACTCTTGTTATTTTAGTTTTTATTTTGAAAAACTCTGAATTATCTTACACAACACCTTATGAGAACAAATTGATTACTTGTGTTGTAGTAGAAAGTATTTTGTGTTTTAATCGTTAGATTGTTTTTGTAAAATATAAAATCCTTTTAGTTATATTAGATATCATTTTTAATGAATAATTTTTTGTGATCTAACAATTCTGATTTTTGTGTTTAATTATATTTGTTGTTTAAATTCAAATTTCTTTTCGAATCTTAAATGTTTGTTGAATATCTTTTACACATCTATTTTTTTTATAACTAAAAGTTTTGAGACTTTCTTTAGTGAGAACAAGTTTTTTAGATTGAAAATAAATTTTGTGTCTCCATACGAGTGTTCTTCCATTTACTTTGAAATAATGTTTTTATGATTTTAAATATGATGTCATTGTTATTCTTTCTTTATTATTGCATGTTATATTGTCATGCTTATTGTGATAATTTCTCTAATATCTTTAATAGATTTGTTTAAACAAATGCATGCTTTATTTTTCTTTTATGATATTTCTAAATAATGTTTTTATGAAAAGAAAAATGATGAAATTGATTTTTTCAGATTTGTGATTAATGTTTATATATCTTGAGATCTATATGAACCGATATTATTAATTAATGTTTGAAATTCTATTTTATAAGTTTTTTACAAAACTTAGTTTATTGGTATTTAAAATCTTGTCTTATATATATATATATATATATATATATATATATATTCTATTTTGTAACTATTTGTGAGAGTTGAGTTCTTGAATGTTGTGCATTTTAAAATATTTCACCGCAGTATATATGTTACACATTCACGATAGAATCGTTTGGTTGTTATAGTGGGTATACCTATAGTTTACGTGTTGAAATTGTATGAGTCAGAAGACACAAGTGAAGCTTTGCCTAAGAGTAGATTCTTGTGTTAGGTGTATTTTTTGTTTTCTTGTTTGTTTATATTATTGTAGTTGTATGTTCCATTTTGATTTTAGTGAAATATTTTTTTTACTCCATTCAGGGAGTCGTGAATGTTTCCTTACAATGTTTTGGGATTTATCATGTTAAAAAATCGCACATGTTAATTTTCCTTGCCTCATCTCCTATCTATGATATATGATTTATTTGATCAGTTTAGAATAATGACATGGATAATGAATTGAAATGCAATACTAAATTTATATAATAATCAGAATATTCATTTGACATTAGAATCAATCAAATATAATTGTTCTTTAATTTCAGCCTATTTTAATATCCGATTAAGTGGAATAACATGAAGTTTTTCACGTATATATATATATATATAAGATACACTTGCATGAAATCAAAGTGTTGATTTTTGGAATTTTTGGTACAACTTAGAAATAAGTTGGTCGCCTACGTTTGATACTAAATTGGGCTAAGTCAGATCACAACATGTACAAGTTTATCCAAAAATAATATTTTCGTTAAAAAGCAAGTTGATCACCCTAAATGGGCACCTTTTTAGAATTGAATGATTAATTCAACTTGTGTTATATTGGTCAATATGATGTATACGTTAATTATTACTTTTACAAAGGCGTAATCAAGGCAATTAAAGACTGAGCATGTCACAAGTAAAAGGTATGTGAAAAGAAAAGAATGAAGGAAATTTAATTACTTTCATTAAGTATCGAAATGGCCTAAGGCCTATCAGGTAAATGATCAACCGGTCTACAAAATTCTTAAACATAAAATAACTGAACTAAGGGTCAGGGGTCCCCCTGATTAACTGGAGGTTCATCCTACATGACACCGACCACTCCCTAAACCAGAGAACTATGATCGATGACAATCTGGTTGGTGGAATCAGAAGCCTGACTGGCCTCATTAACAACTTGATTTATCTAAAAAGCAGAGGGATTGGCTAGTAGAACTTCAGGGAATTTATATCCTCCTTCTCGTTGGATCTTCCAAAGGAGGGTGTTCGATATAGGTAGGGTCAAACTCAGGGATCTTCCCCATTTGAAATCTGACCAACTAACCCTTATTTAACGCAATGGAATCATGGTAGTCAAATTGCAAGACAACTTCCTAGACATTGCTTCAAAACCTTCATCGCAGGACTTGTTGAGGTCGTCTTCATTTTCCTCTATAAAATGATTTTTTTCCCTTTTAATGATGAGTTTTGGAGAGTCTTCGATAGCGATTGTGCAAATGGATTAGTTAATAACATAGAGGATCTCAAGTCATGCCTCAAGGTTTACCTTCCGAAATGCGTTATCCAACAACGCCCCATGTTAGCCACTTGTTGTACCCTCTTTTCAGGCATTATCATTGTCCATGCATGGTGACTATACTAAGGAGTATTATATGAGGAACCTGGCCAATACTAGGGTCATTGGCATGTGCACCATCGTTTCTATGACTCTAGGATGTGCACAATCACTATTTGAAAATTA
This sequence comes from Sambucus nigra, assembly GCA_949130495.1. Classification (NCBI taxonomy): domain Eukaryota; kingdom Viridiplantae; phylum Streptophyta; class Magnoliopsida; order Dipsacales; family Adoxaceae; genus Sambucus; species Sambucus nigra. The sequence goes on from OX422219.1 coordinate 136,309,931, forward strand.
GAGAGGCTAAGATATTAGTGGATGTAATCTACCTAGGATGCAAATAGGAGTCTATGCATGTTGGCTCCATAAGTGAGCGGGCTACTTTAATCAAGCATAGTAAGGGATTTGTTTCCTCAATAATTTATTTGTTGGTGAAAATTATGCAATGTACAATCTTCTATTTTGAGACAAGTTTATAATTTTCTCTCATACTTTTGGAAACGTCTGTTATTATTTTTATATCATAGTATATGTAATGACATCTTAATTTATTTTAAGTTTAATTGTTTAGTGTTTAATGACATCTTAATTTGTCCGATTTTATTTCGTATTGATTGAATGCTTAGATTGGCTGAATTATCAACTGAGAGTTCTTATATGCAATATGACCTTTGTTTCAACCTATTTATATATATGAATTGAATTTGAAAACTCTATAATGGATTTGCCACAATAAAAAGAGTGGATTGGAAATAGTATTAGTCTCCGATGAGCATGTAAAATTGAATTCATGAATTTGTTAATTATGCAGATATAAATTTTAACAGTGATAAGATCATGTATCCGTACACCCATTGTATGAATAAAAAATTTAAGTCTTCAGAAGACTTCGAGTTGCATTTGCTAAGGTGGGGTATTTCGTAAGACTATAAGATATGGACATTCTATGGAAAAAATAATATACCATATATTTTGGAAGAACATTGGTATCCGATTGGGGGGAAGTGGTGAATGATTTTCCAGCACATTGTACCTTGATCGACATAACTGATGATGTACACAGTCCACCACCATCAAAACCACTAGTCTATGGATTCGGATAATGTTCATTATGGTCAAGTTAATGAACAAATTAATGCTGATTTATCTGAAGATCATGAATACATACTATTGAAAACCGAGCGACTAAACCTTTATATAAAAATTATGACAACAATCACTCGATATTGTATCAATGATCTGTTTGTATAATTTGAAGAGTCGGTTTGGTTTTTCGAGAAATAACATAACCTTAATTCTTAAGTGGGTCAAATACATTCTCGCGAATAAGAACACGTTACCAGATAATTATCTGACCATAAATAAGAGCTTGAAGGGTTTGGGCTTGAAGTACAAATCTATTTATTCATGCAAGTACGATTATATATTGTACCCCAATGAACATAAAGTGAATGATAAATGTCATGTATGTAATGAGCCAAGATATATGATTTGTGAGAGTGGAAATGACAAACTCACTAAATTTTGCAAATGCTCGCAAGTTCCACCAAAGGTATTGAAATATTTTTCCCTAAGACCATGGTTAAAAATATTTTTCATAGTAATATGGATGGAAGAGTCCATAACAAGGAATGCTCGAGATGAGGCGGGTGGTAATGTCACATGTCATCCCATTGATTCAATCATATGGAAACTTTTAAATGCACAACACCCTGAACTTACAAAAGAACCGTGCAATGTCAGTCTTGGATTATCAACTGACGGGTTGAACCCTTTACGTAACGTAAGCAATAATCAGAGTTATTAACCACTTATTTTTTCACCTTTAGGTCTCCCTCAACATTGTGAATGAGAAAATAGTCAATATTATTGTCATTATTGATATCTTGGCTAAAGGGTCCCAATTAAAATATTTGATATTTCTTAGCCTCGTTAATTGAAGAACTTAAAGAGTCATGGGGTGAAGGCATGAAGGCATTTAATTATTATAAGGGTGAAAATTTCACACTTAAAGCAATGGTATTGTGGGCGATCCACGACTTTCCTGCCTATGGGACCTCGTAGAGTTGTAAATTTTCATGATTATTTTTCCATATGTGGGGAGGAAACTAATTCCACTTGGCTACATCATAGTAGTAAGATATATTGTGCTGATCATCATAGATTTTTGTTGAATAATCACCTTTTTAGGAATGACAAGTCTAACTTTTTACTTCCTAGTCACTAGTGTAGGATGCAACTTATTCAACTTTTTGGTCATCAAATCGAGGATAAGGCAAAGGTTGGTACTTCGTTGATTGAGTTTGTAGTCAAATAAACTTAGTTTAGAGGCCATAAGTGAAAATCTAGGGAGGATCCGAAAGATCCTAGTAAAATTAAGGCATGGCCTAGATGACCAATGTTATTTGACACGCCATATCAAAAAGAGCACCGTGTAAGTCATGAAATTGATATGATAGACAAAGAGAAGAATTTTATAGAAAATCTTATAGGAACATGTCTAGGTGGATCTCACTCAAAAGATGGAGATAAGGCACGCCACAATTTAAAGGAGATGAAATAAATTGTGGTTAAAAACAGATCTTACAATAGAAATAAATTTGATTTTCATGGGTGCTTTAATTTTGACTACTAGTGATAAAAAGATCCTCATAGACACATTGTTGAACATGAAGACTCCAACTGGTTATTCCATTAATTTGTACAAGGTTGTAAACTATTAAAAAAATGATCTGAAACAGTGCAAGTCCCACAACTAGCACATCAACATTCAATTAATCATTTTACTGGTTTGGAAGTACATTTTTTAGAACAAATATCTCCATAGGTAAATTATGTAGATTAGTTTATGCCTCACCTTACTATGTGAAAAATTTATAAATATAAGGAAAATTGAGGCTATGAAAGAAACTTTAGCTGAGGTAACTTATGTCTTAGAAAAATATTTTCCTCCATCATTCTTTGACATCAGCATCCCCATGCTTGTGCATATATACAACGAGGTATTGTTGTGTTGACCTATCAAGTATTGCTAGATATATCCTTTTGAGCAAATTATTAAAACCTTCAAAGATTATGTTATGAATACACTATATATTGGAGGGTCAATTGCTGAATAATACGTAATAGAACAATCATCGTTATATTCTCAGGAACATATGATGAAACAAGGGCTTAGGAGGTTCCATCCTCGTGCTAAATGAGTGGTTGATAAACTCGACAAGTTTGAGGATTAATTGCCTTTCTCGTAATGTATTTGAATCGTAAAATGATATTAAGAATTGGAGACAGTAAGTACCTACCTATATAACGTATTTTTGTTTGACTATCTATATTAACATATAAATTCTATAATGCCATGGACATGTATATGAAGTTGGAGAGAGAAATTGATCAAAATAAGAAGAAAAAAGGTCCAATGGATGCGATCAATAATTTTAGGGCATGGGTATCAAATGAGGTAATTTAAACCTCTTTAGTTGTGGTTACTTATGCTTGTACAACTTTTAAAATAGGTGACGTCTTTTCAAGGCTTGCACGTCTAGGCAACGGTTCTAATTTTCGTGTGAACAGTTTTAATTTTGTCTCATACTCATGTGAGGAAAAAGTATTAATGTAAAAGAAAGGAATTTTAATTTCTGTCTTGACTGCTTATGTGGGTAGCAAAAGTGTTAGAATTATAAAGGATATAGTGTTGTTCTATTATGGGATTGTCCAACAAATTCTAGAAGTAAGTTACTTAGATTTCAATGAAACCAGTTTCTATTGTGACTTGGTGTAGGTGGATGGCACTACTAATTATTGTAAAGTCAATCCTACCACAAAAGTTGTCATGGTAGATTTATCTAAGATGAAGAGTAAAGATCGTATGGTCAACGAACCTTTTGTTTATGCCTTTCAAAACTTAAAAGGTATTGTACTCAAAGTGCATAAACGAAGACAATTAATCTATTTTTATATATGCACCAAAGGGTTTCACTACTCAAGCATACACATTAACAACCCCTACAGAGTTTCAGTCTGCTCGTGATGACACCCCTAATTTGAGTGATCTTTTACTTAAGTTTTGATAAATTATTTTATTGTTGTTTACATATATCTTTTATGACAACCATATTTGTATCGTATGTATATGAACAAAGCTGGGAACAAAACCCTTGTATTTATTTACATCTGTTTATGTACGTATGACACGACCCATTAGAATAATACGTTTATGAGTGGAACAATACGACATAATAACACAACACAAAATTAGAAGTTAATGTTATTATTAATTTGATTAATGTATTCACCGATTAAAACATTGAAGCCAAAATCCTTTTAGAAGCAACACAGTGTTATTCAGAGGGGATTAATCTTGTTGGGTCATTAAGAGTGGTTTTGATAGATGTTGTGTGAAATCCATCGGTTGAAATGTAGGCTATTATTTGGTCTTATAGACTTGATCAAATTATAGCTATACATAACCTTCTTTTAGCAAGGCCTGTAAGACCGACTAATAGATCGTGTTTCACCCAACAGGTTACTCAAATTGGGAATGTGATTTTTTTGTGCAGAAAATTGATATTGATCAAGGGCACTCACAAATCTAATTTTGATTTTAAGTTTTTCTTCTAGGTATAACCAAGCGAGATCATTTAGGATTTTAAGTTGTGACAAGGTTATGTGATGGTCTTGTTATGAAGTTAGGAACCCCGGATGAGTTGGGTTGGATATACTTGGAAGAAAACTTCAAAGGTACTCACACAAAAATAAAATTAGATTTTTAAATACCCTTAATCAACCAATTTTTTGAACAAAAACATCACATTCTCAATTTGGGGAACCCGTTGAGTGAAATGTATGCTATTAGTCGGGCTTATAGGTTTAGTCAAAATAAGGTTGTTCATAGCTACAATTTAGCCATGACTCATATACCAATAAATAACATTTGTTTCAATCGATGGATTCCACACAACATCGATTGAAACCACTCTCGATGCCCAAACAAGGTTAATACCTTTTGAACAAGACATTGTTGATGATACCAAGATTTTGGCTTCACTGTTTCAATCATTGAACATATTAATCGAATTACTAATTGGACATTAATTTTTTATCGTGATAGAACTGTGTGGACTTCGATTCTAGTTTATTTGGCTATGTAGGTGTCCCGAAGTCAAATTGAGATTTGAGTCCTTTCTTATGTATACTTATTTCTGTACTCTCTCTTCATGTGTACTCACTTTTTCCATAATATGGATATGCTGATTCTACTCCTCATACACATACACACACTTTGTCCCTGACATCAATGCATAATGCCCAATAAACTTGTTAAGTAACGATTTGGGTTTGGAAGTTATGATACAACCAATAAGATAACATGTTAAGAAAATAACTATTTGCTTATAAATTATGCTAAACACATTTTGTAATATTTGTAACTTTATTTCGTGTGAGTACCCATAAAGCTTGTAATTTTTATAATATTCATGCGAGTACCCTTGTAACTTCGTTTTGAATATAATACCTTTGTGGATTTGGTTGCAATTCGATGGGAAGAACGGTATTTGATAATAATTCGGGACTTCCTTCTTTTGGTCCTCTAAAATCTTATTAGAACTCTCCTAAATGCTTCGATCTTCATGTAAATTATCCACCCAAAGCTACGTAGGTGTGTGGGAACCTTTGAAGAAGAAAACTCTTGCTTTTGAGTGAGATATGTCCCATCTCTCAAGGATCCTTCAAACAAATATCAATAGTGTTTTACCTTACCCTTCTCAAACTCTAATAATGAATAATCAAGATTATAACCCCGAATTAAACAAATATATTATAGTTTAAAAGGTGGACTTGAGCCAACTTGGTTTATTGATAATCTTGGTGAACTACTTGGGTGTATGGACTATATTAGGGATCCAAGACAAATAATTAAATTGGTTTCAAAATAAATACCTGAAAATCCCAAATTACAATTCATGTAATGTATTTTCTTTCTTTATTTAATTATAGACTACATGAAATATCGATAGTTATCACTGTAAATTGGTCACGGTTAAAATCCGTGACCAAGTTCTCACGCTCAAAACTGTGACCCCTTCGAAAGTATTGTGACCAGGTTAATGTTTGACATCAATAAGGAGATGGTTATGGTTTGGAGCTAAAATCATGACCCATTTATGACTCCTTTAGGCGCCATAGTTCTCACTAAATTTGTCTCCATGATGGTCACAGTATGGAACCATACTAATGAATTATGGACACCATGATGGTCACATTTGTCACTGGTGACCAATACTAATGAATTATGGACACGATTTTAGACTGTGAACCATAACTCTAGTTCAAAATGACCACATCAATATGGTCACAATCCACAAACGTGGCCATTTATCAATTTTGAATTGGTCACAGTAAGGGGTCATGGTCTAGAGCCGTAACCAAGTTTCAATGTTTCATTAGTCATAATATGGGTCACAATTTGAATCATGACTATTTTTAATCTAAAAATTAGATAACTTAGGTCTCATACTGCACCCAACGATTATATTTCTCTCCCCCTCCCTTGCTAAACTCTCCCTCTTATCACTGGCATCACCATAGGGGCACCTCTCTCTCTCTCTCTCTCTCTATCTATCTATCTATCTATCTATCTATCTATCTATCTCTCTCTCTTTATATATATATATATATATATATATACACAAACACACACACATTTTAGTGCATGCGTGTGTGTTTATGTATACACACACACACACACACACACACAGTGGAGGAGCCAAAAAGTATATTTGGGTGGGGCACATGAAAGAATTTACAGGTGCGTAATCTTGCCCCATAAGTGATTTTTTAGGTCGTTTCTTAGAATCTTAAAAACTACTTCATCAAATATAATAAAGTCAAATTGAGTCAAAGTTTGAAATGCATGAAAATTAATTTTGAAAAAAACCTCTAGTTAGTTAAAAATATTATATAAACATTGGAATTTTAAAAATATAGAGCCTAAAGAGTTCCAAGGTATACACTGTTTTTAGCTATTACTCAGTTGATCAATATGCTTCATTTGCAAATTGTTTGGATCTCACAACAATTGAATATGGAAACGGGCTTGTTGTTTGACTTACATGGTTAGACATCTATCCTTATCAATATACATAACATTTTTTTTAAATCCTAGGTAGGGCACTTGCCCACCCCATCTACACTTTCGCTCCATCATTTTGTGTTTCTCTCTCTCTCTCTCTCTCTCTATATATATATATATATATATATATATATATATATATATATATATATATATATATATATATATATATATATATATATGCTTGTGTGTTTGTATATGTATGTGTGTGGTTTAATGTGTGTGTGTGATTATTCTCACATGTTTTATATTGAAAATTGGATCTATTTATTGTTAGAAATTATATATGAAACCCTTGAGGTAGAATTGACTAATTAAGGTTTTAGACTTGTTCTTAGATTTATGATAACTGGAATACAGATTGAATAATTGAGATATAGTTAACAATTTAATTAAAATATGAGAAACTTCATGTTAGGTATAATTATTCCTATAACTCCATGAGTAGTACCCTTGATACCAAATTCTTGATTAATGAAACTCCTAACTATGAAAATGTAAAATTATATCCATGAGAAGATTTTATGTTTGAATACCCCATAATATACTCTTGAAAAGTTATTTGAAACTTCTTGTTAAATTATGTTCTTGGAAAGGAGAAATTGATTAATTATGTAAGCCAATTTATTCCTTAAGGGAATTAATAGAGTAGATGATATAAAAGGTGTATGGGATAAATTTGTGTTGGATTATTAGGTTGATGGTTATTTTGTCTTGTGTTGAATGATCATGGTTGGATATGAATGATGGATACTTAAAACGCTCAATCTATTGAATTCTTCATAATAAACCTTTACCTAATTATTTATCTTAACGACTACCCTATTTTAACTACTACTACACACACACACATACACACACATATATACTCACATGTGAACATATACACGTACACACCCATACAACCACACACATACACACAGACTCACATGCGCACATATGTACATTAAATGTTTAGAATAGAGTCAATTGTTTAATTTGTTATGACCATGTTCACTCCTTCCTTAAATGGTTACTTTATAGGTGAACACTAATTGGTGGAAGGTCTTGCACAATTGGTGGACTGATAGTAATTTTAGGTTTAATTAAATTAAAATGAACTTAAATCAGACTTATTGCGTATGATTGATTGGATGGATAATTAGTTTAGGATTGATTAGAACCATTACCTCTACAAATCATATTCACACGCTTTTATATATTTTGTTAGAAAAAATGAGTCATGGTAGTAATAACTTTCAATAAGATTATGAGAGGTGTAATTTTACCGCACTAAAACATATTTCATTGCATACCATATAAAGGGAACTCATATTTACAAGTATGGGAATAAGAAAATTGAATAGTTTAATTACCTTATAAATCATGGAGTTGATCTCTCGCAAGAGTAACTGTTTGATCGTACTATGTTTTCCTTGCTAGATTGCTGGGATGAGGTAGTAGAGAATATATTTCATCTACATAATCCCGATAGGGCACTCAACTTGGTGACACTATTAAGAATGGCTGAAAAAATATTCATCAATTGTGGATACAACTCTGTAAAGAGAGCATTCACCTAGATTATGACGTCTCGCGATATATTTATATTAAAAATGAGCTTGCAAATAAGTTAAAAAATAAATGATTTTGAGTTCATGTCACGGACCTTTATACGTCAATAATAAATATTATTCCGCATAGTTGGCCGCGTGCAAAATTTTATAGGGTTTTAAAAGGTAAAACTGAATGGATAGAAATCAGAAACATCGAGCATGTTTTAAAAGCTGTTGAAAAAGTATATACATATATATAGTCATAAACATGACTTTCTTACACATGTCGTTTTTTTAATTATAGGAAATGTCAAACATATATTGAAATAATCAACCAAATAGCAGAACACCGTCAATTGGGTGCTCTCCTACACCCTGACTGCAATTCTCACCTCCTCCGAGTTCTCAATAATCTAATCCACCGAAGATTTAATATACCACTCCATCTACGAGTCATCAAACTCAAGAACCCCTATTAGTCCAACACCCCCACCTCTTACTACCGAATAATCCAAAGCAAAACCTAAGAAGCCCATTGGGTTCTCTTTAGGCAAGAATCTTATAAATAGTAATAAACTTGACCTTCATCTTTTTAAAAACCATTGTCTATCTCTCACAAAGATAACTGTGGGCATCGGGGGCATGGAGAACTAGTAGTAGGTTGATCTTGCTATAGAGGATGATCTGTGGGAATAATTTAATAAGACCTTTTCATTCCCAGTCAGTTCGAAGGCAAAGTTTCTTTCTTGAGTAGCTGATCAATTTAAAACCCATCAGAAGAACCTTCAAAATATTTTTTTCCTGAAGAGGGAAATGAGTTCTGATATTTTGGGGTTGAAAGATAGAGTTCTCTAAAATATTCAAATACCCACTAAAAATGGGACTATTTCTTGGAGAATGAGACAAAGGAGGGAAAACTGATTAGAGGGAGAAAAATAAACTAAATAGGTCAAAGAAAGTTGATGTCCACATGCTTGAAGAAGTATTTTCCTCGGTCATTATTTGACATCAACGTCTACCTGCTTGTGCATTTATATAACGAGTATTTATTGTGTTGACCCATCAGGTATCGCTGAATGTATCCTTTTGAGCGATTGATGAAAACCTTCAAAAACTGCATTAAAAATACACGGTATATTGGAGGGTCAATTGCAGAAGAATACATAACACCACAATCATCATTATATACCTGAGAACATATGACGGAACAAGGGATTAAGAGGTTCAATCCTCATGGAGTACGAGTGATCGAGGAACCTGACGAGTTTTAGGATGAATTGCCTTTTGGGAACCCTAAAGACGTAGGGTTGCCAATGGAATGAGTCTGGTCCCGGACCCGATCTAGATCTGATCCGTTTATTCAGATCTGGATCATATATTAAAATTCGATTAGTCGATAACCCGTTTACCCAATTATTAGATTTTTAAATGGATTGGATATGGATCTAGTATAATCAGATATGTTAAGGACTCGATCCAATTAAATATAATACATACTATAAATTTATATATATTTATAAATATACATTTATTAATATCACTAGTAAGTATTATGTGTGTGTGTGTGTGTGTATATATATATATATGTGTGTGTGTATATTTATTTATTTATTTATTTATGTATATGATAAATATAAGTCATATGTGTTTTATTTATACTAATAATATACTATAATACATTACACAATATTAGTATAAGATAAAAAATTAAAGAAGGGGAATAAAGTAAAACTAAATATAAAATAAACGTATATATCTGGCTAAACTCGGACCCGGACCCGATCCAATTTGATCGAATACGGATGCGAATATGGATCCAATATTGTAGATTCGATAAAGATCGTATCTGAATCCAAATATGATCAAATTCTAATTAAATGGATATGGATCACCCTAGATACGGTTTAGACTTGACCGGTTGACAAGCCTAGAGGCGAGATTCACAAATTTGCAATACGAGCAAGCGGCTCATTACGTCTTAAAATACTAAGAAGAAGTTAAAAATGGAGAGAGTAAGTAACTACATATATAACTTATTTTTGTTTGATTACTTATATTCTCTATATGACCATCTAAACTCTATAATTTTATGAACAAGTTTAGGAAGTATGAGTGCGAAATGACTAGAAATTAGAAGAGAAGTAATTTTAGGTCATCGATATCAAAAGAGGCAATTCCAACCTCTTCTATTGTAGGTATTTATATATGTGTTGTAAAATATGGCCTAATACAAATCCATTAAAAGCTCAGCTTTTAAAGAAAGGTGATGTGTCTTCAAGGCTTGCATGCCTAGCCAAAGGTCCTAGTTTTCATGCAAAGGAGTTTAAAAAATTTCGCGCCAGTGGCTTTAGTTTTGTCTAATACCCATGCAAGGAAAAACTACTGATGCAAAATAATGGAATATTAGTTTCTGATTTGACTTTTTATGTATCTAGTAAAAGTGATAAAAATCCAATGGAGACGGTGCTGACCTTGTAAGGAATCTTTTTACATTGTGTCAATTTGTAGTATTGTCTTATTCCGTTGGTCAAAACATGTAGTTTGTTGTATTTGCATAAGTCATGCTCAAGCCTTTCATCATATTGCTTGCTCATTCCCAAAGTTATATGACCATTTGATATTTGGAGAAAATCATTTAGAGGCTTTAAATGTTGTTAAAATAGTTTCTTAAAAATGTTTTGAAAATTTTGTTTTTTGAAGGTCATTTTAACGACTTGTACAAGGTCGTTCGAACGAGATCTATACCTTCGTTTGAATGAGATTTCCAATGAGGCAAAATTTTGCAATTCTTATTTTCTCTTGAATCTCGTTGGATATCTCGTTCAAAGGTCCTTATAATAAGATTGGTATCCTCATTCGAACAAGCTTTAAACGAGGTGAATTATTTAAAATTCTTGCCTCCTCTAGAATCTCATTTGATCTCTCACCAGATAGAAGTAATGAGGTAAGGCCCCTTATAAAACTGAGATGCAAAGCAGTGAGAATGAATTAACGTTTTTTTCAAAAAACTAGTTTTTCTGATAGTTTTCCCCCACTTTCCTACTACCCCATTAAGTCATATTTCTTCTTCTATATAAGGAGGACATGTGTTTAAGATGATTTTTTCATAAATCATTAAGACAAAAATACTTTGAAAAGGCGTATCCAAATATTTTTGATTCCTTGTTATCAAATTCATAAACCAAACCCATAAAAATATCTTCATCATATGTGTTTGGTTGTGCGGATGATACTGCATTGTTAGAGACAATAAAGGCAATCGGTGGATATCGAGGCAAGGAGTTGCTGTGAAGTTTCATTGGACTGCACGAAGCTACAAACATAGGTTTTGAATATTGCACATGCGTAGGCTTATCGAGTAAATTTTTATAAGTTTTTTTATCTTCTTGTACAACCACATCTATAGTGAAATTATCTAGGCCTAGCCGTCCGAGAATTTTTCATTTGGGTTTTCCTCGTACATCAGAATGTCATGGTCTGTTTCTTTATCTTTACAATTTGAATATTGCATTCTCATGTAGTAATTAGGTTAACAAGATTAAAATTGGAAACAATCGACACCACCCTCCTACACTTTTATTTACTTGGTTTTAATATTTGCAATCTGGGTTATTATTTAATTAATTGATTCTTAGTAGAGAATATGTAATTTCTGACCTATTATGGGATTGTCTAACAAATCCTGGGACTAGATTACTTTGACTTCAAACAAATCATCTTCAATTGTGACTGAGTGATGGTGGAGGGGGGCACTACTAATGGTTGTAAAGTTGATCCTAGCTTAAAACTTGTAATGGTAGATTTATCTCAAATGAAGAGTAAAAATTGCATGATCGACGAGCCTTTTATTTGTGTCTTTCAAAATGTCAAGAAGGTATACTACTATAAATGAATAAATGACGATAATTTGGTTGTTATTATGCATACATCTAAAGATTTGACTACCCAAATAAATGCATTAAAGGCGACAATCCAAATTTGATTGTTCTTTTAGTTAGACAAAGATTGAGTTTCAAAACATTATATTATTCTCATTTAATTAACTCTTATATGACAACCCTATTTTTATCATATGTATTGGAACAACCCTCATATTTATTTATGTTTGTGTATCTTCTACCCATATATTTAGTTCTCTTACACTTGCTTCCCAATCTCTCACATTTTTCAAAATATCATTCTATAGATATTCTTAATTTTTGAATGCAACACTGATAATAAACCACTAATTTGAGGTAACCACACAAATGGTCACGAATTCTGTTATTTATTAATATTTATGGGGTTGCCTCGATTGGTGGTTTGTATTATGTGATATTCACTGAGACGTATTAGAGTCCTTTTATTGTTAACACTAATTCCATTTTCTTGTATTCTGCAATCACTAATCCAAATTTGTTTTGTTTTATTATTCCATTTTTATCTTGTATCACTAATCCCACTACTTTTGTTATGATATATACATTGTAACGCCCCGTAATTTTAATGATTGTTATATTGGGAATTAATTGGGATTAATTAAAATATATTTAGAAAATTAATCCGATAAAATAAATATTAATTAGTGAGATAAGGGTTAATATTTATTTATATTGAATATTACTTAGTGAATGATTAATAATAGTAATAAGAGAATATTATGATTGTCGTGGGTGAGAAATATGACAGTTACAATAAATTAGTCGGGACGTGCATGTTAGTCGTGTTAGTCAAAAAAGTCTACCTAGGGGTTTACTTAGGGTCCCGGGCACTTTTAGGCAAAATCGGCACCTCGGAGGGGTATTTTGGTCCTTTAAAATTTTGGAGAAAATAAACCATCAAAAATTGGAGAGTTATATCTACAGTCACGTAAGTCGAATTAGGGTTATCAGTTATCAAATCAAAGGGAGAGTAACGGGAGGGAGAAAGAGAGGCGTTCCAAGGCCAAAAACCGGATTGTAGATCGGGAGGAGGAGAACACAAATTCAACCATCAATTCTGAAGAAATTAGACCTCCGAATTAAGGCAAGTGTTTATCTTGCTGATACCATCCATGTTCGAATAGGATGATTACTTTATGATTTTCATGAACTTTGGCCTTAAATTTAAAGACGTAAATCATGTTCTTGGGTAAGAATGGTGATAGACATGATCCCCTATATATATAGGATGAATTTGATGAGAAATATCATGAAATTTGGGAAGAAAAATGGAATTATGTTGAGGTCGTTGAACAAGAATAATAATCTAGGGTTATTAAAGATTAATCTTGAGTTAATCCAATTTGAAGTTGTTCTTTAAAGATTTAATAATTCTATTACCTTAAAAATTGTTGATACATGTTACTATAACGTTTGAGACCTTTGATTGGTAGTTTGAGATATTATAATTTTGGTTTTGAGGTTTAACAATGTTAAAAACCTATAGCAGTGAAGAAGATGAAGTCATAGGTACAACAAACCGGTTCGCCTCTCAACCCAAACTGATTCGGATGTACCCTCGAACCGATTTGCATGCTCCGCTCGTAAAAACATAACCCGACTCCACTAGCCTCAAATCGTAATATAACTTTCAACAAATTTCTATAACAACATATTAAGTATATATAAATTTCCAATGGTTGAACTCTTCTCAATTCCTGACATTCGCTACCTTCATGCGGGTGAGGTTTCGCAAGTGAAATCCAAATAAGGAACCCTCCCAATACACTACTGTGTAGCTATGTCGGGGATTGAGAACAGTTGAACCAGGATTAAGGTTTTATAAAACGTTTTCGAAACAAAGATTTTTCCTGAAGGCCTATATAGCATTATAATATAAAACAATTCCATGACTTTTAACATGCCAAACAAACACCTTATGTTCAAGACACAAGGCCTCAACAATTACAATACTCCTACCAACAACTAGATCTCAAAACTAGCACAAACCTGACTAAATTCCCCCCTCAACAATGAACCTACTAAACTCTGAATCTTCCCACTTAAACAAATCCTTCACATCACATCAAAACATGGCCGCAAACTAAGTCGTTCCTTCACTGGAATACTACAATTACCTACCCTAGCCTATCCATAAGACAATAACCTTATAGCCACTACTCAACAAACCTTAACAGTCCGCACTTCCGGAATCAAATAACACAACTCTCTACTAACTCAATACGAGATGATTTATTATCCCAAAAGATGTCATATAAAGGCCGTACTTACTCACTTTTCCTCCAAGGAAATTCCGTATACACTATGGTTTAATGGCTAACCACTCGTTATACCTTACGTGCGACGTTCCCAATACCGCATAAAGCGTGACCTCAACCCAAAGAAAGTTATTCTACCTTATACTTCCATAATCCAATCGTCTCACTTCATCCCTGAGTCCCTTTACTATTTCCAAGACAAGCCCTACTTCCTAAGGCCCAATTCTCCTCAAAGAAACATCCTCCCGAAGATCCTTCCTACCCATCCTGAAGGAAAAGGCGCTATTGCGACCCTCGACAACTCCTTCAGTCCTACTCAATGGACCCAAATCTCTAAATTTCTCACTCCCTTCTAAATGCAAACTAAACTACTGACAATGGAATAATGCCAAATCTCATTTCGGTAAAAGTCATCAATATCGGTTTTCCTAATAAATGCTAGCAAATTCATCAATCTGAACCTCCCAAGGGATTCACTATTCGCTTGTCCTCAGTACTTACCTTATCGATCGCAAAATTTTCTTTCTCACTCGACTACCGTCAGATCATGTTGAATCACCGTTAGAAATATCTTCCTTATCACTGCGTGAATCTTGGAAATAAAAATACTTCCAGTCAAAGCGTACCCAAAATCTCTTATGGGTATTGCATCTCTCACCTTGCCCCTTCCTGGATGACTTATTCTTGGCGACGTCTGAGATAAAAGCAACCGCGTCAGAACGTCTTTTAAGTGAGTACACCTCGCGGAAAGAAATAGACGCAATGAACACAAGTACTGAGGACAAGTACCATGATAAAAGAAAAGCTACACATTAAAATAAAATGAGTACATACAAGGAAATAACCATAAAGAAGAAATATATATAGCTCTAAATAACCCCTGTGTGTAAGCTCGATGTACAAAATGAATCCTATCTTGATTTACAAGAAGTAGAAAGCGACTACAGTATAAGTCCCCCAACAGTCCGCATCTGCTACGGCTCCCAAGACACTGGATAGGAACGCATCCAAGGTAACCCTGCGGTTGGGCACCTGTAGTATAATATACGTACATATATATAGCAAAAGATAAATATAAACGGGTCAGAGACCGAGGTGTAAAAATATTTAGCCAGTGTGTTAACCATGCATAATAAATATAAATGCAATATTTCATAATTAGAGTGGAGTCGTTATCTCGTGAAACCCCAAACTCACCTCTCGTCTACAGCGCGCACCTAGTCGTGCCCTGGAATCTTAATTAAGTTACCCGACCTATTTAGGGACAACCTACTAAACTGTATGCATGTCCTATAAACGCATGACCCGCCATCTTAACATAACCCAAAAATTCTTTTCATTCTAATCCCACTTAAATATATACACGCAAATATATATACCTTACTAGGCTTTATTATTTCTTGTTATATGCTTAAACAAATTATTAGTCTTAGTACGACACACATTAACATTTGGTTTCAATATAAGAGTTCATTCTCTAAATAACATACATTCGAGTACTAAGGACAAAACTTCTCTATACTCTCAACATTGCACTACATTTCGTGCGTGGGGCATCTCGCAAAGAGAAATCCAAATAAGAAACCCCCCTGATACACTACTCCTTGACAATGTTGATCGTAGGGATCCATTATGTCCACACAAATCCTACTACTACAACTACTAATTATTGAATGCCATCTCTAAATGCACAATTAAATCTCCATTTAAATCCTTGGGGTCGATATAACCGCAATAGTCTCTAAGTACGGTCCTTCGACCCTGATAAACTAGTACACCGAAATCACACAAGATGAACCTCCTAAAAACTCCATATCCTCTTCACCTATAGGATATATAAATATATATTTACTCTAAATATATATATATAAGCAATCATTCATTCCTATAATCACGTATACATAACACACATAATGTACACTTTGCAATCCATATAACATAAACGGTTATAGGATACCAAAATACTGCACCATGTTGTCATCTTCCAGGAATTACTCACTTTCTCCCGGGGTCACCACCTATCGGACTATTATCACACCTCCATGGTAACAAAATCAATCATAACGTATGGAAAGTGGTCATAGTTCCTAACCGGAAAGTGAGAACGACTCATACCCAAGACTTCTCACCCCAAAAAATAAAATCACACAAATAATAATGGACGATTATGACCTGGGAAATATCCACACCCTGCTCCTTAAGCCAGGGGCTCACCCTCATCGCGCAAATTCCCATGATAGAATGTGCCGGGAATTATAAACCCACGAATTATAAACCCCAAAATCATCACTTCTAACCCTTAAACCTTTATCAAATCATGATTCTAATCTTACAATCATCTCAAATAAGATCCCAACCATCCCAACACCATCAAACCCATTTATAAACCTAAAATGCAAGATTTATTCTACAAAATCTAGGTTTTGACATATATACCCCATATCCAACTCTTTTTCCCACAAAGTATGAAATTTGATACACAAATGAGTTATTTAGCAAGATTAAACACTTGCCTCAGAATTATAGGGGTTGAATCGTCCTCGTGATCGCGTATGGGCCTAGTATCTCTAAGCTTTCTCCTCTCTCTATTCCTTTCTTCTCATTTCTCTCTTTCTTTCGCTTTCTCTCTTTCTCTCAAATGAGATAGGCTGATCCGTAAGCCTCTTAAGCCTTTAAAATATAACTCCCAGTTTTAAATGATAATACACACTTTAAATCACTCGTTTACTCCAATTCGAGTCAAACTTACTTAAAAATATTTCGGAACCGAAATAAAACACAAGGACAGTCATTTTGACTATGTTGACCCGTCAGGAATCAATGGCGCACTCAAAATCATCATCCAGAATACTTTATAACGTCCTCAATTTTTGGACCTCACTTTCCAAATTTTAAAATTCTCTAATTTAAATAAATTTGATTTCTCTCAAAAATTTAATTTCTCAGTCCCAAAGTCATGGGGTATTACAACTCTTAGTGCTAAGTGTGCATAGTTTAAGGAAGAACGTGATAATCTTATAGGAATAATTGAAAATTTAGAGAAGGAGTCCCTAAAATTGGAAGCGTTTAATTCTTTGCTTGAGTGAAAAATTTTGGAGATAAAAAATGATTTAACAGACTTGAGTAGTGTTGGTAGCAATGGTAGTGGCTCGTCGTGTTATCATGTTTTGAGTGTTAAACAAAATATCATTATTTATTTTAGAGGGCCAATAAATCCCAAGGATGTTAGAAAAGGTCAACCCATAGGTGTCGTTTCATCCGTTTTCACATGTTCACACTGTTGTAGGAAAGGTTACCTTAGGCATTTTTCTTTCGATCTTCGAAAAGGTCCTAGGAAGTTGAATTCTAGCATTACCGTGGTTCCTAAAAGCCCTATTCGACGTGTCACATCCCTTTGGTTTAGGAAATCAGTTTTAGAGGAGTTAGAAGGTAAACTAGTTGATTCTAACATGTTTGCACATGACTCTTCTCTTGCTATATCATATAGATGATTGTGTTTGCTTGTTTGTCATACGCTAGTTGTGCTTCATGTTATATGTTTTCTAGTGTTATGACATGTGTACTTTTTTATAGATTTTAGATTTTTGATAAAACTTTTAAAAAATACAAAAAGATTTTATTTTTATAATTTTTTTGGAAAAAGACAAAAAGAGATTTTGTATTTTGTTTTGCACCATTTTTTAATGGACATTTAGGAGGACCGAGTCACAATTTCATTCCATATCCATGTGACTGTTTGATAGTATTTTGATATGTGTCATCATGTCATGTTTGTGTTTTACAATGTTTGGAGTCATTGAAATGTTATTTGTTGTTACTACCTACATGGTTGACTCATGAGTTCCTTTAGTGCACACTTGCACGCATTTATTTGACCATTGTTCTTATCTATCACATGTTGGTCGATGTGTTTTCATCTCAATTTTGTCTTTAAAATGTACCAAATGCGATAAAACTTGACAATGAAAGTAGTGCATGTAAGAACCGTTGTTTATGAGTTTGTGCGATTTATTTGAAAAACGGGGAAGGGATATGAAAGGTACCCATTTATCCTTTGTGATTAAGACACCATTTACATTGGACCTAGAAAAAGTGTGGCACAAAATCAGAAGCCAAGGTCCAATGAGGTCGAAAAAAAATCCTGAAAAAATTCAAAGTCAATAAAAAGAGAAATACGCCATAAAGTGGGCCAATAGGATTTAGTTTCATCACCTTAAAAGAAAAATAAAAGCATTATTATTTGTGAGGGAGTTTGGATGGAATATAAAATGGTTTTGCGTGTCCTTGAAAAGTCATGAAAAAAGTGTTACATAGTTTTAGACGTTATTGGCGTGAAAATCATGTTTGACTTTGATTTTTCGATTTGATTAAGACGATGTCATCTAAATTCACAAATTCGACACCTAAGAACGACTTTGAGATTCATTCGTTAGGAGTACAAATACTCATAGTGCACATATGTTATGTTTGATTGCATTGATTTGCCTATCGAATATGTTCACACCCATTCATTCCGTTTCCACGATTTGATTATCTTAGTGTAAATTCATGGCGTGTGATTTTTGTAAAATTATTTTTTCATTGTTGTATGAAAAATTAAAAAATCAAAAATAGTTTGTGGAACCTTTTGGGTTACTCTTACATGAGCGCAGTTTCATCCAAGTTTGCTATGCATATTTGTCGTGACACTCCAAGTTTATTTTGTTTATTCTTTTCCTTGTCTATTTCGGACAAAAAAAAAGGGGAGTACGAATTATGGGGGAGTTTTTCATTATGGGGTACATTTGAGATTTCATATTTGTTTTGATTTATGTTTATCTCATATCAAACTCGATACATCACTAAGGTATTTTCTTTGTCTCATGTAAGTAGGTACAAATATTGATGATCATATGTTGCACATCTTGAGGAGAAAAGCTTAGAGATTTGAAGACTTTTGAAGTTGAAGATTTTTGAAGAAAAGTTTTAGACTTACTTTTTTATTACCTTTTCAGTTTGGGAGGGTATTGGATTTGTATAGGCATTTTGATTTGATAATTCGAATATTTTTATTTTGTACTGGCATAGTCATAGGGGAGATTTGTAAGAACATATTTTATAAGTCCTTTTTACATTAGTGTATGTCGTATACCGCTACAAACCATCGAAGAAAAAGTTCAAGTTTGAAGATACATGAAGACGGACCCGAATATCAAAGTTCAACATTCAAGCCTCCACGAGATGAATTTTGGTTACTTAACGGTTCATTTAAAAGTGATGAAATATTTTTCTAAGTCTTGAGGCGTTACTTTTCTTCAAAAAGAAAATTTTCTAAGTGTTGAGGCGGGTTTTTTATCGCAATAAAAAATTATTTTTACGCGCTGGTCATTCGAGCGACCACTGTCTATCGTTCAAGCGATAAGGGCATGTCGGGCGAAAATGTCGTTCGAGCGATAGTGAATTTCGTTCGAGCGACAGTGAGTTTCATTCGAGCAACATGTCGACTTATGTTTTCTATATAAAACGTGTTAAACCACTCTGTTTTCATTAAGAAGACCTGTCGAATTTGTTCTTGGATAAACTGCAAACAACAAATTACTTTTGTCTTCTTCATGTTTGGTTCAAATCCGTTTGTTTTCAATTCACAAATCCCAATTTATTTTAGTGAATTATTTTGGAACCCAAGATACAGGTTTGCTGGAGTTTATCTTGTAGGGAAGATAACCTATTGTTGATATAGGTGCCACTTGAGGGAGGTGCTGGGCTGACTTGACTACGTGTCAAAGGGAGTACTCATGGATTCTCCTGAGATAACCGGACTGCGTGTCTTTGTGGATTTTCTGAGGTTTATTCATTGCTAATTTAGGTTGTGGTCTATGAGAGTTTTCTGAGGTAAATTCTTTACTTATTTAGCTTGTAATCATTGTGAGTATTATTGGTGAAATAAAAGGTTTTTCCCTTTGGGGATTTCTCCTGAAATCTGCATCAGCAATTCATATTTGTTTGTGTTGGCATGATCTAGTACACCTAGATGTTTGTTTAGGGTTGAATTAAAATTGGGTTTAATTAATTTGGTTTAAAATTAACAATTGATTAAATAAAGGTTAAATTAAAAATTTGCGAATTTATTCAAATCAGTATCACACCGCGCATTTACAATGGGTATTTAATAATACGAGTGAACCAAGAGGCTTAGTTTGACATTAAATGATCTCTCGTAAATTAGAGTGGGTCACGAAAAGTGTGAGTGAATATACGACCGGGCCAGTGGTAGAAGAATATTTAAGTCCTGAAATAATTTAATGGAGTGGTTAGGACTCTTCGAGTAGTTGGGAAAATGCTCGGGAAAAATACGATGAATAGTTAAATGGTGAATAAATAAGACGTAGGATATTCGAGTGCTATATATTCTACGTATGAGACATATACTCTAGGTTGAGTTTATACCTATATTAATGTGTTATATATATATATATATATACACACATAGAATGTGTGAATGCCTATTGTGTAAATCCTTATGTGTAAACATACCTAGGCCACTTGCTATCACAGGAGATTTTCGTGTCGTGGACAGTCTTATCCCGATGAGCTCATTTCGGGGGGGGGGGGGGGTATTTTGACTTGTACCCCTAGAAAATAAAACCTAGGTACGTTCTATCTAAGTGTATGATGGGTTCGACGGTAAATTGGGCACGTTTGGTGTGTGTGTGACCCATACACTAGGAACTATTTTCGCCTCCTTATTTAGTACGTGATGTGCGAAGACTTGATAGCTGAGTATGCCCGCATTGTAAATCTCAATCTAGGGATGCCGTATACGTATATATATTATAAGAGTTATATAATTATATAGGCGTGTGATTGATTATACTACGAGTGTATTAATAGATAAGGTATATAGTGATATCTAAATTACTCCAAGTGTATGAGAACTTATTCATAAACTAGTGACTCCTAATAAATAAAAAGAATTGGAAAGGTAGTAAAGTACTATATGGTCCCTACGGGTGGGGACTATAAATTATTAGACGTAAAGAGATGTAAGTCAGACTAGTTAAGCGGGTAGCATAACTAGGTGGGTTAGAGTAGTATGTTAGGCGTGCACAGTAGCTGAAAGGTGAGGATCTCAAGTGAGATCATGAGGAGATAACATATATATTATATCTTATCTTGAGGCATTTTCAATACTTGCTAAAGTTTTTCAAATTGTTTTATTTATGCTCCGACCCGTTTCAAATTCATTTTTTTTTAAATTAGGTGCCCAGCCACAGTGACGTCAGGCATAGCAGTTCCTACATTTGACGTGATGCAGCTGCTATGGAAGTTGCAGGACCTTGCTATTAGACGCCTTCACACTTATTCAGTTCTTGTTTATTATTATCTATCTCGATCGGGAATGTTGCCCATTTCTATTTGGTTATCATTTTACATAGACATTGTATTTCCAGTTATTTCCAGTATTTGGTTTAGACTTTACTTATGTATGATTGTATTTGGATTTTATTTGGAGTGTTCTTCCAATTTTTTTTATTTATGTCATTATCTCATTTTTCATTATTATGTGCATGATAATAGTGGATGAAATTTTATTCCATTTATATTTACTTCATGTTAATAATAAGGATTTAAAATAATTGATACCGGGCTATTAGGGTATTAGTAATTGACTGGATTTCGATAGTGATGCTAAGAATGAAACCATTATTGATTCCCATTTAATTTAATAATTGACTGATCACCTAGGATTAGAATATGCAGGGTGTCACATATGGTACAAGATCATCAAGTTCTAGTGTCCTTAGGATCTGTGCGGCTTATTGCGTTTCAGCATAACGTTCTTTGATATAGAGCCCTATGATAGGATTGTTGCATTCCTATTCGTATATACGTTTAAGTTCTCCTGTGACTAACTACAGTTGATGCGATCCATATACGAGTTTGTTTGGGCTTCGTACATTGAACAATATAGGACAACTAGTGAGGGTCATTAGAAGGACTACAGAAGAAGAGGCTCAAAAGAAGCCATAAAGTATTTTAGGAACGGTGATCACGATAGAAGTCAAGATGATTATGGTTCAGACAGATGATAATAGGATAATTATTTGGCATGAGTAGTCTCTCTAAGAACTATTATAGATAACCGTGGTGAAAATTCAATCTCACCTAGCATAGTCGGCAAGGAAGAGCCGTAGGGTCTCTTTTGAATAACCTTCTATAAGGATTCGGGTAAGAGAGGAAGTATGATGGGCCTATGGAAGGAGACAATCAAAAGACAAGGGCATATGGTGGAGTGCAGTGGCACCCAAGATTTAAATTTTGGTTTAAAATCTTTGCTCATAGGATCAGTATTGTTGTGGTGGGAGAGGGCCACCTAAGAAGGTAGGTAAGGAATTAATCAAAAAAATTTGGGAGCGGTTTAACCGTAAGTTCTTTTATCTACTATTGAGACAAAGATGTGAAGAAAACTTTTGGACTTATTATAGGAGGGGGGAACATGGGTTGATTTTGATGAAGAATTTATTTATTTAAGTGAATTTTATACTCGGCGAGGTAGGTAGTGAATAGGATGGTTTTTAAATGCGACGATGGACTCACGAGTAGGAGTTATCAGTATTTATGGGAAATTATTCTTAGACGACTTATGCAAATGGCCTCAATAATGTAGTTTTATAATGTTTATATTAATGTATCCATGAGAAGGGAGACAAGAGAGTTGGAAAGAATAAGTAGAAGGGCAAGACTAAAGGTAATTTGTGATAGTGGTGCACCACATAGGGATACCTATTAGGGGATCCATTTAAGTGATGTAGATCAATGAAATTCCTATCGAGTGATGATGGATTCAGTTAGGGCCTCTAGAGACAACAGTCTGTTCCACAGGGTCAGCAAGCCAAAGGAATAACTGGAGTATCAATCGGGGCCAAGACTACCAGGTCCGTGAGAAGGACTATACCGATATGACCAATAGCGCCAGAGATAGGGGAATAACACCAATAGGTGTCCTATGTGTGGAGAGAAGTGCCACATGTATCGAC
Organism: Sambucus nigra; assembly: GCA_949130495.1. Lineage (NCBI taxonomy): Eukaryota > Viridiplantae > Streptophyta > Magnoliopsida > Dipsacales > Adoxaceae > Sambucus > Sambucus nigra. Next base: position 136,333,496 of record OX422219.1, read on the forward strand.
CTTGTCTGTAGCGAGTTAGGGGACACGAGCGAATGCCCAATAGGGGCAGTAGTTGTAAAAGGTTTTGGATTGGTTTGGACGAGAGTGTTATGTCCAGGAAGCATTTAGATCGCCAGTGTTATTGGCAAGTAAAAGTGTGAGTTTTATTCTAGGGTAAATGGGGCATGTTTAGTGTGACACGAGCGAGTCATGGTATTTTGTTAGCACTAGATTCGAGCGTGAGACAGGTTTAGTGGGTGTATCTTTATTGTTACTATTGTGTGTATATATTTACCATTGCATTGCGGGGCTCTTTTTTTGGTTCCATCAGCAGGGGGTCGGGTGGGGACACTGAGAGAATATATTTTAGTGGGTTAACACAATTTGAGAGATAATCTTAGAGTATAACTTTATCATGGGTATAGTTTGGTTAGTGATGGTTGATCAATGGTTGGCTATTATAGCAAGGTTATTGTGTTCTCTATTCTAGGGCAAGATATGTTGTATAACGATCTATCACCTAGAAAAAGGTTGATCTTACATTTATATTATATCATGGAGGAGGCTTCAGAGGTTATGGTTGTCTCGTTATATTTGATCCTAGTGTGTAGGGATTGTACTGAGATGATTTGAGGTATATTAAGTTAACTGTTGAGCGAAGAAATTTAGCTCCTTATCAACACAGCACGGGAAAACTAGTGATAGTGAGAGTGTCGTGTTGTATAATTCCTTAGTGATGTGGGAGTGGATGGTTAGACTTGTACATCTGGGGATAGGATTTTGGATATTCTGATCATATGTGTAGGACCTAAGGATCTCGACCATCGATAATAATAGGTAGTAGTGTATTAGGGGGTTCCTTGTTTGGATTTCTCTTGCGAGACATACCATGCATGAATCCCAACGAATGTCGGGAGTTGAGAGATGCGTTGGTCACTAGGGAAAGAGTTAACAATTTAGTTATTAAACTTTCATGTGGGTGAAAGCATGACCTGAGAGCTATTCTATGATAAACGACCTGTAGAGTCGAGTAGTGCTGTGTGGCGAGCACTCGAAAAACTTTTTTTGCACCACTAGTTGATGGGTGGGGAAATCTTAAGGGCAATTGAATAATTTTAGTAGGTTAACTGAGGTTATCCATATGGTATAGCCACACTAAGAATGCACGGTCGAACTTGAGATAAATATGTTATGTGTGGAACATTCGAGATGATTGTACAGTTGTGCACAAGATATAGGGTGTATGGACTCCCTGGTTAATTTGACTTTTAGCATTACTCGTGATCACGAAACTTATAAAGATGTTGTAAATATGTCTATGGGACAGTCAGAAAAATAAGTGGAAAAGTATGAAGGCCTGAACTTCGTTCGAGGAAAGGAGATAGTCCGACTGTGCATGTCGTGAGAAAACACCCACGATCGAGGTGAGTCGGAAGACGTTGGAAGCAAATGGAAAAGGTATCCCTTGATAAGGGATAACCCCACGTCTTTGGGAAGTGGAGCGGAGTCTCACTTAGTCGAATGCATAGAGTGGTTTGCGCATAGATAGGTTGTTAATTCTAACAAATGGGAAAGAGTCTAGCAAGTGAGCAGTTTTGGAGCAAACGTACGTGACATAATTTTGGTATATGAGAGAAAAATGGGAGTGAGATGTTCCAGGTGATGTGGGATGTACAATGTGTGGATTTCATGTTGAATGAGACATAGTGAAGTTGTATCCAAGTGTACCACTCATAAAGGGAAAAGGTTGGTTTGATATTGCCAACCCAAATGTTGTGATAGATTGATTATTCCAGGGATGAAATGGATACGTGGACTGATAGAGTTCGGTATTTTATTACCAAAATCGAGGAGGGGTCATGATTTTATATGGGTTGTGAAATGAATTGGCCAGGAATGAAATAGTTATTATTAATTAAAGTGTGTTATACTACCGGGTAGTATGCCCCACTTGTTGTTAAAGAGAATAAATGAACTAGCACAAGGTGCCGCCCAATATTGTAGTAAATTAGGAAGAGACCCTTGAGTCCCACCTTTGATAGGGAGTGTCAGTAGGCAATGGGGATGAAGTTGTTCCTTGAGCTAGATGTGTCAACCGTAAGCCAATGAATAGTCTTAAGGGATGACATAGAATGTGGCAGAATGCGAGAATGCATGTTTTGGATTTTTGGAGTGATTAGAAATATTAACTATAACTGGTAGACCTGCATGTGATGACTCGTGGCAGGATATTAATTGCGAAGTGACTTCTGAGACTTAATAGGAAGAAAAAAATTCGTCTACCTTTGGATAGCTGAAAAGGAGGAAATAACAAGTTTCTTGGACCCGAAGTGATTCATAATCATCCGACATGGATTAAATCAATCCACATCCTCTTCGTATAGTACAAAAATGTAGTGGGAGTATGTTGATGTGAACCAAAGTTTTGAGGACTAACATGAGCAATCAGGTAGTATTGAGGGTGCCTCCCATGAGGAAAGATGGTTTGGTACAACAATAAGGGAAATTATCACCTATAGAAGTGAGATCTTTTCCAACATAAAGATGAGGGATCAAGTGGAGTATAGGTCTTTTGAGACATTGTTATCGAATTCATGATAGTTTTGTGTGTCATTATTTAATTGAAACCTTAAGTATAAGGGAATATATTGGTATGTAAGGGTTTGAATGGACTTTTTGCTAATCGTGGGTTGTAGTGAGTCGATCTCGGTCGAAATGGTACCATTGGTCTAGGTATAGAAATACCAAAATATTATTACGAGTAAATTTTGAATACGTTCGGATGCATTTGTCTACAAAGATCTAAGGTGATAATATATGGCATCATAATGCCGATGAGTCCACTTGGTAGCGCGAGGATGAGATGCGCGAAAATATCCAGAGTTATTCATACCAGGTATTTTATTTTTTCGAATTTCGAGACGAAATTCCGTATTAGGGGGGAAGTATGTAACACTCCATAATTTTAATGATGATTATATTGGGAATTAATTAAATTATATTTGGAAAATTAATCCGGTAAAATAAATATTAATTAGTGAGATAAGGGCTAATATTTATTTATATTGAATATTACTTAGTGAATGAGTTATAATACTTATAAGAATTATGATTGTTGTGAGTGGGATATACAATAGTTATGCTAAATTTAGTCGGGACGCACGTGTCAGTTATGTCGGGATTTAATTTGGAAAATAAAATATAATTTCACTTTTGATATTTCATATGGTCATTTGGAGTGCGTCAGTATGTTCGGAAGATTCGAAATAGTCAGAAAAGTCTACCCGGGATTTTATTTTGGGTCCCGGGATACTTTTAGGCCAAATCGACACCTCAGAGGGATATTTTGGTTCTTCGAAATTTTGGAGAAAATAAACCTACGAAAATTGGAGATTTATGTCGACAATCATGTAAGGGGAAATTGGGTTATCAGTTACCAAACCAAAGGGAAAGTCACAAGAGGGAGAATGAAAGGTGTTCCAAGGCCAAAAACCACATTCTTGCACCACCAACACCACAGGATTATAGATCGGGAGGAGGAGAGAACAAATACCACCATCAATTTTGCAGAAATCAGTCCTCCGAATTAAGGCAAGTGTTTATCTTGTTGATTTATGATTTGATATACCATTCATGTTAGAATAGGATGATTATTTTATGAATTGCATAAACTTTAGCCTTAAATTTGAAGATATAAATCATGTTATTGGGTAGGAATGGTGATAGACTTCATACCTTATATATGTAGGATGAATTTGATGAGAAATCTCACGAAATTTGGGAAGAAATATAAAATTATGTTGAGGTCCTTTAACAAAAATAATAAATTAGGGGTTTTAAAGATTAATCTTGATTTAATCCAATTTGAAGTTGTTCTTTAAAGATTTAATGATTCTATTATGTTAAAAATCATTTATACATGTTACTATAATGTTTGAGACCTTTGGTTGGGAGTTTGGGATAGTGTAATGTTGGTTTGGAGGTTTAACAATGTTGAAAACCTATAGCAGTGAAGAAGTATAAGTCCCAGGTATAGCGAACCGATTAGACTGTACCCTCGAACCGGTTCGTATGCTCCCCCTAATCAATTCGGGGGACCTGGTACTTCTAGGTCATGGTTTAATTAATTTTTTTGTAGGTTTGAGTTGGGATTTCTTTTTGATTGAAGAGAACTATGGATAAAAAAGTTTATGGCATATTTAATATTTAATCTCACAAAAATTATGATGGGTATTGAAGAATACGAGTGAACCATGAGGCTTAGTTTGACATTAAATGATCTCTCGTAAATTAGAGTGGATCACGAAAAGTGTGATGGAATATACGACCGGACCAGTGGTAGAATAATATTTTAACTCCTAAAATAATCTAATGTAGTGGTTAGGACTCTTCTAGTAGTGGGGAGAACGCTCGAAAAAAATTTGATAAATAGTTAAATGGTGAATAAATAATATGTAGGATATTCGGGTGTATATATACTACGTATGAGACATATACAATAGGTTGATGTATACCTATATTAATATTATATATACATACACACACATAGGATGTGTTAATGCCTATTGTGTAAACTCTTATGTGTAAACATACCTAGGCTACTTGCTATCATGGGAGGTTTTCACGTCGTGGACAACCTTTTCCTGATGAGCCCATTGTGGGGGATTTGACTTGTACCCAAAGAACATAGATCCTAGGTACGTGCTATCTGAGTGTATGATGGTTTCAACGGTCAATTGGGCACGTTTGGTGTGTGTGTGACCCATAGACTTAGAACAATGTTCACCACCAATATGTGTGATTTGGTTTATCATTCGAGGGTGATATATGGACCAGTGTCCATATTTAGTACGTGATGTACCAGGACTTGATAGTAGAGTATGCCCGTATCACAGGTATATACCTAGGGATGCCGTATAGGTATATATATTATAAGAGTTATATAAGTATATATGCATATGATTGATTCTACTATGAGTGTATTAGTAGATAAGGTAGATAGTGATATCTAAATTACTCTAAGTATATGGGAACTTATTCATAAACTTGTGACTCCTAAAAATAAAAAAGAATTGAAAAGGTGGTATAGTACTATATGGGCAATACAGGTGGGCACTATAAATTATTAGACGTGAAGAGATGTAAGTCAGACTAGTTAGGCATGTAGCATAACTAGATGGGATAGAGTAGTACGTTAGGCATGCACAATAGCTGAGAGGTGAGGATCTCAAGTGAGACCGTGTGAGGCTAACATGCATATAATATTTTATCTTGATGAATTTTAAATACTTGGTAAACATTTTCAAGATGTTTTACTTGGGCTTTGACCCGTTTCAAAACCATTTTTGTAAAAGCAATTTTAGGTTCCCAACCACAAGGATGCTAGGCATAGGAGTTCCTACATTTGATGTGCTACAACTACTATGGAAGTTATAGGACCTTTCTATTAGATGCCTCCGCACTTATACAGTTCTTATTTATCTTTATCTATCTCGGTCGGGCATGTCTCCAATTCCTAGTTGGTTATCATTTACTGAGACATTGTATTTCCAATTATTTCCAGTATTTGATTTAGACTTTACTTATGGATGATTGTTTTGGGATTTTGTCTGAAGTGTTCTTCCTGACATTTTTATTTATGTCATTATCTCATTATTCATTATTATGTGCGTGTTAATGGTGAATGAAATTTTATTTCGTTTATATTTACCGCATGTTAATAATAATGATTTAAAATAATTGACATTGGGTTATTAAGGTATTAGTAATTAATTGGATTTAGACAGTGATGCTAAGAATGAAACCATTAATGATTCCTGTTTAAATTAATAATGTAATGATCACCCAGGATTATAATAGGTGGGGTGTCACATACATTTACATATATTTTCATAAATAAAAAACCCAAATGAGCGGGCCTATACCACAATTCCCAATTTAAAGTGTTCTCATAATTTTCTATACTTCAAACATATTTCACATATATTTTCATAAATCAAATGTGACACTATAGATTCGAATTATGGGTTATACCCCTACCTTGTTCATTTTATGAACTACATGGACTTGGATGTCATTTTTAGTTGCGTAGTCATTCAAAAGTTATTTTGGGATTCGAGTCGTTTGTTACTTACCATTTGAAACATTTTGAAGTCTTGTTTTCAGTCCTAGTACGAGAAGGAATATTTTGAGGTCTTGCTTTATGGAAGGAAATAATCACGGTATGGGATTTCGATGAAGATATTTCAATGTAATTATCATATTCACGCAATCATGCGTTGTATTATCATTTGTGTTGAACAATTTGATGGGTTTAGTTAGTTTTACATTATTATTTTTTCATTTATGGAGGGTGTAGTGGCTAAATATTTGTTTATGGAAACGTAAACAAGTTCGAAAAATGTACAAGTTTTCTTAGATGACAAAAATTGATTGTTTTTGGTCACGATCAAAATCCATGACCAAAACTGTGGAAAAATAATAAAAATTTAAAATTTGGTCACGGTTCTTAACTGTGACCAAATTTTAATTTTGTCATGGTGTTGGTCACGGTCCAAAACCGTGACTCCTAGTGTGACCATTTTAATTTATAAAAGATAAAGTCAAGGTTTTGAACCAATATGTAAGGATCATTTGATTAATTCTAAGATCGAGTTGCACATATAGCAATAAAAGCAACAATCATTCAAGGAATCCTCAGAGTTCTTAGGATTAAGAATCTATGAACCCTTTGCCAATGGTGTGAGATTACCTAAGTCTAATCAAGACAACCCTTAGACTTAAATCTCATGGGTTGCCCTGTTTAATACATTCTTTGATTTACATATCACAATCGTCTATTTGAACTACCTTACAGGTTCTCGAACCATCATATAGGTGGCCATAGTTTGAGATAAACTACTAAAATTGCACTGTAACCATTCCAATTGGATGTCAGCTCCCTATCTAGGCTATAAACCTTTCAATAATACTAGAATCAAAATTCCAATCTCCCGTGATCAATCCGAACCCGACTCACGGGAATTCCAATTGAGTACCATTGATCGACATACATATAAAATAATATATTTATAATATAAATACAAAGCATTCTCACAAACATGATTCTCATTTAAAAATGAATAAGACAATACTTTAGTAATTAAAATAAAATGTCTTTACATGGTTTTACGAATAAGACCCCAACAATCTCCCACTTAGCCTTAAAGCCATGTGGCCATGCACTTGATTTCCATCCCTTATAAATGACTGCTAAAAGTCTTAGATAGTAAGCTCCTTGAGAAAGGATCCTCTAGATTGTCCTAACAATTAATTTGCATGATCTCGCGAATCAAGCGATCATTGTTCTCATTGTGCATCGCCCTCTTATGAGTCTTCAGTTCTTTCAAATTTAAAATCGCACCACTATTGTGACAATAAAGTGTAATTGAAAAATGCACTGATGGAACCATATCCAAGTAATTTAGGAAGTATAGAAGACGAACAACCTATTTTTTTACTTCTGAACTAACATCATACTAGGATTCATTGGTCAAATCAACAATACATGATAACTTGATACTACTCCATCTTATGACTCCATCTCCTAGGGTAAACACATATCCTGAGGTCGATCTCTTGGAATCCCCATTCGATTGAAAGTTAGAGTATATGTACCCAATCGGTACTATATTACCCGCTAAGTAAATCATCACATAATCTCTAGTCCTTTTTTGGTACTTGAGAATGTACTTATCAACGATCCAATGTCCTCACCTGGGGTAGAAAGAAATATGTTAACCATGCCAATGACTTAGCAAATATCCATTCTAGTACACACTATAACATACATGAGGTTGCCCACTGTCGAAGCATAATGTATGTTCATTATCATCTTTTTCTGATGAGGTGTCTTAGGATACTGATACTTAGATAAATAAATCCCATGTCTGAAAGGGAGAAACCCGTTCTTGGAATCTTGCACGCTAAACCTTGTGAGCATATTGGCGATATAAGTGTTTCGGGATAAGCCCAACATCCTATTTTTATAATCACACAAAATCTTAATCACAAAGATGTGACTGACTTCTCCTAAGTCCTTCATATCGAACAGACTAGGTAACCACACTCTTATACTAGAAAATATACCGACATTGTTCCCGATTAGGAGAATATCATCAACATAAAGTACTATAAATGCCACCATGCTTTTATCATGCTTCTTATAAACAAAAGTTTCATAAAAAAAATTGATCAAATCTAAAAGATTTTATTGCCTGATAAAAGTGGATGTTAAAAGACATTAAATCTTGATTAAGTCCATAAATTGATATATTAAGCTTGCACACCTTGATTTCTTGGCCCTTTTCTATTATTTCCATGGGTTGCATCACATAAATGCACTCATTAAGATTCCCGTTCAAGAATGCAGTCGTGATGTCCATTTGGAAAATCTCGAAATCAAGATGACCCATAATGGATAAGAGAATTCGGATCGACTTTATCAGGGATGTCGGAGAGAATTTATTCCCTCTTTCTAAGTGAATCCTTTCATAACAAGTCTTTCTTTGATGGTTTGCACCTTCCCGTTTACCCCACACTTCTTCTTATAAATCCACATATAACTAATGGGTTTTATGCCCTCTGGAAAGTCTATAAATTTGCATAATTGATTCAAATAAATCGACTCCGTATCAAAATCCATAGACTTTAGGCAAATATCGATAGCCATGTCTTGGGGTGCCTAGTCGTGGTTGTTAGATTCCTGTTAATTTTTCCCTAGGTCTTGACCGAAGTGCACTCCCAAATACACTTTCCTATTAGGATGGTACTTGATTCTCTCACTATGACGGGGCTTCACTTATGGTGTAGTATAAATGATACATGTATCCTATTCACAACTAATACTCCCATTGTCGCTAGGCAATGTACTATTGATATCAGGTTATATTTCATCATGTACAGGTTGTCCCAAAGGAGATACTTTGTATTGTCTTCTTTTATCTAGAAGAACCTTCCTATTGGGATTGTGATTAATCATATTAAACTCTTAGCTCTTGCAGACTATTGGAATTCAATACTCAACTTGGATAAGTGATCCTTAATTTCTCCCAATTTGTAATCCAATCCCTTCCACGATCAAATCATACAGTATGGATTAGTTTACCTTGCTTACGCTCCACCTCAACCTTGTACACTTTGAACTTATCAAATTCTTTAGACTTATTATGCATAAGGTAAAAATATCAAAATATCAAGTAATCATCGAAAAAAGTGATCAAGTACTCATAGGACCACATAAATTAGAATGATAGTTCCAACACATATTTGGCTTCATAGTCCTTGGCCGCAAACAACCTCTTAGTCATCTTACCCTTTAAGATTCGTTCGCAGACTGAAAGTGCCTCCACTTCCAATGAACTCAATTCCCATTTGAGACTAGTCTTTATATCATTTTTAGGTTGATATAACCTAAGCATAAGTGTCAAAGACATTATTGGTTCAACTTAGAAGGTTCTCTTCTCTTTATATTATTTCCATTTAAATTATTCAATTAAGTATTAAGCAGCGGTGGTGAGATAAGTCTTATAATATAAATATCATTTTTCAATGCACCAGAATAGATGAGAGATTTTCCATTTTTGATTAAAATAAACAAAATACCCATTCATCACAAGCTTAGAAACTGAAATCAAATTTATTCTAATGCTAGGAACATAATTTTGTTTACCAATATTAACTTATTGTCTTCACCAAAATTAAAAACTAAATTTCCTATTTTTACCACCGATGCCTTGTGATGATCGCCTATCAATAAAAAAAGTAATAAAGCCAAGGAATTTATCCTCAATAGTCCACGACCTTTTTTTATCTTCATTTGATGACATTTAACTTGATTATGCAAGTACATACAAGAAAAGTTCTCCTATGATCAAAACAGGTAAGGTGATTTTGATATCCCATTTTGATGAGGATCCTTGAACGCTGCCCCATAAAAGGGGTAAAAGGGGAGGAAAGATGTGGCCAAGCCATCCTTTATTTCTTCTATTGATGAGGTTCCACTTAAGGCTATGGATGGGGGATTAAATATATAGCCATTGTTGATAGGGTGGTGGATCTTGATTCACCATCCCCGGCTGCGGAGAAGGATTTCAGGCCAGACACCATTAACCCTATCAACCTAACGAACCAAACCCCTCCACGGTCTTCTTCTAGCATTAACCACACACACACACACACACACACTAGGGGTGGTAAATGGACGGATACGGATCGGATACCATGTTTTCTATATCCGTATCCGTTATCTTGGATGCACTATCCATATCCGTATCTGTATCCACCCGAATAGTTAAAATAACTATCCGTATCCGTATCCGCTCGGATACATCAGATTCGGATAATATCCGTATCCGTTTACATTATTTAGCCATTGTAAAAAATAACTATTAAAAAATCTACAATATAAACTCTATAGAAAATTAGAATAAATGAAGTACTAACCTTTAATATCCACATTATAGGTCCTTCTCAAGCAGGATTTATAAAAGGTAGATAGATCTCTGAAAATATAATCTTAGATCACGAGATGATGAATAACATTGGAAGGAAGAGTCATGGGTCTAATGTGGTAATTAAATTTTATATGTCTAAGGCACATGATAGGGTTTCCTGTCTTTTTCTTACCAAAATTCTCAAAAAATTTGGTTTTTCAGAAGCTTGGATAGATAGAATTTGGATAATTGTGTCCAATAATTGGTTTTCCCTTCTTATCAATGGCAAAGCAGTAGGATTATTCAAATCATTTAAAGGTTTGAAACAGGGTGACCCTCTATCTCCAGGACTTTTCAGCATTGTTGCAGAAGCCTTAAACCAAGGTCTGCTAAATAAAAAGACTAAACCCTTCTTCCACCCAAGAGGTTGTCCTCTAATATCCAACTTGAGCTTTGCTGATGACACAATTATCTTCTGTAATAGAGGTGATCAAAGTCTTAAAAACTTGATGAAGTTTTTGGGGAGTTTTAAAAAAGCATCTGGTCAATGTATAAACTACTCTAAAAGTAGTTTTACAGTTCGCCATTCCTTAAATAGGAGAAGAATCCATTCTATTGAGGATATAACAAAATTTTCAAAGAAAAAAATCCCTATTAAATAATTAGGCTGCCCTATCTTTTATGGGAGATGATATCACTCTCATTATGCTTAATTGGTGAATAGATTCAAAGATAAAATAGAGGGGTGGAGATCAAAATTCTTTTCTTTCAATGGCAGGAGAATCCTTATTAACTCGGTTTTAAACTCCATTCCTATTCACTGCATAACATCCCTCAAACCTCCTGTTAAAACCCTTAATCACGTTCAAATCCTTCTCATCAACTTTTTATGGGGTGAATCTATAGAATATGGAAAGAGACACCATTGTCTCAAATGGGAAAAAGTTTGTTATCCAGTGCAAGAAGGAGGATTGGGTATCAAATCATTGGCTGATATCACTAGAGCTTTCAATTTTAAGCTTTGGTGGAATTTTACTAATTCTAACAAATGTGCCATGTGTTTTTAAAGTGCATGTCAAATTATAGAAGCTCTAAGGCCTTATCAAGGATTAAGTAAGTTAGAGTCGAAGCAGAGAAACACCATGTTTCAATCAATAACTCTCATATCTAGACTCTAACCTCATCTGAAGAATTTTCTACTCAATCAGCTTGGCAAACTATCAGGAAGTCAAAAATTTCATCTCTCATTTTCAAATCAATATGGAATAAAGAGATACCCCCTAAGATCTCAATTTTTATTTGGAAATGCATCCAAAAAATTATCCCAATAGATGACGTTATTCGGAAATCAGGAATTAGAATGGCCTCAATATGTAGATGTTGTCATAACCATATAGAGAGTATGTCTCACTTGTTTATTACTGGTCCTCAAGCTTCTGAAGTGTAAAAATACTTTGCAAGCATCTTTGGGATTAAGACTTACTCTACTTATCTAAATCATATGCTGATCTCATGGTGTATTAAAACATCTAACATAAATTACATTCAGTATCTTCTTAATCTGCTTCCAGGAGTTATTCTATGGGAAATTTGGAAAAGTAGAAATCTTTGTGTTTTTTAGGGACATCATATGAATAGCATGGAGATTATTAATAATGCTTTCAAGTTCATTCATTCTTGCTCTTCTAATAAAACTTTCAAGTCTTCATCAAACTTGTTCGAGGGTGTTATAGATCTATTCGAAATCATGTCAGTGCCATCTCCTTCTTCCTTCATCTTAGTTAAATGGTCAAAACCCTTTAACCATTGCTTCAAGCTTAATACAAATGGTGCTTTAAAAGGGAATCTTGGAGTTTCAGGGACAGGAGGTATTATTAGAGGCAAATCTGGTCTTATTGTTAAATCCTTTTCATCGTTCGAAGGCATAATGACAAATACCAAAGCAGAATGTCTTGCAATCCTTCGAGGACTCAAAATTTGTAAGGCGCTCAATAGCCATTATATGTTGATTGAATCAGACTCCCAAGTCATCATAAACATTCTTAAAGGTTTCATTCCAAAGCCCCCCTGGAATTTACTAGAAATCTTGAAAAAAATTAATGAATTGGACATTCAGACCTCATATACTCATTGCTGGAGGGAATCAAACAGCGTTGCAGATAGCTTAGCTAATTTTGGCATTCCCAGCAAGGAATACAAACTCTTCTCTTCACTATCGGAACTGCCTAAAGAATCCAGAGGTCCCTACAGATTGGATTTACTCGGTCTTCCTTCTATTAGGAAAGTGTAACAGGCTTCTTAGTTTTTAATTTTTCTTTATCTTTAGCTTCCTTCTTCTGTAATTGCCCCTACGTAGGGCTTTTCTACCTAATTTAATAAATCTTGGGGGGTTCTCCCTCTTACAAAAAAAAAAACTTTAATATCCATATTCATAGATCATCTGTGTGTCCACATTGTTTCCTTAAATCATCATGACAATCAAGTTCCAAAAAAACATGTTGATTGGTAGAATACGAAGTTCATAAAACAATAAAATCAAATAATAATGAAAATACTATAACTAACAAGAAATGATTTGAACTAAGTGCAAATAGTTTTGCAATATAACAAAATAACAAGTAAATGATTTTATAACATTACTAAATGAATACCAGTTTAACAATTTCGATACAACTGTTTGAGTTCTCTATAATCTATCCTTCCTGTTTAACTCTTTCAATACAAAAACATACTTCAATAATCCCAACAAAACAAACTTCAAAAGCAGTTAAAAAAATGAAGCAGAAATGAAGCAGACTTCAAACCCCAACAAAAACAGACTTGAATAATCCTTTAACAATTTGAGTTCTCTGAGTATCCTTCCAGTTTATAAACCCCAACAAAAATAGAAATGAAGCAGACTTCAAACCAAGAATAAACTCCAGTTAACAAAAATAGAAATAAGCAGACTTCAAACTAACAAAAAACTACAAATTAACAGTCTAGATAATCACAAATTAAGAGTCTTGTTAAAAAAAAAATGAAGCAGACTTCCAGTCTAGATAATCGTTAACTGTCTAGAACACATCTATAATAATTTAAAAAACCACAAATTAAATCTAGTCTAGATAATCGTTAAGTGAAAACATCACAAATCAACAGAAATAACTCTAAGAAAATCGATGATATGTACTAATAGAAATAATTTAAAAACCCAAAAATTAAGTTTCGGAAACTCTGTGTACGAGACAAACTGAAGAAGATCTATGAAAACATTACCTATTGGGAAGGGTTTCATTGGTTGTTGGAGAGGGGAAGGGACTGGCGACTGGCTACCGGTGGGAACGGTTTCGTTGACTGGAGAGGACAGGAGGGAGGTTTTGGCCGGATCAGGGAGAGAGGGTTTGAGATTTTGTCGTGTGTTTTTGGCAAATGGGAAAACCGATTTGTATTTTTATTTTATTAGGTTAGATTTTAAAGTTTTCATAATTAAAGTTATACCTCCAACTTTTATTTTAAGTGTTAGTTTATACCTAAAATATTATATAAGTAATATTTTAAACTAATGTTAGACGGATACGGATAACCGATAAAACGAATATCCGGTAAAATGGATACATCACATCTGATACGGATTATTCGTGTTAGATACTAGTACTATCCGTATCTGTATCCGTATTCTTGAATATTTTTATAGAGTATCCATATTCGTATCCATTTCCATTTTTTCGGATAAATATCTGCAAATTCAGATTCGGATATCGAACGGATGCGGATTTTCGTTTCCATACTTCAATTATTTTTTCATTTGTTGTTTGTTTTTTATTTTACAGATCAAGACCTGAATAACTTATTATACTTTCAAAACCTTAAGCAGGTACACTCTTTTCATTTTTATTGTGGGTCTATTTATAGATTTTAGGTTTGAGGGGTGTAAAAGTACGCTCGTTTTTTTTTTTTCCAAGTTTTGATTTTGGGTTTGATTTATGTTTGGCTGGATTTCACAAATGTTGGTGTGATTTTTTGTGTGATTTTTTATCATGATTCAAATTTTGATTTTGGGACTCGTCAAGTTTTGTTTCTTTTTTATTTTTATAGTTAAATGCTTGCACCACAGTATATTGCACTGTATAATGCTTATTTTTTCGTTTGTTTTTTTTCTTTTATAGATCAAGACCTGAATAACTGATTATACTTTCAAAACCTTAAGCAGGTACACTCTTTTCATTTTTATTATGGGTCGATTTATAGATTTTAGGTTTGAGGGTTGTAAAAGTAGGCTCAGTTTTTTTTTATTTCCAAGTTTTGATTTTGGGTTTGATTTATGTTTGGCTAGATTTCACAAATGTTGGTGCGATTTTTTGTGTTGTTTTTTATCATGATTCAAAATTTGATTTTGGAACTCATCAAGTTTTGTTTCTTTTTTATTTTTATATTTAAATGCTTGCACCACAGTATTTTTGCACTGTATAATGTTTATTTGTTTGTTTTTTATTTGTTTTTTGTTTTTTGTTTTTTGTTTTTTGTTTTTTGTTTTTTGTTTTTTGTTTTTTGTTTGTTTTACTGATCAAGACCTGAATAACTGATTATACTTTCAAAACCTTAAGCAGGTACACTCTTTTCATTTTTATTGTGGGTCGATTTATAGATTTTAGGTTTGAGGGGTGTAAAAGTAGGCTCGTTTTTTTAGTTATAGTTGGAGGTAATATTTATTTTAAAAAAGGTTTATTATTTTCTTATGTTATGTATTAAATTACCTTATGTTTTTCTACACTTAGTTTCACCATGGATTCTTAATTGTGGAAAAGAGCTGCTCAACAGCAGCCAACAAAGTGTGATCTGCTCACCCATAGTTATAGGGGTCCATTTATACTACTCAGTTGATCTATTTCTAATAAGGTTTTGTCGCCTCTCCCTTTATATAGAAAAGTAATCCATTTGTTTTTAAGTTTAAAATCAATTGTTAATTTGCAAGTTGCAAGTTGGAGATTTATGCTTTATAAACTGAAAGTATGTGATGTAATGGATATGTTGTCGTTATTTATGAATGTCATGGAATTTGGTGGTCTACACCACATGCCTTAATATATAGATAATTGAAGCGAGGCGTTTTATCTAATTTTTGCCTTTGCTTTATCTTGGGTGTATTTAATGCCTATAATCACAGCAGAGTTCAAGGGAAACTCAGAGGTTGTGGAACGTGAGTATCGGTTTATGTGATCGTAGCCTCCTTGATTCCTTTTGAGTGTATAAATTTTATACACTAATCTCGGTTTGTGTAATTATAGATTACATATTGTTATATGTATAAATTACAGATTACGGATTGTTACAAATTACACTCCTCTTGAGTATATAAATTTAATACAGATTACTGCATAAATTTTACAACGTGTATACCTTTTTTGTAGTTTCAACATAAATTTTATTTCATTCCTTTGCTCTGTTTTGAAAGTAAAATACCCCCATTTGTTCATTAAATTTGTGTTTAGTTATTCATTTGAATTTCTTGAATAACTAAATGACATTTTCACCTGCTGTGTGTTTAGTTGAAAATGTCTTGGAAATATGAATAACTAAACGCACATTTCATGAATAACTACAATGTTTGGCAATATGACTGATTATTAGTTGAAAATGTCTGGCAATATGCCTCATAGTTAGGCATATTTCAACTAATAATTAGGCATATTAGTTGTTTATGAAATGTGTGTTTAGTTATTCATTTGCATCTGCTGATTTAAATTTTGTTGTTCATGAAATTTTATTGTCTTTGAATTGCAGCAGGTGGGCAGGGGGGCAGCAGCAGCAGCATGTAGGGGGTGATGGGCGGGGGCTGAGTGGTGATGGGAACCAGCAGGTAAGGGGTGATGGCAGGGGATGAGTGGTGGCGGCTTGGGGTGGAAAGTGGGTCGGAGAGGGGGGGGCAGCAGCAGGTAGGGGATGATGGGAAGCAACAGGTGGTTGGGTGGGTGGTTGGGGGGGGGGGGGGGTGAGGCAGCAGTAGGTTGGGGGGGAGGTAGTAGCAGGTGAGAGCATTGAAGGATAATCTCCCGGTATATGGTCGAGTCTTCCAGATAATCTCCCGATATATTTTTTGGAGGTGAGAGCATTGGTAAGTTATCGAGGGGAGTTACTCTACCGCTGCACCTTTTTGCAGGTGAGAGCATTGATAATCTCCCGGTATATCCCTTATTGATTTTGCATGTGTGAGTTACTCTTTTACTAAGGACTATTATACAACTTGGTAAGTTAATCTTCTTATTTAGAGTTGTTTTTATAGCACTTCAGTTCATTACATTTTTATCTATAGTTCTTTCATGGATTTTGGTTTTTTGTTTGTTTTAGACTTTCTTACAAATCTGAGATTTTTGATTTTGGTCCCTCGCATCAAGGTAATTTTCTCACTATGGTTACACGTATTGAAATACAAAGTCTCTATTATTTACCATAATGAATGAGAAATTAGATCTGATGAAGATGATTGGCGAGCTCAATTTGGGTGAGGTTGCCCCACAGTCACTGCCTCACATGCCTCCAACGGGATTGTGTTTAATTCAAGGTTAGAAAAAAAAATCGTTCTATGAATTCCTACATCACATGACCAAATGCACATACATACATGGGTGTGGGGTGTGTTCAGATTTTTATTCTTATCCAACTGGATTTATATAAATTTAGTGTTTTCCATGTTAAGAGTGGGTTATTCTAAATTTGGACAAGCAATAAGCGGACATAAATTTAGTAACAAATTGAATTATTTTCTATTCTTTAGATATGATATTGGTAATTTTATTTTTCTCACATTTTTTAGAATTTCGACATAATTTTTCTATATTGCTTGCATGTACTGTTATTCTCGGTCAAAATTATCCACAAGTTGTCGTCTCGAGAATCTCTAAAGCTTTGAAGGATGTGGCATACTCATTCAGCGAGGATGATGAAGAAGAAAAAGAACCGTCTAAAGCGCTTGAACCCAAGTTGATATATATGTTATTTTTGTTACGAAGTTTGTTTCGTTGAAGTATTTGTTAGATGAATTTGAGATCATTTAATATTGTTGGATTTGTTGTTATCCCTTAAGAGGGTGGATAGTCCAATCAACAAAGGAGATTATGTCCATTTTTTTAACATGGACACTTTATTTTTTAGAGCCAATGTGAATTCAGTTGATGAATATTATATATTTCATGTTATATGTGAGTTTGATGAATTTAGATTATTTGAATGGTGTTGGAAAATTTGTTATTTGTTAAGTAGGGTAGATGGTCCTATAAATAAGGGAGATTATGGCCATTTTTTTTTAAATTACACTTTGTTTTGTTGGGGAACGATATTTTTGTCGTTTTACAATTACGTATTTTGAAAATTTTTGTCGTTTCACGATTATGTACTTTCAAAATTTTCATCGTGCCTTCAGGCACGGACATTTCGCTATTATATATATATATATGGGAGAGGGGTGTTTGAATAGTAAAACGATTTAACGGTTATGATAAAAAAAAAATTGGGTGATCTATGGGTGTGAGGTTTTGCCATGTGACTACTTAGCCATTGTGACATGGAAAATGAAAGGGAATGCCCCTAAATAAACCCTCACATTTTCTATTCTATCCCGTTCCTCATAAGCCCCCCCAAAACAAAACCTACCTCACACAAAACTCCCCCCCCCCCACTTCATTCCACGCCGCTGCACCCTCTCCCGTCTCCCTCATCCTCAACTTCTCCCCCTCCCCCTACAGGTAATCTCCCGCACCCCCACTTGCACGCGCACACGCGCGCACACACACACACACACTCAACCTTATTCTCTGCCTCACACAATCGGTGCCTTCCTCCATCATTATCTCCCTCTCACTATTTTGGCCTCCTCCTCTACCTCCTCTTCCTCCACTTCCACTTCTCACACACACACTTGTATTCTCTCTCACACGCACACAGACACACGCACACATAAACATGCACACAATAAGAGATCTACATTATTTAAATGGGTTTTTGAAATTTTGATTTTGAAAGCGAGGCAAATAGTTCTGATTTTGTGGTTTTTTTTAAATGGTTTCAACTTGTTTCAGATGGTTCCGATTTGAAATTAAAAACCCCATTAATATTTAATTTGTTTCAGGTGGTTATGATTTGAAATTAAAAACTTCATAAATAAACTTCTCTCTTCTCTCTCTAATAGACTTTCTCTTCATTTGTTTTAGGGTTGATTCAGAAGTTTTGGTTTCATGGAGTTTGAGAGATTGACAAGGTAATATCAGTGCGAACTTCATTGTGTGATTTTTTTGTTATTTTATTTTGTTTATATATATATATATATATTTAGGTTACGGGGTTATTTCTTCATTTTGTGTTTTAGGGGATTTCATCTATGATTTAGGGGATTTTAGTGCTTACTAATTTAGGGGAATTTTTGTGATATCTCTTCTTCAGGACACATTGGGCTAATCTCAGAAAAATAGCCTGGTATAACAAAGACCATTTTTCGACCTATCTTATCCTTCTCTTTGCCTCTTCACTGGGAAGTATATAGGTACTGAAACTGTGTATATTAGATTAGTACTTAAACCGAAAATGTGTATATTAGATTAGTATATAAGTTTGTAACCCTGATGATTAATGTGTCTGTTTTAAATTTGAGACTAAATTCCACTTTTCTAATTCATTGTTGTTAAGACGCACACGATGAGTGTTGAAAAGTTTTCGATTAATTTTGTGTTTTGGTCGTAGGCAGGTGGTGTGTTTCAATTTTGCTGCTCTGTTTCCATGTACTATATTATATTCTAAATATTTTTCAATTTTTTTAATTTCATCTTTGATTGGAGTGTACTGTATAGAGTATGTGGATGAAGGTTTATAGGGCAAGAAATTTTTCTGGGGGATATCCCCATTAGTGAGTGTGGATGTGGTTATTCCTATAATTTATTGTATGTAATTGATTTTCCAAAATGCTATTAGTGCTTTCTACTAGACCGGCTTCTGATTCATTGTTCGACAACACTATCAAAGTTGATTTCAGGCTATTTGGGTTGGTTTTGTTCTTCTATTCATAAAAAGTTTCTTGTTCTTATATATTGATTGATTTAGGATCATAAAATTGGTTTTGTTGTCTAGTTTTTTCTGCCTTTTTGCAACGTTGAATCGAATGGGGTTTGAATATACAATTAATTATTTTAGATATTTTAGCACCTGTTACTTTCATGTATGAACCTGAGATTAATATCACCTATTGCAACTGTTACTTTCATGTATGCACCTGAGATTAATATCACCTGCTGCAATTGTCTTATCTTTGTATCGTTGGAACTGTTACTTTCATGTTTAAACCTGAGATTTGCATATATAAATTTGTGTGCGTGTATTTATACTCATATAATTATTTTTTATTCATTGTATTAGCAGTAGATTCTTATAAATGGTCAATTTATCGGTCTTGATATTTATAGCAACTGAAATGTAATGTTCTAATATATTTTCGTATTAGGGACAACCGTTGTCGCAGTTCTTCTGGCCCTTTTTGCCTTTTATTTTACGCAAGTAAATGGAAAACAAATTTGAGGGTTGGTCATGTTTTTGTGTCTCCTGATAGAACTGATAGAAAGTAAATTGTCAATTTTAAAGATATTGGGGTACCATTGTCCCTCGAGAAGGTGGTGCAGGTTACAAGGGATTTTAACTCCACCAACTACATTGGAAATGGTGGTTATGGATCAACTTACATGGTTGAAATATCTCCGGGAACCACAGTGGATATAAATAAGCTAACAATCAAAAGGTGCCAAGGGATCCCACAGTTTGAAGCTAAGATCAAGTCCCTTGAAAAGGTAAGACACCCAAATCTCATAACTTGGGTAGGTTCGTATGTCATTAAAGTAGAGATGTTCTCTATATATAATTAACTCCCATATGGTAATTTGGATCAATTTATTCAAGAAATGGTTAAAAGAGCAGCAACGAAAGTTTTTTCGTCCTATAAATAAAGGATATTATGAGCAGTTTTTTAAAAATTACACTTGGTTTCATCATGGAACGAAAGTTTTGCCATTTTGTAAATACAAACTTCAGATTTTTTTATCTTTTTGCGTTTACGTACTTTGAAAATTTACATCGTACCTTCAGGTACGAGCATGTACTAGTATACACACACACACACACACACACACATAGGGTGGTGATGAATGGGTGTTACAATGCAAGCCCCAACTTAGTCCTAAGCCCTGATTCTTCCTGCGACACATAAAGTGTCGCGGCCTCTAAGATGACACTTTAAAAATTGCATGTATAGAGGACTTGTATGTTGAAGACCTGGAGAACCACTAATTCCACTTCCTTCTCAAGTTAAATTTCATTAGTCTAAGGACTTTTATATTCAAAAATCCATTATTTTTCTTATTTCTTGAATTCCTTTTCTTGAAGCTACTGAGGGCTCTGTCTACCAAAAGAACAAGTATGAGAAGGTACTCCAAAATCTATAGGCCGCAAAGGGCGAAAACAATGTTCAGGAATAGGAGACCCAAAATACTTCTCTTGAGTATGGGAAGAGGTTGATTGTAGCGACCAATCAAGCTAAAAAATAAAAGGCAGCGGCCAAGGTGGATGCTACTGAGAAGGCTAAGTCAGTAGATGAGCAAGAGAGCATTAAGACCGCAAAGTCTCTCCATTTATTTGAAGAGAAGTGATCACAATTTGATAAGAAGGTCATAAAGTCCCCCTAAAAGATAGATGATCTAGAAACCCAATTCTCTTCCCAAATTCATAGCCATGCTAAGGCTTTAGATAAGGATGAAGAGGAATATGCTACAACCTTGAATAAGGACAGTTATGAGTATGTCGCATATCTAGAGAAGGCAAAGGAATAAACCATAGCCAAATTCAAGACTTCAAATGACTATTGGCTAGGCCAAAATAAGGCCTATATTTGGTCCTATAAGGAGATTAGGTTAAGAGTGGATAAGAATTTTCCAGAGACCAAAGATGTTATCTTTACCTGGAGGTTCAATGACCCTGAGCACAATGAGTGTGAAACTGTGCTCAAGGATTTCGAGGAGAGATGCTAGAGGGAACTTTCCGAGACCTTTTAGCCTGATAATGAAACTAAAGTTATCGTCGATGAAGATGATAAGGATGAAGAAGAGGATGGGGTCTCTTGTGTGACTTCCATCAATTTTACTTTGTATTGTATTTCCATTTTGTATCCTTTAACTTTATATATACTAAACTTAGATTTTTTCAAGGTTCTAAAAAATGCAGGGCATGACCGAGGCGTGGAGGCCAAGCCTTAAGCCTTAGAAGCCTAGGCGGGCCTTGGCGTAAAAAGGCGTGAAAAGGTGTTTAGGTATTTTTTATTATATTTTAATATTTTTTGACTATGACAAGGCTATTTAAAATACTAAATTGGTACATACCTTAAAAATATGTCTAAATATTTGTAAATTAAAATACTATTTTTTTAAAAAACAAAAAAATTGCGTCTTTTCACGCCTTCTAAAAAACTCGCGTTTTTTCACGCCTTACCCCCAAAAAATGCGCGTTTTTTCATGCCTTACCCCAAAAACCTTAACCATCGTTGACCATGCCTAGGGCCAAAACTTGGCGTATCTAAAAAGCCTCGCGCCTGGGCACCGCTTAGGCGCATTTTTTAGAACACTAGATTTTTTTGTTAATAGAATAACTTCCTTTATCTTTCTTCTTCTTTGCATATTCCTTGTCGTTGTGTATAAATTCCTAATTTTAGTTGTATGTCTTGCCATGTTTAATAATTTTGCTGATGTTCATGATATGGGTCGCGACATTAATATCTTGTTATAACCAAAAGTTTTTAATCAAAAGTTCACTATTTCTGTGGGACGTTACTTCCACCCAAGCCTTTGGTCCTGACATCTCGTCGTCTATCTCTGCAGCATATATGTAATGATCTTATATTTCCATGATCTTCCATCTACGACCACAACCTTGAGTTTGATAATAAGCCTAATATAGTCTCTCTACAAGGACTCTAATAAGATAATACTTTTGTTCCATTTCATCCATGGTTCGCACTATTCCTGTAGCATATAACTATGGTAGGAAAGGTTCACAACCAACGATGAATAACTTGTTCCAAACCTTAGAGCCCAAATCTTCGAGAAGCCCATGTGGGTTCTTAGGTCTTCTCAAAGTGGGTGTGAGCTATTCAGAGTTTCCTCTAGTCTCTTTCATTAAAATCTCCCTCCCATCAGGATAAGTGCATTCTCGGAGGATCTAATAAGATCCATTAGCACAAGGATATTGTTTTTAAGATCTGCGTGCAGTTATAAGTCTAACCTAAGGATCGACGCCCTTTTCGTATGACTTAGACTTTGATAATTAAAATGGAGCTAACCATGTCTTTTAGATCAATGGCTCTCTTTATGGAAAGATATTTCGCTCTGTAGAAGGGTGTCTACTAATAAAAAAAGTAAATAAAATAAAAAGGCTTTTTTTTATTAATGACAATCGATAGGTGCCTCGCAAGGGTCACCGCAGAAGTCCAAGATTGAGAAGTGCCACTGCAAGAATCAGCGCCACTGCAAGGGTCACTGCAGCAGTGACATTCGAGAGGTGCCTCGCAAGGGTCACCACAGAAGTCCAAGATTGAGAAGTGCCAATGAAAAGATCAGCGCCACTACAAGGGTCACTGCAGCAATGACATTCGAGAGGTGCCTCGCAAGGGTCACCACAGAAATCCAAGATTGAGAAGTGCCACTGCAAGGGTCAGCGCCACTACAAGGGTCACTGCAGCAATGACATTCGAGAGGTGCCTCGCAAGGGTCACCGCAGAAGTCCAAGATTGAGAAGTGCCACTGCAAGGGTCAGCGCTACTGCAAGGGTCACTACAGCAATGACATTCGAGAGGTGCCTCGCAAGGGTCACCGCAGAAGTCCAAGATTGAGAAGTGCCACTGCAAGGGTCAGCGCCACTTAAAGGGTCACTGCAGCAATGACATTCGAGAGGTGCCTCATAAGGGTCACCGCAGAAGTACAAGATTGAGAAGTGCCACTGCAAGGGTTAGCGCCACTGCAAGGGTCACTGCAGCAGTGACATTCGAGAGGTGCCTCGCAAGGGTCACCGCAGAAGTCCAAGATTGAGAAGTGCCACTGCAAGGGTCACCTCCACTACAAGGGTTACTACAGAAATATTATCTGAGAAGTGCCACTGCAAGGGTTCCGGCAGAAGCTCATATCGAGAAGGAACCCACCCAGGGCGGCCAGGATGAGGGAGTAGCTACCACGAGCAACTCCTCATCATGAAACGTCATTCTTTAAAAGAACAACAATACTAACACTTTGACTTCTTGTACAGGTTACCTAGTTGAGCAAGCAGGGCTCAAGTAGGCTAGTTGGGACCTCCTGGGAGTTTTGGCTTAGTGACTGAGGGACAAGGTATGTTGAGCAAGCTCAACCACTTAGCACTATAGGTGTGACAACCCGTATATAACTATGATAAATTATAATTAAATCATGCTTATATTATGTGATGTGAATAATGAGCTATTAATATGTCTAATGTTAAGTGATTATATTTATTATAATCCAACTTTCATAAATCATGAAAGTCGAATTATTTACAAACACAAATTTTGTTGTTTTCGGTGGAAAGGTTCCTGTTAGAGACTAGTTTTGACCTTTAGAACATTATAAATGATTTGAGGTGAAAACTAGATAGTTTTAGACATGTGATTTAGCACTACACCAAAATGGGAGATTTGTGAGTGCTGTTGGCAGTCATAAATGAGCTTTATAACTGCTATTTACCGTCATAATTTAGGGGGTGACAAAAGAAAAATTATAACTCCTAACAGCAGTCACAAATTTTTATGACCCCTATGGGGGTTATGACTGGTGACCCTAATTTATAACTGTTGTTTATAACTGCTGTCAGCAGTTACGAATATAATATTTGTAACTGCTATCAGCAGTTATGAATCTAATATTTATAACTGCTGACAGCAGTTACGAATCTTATATTTGTAACTGTTATTAGCGGTTACAAAATTGACAATAGTGACAGATTTGTGACTGCTATTAGCAGTTACAAAAGTTGATTTGTTAAATGTGGTAAGAGCTATTAAAATGTCATTATATTTTCACATAATGATGAAATGAAAATAGTAGAAAAAAAAGTAAACTAAAATGAGAAGTAGAACAAATGTCATGAACATGTAACGAGTCTAAAAAAATTCAACAACATTTCATTTATATTTTTAACATTCCAAATATCCGGTACACATAAAACGTGTTTAAACTTAATTTAACATCAAACAAACCCTTCTTCAGTGCCAAATACAAAATGAAAATAGAATAAAAAAATAAAAATGGCACAACACTTTGATGACGCGAAGTGCGGCGCCTCGGTATCCATTGACTTGTGCTTGTGTTGCTTGCCACGATGTGTAAATACCTAGACTTAGGCCTTTGAATACTACGTATGCTGGGTATGCCATGTGTACACCTGCAAACAATAAAATATATTTAGATTTAGAACAGTTGCCATCAACATCTTTTAAGACAAAGGTGTAATTAAAACTAAACATGTTTTCATGAACTAACCTAGTTCCCTTAAGAAATATTCAGAACAAATAGGAGATAGGATCACGTACAAAGTATATTAAATAAAAAACAACACACTTTTGCATAAATTTCTAGCAAAAAGAATAAATGCCTTTCTCACCTACATATTTGAGTAACTGTTCCATATTGTTCAAGAATTCAAGCTCCGCCCATAATTGTCTTCAAAGAATGTAGACAGTAAATGCATAAGTGATAGTGAAGAAATTTATAATTGATGTGTTTTAATAGACAAAAAATAAAAACAAAATTAAACTAAAACTTTTTATTGCTTCTCGGGTCAGACTAAATTATATGAAGTTGTCGATTTCATTCATCGTAAATATAAAATTATATGTCAATTTATCTCGATTCTTGTCTAGCCATTGATAAATGCCCAGAGATGTAATGTTTGAACAATTCTCACCTATTCACGGTGTTAGAATGATTCACAGTCCTAAGACATGGACTAAAGCATGCATGTCAAAAAATCGACTGGAGATAGTAATCTTGGTTCCCTGACTGAGCTCGTTAAGGATAATACAAGTAATTATGTACAACAAACTCATCAACAAGTGCAGGGGGTCCCGTCACCTTCCCACTCAGACCGCCATGCTCCCATACACCAATCCCAACAATAGAAAATTTCAAGACAAATGCAAATTCAACTACAAATGCAGATGCAACAGATAATTAACCCCCCAAACTTTTCTTTTCAGTAACAGCAGTAGTGGATTCTCTGTGATAATCACTAATAAAATTCAATTTCGAAAAAAAATTGGTTGATCATCACTTGAGCGTTGAAAATTATGAAATCTTTCATATTTCCAATGGCAATAGTTTCCAATCAAACACACTCTTAGTGAGAGGGGTTAAACATAACTCTCAATTCTTATTGTTTTGAATATTAAATATTGAGGAAACTAGTGTATATACTAGTTCTATGGAAGATAAATATATCATACCTTCAGAAGGTACTAAACTTGGAGTAACTTTTGCTCTGCTACTAACTGGATCAGAGCCCAGTTCAGTCAACCCTTCCTGGGCCGATGAAGCCCGGGGGACCGGTGGACGTTTCAATAAGATATTTCCTGGTCTTTTAGTTGATACAGTTGGCACCCTATAAAAAAAACAAGGTTTAAGAAATGCATACTGATACTGTAAGATATAAGTATTCCATTAATTACAATCACTTGTATATTTTTGTTATCAAATAAAATTGGATGGATTCACTGTGTTATATGGGAAGATGCCACTGATGTGTAAACATCACTGGTACAGTATTGTGGCAAAGTTGATTGCATAGTACTACAAAATTGTCCATTTCTACACAATAATCCAATTATGTTGTCCAATTATGCTGTAGACAAATGTCCTAAATGTCAAAATGTTTAGAAAAAATGTCCAAAGTATCAATATGTTTTTAATTGAACATATAACAAACAAAATGAATTTGCAATTGAAAAAACAATACGGACCAATATAATACAACCAATACTAAATACAATGCTAATTTCGATTCAATCGTACTATACGTATATTTATTATTGTACCGTATCGCACGATACGTATGCTATAAATACAAACAACTATGCCGCGTTTTAAGGATCATCATATACATCAAAATACAGTACCAGACATATGTTATCCTTACCTATATTTAGCAATCTCTTCTACAAAAGTATCCCGCAATCCAATCTTTTCATTGTAGAAGCCTGAATTCCCATCTGCAACTAGGTCGTAAACACCATTCATTACTCGCGTGAACCATATGGGAGCGTAAAAAAAATAGAAAAATTACCTGCTATACCAAGTGAAGCAGAATTCCTGTTAGCGACATTAACAAGCATTTCCCCACGATCCATAGCAGCGAAACCCACTTGTTGAGCCAAGCCTTCTCGAGTCTCTGAAACTGTTCTGCCACCTTCACTTTCAAACCCTCGCCTTTTCCCCTCCACGTCTAAGAAATCTCATTCAGTTTGCTGCTTATCTTCACTCACTGCAGTGACTATATACTTCACATATATATATTTCGGGGACATGCAATACTTGGGGTCCATAAAATGCTCGGTAGAAGGTAACGATGCCATTTGCAAGTACCAGCTATTTTGTGCCCTCCATGCAAGTAGCTATGAC
This sequence comes from Sambucus nigra, assembly GCA_949130495.1. Taxonomy (NCBI): domain Eukaryota; kingdom Viridiplantae; phylum Streptophyta; class Magnoliopsida; order Dipsacales; family Adoxaceae; genus Sambucus; species Sambucus nigra. Next base: position 136,360,629 of record OX422219.1, read on the forward strand.
GGTAAGTTTTATTCCACCCTTTATCCTAAGACAAGTCAGGTCCAATGATCACAACTTATAATTTAATGTAGAAAGCATTATGATTACCAATATTAACACCAAAATAACCTTGTACAAATCCTCTATAATTTCTGAATGAACCAGTAGAGGAAGCTATGAGCTATTTTATTATTGAGTTGGGAACAAAGATCTTGCCATTAGAAACCAAAGAGTTTTTAGCCCACCAAATTATATCAATAGTCCTTAAGAAAGATACTAACAAAAAGTTATTGATTTATGGATTGAACTGATATCTGTGAGAAATCTCCCAAAGTTGGAAGATATTAAGAACTTGGGGGAATTGTTTTTTGAAAGTGGTGAGAAGCGATTTGCAAAAGTGGAAAGAAAATTCAGAAGAGTTGAAAATATGGTTAGAATATTCAATACTTTACAACATATAGAACAATTAGAAGAAATATATATGCCAATAGACTGAATTTTATCCAGGGTAAGCATTTTATATTGCAATGCTCTCCAAGCCAAAATATATATTCAGGGATGAATGAAGCAGTGCCACAACTATTTTCCTACCCCCGCCATTCTCCCACTCCTCCCAAACCCATAATCAGACACCAACACACACCTCACGCAGCCACCTGTTACTACAAATCCCCTCAAATGGGGATAGATATTAGTACAGAAGTTGACAACTTATAAATATGAAGAAAAAAATATTTAAGTCCTACAAATACCTGTATGTTTCCCATTAAATGGGCAAACATTACGAGCTCTAAGATTGAGATGATAATAGCAAATATAGTTTCCCTAACAAATGTTCTCGTGGACAAACTCTGGCCATATGAACTACAAAATAACATCAAAACAAATATAGTTTCCCTAGATAAGTTTCAATTTCTCTACTTAACTTCCTAAATTTTTAGAAAGGCTTCAAATTAAGAAAAGTCTTGAGAACAAACAAGTTTCAACACCTCTAATATGGTTTCCTTACATAGTTGGTCATATATAAACTTTACATGAGACATAAGAACGACAAAGCTTACCTGACTTAGGAAATTAGTATCATTAAAATCCCAAAATAGTCTCTAATTACAGCAAAGCTATTGCATTTTCGGCATATCATAACGATCGGTCCAGATGCTATTGCATTTTCAGCATTTGAAAGTGATCAAGTAACACAATCAGCATCTGAAAAATTTATGTACCTTGCATTTGCATTTAGGAACCGTTTCGTATGCGTTGATTTTATAAATCCACTTAAATCCCATTACATTTATATTAAGTCATTTAGGAACTAATTTCCATGTTCCTTGAAATTGTAAAGACTTCATTTCTTCATCCATAACAGCTCTCCATTCCGGATAATGAGAAGCAAACTTAAAATTGGAATGTTATTCTAAGTCTTTAAACATTAATATTGCACTTGAAACATAGCAAGGAAAGTCTTCAAATATTTTCCTTTTTGTAGCAGCACCTTTAGATCTTGTCATCATAGGATGAGAGGACTGAACAATATCCTCTATAGCAGTTATATTGTCATCATTACCAGTTACATTTTCAGAATTTGATGGCTACTAAATATCTCATGTCATAGTAGGAGACTCATTACCAGTTACATTTTCAGAATTTGGTAACATATAGCTACCTTATAGCCAAAAGAATATCCAAGAAAGGTATATTGAGTGGTTCTTTGTTTAAGTTTATTTTTATTATAGTGTATTAAGTATGGGTAAACAGCAGTCCCAAATCTCCGAAGTCATGTGCTTCTTGAGTTTGATCAATCAAACCACCAATATTAGGTGAAGAGGTGAATTGATAAACAAAATTATCTCTATGATAATAATCTAGAGCAACATGTACCTTATTTCTATAAATTTTAGACTCAACAACTGAGTTAATCTAATCAGGAACTCTATAGAAATAGTTGGCAGCTGTGTGCTCTCTTTTACTGTAAATTTGACACTCGAGAATGATGGAGGTGTTTAAGTGGATCATTTATTATAACCTCTAGTATTACCACATTTTCCTCCATTATAGTTAACATGAAAATTATTTAACTACCCCCTCTATAGTTTCCACCTCCATAAAATTCACCAAAATTGTTTCCAACAGTAAAAACTCTATGAAACAGATCAAAAAAGTAACGATTACCAAAATTACTACCCCTTCAAGTAACGATCGGTCCAGATGTTTTATATCTAGCAATGATTCAATCTAAAAGCGATCAAGTAACGCATATGAAATGGTTCCTAATTGCAAATACAAGGTACTGAAATTTTTCTCTCGTTTTGTAAGCATTTGTGGAACTCTAAATATATACTTTTATAAATGTCATACGCACCAAATGTTAGTCTCAAAAAAATAGTTCAGGCCACACTCAAGTCATCTAGTCATGAAGTAGATGTTAAGATGGTCCCTAAAAGTACTATGTAGACAATACTGAAAGGATTAAGCACTGTGAAATCAGTACAGATGAAGCCATGGTAGTGGATCTTTGTAATTTGTCTCCAAGAGCCAATGACCTTCCCAAGTATGACAAGTATTTGGCTTATCATAAGCAATACATGTCATACTAGGAAAACAATTATGAAATTTCCATTATAACACAAGAAGAATTAGAACTTTTTGCCACCTATTTTGATAGAAAATGGATATAATACAAAGAATGCAAAAACCCTGCTAACAATAAACCTCCCACCCATCCTGCCCAACTAAGTACTCCTCAAGTCTCAAAAACTCATCCAAAGTTTCAAGATACTATCTTTAAAAGATTCACAAGATCATAGACAAAGAAATGCTCAAATTTTATCTCCTTTGCAGTCAATGATCTCATTTATTTTTGGGAATACAAAGGGTATTTCCTCTGCAATCAAAGATCTCATCCACTAGTTTGTCAGACTTAGGCTACTCAGATTCTAAATTAACTTAGTATAACTTTAGAACTGATGATGATTATATTTGGGAAAGCCTAGTGGAAAAATACATATATCCTGAAATGGTTCAAAGATGGGGGGATCTAAATACTAATTTTTTTCATTACATAGTCAAAGATAAAAAGAATAGGTTGCATATCCACAAAATTAAAAACTTTGACCAAGTTTGGGTGGTTAACCAGAAATAAATCCATGAAGAATTCATCAACTATTTAAAAAGGGCTAAATCAGGTCTTGGTTCATCAACTCTTATGGTGATTTTCATAATGCTCTTTCTATATCCACTAACACATCTGATAGCCTTAAGCAAGTCTTGGTTCTTCTTTCTGGAGTAAAATTGTGCATGCCTAAAGGGCTAAATCAGGTCCTTATTGAATTAGACAACAAGGCCATTGTAAATATAGTTAAGGGAATTTCGAAACCTCCTTAGATTATTTAGCAGACTATTTCATAAATTCAATGCATCATTGATAAATTCAAGTTCAAAATAAGTCATATATAGAGACAATCAAACATTGTAGCTGGTGGTTTGGCTGATCAAGCTTCAAAATCCCAAATTTCATAATTTTGATCGTATTCCCAATATCATAGAAGGTCTTGAAAAGTTATGAGTTTATTCTATTATATCTATCTATTTTGTGGAATGGAGGTATTTATAAACCTCCAAATTTATTCTTGCATTAATTTTGTAATGGGGATGTTTATAAATCCCTATATTTCAATTTTATCAAATTATCATTAGTTCTTATAAGAGACACTAGAGAGGAACTTTCTCCGGTTAATTTTTAATAATATTAGTGGGGGTATTGTCCCTCTTACCTAAAAAGTGCCTAAAGCCTACGCCAAGGTTTGGATGTGCCTAGACTATAGGGATATCAATACGTAATCCACCAAAGATAATTTCCCCTAATCCATCTCAATTGAGGACTAGTCGCCTGGACCTTAATTCAAATCAAATCAGTAGAGGTACAAATCATCTTACAACATTTGCAGACAAACAAGACCTGCTTCCCTTAGTTGGAAATTAAATTGGCAATCAGACTGTCTTATTAAGATTTCTAAATTCATTTCGAAGTTGCTGAACAAATCTATTCCACTAGAAGCTGAGATACAATAGTTAGGCATCATGATGGCCACAATGTGCATAGGTTGTTAAGCTTATGAAAACACTATAAAGCATGTGTGCATTCAATGCAAGATAGCTAAAGAAGTATGGAACTAATTTAATAACAAAGTTAGGGTGCAAATCAACTATTCCTCTTGCAAATCCATTCTTCTTTCATGGTGGTTCAAAATGCCTCGAAAGGATCATCAACAGTTCATATACAACATCTTGCCTAAAGTCATTTTTTACGAGTTATGAAAATCTAGAAACAACAAACCGGAACATGTATGATATAAAATCTACAAGTAGGTCTGAAGCCGTTCAGCCTAGGTGAGCCTGGAACCTAGGCGCGACTAGGCCTGGAATTGCCTCTATCCGAGCCATTTTAATGTTGTTTTTAATTTTCACCCTCAAAGCCCACTTTTAACCACAACATGAACGTTTACTAGTCAATTTGGGAAACCATGAGTCCTATGAGGACACGAAAATTTCCTACAAGTTACTTTTGTACATCTAAAGATTCACATGCCTCTTTTTGGGTCACTCGGTTGCTATTTTGAGTTTTCACCCCTAAATCCCATTATAAGCCCAAAACGACCATATACTAATCAATTTTGAAAACTGATATTCTAATTTAGACATACCATTTTCTTTAAATTTCTTTGGTATCATCTCGATTATGCGTGCCTCTTTACGGGACACTTCATTATTATTTTTGCTTTTCACACCCCAATGCCCACTTTTAACCCCAAAACGAACGTCTACTAGTCAATTTCGAGAATCAGGAGTCTGATTAGGACACTCACACTTCCTGTAAGTTACTTTTGTACCTCTTAGGGTGTTTGTTGGTTTGTCTAGGCCAGTCGATTGTTATTTTCAATTTTCACCCCTAAATTCCATTTTAACCCCAAAGCGAACGCTTACTAGTCAATTTCAAAAATCAGGAACCCGATGAGACACGCAACTTCCTACACGATTGTTTTTTTTTTTAGTTTTCCCGACCTAAGTTCCGTTTTTAATTCCAAAACAAATGTCAACTAGCCAATTTCGAAAAACTGGGAGTCCGGTGACGATCACTTCCCTTAAATTACTTTCATATTGAATAGTAAACTCACATAAACAAGTGTAGACAATCACTAATTCTAACTTGGATGGCATGAACTACTTACGAAGGACGTGAATTAATAAATACAAACAAACATATCAATAATTATAACTAAAATTCACACAAACAAGTATACAAATATTTTCATAAATTAATCTTCAAACTATACAACAACCAATTGACAATCCGGGTTTTCAATTGGCTCACCCTCAACCTCCTATCACCACTACAAATCATTTGAGTGAAAAGACTAATGATATTAGTTAATGACCAAGAATTAAAATTACCTTTATCCGTATCAATTCGACGATACTATAACTTGAATTTTCGGGACTAGATTATTATTTAATTCGTCTTCCTGCCAAAAAACACAAATAAATAATGATAATCCAAGAATAATATTTTTAGAATGAAATATTTCCCTTCAACGTTTGAAACAAGAAACAGAGTTGAGAAACAATGTTGTATTAGACGCAACACACACACACTTAAATAATATTTAGAGTCAGTCCTAGATTCATTGTATGGCATGCTTCGAGTTAATATATTAGTGTCCAAAAAACATGCCAATATTGTATTATAAGAGCTTGAATGACTCCTCATCTCCACGCATTAAGATACATTTCAATTCCTTTACTAATCTCTCTCACCACACTCATCTAATTCTACTTGTACAATAGCTATAAATGTTAATCACTTCACTATCAAGTATCAACTAATAAGTAAATTGAATAAAATTTGGGATTTATTTTGGAGATAAAACAGTTATCACAAACATTAATCAAGTAGCCACTGGTTGAAAACCCAAAATCTATTATTTTGGTAGTAAATGTGTATGTGTAAGTGCCTAAGACTCGAAAACCCTAGAAAAGCAACCTAAATCGAAAATTTATAAAAAAAAAGACGCAAGCAGACCTAAATCAAAATGCGGTTCAGTTGAAGGCAAGTTTCACGCAGAAAAACATCTAAAACATAAGTTTATGATTAATACAGTTCATTCCAACGGCCTATAAACCTAAATTAAAACCAAAACCAAACAAAATAAAAAATTAAAGATTATTTACAAAAAATATATATTCAACTTAATTTTTGGCATTGGTATAGAACCAATTACCTCCAACGCAGAGAATAGATAATTAAGTACAACTCTTGTAAAAAAGGCTTTTAAAATACCAATGAATAAACAGAGAATTAAATGAACGAACACTAAAATATATAAAATTCAAACAAGGTAAGTACCAATAATAAAAACACTTGAAAAAAAGTTAGAAGCAAGCAAGTTAATGTTTACCTTCGGTCCACATTCCCTAGAGTGTCAATGATTCTCCTTTTATCTTATACATGCATTGTTAAGCAATAAAAATATAGATTTCAAATGTAAACCAATGTCACTATTGAACCAAAATACTCAATATTATAGATGTATACCTCATATGTTGCAAACAACCAAAACAAAACCTGTTAGCATTTAAGGCTTACTGAAATCAAAATGAACAGCGTAAAGAAATATTTAGGGCTTATTGAAATCGAAATCTTGAAGAAATAAACAATGTAACATGTTTAGGTCTTACCGAAATGGACGACAATAAATAAAGAGTTTAACAATGAAGAGGGGAGAGTGGAGAGTGGGACGTTGAAGATGGAAAGAGGAGAGAGCGGGATCTTAAAGAGGAGAGAGAGGAGGGAAATTAAATCTAGGCCAAAATTTGTGACCCCTAAGAGCGGTCACAAATTAAGTCTTAGGGTAAAATTTGTAACTGCTATGAGCAGTTACAAATTTATGACTTTTAATAGCACTCACAAATTAAGTCTTAGGCCAAAATTTGTGACTGCTACGAGCAGTTATAAATTTATGACTGCTAATAGCAGTCACAAATTAAGTCTTAGGCCAAAATTTATGACTGTTCATAGCAGTTATAATTTTGTGACTGCTTATAAGAGTCATAACTTAAGTCTACTGCTAAATTTGTGACTGCATGTGAAAGTTACAAATTTGTGACTGCTTATAGGAGTCACAAATTAATTATATGGTAACATTTGTGACTCCCATTAGCAGTGATAAACCAATTGACTCAAATTTTTCATTACTCAATGATTTTATCACTCCTAATGGTAGTTACAAATGAACTTACGAGTGTTTCCGGAAGTGACAAGTTTGTCACCCCCATTAGCAGTCACAAAAAACCAGTCACAAAATTGGCATTTTGGTGTAGTGTAGGATTGTAGAACAATAAACGGATCATCAAATGGATGCCCGAGCAATGAGTTATATCGAATTTACGAACAAAGGGAAAAGTTGTCCATTCCCTTTAAGTGGTAATTTGTCTTTTATTAAACCAAATGGTTTAATTTGATTGGTTGTCTTGGGAGGCAGCCTTGGCCGACTTAAAACTCTCCCTCTAACTTATTTCTTCATCAAATTAATCCCTAGTTTCAGTTTCAAGTGTTGTGAGCTTGAGGAAAGAGAAGGTAGAAGTTTAGGAAGGAAAAGTGAGGAGAAAAGGTGTAGAAAAATCCGTGGAAATTACGTAAAAGTCCCGAAGGTAATCCTAATTGAAAATCTTATCATTTATCTTATATTACTGATTTATATGATATAAATCATCATAGGTTTACGAACGTTTCAGCCCTTTATACGTATGTATGGTTAGATGCAAGTTTATGTTAAGTTGAATGTAGAAACCCTTAAAATTGCTTTGTATTGAAACCCCTTGCATGCAAACTTGCATATATCTTTGTGTGATTACTGGAATTGAGAAATTATAGTTGGATATGAAATTCGACTCATATATTCATATCATATCCGAAAATGAGAATTTATCTCCTTGTGGTTAGGCCGTAATGATGATTTCAAGTTGGTACATGGTTGTTGTTTGTATAATTGATTTTGGTATGCTCTAAGTTTAGTCAAGCTTTTGAGATAGCAAATGAAGTAAAAAAATGATGAAAATTTATTTATGTACTATTCAATATGTATACTGGAAAAGGTTTAAAAATGATGGAAAGTTATGCCGTAGAAAAATTATGAAAATTCAGGGAATTCGAAGGAACAATAGAGGAGCTTTTAGGGCAGATTTCTTGTGTTGTAGAGAAATAGTCATAACTTGCCCTAGGAAGCTTGAAAAATTACACCGTCACTTGTACTGGATAGTATATTCATATATGTTTTCATATTGATATGGTTGGACCCCTGTATTTGTACAATTTAAGAATATAGGATGGTTAAGTATGTAAGACAATAATTTCAGGCCATACTGGGTACCCCTTGAATGAATGTTTGTATTTCGTCCTTACAAAGGGTACTTTGAGTACATGTTTCATGTGTTTATACATTGAGGAGTATAATTTCATGTTTACTTCACTTTGGTTATAAATTCCTCATAAGTTATTTCCTACGGTTGAATGTCCATAACTTTATCAACATGTATATCATTGTTTTGCCTTTACCTAGGTTTTATGGAATGTGACTTAATTGAAATTATATTGTTGATGTATAGTCATGGAAAGTTACATAATTATGTTTGGATAATATTTATGATTGAGGTTCAGTACTGATTTAGTTGGATTGACTTGTGTAAGGTCTAATCAACCCAGTTCAGCTCCACCAGAAGAAAACGTGAATACATAGTTGTCAACCAAGGTGAGTGTACTCACTGGAAAGAGATATTTGTATCGTGTTGTTGATATGTGTAAGGACATTTTTCTCATGTCCAACATGTTATATTTGTGTATGTCGTACGCCGCTACATTTGGCACGTCACCTCACGATCTCACATGACGGCCTCTATCCGAATTCCGGGAAAAAAGCATTCAACATCTCCATTAATATGTCCCACATCTGCCTCAACGACTTCACGGTCTAAGATTTTAGGGACTTAATGCAAGTGGTACGCACGGGAAGTCAAAACAGTGAAAAAAGGCACTATAGGAGAGTTCAAGGGCATTTTCGTAATTTTACATCCATAGTTCGGAGGTTTGGTCAACTAGAAAGTTGAAGATCTCTCCGCAACGAAGATACTGGAAAAAACGGCACCTCAATCCGAGCTACGGTGAAGGAGTTATGGCCTTTTGAAGATAGATAAAATTCCTTAAAGAATGCTGTTTTTTTTGTACGCTGGATAGAATTTTAGAGTTTTAAAAACATGGGACTCTTCATATTTTTTCCTATAAATACCAACTTCGGGGGAGTTGTTTTGCAAGACTTTAGGAGACGAATTTGAGAGTCCAAATACACCTAGTCTTCATATTCTTGAGTCCCAAGACTCATGTTTTGATTCACACATCATTGCCAAACCTTTGTGAATCCTTTTGCAACCCAAGAACACAACTTTGGTTTGTTCAACCCTTGTGGAGGAGACCGTTCTTCTTCTTCATTGCAGCCCTACTGGAAAGGGATAATTCCAGCCGCGACTACAGAATCCGATACCCGAGGGTAATTCTTAGTCAACTTGTATTTTCATTGTAATCCGATTGTAAGCCGTTTTCTTACAAATTATAGTGAAAATAAATGGTTTTGCCCCTGTGGGGGATTTTTCCTTAATTGCATGTGTTTGAATGTTCTTGCGTAGATTATCTATTTATTCAATCACATACTGCTGCATGTTTAGGGTTTGTTTGTGTTAAAAGGGTTTTATATATAATTTGTTTATTTTTATCCTGCATGCTATATTTTATTTGATAAATCATCTAGATGCATGTCTTCGGGTTTAACTAAAATTTGGGATTAATTAAAATTAGTTTTTATTTGAGAAGTCGCAATATTTCCGTTGTAGCTACTCTCTCAAATTGGTATCAGAGCAGGTTGCGCAAATTTATCGCGTATTCCTATTTTCCGCAAAAATTGTGTGATATTGATTTTTTAAAAAAACAGTTTTATGAAAAATCGCAATTTTTCAATGGAATGCCCATTTAATGAGGAGCCTATTTTTGAAAAATTTCACGACCGTGCTGAAAAATTAAAGAGTTCGAATTTGAAACTTTGCAAAAGAATTAAATTTTTGGAAAAAGAAAATTCTCTCTTTAAAAGTAAGATTGAATATTTGCAAGAGTTTCAAACTCAAAGTGATATTTGTCGTGAGCACTTTGGTAATTTGTGTACTGATTTTGATTCTTTAAAAATTGCCAAAAAGAAGAGTGATGAGAGAGTCCTAGTTTTAGAGAAGGAATTGGAGGACTTAAAAAATTCTAGGGTTCCCGTTTGTGCCGTCGATGATAAAAAAATTAATCGATGATTTTACGGCATGCGAAAAGACTCTTAGGAATAAGTTTGTTTTAATTGAGGGGGAGCGTGATAAACTGTTAAGTTTAATTGATAATTTGAAGAAGGCGTCCCTTAATTTGGAAGAGTCTAATTCTTTGCTTGAGTCAAAAATTTTGAAGTTAAAAAATGATTTGACATACTCAAGTAGGTTTGATAGTGATGGTAATGGCTCATCGTGTTCTCATGCTTCTAATGCTAAAGCCAAAACCATTATTTGTTTTAGAGGGTCAACTAATTCCAAGGACGCTAGAAAAGATCACACTTTCGGTGTCATCCCACCCGTTTACACATGCTCATATTGTGGTAGGAATGGTCACCTTAGGCGATTTTGTTTTGATCTTGGAAGAGGTTCTAGGAATTCGAAGTCTAGTATTTTGTTGGTTCCCAAAACCCCTTGTCGACGTGTTTCATCCATTTGGGTTAGGAAATCACTTTTGGAGGAACTAGATTTTAGACAAGTTGATTCCCGTTTGCTTGCACATGATTCTTCTCTTGCCATATCATATAGATAATTGTGTTTGCATGTTTGTCATACGCTAGTTATGCTTTTTGATATATTTTTGCTAGCGTTGTGACATGTACTTTTTGTATATATTTTTTTTTTGAAAAATTTTGAAAATACAAAAAGATTTTTTTTGTTGCACCGTTTATGGATGAACACTTGGGATGACCGAGTCACAACATCATTTCGTTTTTTCATGTGACTATTTGATAGTGTTTTGAGACAATAGGTCAATTCATCCATGTGCTTTATAATGTTTGGAGTCATTAAGATGTAATTAAGTGTTACTTCCTACAGGTTTGACTCATATTTCCTTTATTGCACACATGCACGAATTTGTTTGATTATTGTGCTTGTCTTATCACATGTTGGTTGGGTGTTTTCACTCCAATCCTGTCTTTAAAACGAACCAAGAGCGATAATTTTTATAAGGAAATTGTGCATATAAAAACCGTTTTGTGAGTTTGTGTGATTTGTTTGAGAACGGGGAGGGGCTGCGAAAGGTAATCATCTATCCTTTGCGCAAAAGCCACCGTTAAAAAGGACCTAAAAAATTGAGGAATTTTATTATCCGAGGTCCAAAGAGGTTAAAAGAGCCCGAAAAAAATTTAAAGGCAATAAAAAAAAAATCATGCCAATTATGGGCCATTTAGGTTTTTGCACCAATTCTCCAAAGTTTGAGAATTTAGATTACCTCTAAAAGAAAATATATATGAGGGAGTTTGGTTGGAGATTTTATAACGGGTTTGCACGTCCTTGAATTGCTTGAAAATGCGCTACATAGTTTTGGACGTTATTGGTGTGGAAATCACTTTGAGTTTGATTTGTTGATTTGCATAAGACGATGTCATCTAAATTCAACAAATTTTTACACCTAAGGATACTTTTGATGATCATTCGTTAGGAGTACACACATGAATCGTGCACATATGATTGATTGAGTTGATTTACCTATCGAATGTGTTCACACCCATTCATTCCGTTTCCATGACTTGGTTGTTTGAGTCTAAATCCATGGTGTGATTTTTGTATCATATTTGTTCATATTGGTATCCTATCTTTGTATGAAAAATTTTTAAAATCAAAAATAGTTTGTATTTTTTTGTATACCGTGACACCCCGATTTTGTTTGTTTGATTCATTCTTCTTATTTGTCTATTTGGGGACATCATAAAAAGGGGGAGAAAGAATTATCATTTTATGGGGGAGTTTGAATTTTGGGGGAATTTTTGAGATTTTTCTTATGCTTATCATATATTGGTATTATGTTTATCTCATTTCAAAATCGATACGTCACTTTGGTATTTTTCTTTGTCTCATGTGTGTAGGTACTACATTGATGATTTCTGAAATGCACACCCTGATGAGAAAAGATTTGAGATTCCTGAAGATTTGAAGAACAAACGATGAAGACTATTCATTTGTACCTTTTCCAGTTTTGGGTTCATGGGAGGGTAGATTTGTATAGGCAATTTCATATTTGATAATTCGTATTTTTTATGTATGTACCGGCATAGACATAGGGGGAGATTTGTAAGGACATTTTTCTCATGTCCAACATGTTACATTTGTGTATGTCGTACGCCGCTACATTTGGCACGTCACCTCACGATCTCACATGACGGCCTCTATCCGAATTTTGGGAATCAAGCATTCAACATCTCCATTAATATGTCCCACATCTGCCTCAATGACTTCACGGTCCAAGATTTTAGGGACTAAATGCAAGTGGTACGCAAGGGAAGTCAAAACAGTGAAAAAATGGCACTATAGGAGAGTTCAAGGGCATTTTCGTAATTTTACATACATAGTTCGGAGGTTTGGTCAACTAGAAAGTTGAAGAGCTCGCCTCAACGAAGATACTGGAAAAAACGGCACCTCAATCCGAGCTATGGTGAAGGAGTTATGGCCTTTTGAAGATAGATAAAATTCCTTAAAGAATGCTGTTTTTTTTGTACGCTGGATAGAATTTTAGAGTTTTAAAAACATGGGACTCTTCATATTTTTTCCTATAAATACCAACTTCGGGGGAGTTGTTTTGCAAGACTTTAGGAGACGAATTTGAGAGTCCAAATACACCTAGTCTTCATATTCTTGAGTCCCAAGACTCATGTTTTGATTCACACATCATTGCCAAACCTTTGTGAATCCTTTTGCAACCCAAGAACACAACTTTGGTTTGTTCAACCCTTGTGGAGGAGACCGTTCTTCTTCTTCATTGCAGCCCTACTGGAAAGGGATAATTCCAGCCGCGACTACAGAATCCGATACCCGAGGGTAATTCTTAGTCAACTTGTATTTTCATTGTAATCCGATTGTAAGCCGTTTTCTTACAAATTATAGTGAAAATAAATGGTTTTGCCCCTGTGGGGGATTTTTCCTTAATTGCATGTGTTTGAAAGTTCTTGCGTAGATTATCTATTTATTCAATCACATACTGCTGCATGTTTAGGGTTTGTTTGTGTTAAAAGAGTTTTATATATAATTTGTTTATTTTTATCCTGCATGCTATATTTTATTTGATAAATCATCTAGATGCATGTCTTCGGGTTTAACTAAAATTTGGGATTAATTAAAATTAGTTTTTATTTGAGAAGTCGCAATATTTCCGCTGTAGCTACTCTCTCAATATGATCAAAATATAATGAATATGAAATTGTTCATTTCGGTTTACCAAAATGGGAGGTTACTCCCCGACCCGGAATGGGGGAGATTTGTCTATTAAAGACAGGGGTTACTCCTCGACCAGGAATGGGGGAGAATTGTCTATTTAGACAGGATATGTGAATCATGATTCGGAAAATTTGGTCATTCATTATGAATGAGACGGATAAGTTAATTCATAATTATATGGACATGATATATTGCATGTAAATTTATGCAGTAGTATAGTAGTGATGCATTCACTGGGCTATTTTTCTCATGGTTTCTATGTTCACATTTTTCAGGTAACGCGATGTCACTGCCAAATCTAGGAAGTCGGGTTGGGTTAGCCAGGAATGGGAGAAACAAACATTTTGTTTAAATGTAAATGATGTAATTAAGTTAAATTTTCCTTCAAGCAAGTTTGTACAAGAGTGACTACTCTGAGGTTGTAAAAAGGTTTTCAGATATATGGATTTACAATGATGACTCTGAAATTAAAACTCTTGTTTATGGTTTGGTTAAATTAATCATGGTTTGACTCACTTTGACTTTCAAACTTAATTATAAGTAACTGGGTTGGGGTGTGTCAGCTTTTGGTATCAGAGCCTAGGTTTTTAGAGGTTCTAGAGTGAGAAGAGTTTAGATTTGGTAGTGAATGTTAGAAATATATTTTATTTGATACTAACGATTATGTTAGGAAAGATATATATATATCTGCATGTTGTTATATCTTTAATTCATTTTAGATATAAGAGAATGGAACGAGGGAATGTAAATGTGAGAATTGAAGATGAGGCTTCAAATATTCCAGTAGAAGTGGAGTTTGAGCAACCGGTTCAGATAAATGTGGAACCCGAGCCAGAACAATTGATAGATAAATGTCGGGGCTAATTTAATGGAATAGATATATTAATTATTTTTAGTAACTCGTATGGTCATTTCGAGTGCACCATTGAGTCCAAAAAGGTCGAGATAGTCAAAATAGTATACCCAAGTGTTTAGTTTGGATTTCGGGACAATTTTATGCCTAACCGGCACCCCGAGAGGGCATTGTGGTAAATTGTATTTTTGGGCCTAATTAATGGAAAAAAATTAAGAATTATTTATCAGCCAAGGAAAGTCCAATTAGGTTTAAAAAGTGTCAGGAAGTAAGAACGGCCATAGAAAGTGTGAGGGAGAGCTGTTTCTAAGAGAAAAAGGCCAAGATAACACCACAATGCACAACCACCACCACCACCGTGTAGATCGGGACAAGGGGAACACAACCATACCAACAACGTCAAGAAATCAGATGACAAATTCAAGGCAAGTGTTTATAATTTGATGTACCTTAGCAATTATCATTCTCATGTTAGTATAGGGATGTTATAATCATGTTTTAGTTCGTAAAAGTGATGAAAATTGAAGAATTAGAATATATAGATTGAATCTGAGAATTATTAAATTGAAACCCTTTATGTATGTAGACTAGAAATCACGTTTTGATGAACTCATGTGTAGAACGAATCTGGAAATTTTGTGTTCTTGAATATGAATTTGAAGAATTAGGGGTTTAGTAAATTAATTTGGGGATTACATGTTTTATTGATGATTCGTAATGAATTGATGATTCTAGGATGTTAGAATTCATATATAATTGATAGGATTCGAATTGGAGCTGTTTATTTGGAGATTAGGATGTTAATTTAGAGGTTTTATAATTAAAAATGGTGGGAAAATGCTGAAATTCTGGGTAGAAGACGAACAGTGCAGTCTCGCGCGATCTCGCACGAAGTCGTTCAAGAGAGATTGCATCTCGCGCGAAGTCGCTCGAGCGACACGTGGCAGTCGTTCGAACGACATGCCATCTAGTTCGAGCGATAGGGTGAATTTTTGAGAAATTTCTTAGGGACGGTTTAGGGATTTTCCAGTCTTTACGAATGAGAGAAAATTATCAGTTAATAGATTTAAAACGAGGTAAGTCTATGAGGAAGTATGTGAGTATATACTTTAATTAATCCGGAAAGAAGAGTTACTTTGGAAATTACTAAGGAACGGTAGTAATCTAGTAATACTTTAATATAAGTAATAATGAGAATGAAATATGTATGGAACATATATAAGAAGGTTGGGAGAATACCTATAATTATTAATAGGATGTGCGAATACCTATTACTTGCTAGTATTATGTGTATGACATGCCTAGCTGCTTTCTATTACGGGAGGTGGTGTAGAGACAGTCTTATCCTGAGGGGATTATTGACTTGTATCTCAGAACATAGGACTGTGAAGGGTTGTTGGTGAGTTGATAAGCCAGCTGACTATGGGAGCGTAGGTATGTGCGTGACCCATAGATATGTGAACTATGTTCCCCTCCATTATATGTGTTTTGTATATATGGTTCGTGGGAAATTTCCGAATCGATAGTCCTTATTAGAGTACACGATGTACCGGGACATGATAATAGAGTATGCGATGCACTACAGGATTAGCCTTGGGGTGCTGTATTAGTATATGTATTTTATAGTGGTGAATATATGTATAAATATACTTGTGTTATTCCTACTGAGAGATAATTGTAGGATATTGGGTTAGTAAAATCATAAGTGATGTAAGTTGTGAATACTTAACTTAGTGTGATAGCACTTAACCGAATTTATTAATAAAATGAGGATATTAATAATGTAAACTACGAGTTATAACCAAAAGTGTAAGTCTTTATCTAGTTAGAAGTGTTACAAATGGCTAGGTGGGGATAGATGTGCGTTAGGTGTGCACAATAGACGAGAGGTGAGAATCTCATGGGAGAGTTTGAGCTAACATGCAATTGATACTTGCTTTATTGAAAATTTTAAATACTTGCTAAAATAAATAAATTTTACACATCGGGCTCTGACCCGTTTCTTACATCTCTTCTCTCTCTTGCTATATATATGTATTATATCAGGTGCTCAGCCACAGGGACACCAGGTTTAGAGATCAGATTGCTTGGCATGCTGCAGCTGTTGTGGAAGCTGTAGGTCTTCGTATTAGACGCCTCCACCATTCATTTCCATTCTTTACAAACTCTCTATCTAGGGCTTGTGTCGCCCATTCCTTACACAGTTTTTCAGAGATTATCTTCAGTTTAATTTTCGTTCATTTTCATTTGGATTTATGGTTACTATGGTTTTGATTTGGAGTTTTGAACTGGAATGTTTTATCCAGTCTTAGTTATTTCTGCATGTGATTCTGATTCAGTATTTTATTAATTTATTATTGCTTGGATGGCTTATATTAAATTTCTTGGATTGGTTTCAATTAGAAAGGAAAAAAAATATTTTGACACTTAGCTTAATTATATTAGGTGATTAAATGAGTTATTATGTTTTCGACAGTGATGCTAAGAATGAACCAACCGAACATTCTATTTTAAATTTTATAAAGGACTGATCACTCGATATTTAAATGGGCGGGGTGTTACACTTAGACGGGTTATCTCTTCACCACGATGATCCAACCTTTTTTCATAAAGACAGACCCATTGTGATGTTGCTCTCCTTGCATGTCACTCAACAATGGGAGTATAATGTTGGCGACTAGGACCGAACCTTATAGGTGAATGCCACCTTGACCTTGATTGCCTAGGAGGTGAATGGGATTAGGTAGGATTTATTTCCCTCCTAAATAGTCGTAACTAAAACTGGATGCGACTGGTTAGCACTCATATTGCATTAGGGATGATGTTTCATAGTTGTGAGAATTCAGAAGTTTCTCACAGATAGCTCCAAATTATAGGGGATATCAAACCCATAATAAATGCAATAAAATAAAGGACACTATATATACATGGTTCGACAGATCGTCCTGCTTATGTATGTGGAAAATGGAGGGGAAAATATTTATTTCTTGAAAGAATAAAGAACAATTGGAGTGATAGGGTTACTAACTGAGAGTCCAATTCATCATGAGTAAGGTATAAATCAATACCCCCCAAATGGGTGATGTCGACCTTATTTTTAAGTAGAATATTCCTGCAATTCTACGCATCTTTTATTCGAGCTCATCTACAAGTAGTAGAAATGTATTATAAGTAGGCATATGTGATGCATTGTGATCCTCCTTGATTCTGAGTTAGCTCTTCCTTGATCCTCGGCCGACTATGCTCCTTGATAATTAGGGTTCGCATGTCAGCCCACGGGGCAAAATCGACTGCATTTCCCTTTATATATGAATCTATATAAATTAATATGGATTCTAACACAAATCAACCCTCAATTATAAATTTAACCACAGGTAACATAACAGTTATCACCATATCCATGTTTAACACAAACCCTACTTTATTCATCCCAAACCCCCAATATGGAACTTCATCCAATTCATTAATAATCTACCAAATATTACTGGTATAGAATTAAGATTAATATCCTAAATTAGGGTTTTATATAACATAAAATTCATTATAATTATATTATATCATTGTGAAGAGTGAAACTAGTTTTTTGCCTTATTTGGTGTAAATGAGCAATCCTCAATTAGCTTTCCAATATCAAAGATTCTTACTATCCCATTACCCTGAATTTGCCTCCAAGTGATGACTCTCTTTATTTACCCTCTTAGGTTTGGGTTTAAGAATGAAATATTTAATCCATCTAACCTAATCCTTCAATTAATCCTAGCATGCAACTCGTGCGATACGCTAGAGCATATCAACTGTATTCGAAAACCAACTATTCTAAAAATTCGGGAATCATGAAAATTTATATGAACTAAAAAATATTTTTAAAAAATCCAAAAATATTATTTTCTCATAGCATTTCGAAAATAGTGGAAAAATATTTCAAAATTTATAGATATAAAACTTATAGAAAGTATGAATGATATTCTTTAAAACTTTTAAAAACTTGAAAAGTAGAAAAATATTCTCGAGAAGTTATTTTTTTTAAATGTGAAAATAATAGAAAATTATTTAGAAATTACAAAAAAAATATTTTAAAAATCTGAAAATTATTGAAAAAAACTTTTAAGAAATTTTGAAAATAATAGAAAAACACTTAATAAGTTACAAATTTTTTTTAAAAAGTTTAAAAATTATTGAAAATTGAAATAATTTTTTAGAAAAAATATTTAATAAGGTTTCGCATTATTGAGTTTAAGAATATAATAGTGTCTAATTGAAAATGATGGTTTTGTGTGTCATATGCTGGATATCATATCTTTATTATACCCCACTATCAAAGCCTATTATAATACACAATTATGATGCATATATTATAATAAGTTCTCTCCTCTTTGGAAGCCCCACTGTCAAAACCTTATCAAGTTTATTCCACTTCTTTGGTTTAATGATCACATTTTTAGCTCATTTTGAAAGGTAGAACATAAAATATGTAGGTTTGTTGGCAAAAATCCAATGGATCAAAACCTAAATATAAGGAAAAATGCATAAATTTAATGGATAAATACCCCAAAAGTCATGAACTCGTATATTTAAAAATAATCAGTTAATCAGAACAATACAATAATTCATATAAACAGAACAATACAATGTTTAATATAATATGTACCAGAGTGGTGGAAGCAACTGTCAGTTCTCGATGGTAGCAGCTGGTGGTGCTTAACAAAGCTATTTGTTAGATAGAAAACAAAAATAAAAAAAATGGCAAATCAGAGGTCAAAAATCTTTTTTCATGGGACTTATTAGAGCAAAAAACATGTTAGAACTTATTAAACTACATACTTAGTAAATGGGACTAATTGATAAAACCCATAAAACTACTTGATATACAATTATATTTCACATTTTAGTCATTAAAGAAATATACACAACATACACTATTTAGCTTTATATATCAGTAAAGGAACACAAATTTTGCATCAATATTTAACTCTTTTCTGCTACATTGATATCAAATAACCCCCAGAAATCATATATATAAAAAAAAGTTTTTGCATTATTAATCTATACAACTCATTACCTTGCAATTATAAATTTAACACCGAAATTCTAAATTAATATTTATCTAATAAACTCAATTAGATCACTAAAATATGAGTCAAATCTAAGCCTTAAAAGTGCTTCACTGATTCGGCATAAATATTTCATATTTATCCCCGTAATTTAGGTAATTTTATTATCATGTGAGGTGTAATTAGGATGGATTTATCTCATATTCATGCTACTGACCCTATTTGGCAAGTATATCTTGTTTCGTGTATTTCTCATGTATCTTACAGGTGCTTCGTATCAGGAGAGAAACCGAAATAAAGACATAAATGAAGAAAAGAAATTACAAGGGCATAAATATAATTTTTTTAGCCCAAATCCGAAAGTGGAGCCTAAGAAAAGTTGAAGAGTATGATTTCATAAGAATACTGGAAGAAATGTCGTCTAATTCTGAGTTACGATTGAAGAGTTATGAGCGTTTGAAGTTGAGAAGAATCCAATGGCAATACTGTAATATTTCTAACTTGCGAACCGGTTTGGGAGATCTAGATTCGGTTTACAAGTCGAACTAGTTGAATTTATTGCATAATTAATTATCGTATTGTTATTTAATCCACCCTTGAAAATTAGGAGTTGCTGAAAACAGTCCTCACAAGGGTGAATTCTAATTTTGTAAAATATATGTTTTGGAAAGAACGACATGTGTGTGTGTGTGTGTGTGTGTGTATACACACACACGCACACACCACTCCCGTAAAGGATTCTATTGATTCTCTCCCAATTAGTTGGACCGTAGGTGCGATGATTTACTTCACGAGCGAGGTTTCTGGTTTAAGTCCAAGATGATCCAGCTGCGCTAGGAAAAAGAATAGATGAAGCATTTGACTCCTTCATGCATGTTCCACTTGGCTCAAGGGATATAGCTCACTTGGTAGAGCTCAGCGCTTGTAATTGGGTCGTTGAGATTACGGGTTGGATGTCTAATTATCCAGGCAGTAATTCTAAATATTCCCTAGGGAAAAGATAGAGATGTCTCCTACGTTACCAATTATATGTGGAAGTATCGACGTAATTTCATAGTCATTTGATCTGAATGCTACATAAAGAACATAAGCCAAATGACGGAATGAGAAGACCTAGGATGTAGAAGATCATAACATGAGTGATTCGACAGATTTGGATTTCTACATATCCACATATCCATTCATGTGATACTTCCTTATATATATATATATATATATATATATATATATATATATATATATATATATATATATATATATACAGTCCTGCAATTGTGCGGACTAGTCCGCATTTTAAGAATGCGGACCGGACATGTGTCACCTGGCGGTGAGCCCAGAAAAGAGAGAGAGTGTGCTTATAATTTAGGCGACAATTTCTCGGCGCACCGTTAGGTGACACATGTCCGGTCCGCATTCTTAAAATGCGGACTAGTCCGCACAGGAGCATTATTATATATATATATATATATATATATATATATATATAAGATTTATCTGTATAAATATCATCAGGATCCATTCTCTTAAACAAAAAGAAAAGATATTCAAAGAAGAACGAAAGCAAAACTGAATTTCTTCCTAAAACGTTATTTGCCTTTTCAATTGAGATGGGACGATGCTTTGAATCAAAGAATGATCAACAATATCAGGGTCTAGAAACGTATATGAAGTTTTCTCCCCATACGGCTCGAGAAAAAATGATTCAAAGTTTTGTTTATGTATAGAATTATAATAAATATCAAATTAGTCCATAAATTAAATTTGACTACGATGTAACTCATTTTTCTTCTTCCTTCTTGGAAAAAAAAACATTTGTACTTATAACTCAAGTTGAAATTTATAACTTGGATCTAATAAGGAAAACTGTTCCACACGGATCGATTTTTTGAAAGTAGTAAAAAAATATTTTTGTGGGGTTTAAAAAAAGGATATTTTGATCGATTTTTTAAAAATAGCAAAAAATATTTGAGTTAATTTTTTTAAGCATACCCTGAAAAGTTTAAATACCAAAAAAAAAAAATCAACTCAAAATAAAACTGTTACCATTTAAAAAAAATTCATCTACATGGAGTGATCCAGCAAGAGTAATACTAATATTTTAGTAAATTGCTCATTTAGTCCTTAAACTTTCACGATTGTTTAAAAATGATCCTTGAACTATCAAAAGTATCAATTAAGCGCTCAAACAATGTGAACATATTTAACAAGGGCGCTTCCATCAATTTGAACAATTAATTCTAACAAAAAAAATAGTCATGTGCAATGCACATGACATGACTATTTTAAGGTTAGAATAGTAATTTGACTTTAATTTTTTTTTAAAGGAAAGCAAAAAGAAAAATAATAAAAAAATCAAACGTAAGGTCATCTCTCTCACGCTCTGTGTTAACCCCGCCACCCCATGCCTCATCTCCCCCTCACCCTCCACATCCAACCACCACCGTCCCCCCTCCCTAGCCCTACCCCGACCACCCCACTTTCCTCCTCCCTACAAGCTTCGTCGGAAATCCTGAAAATCCCAATCTGAAAACCCCCAACCGGGATACCCACACATAGCCAATGTTGAGTTACTTTTGTCGGTGGTGCAATGGTGTGATGGGTTGGTTCGCGGTGTTACGGGAGGGGTCGGGAGTGGCGCGGGAATGTGGCGGTGGAGGGTGGTTCGGCGGGAGTATTTTTTGTTTGGCTGAACACAGAAAGAGGGAGAAAGTAACGGGTTGGGGAATGGAGATGGCGAGGGTTGGATGTGGAGGGGAGGGGGAGAGGAGGGTCGGGGTGGCCAGGCTAGGATGATTGTGAGAGAGGGTTTTCTTGGTGAAGAGAGAGAGAGAGGAGTTATGTTTGTTTTGTTTATTTTTAAATTTTTTTAAAGTCAAATTACTATTTTTTTAAAGTCAAATTACTATTTTACCCTTTAACGGAATGACCTTGTTAAATATATTTTCATCATTTGAAGATTTAATTAACACTTTTAATAATTTAGGAGTCATTTTTAAATTTAAAAATCAAATGAGTAATTTCCTTTTTAACATTTTATACACATGTCAAGATGGTCTTACCACTAAAATGTAGACCTGGTAAAATGAGACACGACACAATAACACGACACGAACCAACACGAAGTTATAAGTTAATGGGTAGGCCCGTTAATGGGTTTCAACCCCGTAAGACACTATAGTTAACCGGTCGGATTAATATTGATCCCCTTCACCCGTTAATACCCGATAAGACCCGTTATGATCCATTAATTTAAATAAATAAGATATATTCTTGAAATTTATAAATAATTTACCTGTCACAATTTTAATTTAATCATAATGAATTTTAATAAATAAGAGATTTAGTAATGTCAATGAATTAATGGGTCTACTTGAATTCAAAAAATGAGATAATATGTTAACTTGTATATAATTTAAAATAATTCATTATCTTAACGGGTATTAACGAGTGAATACGACACGACCACACGTTAACATAACGGACCGGGCATGGATATCATTTTTTTATACGATAAAAAATTATCTATTTAGACACGAATCTAATAAGATTTGAACACGATAAAAAGAACACGAACATGCCTCGACATGACTAGTCTACTAAAATTGGGACTAATTAGGGGTGTTCGCGGTCCGGTCCGGTTCGGTTTTAACATTTTTTTTGGGCCGGACCGACTTGGTCGGTCCTTTAAAAAAATGGACCCAGACCGGACCGATAATGTCGGTTAACCGACCCTAGTCGGTTCGGTTTTTTAAAGGGTCGGTCCGGTCTAACCCGTCGGTCCTCACATTAA
The DNA here is from genome assembly GCA_949130495.1 of Sambucus nigra. NCBI lineage: Eukaryota > Viridiplantae > Streptophyta > Magnoliopsida > Dipsacales > Adoxaceae > Sambucus > Sambucus nigra. Next base: position 136,383,898 of record OX422219.1, read on the forward strand.
TGAATTACATCATTTATAATATACAAATATACCCGAGTCTATTTTTTCCAAACATTAAAAACTAAAAAATATTAAAATTTGCAATTAAAACAAACCTACTATTTGATTAAACTATAATTTAAACTAATCAAATATTAAAGTATATACTTTTATTATTTATTTATCTTATATATTACATATATATATGTAAAAATATATTATTTTATATAGTGTCGGTCCGGGTCGGTCCTAACAGGATTTTTAAAATTGTAAACCGTGGACCGGACCGACTAGGTCGGTCCGTCCAAAAAATAAACCGATACCGAACCGATTATGAAAAAAGACCGAAAAAATAGGGTCGGTTCGGCTCGGTTCGGTTCGGTCCATCGGTCCAGTCGGTTTTTTGAACACCCCTAGGACTAATATTACATAACCCCCTTTACAAATCCGCAAGATGACAACATTTTGGTGAAGATGCTAGCAGATCCTAGTCATCAAATCCACACGGTCCAAAACCTAATGAGAAGTTAAATAAACCAATCCAACGCCCCAAAACCAATCCCCACAAAACTAGCCGTTACAAGAGCCTCGAAACCTCAACGTTCCTATTTTTTCTCTTAACATCTGTTTCCATCTTTCTCATCAATATGACTCAACAAATACATACACACACATAAGCACCTCTCTCTCTATCTCTCTCTCTCTCTCTTCCGATGAGTTTGAACAGCAAGAACGCCGGAGCAGTAACCCCTGTAAAAGAAAACTCCAAATCTACCCCATCAAAAAAATCCGAAAACATAAATCCCAATGTTACAAAATCCGCAATCAAACTCCAAAAATCAGCCCAGAGGAACCCAAATCCGATTTCATCTCCCTCCCCACATAAAAAGATCAGAGAAAGAAAGTTCGTGGTGGCAAAAAAGAACTCCAAGAGAGATAAAACAAACACTTCACTCACATGTAAGTGTAAGGCCAGTGATAAGTCCCACAAGTGCCTTTGTGTGGCTTACGAGAATCTCAGAGCCTCTCAGGAAGAATTTTTTAAGAACCCAACATTTAAAGAAAATGTGTTGGATGAAATTGAGCCATCTAATGAAACGGATAGTGGAAATTTGAAGAGGAAGAGTGCACCTGAACCTGAATGTGGGACAGTGATGCATTTGATTAAGGCCTTTGAGAAGCTTTCTTCATTGCCTAAATCAGATGGATCTGATGAAATACAAGAGAAAGATATGAAAGGTTCATTTTGTACATCAGATTTTTCTCTTACCCCTGAGAATTTAGGATTGGATTCGCGGGCTTCTTTTTCGTCCGATAGTAGTGGAGGAAGGTTGGTGTTAGTCATTTGATTTATTTATCAAATTAAGTTCATTTAAGTTAAATTCTTCTTGTCTCTTTTTTCTTTTTTCTTTTTTTGAAGTATTTCAAGCAGGACTTCAAATGGTAGTAGGAGGAACAGCTTTGGCAGAAAACAATCGAAGAGGAAACAGCCTAGAGTTACCTCACAAAAGCCATTCAAGCTTAGGACTGAGGTTTGGAACATATGACTCAGAAGAAAATTACCAATTTTTCAGTCATCATCTTTTGTCATTACATATATTTATTTAGAGCCTCTATATTCTAGTGAGAGTACAGTAATTGTATTTTTCAAGTTTAAAAATTGAGATTATATGTTCTAGTAAATGGTTATTTTCACAATTTAGAATTGAGTTGAGATCATGTCTTAAATTGAGTTCACTTATGTTCTTTGATCATTATATGACTTTGTTACAATTATTGTACTTTTGTAATTTTAAAATTGAGATTTGATAATGTATTAATGACTTTGTTGAGATTTTATAAATATAAGTGATATAAATAATCAATCATAGAGCGGTGTTACATGTGCCCAAATGCTTTAGTGTTGTATCATTTCGAGTCCCACCGAAATGATATTCTCACTTTGAAGTGTTTTAGTACCCCCATAGTTACCCTTGGCTCAAAGGAATGAAAGATATATTCAACAAACCCTCAGTTTTCCATTTAGGACAGTTTGATGATTTTTTCCGTGCTTCCATCATAGTCTCAGTTAACTTGAAATCAAAGTAGTAAACCTTGTATTTGACATTACTGTAGCAAAGGGGAAGGTCTAAAGAAGAAGAGTTTGTAAAGAAAGTACAACAAATGATGACAGAAGAGGAAAAGCAGCGGATACCAATCGCACAAGGTCTCCCATTGACAACAGATGAACCAGAGGTGAGCCCATCACCATATTTATTTTAAACAAAATAAGTAGTAAGGACTAGAAATACAGTTCAATTAGCTATATATTGTTTTATCTTGAATTTTCAAATGTATGATTTGTTGGAAGGCATTATTTTACTTTGGGTGCATCTTAGCGATCGATATGGCATAAAATCATTGACATTTCATATCATCTTTCAAATGTAAGGAACTGTGCCGGTGCACCCACTGATTTCCATGGTAAAGAACCTTATTAGAATAAGTGGGACTTAGAATTATACTAGTAAGTCTGAAATGTATGTTTGGGCTCACACTTGAATCTGTTGCGGTATGAGCTATTGCAGTGCTTGGCAAAACCTCCAGTCAAAGAAACTACAAGGCCGATCGATTTGGTGCTGCATAGCGATGTTAGGGCTGTGGAGCGGTCTGAGTTTGATCAACAGGTAATATTATCTTTCCTAATGGGATTTGAACTTTGCCCACTTCCGCGATTCTATGAAAGGCGGGTAGCCAATTGAGTGAAATCTTTTTCAATATATAACCAACAATGTTATAATAGTCCCAACCCAAATTTAACGCACCTTGCATATACCTTGCATATATCTTATTTCAAGGTACATGTCATGCATGTACCTTGCATATATCTTACTCCCTTCAACCCAAATTTAATAGTCCTGTTTTCTTTATTAGTCTGTCCAGAATATATAGTTAGGTTTCTTAAAATAGTATATAAAAGGGGTGAAATTACAAAGTAACTATTCCACCAATGCTTACGAGAGACCAATAAACCCAAGTGCATGTGTCGCATTCCAAACGTATTCATAATTCATAAGAGGATAAATGTCAAAAGTGAAACATTTTCTTAGAATGTGTGACTTTCATACGGGGACTATCAATTTGGGACGGATTGAGTACCATATATTGGTGGGAGAATTTGTTTAGCTCCCATTTGATTGGGGGGTGAATTTTTTTACCTGAGTGAAAAATGAAGTTGTGGAAAGTATTTATTCAGAGTTAATATTTTCATAAATTGGCTTGATAAGGATAATATTTTAACTTGTAGGTGGCGGAGAAATTGAGTCTTATTGAGCAATACAAAATGGAAAGAGAAAGACAGCAGAAGGTAGATATTAGCAAAAAGCCTTGTAATTTGAAATTAAATACTCTGCTAGTATTTCATTAACATATTACATATTTGTTTTTGTTCTTTGTAGTTGGCAGAAGAAGAAGAAATAAGAAGGCTGCGAAGGGAGCTTGTTCCGAAGGCCCAACCACTGCCTTATTTTGACAGGCCTTTCGTCCCTAGACGGTATAATGAGGTTTGTTTAGGCCATGTTTGGTTTGGGGTGAAATGTTGTTAAAAGTATTTTCTTCTATTCGGAGTTGAAATTTGTAATTGCATCATCTTCTACACAAGTGTGTCCACGCGCAGGTAAATAATGTGACAAACCTTAACTCGGAATAGGTAAAAACACTTTTTAATAATTTTAGTCTTCGGCTAGGTGAAAAGAAATTATTTTCACTCCAGTCCAAACAGAGCCAAAAACGTATAATTTTTTTTTCCTTTCTAATTTACCTTTCTTTTCTTTTCTTTTTTCAGATCAGTGCAGCATCCCACTATACCAAAAGAGCCAAAGTTCCACCTGCCTCAACATAAGAAGATTTGCATGTCTTGGAATGACAACATGTACACATACCAGCAATCAGCGGAGGTGAAATGCAGTGATATGAGGCAATCATATTTTTAAAACTTTAGGAGTCGGCAAATAACGAAAAACCAACTATTTTTTCCCTACCAATATTCTTTTCACGGTTGTATATGAAGCAATCAATCTAGTTCGTTGCAATTTCGGTGGAAGGAAATGATGTTATTGTTGCAGGCACAATTCTGTGCCATCTTAATGAACAATCTCATATCCATTATTTTTTATATCATTTTTGTTTATGTAAATCTTCCCTTATTGTTTTTATAGCACCTAATGGAAGTAAACACCAATTCAGTAAATGTACCTATTCCCCAAAATGTGTTACTGCTTTGTGTGAATGAACCCTCATTTCTAATGTTTTTTTTTTTCTTACATTTTTCGAGTAAATATTTTAAAAATACACAATTATAGTTTTTGCTCCAATGAGTGAGAAACAAAAATGGTGATTTAGTTGTGTAAATTGATTGAGTGATAAGTGATTTAGTTGTGTATATTGATTGAGTGATAAGTGATTTAGTTGTGTATTACAAGGTGATAATTTTTTACATGACTCAAACCCAAGACGAAGTTAGCGGCAGGTCAGGGTGGAGCATTTTTTACACGAAGCCGAGAATAACATGACCCACCAGCACGAATAACCAAAAATGACACGAGGAACAGTTTCGAAATTTCCAATGGAGAATGGCACTCATTACTCATTACATGTGTCATGAGTGATATTATTGATCTCCAGAGAAGAGTATATGAGTCTTGTGAATATATTTCATGTGTTGACCCATTAACGACACTATCAAGGCGGTCGATCCTGACCTATCTACAATTAAATAAGGCCCTAGCTACCCTGAAGCCTTTTTAGTTGGATTTTCTTTAAGGCCTCTACAAACAGGGGTTGAGGAGGGATTTGTATAAAAACTATATTTTGGGGTCAAGGGAATGACTCCGCTCCTCTGCCAGGGCTCGTTCCGAACCGGGCTTCATTCAACTCAATCACTTGGCAGGGGGGATTTGGCCTACCAACTGCAGGCTCAGGTGGGAGAAAGGAAATGGAATCAACTCGACCGATAGTAAACATCCAAGGTTAGTTATTTGATTTGGTTGTATTGGTTAACATGTAGGGCTAGAGTCTAATACTTGACACAAATCGAACATGACACGACTCGATACACGAATTACCACCCCTATTGAGTGTTTATTATAATACAATATATTATAATATATATAGTTTATATATTTCCACAGTCCTAACATTCTATTAGAGCTTTGTAAGAACATAGTTAATTGCATTTTGTCTTAGTTTTTTCCGATGGACAAAACAATTGGATGAGGTTGGATGTATGTATTTTAGGTGTTAGTTCATCTACTCATGCTTATGCTTCATACATGAGATCTTTGATTGTTGGATCGTGACAAAGTTCATTATTCAGATGTTGGTATGGGTAAGGGTTTCGACCATAGGCTTGCCATCAAATTTGGTAATCATATTTTGTGAGATGAGATTTTGGCAACAAAAATTAAAAATGCTTTTAGCTTTATGAAATTGCAAAATATTGAGGTCGTTCGAATGAACATGAGTTTGGTTAAAACGAGATGTAGTATGAATGGGTGTGGCCTCATTCAAATGAATTTTACTCTTATGAGATTGGCCTCGTACGAACGAGTTCTCAATCTTCAGGGTGGTGCTTCAATTCAATGTACAGGGTTTAATTCTACAAAATGATAATTACCCAATATCCCTAAGTAGTACTACGAAGAAATATAAAATCAACACAAAGTAGTACGGAGTTCAACAAGTCTTTCTTGCTTACATCCATAGGAGTAAGCGGGAGAGAGTCATTATACTAATATAAATGGACTTGATGTGTTTTGTATTTGCCCTTCTCACAATGGGGGGTGTCTTATTAATAATTCAAGATAGTTTCATTAGTCTACAAATACAATGGTTTACAATTCCCTTAGTGATTTTCCATTGTTAAGTTTATCCAGGCTGCTGCTGTGGTTGAGTTGTAATATCGAGGCAAGTATTTTAACAAGATTCCTACCACGTGGTTTTCTTTGTGGGACATGACAATTTGATTATCCTTCGATTTTTTCGGAGATTAGGTTGAGTTGGCCTTATTTTTATGCTCAACCTAATTTTGTAACTCCTAAAAGACGTGTATTATTATGGCACTCTAGATGTGTGTCCCACTTCAGCTTGGTGAGAATGTCATCATGGATATTTGCACTTTTGTCTCTAGACTACTAAGGCTACCTGAGTCATCATTGACGCGTCTCGAGGGAAATAACGCGCGTGTAGCATATGCCTTGGAGCGAATGAGGCACTAAAAATGATGTGTTATCCCATCATTTTGGGTGCCTCAATATTAAAGGTCCCAATATCCTTTCATTTTCTTTTCTTCTTCATATTCTATTCAGTCCCACCATTTTTGTCAAGGCTTAATATTTTCCCTCTTTCCCTCTTGTTATTAAAAAAATAATAATAAATAAACTATATCTTTGTGTCTCTTTTCTTTCATTTGACAAAAATGGTTAGAAATGACGACGTCCTGTTCACTGACAATTGCATGGACTTTAACATCAAGTATAGTATATCAAATAGCGTGACAATTAGAATCTAAATGATCATGAGGATGTGTGGGTCTTCGAAACAAGAAAATTGTTTCACCATTGCAATCGTTGAAATCGTGGTTCATTTGCCCCTCAACTCCTATCTGTAAAAGTTCCTCACTTCTACAGAGTTATACTCCTTTTATGTAAACGACTTTTTTTGTATTATCATGGGATTTCTAGCCATCAATCAAATTTGTTGCACCAACCTTGGCCTAAACATAATCAGAGATAGTTATGGTATCTCTACTGGAGTCGGTTCTAATTTTTATAATTTGAAATCCCACAAAGATTTTAAGAGGTTGATTGAGTGGTAGCCGAGTTCTCATAAAAAATATATAACTCAACATCTTAGTATTCTTTGGATCCCTTTATTCTTTGGATCCCTTTATGGGGAGGGGATTAACTGTTAGAGATGTATAATACCTATAAGGGTTGGCTCACTTGGTAATGTCCTTTTTTCCCTATTTTGTTCTTATTTGTTATACAATTGTTTGATCCGCCTTTATTTTCAATGTGAGAATTATTAGTATAGGAAAAGGCCGCACATTTCCCATATTAACTTTGAAGTTGTAAGGTTATATCAGTGTTATAAAAAGTCCGTCCAACGTCCGTCTAGGGTTAAAGTTTAGGAGAAATGCTCCACCTTAAGTTTTTCACGCCTTATTCTTGGTAAAAGACTTATGGCGCATTTTTTTCTAAAAATAAAAATGCTTTAGTGAAACGATATCGCCTTTTAATTTTTTTTTTTAACAAATCAGACCATTATCTCGTCTAAAATAATCAATAGTATTTTAATTTGCAAATATTCAGACATATTTTTATAATATGTACAATTTTAGTAATTTAATAGCCTTACTATGGTAAAAAATATTAAAATATATTAAAAAGGCCTAAACGCCTTTTCACGCATTTTTACCCCTAAGGCCTGCCTAGGCTTCTAAGGCTTAAGGCTTGGCCTTCACGCCTCGATCGAGCTCCGCGTTTTTTAGAACCTTGGGTTATATGAATTGAGGTTATTTCGTAGAAGACACATACTACACTTATAAAAAAAATTCAAATAGAGAAATATTCCAATTTAAATATCCTTTGCAAATTAGTAAATTAGCATGACCAATTATCAATTAAAGTGATGGGATATTTAACTTGATTAAGAGATACAAATTAGACAAATTTATCCTTTTTTTTCCTACACATACATCTAGGTGATTTTATGCAATGAAATAAGAAATCACAACCACAACGCGCCGATGTACGAGGAAAATCCAAATGGAAAAAATCTCGAAAGACTGGGCCTAGATAAATCCACTACAAATATGGTTTTACAAAGGGACTCAAAAGACTTACAGACTTGACTCAAAAAGACTCGCTGATGCCGTCTCCAATACTTCCGTTTGTAGTACGCGAAGCTCCAACGCGTTGCACAACACTGCTCGTGTCTCGGTATCCACCGAAGGCCAATGAACCGTCTTCAAATAACTAGGACGCAGAAATCCACCACATATGTCCATGATGAAATTCAGGTTGAAAGCTTGGGGTTTTGGTTCATTCAAAAATCAAAATTGTGTTGGAAAGTTTTTCATAAAAAGGAAGACAAGAATTCTTCTTTCGAAAATGTGCAAGTTTGATATGAAAAACTGATTTCCGTCCATCTTATGAAAACTGGAAAAGAGGTGGATAAGGACAGTTATTTAAAATAACAGCAGGAAAAAAAAATTCAAAATTGACAAATCTCGTTCGAACCAGGTCGTTAACGAGGTCGTTCGAACGACCTGGTTCGGACGAGTTTTTAACGATAGTCCAGTGTATAAATAAAGGAAGTTGTTAGAAATCTCGTTAGAACGAATTCATTCAAACGACATTTCTAACGATCCTTCTAACGAGTTTCCAGAGAACATTGAACTGGTTCATCAGACCCAGGTCGTTCGAACGACCTGGAAAAACTTCAAACAGAAATTTCTTTTTCTCTAAAAAAGATTTAAAATTAATTTAAAAAAAATTCATAAATATTTTAAAATTACTCCAACAGTTAAAAAAGATTTTTGGTCATATACCTTCTTAGGAAAATGGATTTGGAACGCATTTTGATGTAGCGTGAACTTTGAATGCCCAATTCTCCAAGAATGCCCAATTCTCCAAGGTTGTAAGATGATAGACTTGATATGATCCAAAAGAGTTTTGTCCAACGGAATGTAGCCAATACTACAAATGACTATACTGGAAATTTGTCCTTACAAATCTCCCCCTTTGGTTATTCCGGGACAAAACAAAATAAATAAATAAAATATAACAAAAAGACTGAATTTGCTAAGCCAACCATCAAGCCGATTCAAAAGTCCGTCCTAAAAACCCAAATAAAAAGACAAACTTATGTACGCGACTAACAAGGGGCTGCAGATAAGTAGGCGGTATATCTTACACACATGAAGCAACAAATACATAAAACGCATGGAGAAATATAGAATATAAATCAAGTGTGAACTAATCATGAGAATATAAAGCAAGTTAATTCATCATAAGTATGACATATGTTAAATTAAAATTAACTCCCTCTAAATAAGAACTCCCCCTATCAATGTTTCCCCCCCCCCCCCCCCCCTTTTTGTCCGAAAAAGACAAAGGGATAGAATTAGCCTACATGGTTAAAAAAGATGATACGAGGAATAAATACAATAGAAAAATATGCAACACAATCCAAAATCCATATATGCCAATTGAATAAACAAGAGAGTGATATCATTAACCATAGAGGGAAAAACCAAATATCCATACATCAATAAAGAGAATCTAACCAAACTATATAAACAGGTACAAGTAAGAAAATATAATTAAAGGTGATCCGCTCACCCTCAGAAGTACAAAAGATGAAATAAACTTAAACATAATCAAGGAGTTGGGGCGTCATTTGGGGAATCATCTGGAAGGGATCTGAACAGGATAAGCCTGCACCACGACGCATCTCCATGCGAAGAATCGCCTCAAGATGCTCAAGTAAGATGGAATCACGACGAGCCTGAGCTTCATCTCGATGAGCTTGAGCCTCCTCCCGATGATCCTGAGTATCACGATCCCGCTGCATGTTAAGCAAAAGCTCCTGCATTATAGCCTTGTCCTGGCGCCTTTCTTCTTGAATCTACTCCACCTGTGAACAAACAGACCTAAGATCCTCCAATTCAAGGGGTGGGGGATCACGAGAAGAAGATGGTCTAGAGGGAGCATGGATTGAGGCAGCGACGGATTGAGAGGATGAGGATTGAGAGATATTGATTTGTGGAGTATCAGGGGGTAAATGACCACGAGAGCGACTAACAGAGGACATATCAATTGTTTTATATCGGGTCACAGGGACATCAGATGGAACACGAGGGCAACCCGCATCAAGATAATGGCGAGTGATGATAACCGCAAAAAGAAGGGCTTGCCTAACAGGACCGGATATGTTTACTTTGACAGATTTGATAACCATAAAAATGATGGCGGGGAGGTCGATGGCAGCTCTAATGCTGATAGCAAACATGAGATCCATGTGCACTTTTGTAATCTGAGTGGAGTTGGCACGAGGAATAAGACAAGCACAAATAATCCAATTAAGTACCATAACATCTGGATTTAAATTCTTATGGTAAATTGTGACGATACCAGATTGAGTAATGCGACTCACGGTGCTCATGACTAGACCAATGTCAGGACGAGAGTTGGGAGGCCAAGGAAATGAGGGATTTGTGACACGGGGTAGTGGAACAAGACGAGCGATGGATTCAGGAGAGACGATGATGTCGCGACCGCGCACTTTAGCTAAAATATGGTCCTCACGAACACTCATCCAAAAGAAAAATTCTCGAATAAGGTCGGAATAAGTGGAGTCAGTGAGATTGAATAGCGGGTCCCAACCCAAATTAAAAATCCAGGAGTGAACAGTAGTGCTAGCTAGAGAAGGGAGATTGATGATTTTTTCGCAGACATAGGAGCAAGTGGAAAAACCTTGTGTATGGTATTGGGTATGACTGCTGAGAGTCCTCCAATGCAATCTAAGGTCGATAATAGACGAACTAACATTTGTGTCCTTATTGGATGAGGATGAAGATGAGGAGGAATAACGTTCCTCAGGAGAGTCGCTTATGCGACGGTTGCGACGATTACGAAGAGGCATTCTAAAAAGGACTAAACTAGAACCTACCCAAAAATAGTCCAACCAAATTGCCAATCAACACCAACAAACCAAAACAACAACAATTCCCATCCTCCATTAGCGATAAACAAAAAAAATGGGTTTAAAAAAAATGAAAGAATTAAGTGAAGTTCCATGAAATTATCTAAAAAAAATTTTAATAAAAAATTGATAATGTTCAGGGAGCTCAACTTAATTAGGGGCACTAAAAATTATGATATATTATATAGCTCCAAAGCAAAAGATATATATATAAAATTGGGTGACAAAGAAGAGCTAAATTGAAGTTGAGAAAAAAAACCCAATATCACATAGATATATACATATACATATAAAGAAGAGAAGAGAGAGAAAGAAGATACCTAGAAGAGAAAAGAGGGAGAACTCGAACTCGAAACCCTAGTTGAAAATGATGAATGGAGGAGAAATGAGGGTTGTCTGAGGACGAAATAGGGTGAATGGGGGTGAGGGGAAGAATCGTAGGTAAAAAGGGTTAATGGGTTTAATGGGGAAGAGGGTTAGTGGGAAATGGGTGGAAGAGAGAAGGAGAGATTTGGGGAAATCGTGGGGAAAACGAGGAGAGAGAGAAACCAAAAAAAATGAAGCGACAAAAATTGGAAAAAGGAAACCGCCCAAATGAAACCCAACTCGTTCGAAAGAGAAATGTCATTCGAACGACTTCGTTCGAACAACTTTCGAACGATATGCCAGAAGGATTTAATGAACCTCGTTTGAAACTTCGTTAGAATTTTGTTCGAACGACATATTTTGTTCAAACGACAATTTGAACGATATGCCATACTAGAATTTGGAAATTACGTTCAAAAACTCGTTTGAACGAGTTTTTCTGACGAACTTCAAACAGGTTAAAACATAAAAAAATGAAATAAAATGAAAATAACATATATGAAGGAGTAGGGAAAGCCAGAAAATTGCCAAAAAAAAAGTTTTAATTGTCCTAGGTTGTGATGACATATCCAAATCGTGGGAGCGGGGATGAAGGGGTGTGAACAATATGATTGAGAGATTTTACCTGAGACAACGCACAAGTGCAGAATGCCAATCAATATATAGACGTAATATGCGGTCACATCAGCCTTGTGTCAAAAAGGAAATACCATAGGACATTCAATCACTAAAGCAACATGCATACAAGATTGATGATTCTCTCGCCAATGTTGTCACAATTAGAAAGCAACGTATCGAATAAATGTGCATCATTGATCTTCAACTTATATCTCCCATTAGAAACTTTAGATTGAGACTTTTCTTTTGAAGAATCAATCAAGCTAAATAATTTTGGCCTTGACATTATATATATATCATTTTTCAATGCTTAAATTTTAGGCTCTTATTCTATAATACAAATGGAGGCTATTCACGGATTTTTTTTTTATTTTTCGCAGCCCGAGTCCATTGCTAGAAACAATAAACAACCGGATGAATATTATTACATTTTTAAAATCCGGGCAATGGATGATCATGCACACTTTTGATTGCTTATAAAAGAGGTGACTAAGATTGAAAAGACAACATCAAATCTCACCACATGAGTGCAATGCGAAGCAGATATCCTCAATATTTTGTGAAAAGTGTGTGCAAGAAGGCAAATATATGAGGCAATCACAGAAATACATATCATAAAAGAGCATCATTGTGCACAAGAGAAACGAAGTCCAGATTAATTACTCATCGAAAGCCACGTGGACATGAAATGGAAAAGTGATTCGAACACATCGAACACAAAACCATATGGACAAAAAATTGTGAAAGCTTTTCTAACCTTTTCTGTTTTCCTTGAAAAGAAGATAAAAATATTTTTTGAAATTTTGAATAAACTATTAACAAAAATAATCTAGTTCATAGGTAAAAAGATAGACAATAAACATAACCTAAACTAGATAGACGACTCCGATCTCAATCAATGAAGCAAACCCCAATCGAGTTCCTAAGGTTTTCAAACTTAAGGGCATCTAAAGGTTTGGTAAAGATATCGGCCAATTCTTTATCGGTGCCTACAAAGCTTAAGGAAATAATTTTCTCTTCAACCAATTCACGAATAAAATGTTCACGGATCCTAATATGCTTGGTTCTAGAATATTGAATGGGATTACAGGAAATATGGATTGCACTTGAATTATCACAATAAATAGTCATAGTGCCTTAAAAAATACCGTAATCTTCCAACATTTGTTTCATCCAAATGAGTTGAGTGCAACAACTCCCGACGGCTATGTATTCGGCCTCCGCCATGGATAAAGAAATAGAATTTTATTTCTTGCTCATCCATGAGACAAGTGCACTTCCAAAGTAGAAATAACCGCCAGATGTACTTTTACATCCATCAACATCTCCTGCCCAATCAGCATCCGAATATGCCAATAGATAATCATTTGTGTCGAAGGAATACCAAATCCCAAAAGACAGGGTCCCGTTAACATATTTGATAATACGTTTAATGGCAAGTAAATGAGACTCTTTTGGGGCAACTTGATAGCGGGAGCAAACTCCTACACTAAAGGAAATATCCAGACGACTAGCGGTTAGGTAAAGTAGACTACCTATCATACTCCTAAAAAGAGTGTTCTCTACATTCTTTCCTTCGGTGTCCTTACTAAGTTTAATCGATGAACTCATTGGAGTACATGCATGCTTAGCGAATTCTAGTTTAAATTTCTTCATAATATCTTTAGCATACTTAGTTTGGGACAAAAATACCCCCTATCGAGTTGACGAACTTGAAGACCTAGGAAGAAGGTAAGTTCACCGACCATACTCATCTCAAATTCATCTTGCATTTCTTTTGAAAAAAATTGAGTATGTTTATCACACGTAGAACCAAACACTATGTCGTCGACATAAACTTGTGCAACTAAAATAGCTTTCTCATCACGACGGACAAATAAGAAACCATATAGCGCTTTCTTTAGAAAGAAGACACCATTAGGATGTTTCGGGTCCTCAAACCCTTTAGGTTGTTAAACATAGACCTCTTCTTGAAGAATACCATTTAAAAATGCACTTTTGACATTCATTTGATACAATTTAAATTTAAGGTGACATGCTATGTCTAGTAAAAGGCGAACTGACTCTAACCTAGAAACTGGAGCAAAAGTTCCTTTAAAGTCAACACCTTCTATTTGTGTGTATCCTTGGGCAATTAACCTACCTTGTTACGAACAATAAAACCATTTTCATCCATTTTATTTTTTAAAATACATTTGATACCAATGACGTTAGTATTAGAATGCCTAGGGACTAATTCCCAAACATCATTTTTCTTAAATTAAAACAATTCTTCTTGCATGGCATTAATCTAATGTTCATCTTTTAATGCCTGTTTAAAGTTTTTAGGTTCAATTTTAGAAGTATAGAACAAATAGGTAACTTCATTTTCTAATTGAGCCCTAGTCTTGACACCTACCTCGGGATCTCCTATAATTTTTGAAGGGTCATAAATTTTACGAACCCAAGGATAAAGATCCGTTCTCTCAGTAGTGGGAACAACCAAGTTAATGTGAGACTCAATATTTTCTACACCGGGAACAACATCACACTCACATGACAAATCTTCCTCGTTTTCAATAGATGTGGTTGGAGTATCGTCTTTTATTACAATATTTATTGATTCCATGACTTTTGAACTACTTAAGTTGAAAACTCTAAAAGCTCTACTGTTTTGAGAATATTCTTGGAAAATACCTTCATCACTCCTCGAGTTATATTTACCTAGGAGTTCTCTATCCCGAAGGATAAAACAAGGACTACCAAAAACTCTAAAATAAACCAAATTAGGTTTCTTTCCAGTCCACAATTCATAAGGCATTTTGTTAGTATTAGGATGCAGATAAACCCTATTTACGGTGTGACATGCGGTGTTAACCGCTTCGTCCCAAAACCTACGAGGCACATTCCTTCCTAGGAGCATAGATCTTGCCATTTCTTGGATCATTCAATTTTTTCTTTCAACTATACCATTTTATTGTGGTGTTCAAACGGTCGAGAATTCATGCTTAATTCCTATTTCATCACAAAAGACATTTACACCGGATTCCTTGAATTCGGTTCCATTACCACTCCTAAAGCGGTTTATGGTAAAATCGTGTTGATTTTGAAGAACTCTACATTTAATAGTGAGAAAATCAACAGTCTCAGATTTTTCTTTTAGAAACCTACTATGGAGTATCTTGAAAAATCATCCACCATCACTAAAATATATCTCTTTCCTCTTATGCTCTCGGTACGAGTGGGACCCATAAGGTCCATATGTATTAATTCTAAGACACGAGAGGTAGTTATTGAGTTTAATTTTTTATGTGGATTCTTAATTTGCTTTCCTAATTGACAAGGCCCGCAAATAGTTGAGGTTGGTTTTCCTAGAGATGGTAAACCTCGAACTAGCTCTTTTCTCACTAATCGATCAAGATCTCTAAAGTTAACATGACCTAACCTTTGATGCCAAAGATCGGCATATGAGACTTTTGCACTATTACAAACGAAAGAGGATTTAGGAACTATTCCGTAACAATTATCACTAGTTCTCACACCTAGTAAAATAGACTCACCCGATTTATCATATACGGTGCACTCCGATTGAATAAACTTAACATCAAGATTTTTATCACATAATTGGCTAATATTTATCAAATTTTCCTTGAGACCATCAACATAACGGACATTTTCAAGTTTAGGAAAGTTGAAAATTTCAAGAGATCCTCTACCCATAATTCGAGATTTTCTTCCATCCCCAAAGGTGACCTGCCATCTTTATAGTTTTCAAGAGTGGTAAACAAGGGTTTGTCACCGATTATATGTCTCGAACAACCACTATCAAAGTACCATTAGGAGTTATTTTGAGCCTTAAGTGCAACATGAATAACAAATGCTTTATTGGTCTCATCTTTTTTAACCCAAGCTTGAGTTGTATTCTTCCCTTTGTTGACTCTAGTATTTTGGTTGGAATTATTTCCTTGGACTTTAGAGAACCTTAGAAATTCTTCCATTAGACCTTTAGAAGTATTAACTAGATACTCAACTTGGCTCTTAAGACTAGCTAAGGAACTATAGTGTTGCTTAGGAGTTGTGAAATAAGAGTTCTTCCCAAGCTTGTAACAAAAATCTCTAAGATGACCCCGTTTATGACAATAAGTGCACATATAGGGTTGTTTTGGAGTCACTTTTGAAGATTGCTTAGGTGGACTTATTTTAGGTAGATAAGGTTTAGGTGGATTTGATTTGGAAACAAACTTAGCTACGGTTCAGATTTGACTTTGGATGACTCTCCTTCTTCATATCCTATGCCCTTTCTCTCTTGATAACATTTCTCCTTATATCCTAAAATGGGGCCTAGAAATAATTTTCCCATTCTTCTTGAATTATCTTTGAGTGTGACTTTGACTTCACGAGAGGACTCAAAAAATTTTAAGTTTGGACAATTTTAGCTTCAAGAGATTTTCTAATCTCTAAAGACTCATGAAGATATCTGATTACACCTTCTAAGGAGTTAATTGTGACACCCCAACTAATTAAATATCGGGTATCTACTCCTTTATGAAATTAATACAGAATATCAAGTTGGTTTAGTCGTAGCATCACTGTCGAAAACATTTAATTTATTACTAGCCACCTAATATTTAAAAAGAGAGATGTCAAATTATTATTAAATAAATTAATAATAACCAAGTAATTAAATCAACAACCTATAATTGCATAAACAATCTCATGTAAATAACCAACGAAATAAAATAAACTGAGTCTGGAGTAAACACTCCAATAATAATATTACCAGAGTAAATAAAATCCCGATACAAGAGTTTGAATAATCCAACATCTGAAATAATGAAAATTTACATCTACAATCTCTAGATAAGAATTGGGCACCATGCCCTAACCGATATGAATGGCCCTAAAGGAATCAAGAATAAATGTGGAGGCGTCTAATACCAAGATCCTGTAACTTCCACAGCAGCTAGAATACGTCTTCAGAATGGAACTCCTATGCTTGGCGTCCCTGTGGCTGGGCACCTAAAATGTTTTTACAAACAAAAATAGATTTGGAGGAAAACGGATCAGGGCCTGAGGTGAAAACAATTTAAAACTTTAGCAAGTGTTTAAATTACAATTAAACAAAACATATTATAAACATGTTAGTTGTGTAGTCTCACATGAGTTTCTCACCTCTTAACTAATGTTCACGCCTAACGTATTCCCTTAACCCATACTAGTTATGCCGCTAACTAACTAGTCTGTACTACTCCTGATTTCGCATTCTAACATAGAGTATCTACTCGTAACACTCAAATAAATCATATTCATAACCAATTTTCACATTCATTAAATTACTTATCATAAGTGTAAATTAAATTCTCACATTTTTGGCCCATTCAAATATCTTAGTTCTTCACATCTATTAAGCAACAGTGAACTAGTTAAAAGTATATATATAAATCACTCTCAGTACATATACACATATAAGGCACCCCTAGGCTAAGCTGCGGTGCACGCATACTCTGCTATCAAATCCATGTACATCACGTACGTAAGGATCACGTGTTTCGAATCACTCAGGAACCGTCTCAATACAAATCACACATATTGGAGGCAAACATAGTTCACATACCCATGGGTCACGTACATACCTACGCTCCCTTGGTCAGCTGACTTATTAACTCATAAATAAGTCATTCACAGTCCTATGTCCTTAAGGTACCAATCTAAATAACCCTCGAAGGCACACAAGATAAGATGGTCCTTTTCCCGAAAACTGATCTCCCGTGATAGCAAGTACGGTAGGTATGTCACACATATAAGAAATCCATATACTAGGCATTCACACAACCTAAGTAATCATATTTCAATATAGGTATTCACACATTCCATATAGTAAGTCTCATACGTAGCAAGTTTATCCCGAATATCATACGTAATATATATTTAACTTGATAACTCATCCGTCGTATCAATTTGAGTACCTAAACCTATCCCAAAAGGTTACTAGGTCTCCTATTAGTTTCTAATGTCATCTCAGTAACTTAAAGTCCCTCTGTTACTGTTCTTATCCTTACATCAGCATTCATTCCCATTATAGTTTAAATTCGAATGATTTCTAACTGTACCTCACTCCATAGTCCCTCGTAAGAAGTAAGATTCAATTCCATAAGTTAAACCATTTTTTCAGGCATCAACTAAGACCCTACTGACCTTAACTAAGTCCCACAATATCAAATTAATCATCCTAAGTGTGATAACTCGAATATAATTATGATAAATTATGTTTAAATCAAGATTAGCTTATGTGATATGGATAATATGTTATTAGTATATATAATGTTAAGTCTAATCCTACCTTTATAAATCATGAATTATCAAATTAGTTACAAATGTGAAATATTGAAGTTTTTGGTAGGAATGCTCATGTTTAAGACTAGTTTTGACCTTTATGACATAACAATTGACTTGAGGTATAAACTAGATATTTGTAGATATATGAGTTAGGTTTGTAACACAACAAACGGTTCATCGAATGGACATCCGAGTGGGAAGATATTATCTTTTTACGAACAGGGGGTAAAGCAGTCATTTAGCCTTAAATGATATTTTGTTTTATATAATGCCACATGTTATATTTTGATTGGTTGGAAGTGGAGGTTGGTTTGGCCTAATTAAACCCTTGAGATATCCTCTTTTCTTCAACAAATTCAGTTTGGGAGAGTTTTAGGTTGAGGAAAAATAATTGTGAGGGTTAGGAAGAAGAAAGTGAGGAGAAACATTCAGAAAAATTCATAGAAAATTACGTAAAAGCCCCTAAGGTAATTCCATCCATAAATCTTGTTTGATTTTTGTGTATTACTGATTTAAATGATATAAATCATCATTTGTTTACTGAAATTTCATGTCTTGATGTGTACTCATGGATTGATGCTTGTTTAAGCAAACTTGAATGTGTAATCCCTTGAAATTGCTTTGTTTAGAAACCTTGTGTATTCAAACTATCATATCTTTTTGTATACTTACTGAAATTGATTGATTAAAATTGGAGCTTATAATAGACTCATATATGTATATCATATCCTAAAATAAAGTAAAAATACCAAGAATTTAATCTTGGATGATGGTTTACAGTTCGGGTACGAAATCTGCCCCAAAAGAGTAAATATGCATACCATAGGTTTGATGTTTTGCTTGACATAACAAATGAACCCTGAAAATTATGAAATTTTAATATTGTGTTATTAAATATGTTTACTGATGTTGAGTGAAATATCATAGAAATTTATGATGTATAAAAAATATGAAAATTCCTAGAAGTTGAATGAACGATAAAAGAGCCTATAGGGCAGATTTGTTATGTGGTAAAGAAATGGGCATATCTTGCTCTAGGAAACTCAGAATGATGTGTCGTCTTTTGTATTGGAAACCTAATATGACAAGGATTGAATTACCAAGAAAGAATGAATGTATATTTGGTCTATGATTTGGATATGTTAAATATATTAACCTGGATTTGGATGGAACTTCACTTGTGATAAATGATTTGAATGGAATCATGTGATGCTTATGAATTGAATTATGTTTAAATCATTCTTTAAATTATTGATATTCTTATGATGATACTAATATTATAAGAATGATACGAGGGTAATAATAGCTAATTGAACAAATACCGGATAAAGGCAAGGGAAAATCTAGTTAAACTATCAAGGTGAGTGCACTTATGATTGTTTCATATATATAGATATATGAATATAGCTCTAAGAGAAGGATTTGTTTGAATACTTTGGTATTTAGGATTTGTTTGGATATTAAAATATCCAGGATTGTTTAGGTCTTATGATCCAGAATTTGTTATTGCCAATGGGTAGAATTATTTGGATCTTATGATCTAGGATTTGTTATTGCCAATGGGCAGAACTATTGGATCTTATGATCCAGGATTTGTTATTGCCAATGGGCAGGATTGTTCGGATTTTATATCCACATATTCGATATAGAATTGTCATCTTATTGAAGGGAAGGAGTACCTCACTAAGCGTAATGCTTAAGATTTATATTTTAACAATTTCAGGTTTGTACGCTGCCAGCTAGGATACTATATGATCGGTAACTTTGAGAGTTACACCGTTAGAAGAGCTGGGGTCTAAGTATGGAGATTTTATCATTGTCACACTGAAGATTTTAATATACTCACACATTGTATATAGAGAGTTAGCATGGATTGAGTTGATCATAGTATTGTATAACCTCTAATTATGACTCTGATGTTGACTTCGTTATGGCATAAGAATAATATTATGTTCATTATACAGAAAAATATTGATAAATGAATTAAATATTTCAATGGGATCGAGATTATGATCCAATTATTCTAATAACTAATGATTAGTAGGGATATTGGGTTTGGGGTGTGACAATTAGTGGTATCAGAGCATAGTTATTAATTCTGGATGTGTGTGACGATTAAATTGCGGTTATTGAGTTGGTTTGATATTTATGAATTGTTTATGTACTAACCAATAGTTTAGTATTATAAACTGTTTATATTGGTTGTTAGAACTTTGTTGTATTATAGATAATTCCAGATGGAACCTGGGAATGGACAACATAGAGAAGAGGGAGTAGCTTCTCATACAGACAATACTGAGGTAGAGCAGAGCATTGCTGGAAGGGCTAGAGAGTAGGAGCAGCCTACAGAGATATAAATAATAGCACATGCAATATTGAGGATGGAAGAACAATAAGAAAGAAATATGGCGCCAATGGCAGAACAACAGGCTAGATATTTAGAATCAAAGACTGTGGCCAGGATTGAGAAAGAGGCAAGGAAGAAAATGAAGGATACCATGCATGAGAAGTTTTTGAAGTTGAATCCTACAGAATATTCAGGGTCAGTTGAACCTATAGAAGCTGAGATATGGGTTAAGGATCTATAAACCATCTTTGCAGTTATGAAGGATCCAGATAACCAAAAAGTGAATCTAGCTGTGTTTAAGATGAAAGGAGAGGCTAAATATTGGTGGGAAGCCAGCAACCATTTGGTGCCCAGGATGGAAGGTACTGATGTTATTACTTGGGTTGAATTTATTAAAGCTTTGTACGTTAAGTATTTCCCTAAAGTTTATAGGAGGGCGAAGTTGAGGGAATTTATAAATTTGACCCAAGGGAAAATGTCTGTGAGGGAGTATGAGGCTAAATTTACTGCTTTGTCTAGATTTGCTACTAAATATGTGGAGAATAAAGAAGATAAATGTAGTAAGTTTCAAGATGGACTGATTTGGCCTATTCAAAATAGAGTGGTAACTTATGAGTTAGAAGATTATGCTTCTCTGGTAAACAAAGCCACGATAGCAAATTAAAAATTATGATTGTACAATTCACTACCACCCACGGAAGGCAAATGTAGTTGCAGATGCTCTGAGTAGAAAGGCTTCGAGCAGGTTATGTTGTATTCGGTGTACTAGAGTTGCCCACATCATGGAGTTGAGATTGATGGGAGTAGAATTAAAGCTAGCAGATGGGGACAGGTTCTTTGCTCATGTAAGCGAAAGACCTTTGTTAGCTACTCGTATTCGTGATTTGCAAATCCAAGATCCTTTTCTTGAAAAGAAACGACAAGATGTTCGAGATGGTACGTCTGAAGATTATTATATTGTGAATG
This sequence comes from Sambucus nigra, assembly GCA_949130495.1. Classification (NCBI taxonomy): domain Eukaryota; kingdom Viridiplantae; phylum Streptophyta; class Magnoliopsida; order Dipsacales; family Adoxaceae; genus Sambucus; species Sambucus nigra. The sequence goes on from OX422219.1 coordinate 136,405,235, forward strand.
ATGGCACTTTATTGTATAAGCAACGGTTATGTGTGCCTAATGTGGGTGAATTGAAAGAGGAAATTTTAGGTGAGGCTCATAATTCCATTTATACTATGCATCCTGGTAGTACTAAAATGTATAGGGATTTGAAGGAGCATTATTGGTGGAATAATATGAAGAAGGAAATAGCTGATTTTATTGCTAGGTACCTTGTATGTTAGCAAGTGAAAGTGGAGCATCAGAAACCTGCTGGTTTGCTTCAACCATTGCCAATACTGGAGTGGAAATGGGATCATATAACGATGGATTTTGTGGTTGGGCTTCCTCGATCTCAGAAGGGGTCAGATTCAATTTGGGTAGTGGTGGATAGATTGATGAAGTTCGTTCATTTTTTAGCAGTCAAGACTACGTATACAGTTGATAGGTATGCTAGATTGTATGTTAATGAAATTATTCGATTGCATGGAGCACCGGTATCTATTATTTTAGATAGGGACCATACTTTTACATCTAGATTTTGGGATAGCTTGTAGTGTGCTATGGGTACTAACTTGAAGTTTAGTACGGATTTTCATCCTCAGGCAGATGGGCAGTCTGAAAGGACAATACAGATTTTGAAAGATATGCTTAGAGCTTGTGTGCTTGATTTCAAAGGTAATTGGGATGAATATTTGTCTTTGATAGAATTTGCATATAACAATAGTTTTCAGTTTACTATTGATATGGCTCCATATGAAGCATTGTATGGTAGACGATGTCGTACACCGATATGTTGGGGTGAAGTTGGTGAAAGGAAGATAGAGGGTCCAGAATTAATTGAAGTCACCACTGAAAAAGTGAAGATTATTCAAGATAAAATGAGAACAACTCAAAGCAGACAGAAAAGTTATGCGGATAAGAGAAGGAAAGATTTAGAATTTCAGAATGGGGATTACGTGTTTCTTCTGATATCTTCATGGAAAGGAGTTATGAGGTTTGGAAAGAAAGGTAAATTAAGTCCACGCTACATTGGACCTTATGAAATTCTTGAGAAAGTTGGGACGGTTGCCTATAAGCTAGCGTTACCACATGAGTTAGCTCGATTACATGATGTTTTCCATGTTTCTATGTTGAGAAAGTATGTAGCGGATCCTTCACATGTATTGGTGGAACAACCTATTTGTAAGGACACAAATTTCCAATTGAGTCCATATATAGTTTTGGCTCAATTCCGGACAAAAACATTTATTCATAGGATAGTATGTAATTGTAATACTCTCAAGCCTATGAAGTGTTTGTTGAAGACGTAGCGGCAAAGAGTATAAAGCTTCATCAAATATGCCGGTTTGCGTGCCTCTTTTCTACGTCATCAATCATAGTTCCATGCTCCCAAGGTATGAATGCAATTATATATATATATAGGAGCTTGGAACAAAGTTTATTGGGTGTTAGGTTAATATAAACTGCGTTTTTATATTTTTAGAAAAATTTAATTAGAACTTTAAATTAAAGTATAAAAATTTATGGAAGTCGTTCGAAATGTCGTTCGAACGAGTTTTTCGTTCGAACCAGGTTTCGTTCGAACGAGTTTGCCAACGAGTTCTCACTAACCTATACTGGTCTGTCGTTCGAAATGTCGTTCGAACGAGATTGTTCGTTCTAACGAGGTTTCCAACGAGATTCTAACTAAGTCCATACTGGTGTGTCGTTAGAAGTCTCGTTCGAACGAGAAGCCAGGCGGGAACAGTTTTTGGCAGTTTTTTGGCAGTTTTGCACCCATTTCCTCACTTGATTTTTAACCAACTTTTACTGACTTTAATATGTGCGGGAATGACATTTTCCAACTGAACATTTCCATAACTTTTCCAACTTAGTTTATCTCTTAGAGAGAGTTTGAGAGCAAAAATGGTTTAGGAAAATGTTCATGTTTTGAGTGAGATTTTTAGAGAAAAATATTTTCATCACTCTAGTGTTTACACCCAATTGAGTTTCTCCAAGTTCATATATACATATCAAATTGCTTGGAGTTTGGCACCGGTTTATCTCTACCGAATTCAAGAAGAGAAGTTTTGGTTTGCTTCTACATCCATCAAAGAAGAAGACTTTTTGTTGCGATTCTACCCACTTGGAGAAAGGCTCCATGTACGGGTGACGGTGACCATAGAAAGCCCCATCGGTGGATTCCGAGATCGCAGTGGTGTTCCGAGGTTATCCGCTAGGAAGAGTTGTCTACAAGAAGAAGCGTCGAGGCTTGAGAGGGATCGAGTCAGTCGTTGTAGGTCTATCTGTCTTGTAATTGTAATTCCGTATCTAATGGATTTGTGGCTAGGGTCGTCCGAGATTTTTTCCCGTCTTGGGTTTTTCCTCGTACATCGCGGCGTAGTGTGATTGGTTTATTTTATCTTGCATAATTTATTTAAAACACATGCGTAGCATAATTCAAGATAAAATTCGGTTTAATTTATCACACTCATTTAATTTGGGACTAAATTAAATATTGGGTAAAGTTTGCTTAATTCAAGTCAATTGTTAAAATTTGGTTTCGCCTAACTTTGTTTAATTGAAAAATATGACTTAGGGGTTTAAGTGAATACATTACTTGTTTAATTTTGTCGAACCATCATCCTTACGCTTCCGCATTTATCTAAAAAGGAAATTACAAGCTTTCACAAATTGGTATCAGAGCCAAAAACGATAAATTATTTCGTTAAACGATCTATTAAATAATTTTTGGCTAAAATGGATTTTTCCCCATTTTCAAAATTTCCTATTTTCGATGGTTCAAACTACGCGTATTGGAAAATGTGTATGAGATCGACACTAAAATCTATCGACGAGAGAGTTTGGATGTCTGTTGTTAACGGGTGGTCCCCACCAACTTACTTAGTTGAAAATGAACGTGTTATCAAACCCGCCGATAGATGGACTGAAAATGAGTTTAAACTCGCTAATTTCAATTCTCGAGGTTTAAATGCCTTATTTAGAGCTATCACACCAGATGAATTCCGTCGTATTATGACGTGTGAAACCGCTAAAGAAGCTTGGGATATTTTACAATTAACTCATGAAGGAACTAGTGTCGTTAAAGCTTCAAAACTCCAAAACCTCACCACTCAATTTGAAACTATCAAAATGAATGAAAAAGAAACTTTTGATGAATTTTATGCTAGACTTTCTGATATTGTTAATTCATCTTTTAACTTGGGAGAGAAAATACCTGACGACTGTGTTGTAAAGAAAATTTTAAGGTCCCTACCCGATAGATTTATTCCAAAAGTGACCGTTTTAAATTCTTTACCCACTTTAGCCTCTACGAAATTAGAAGAGCTTGTAGGTGATTTACAAACCTATGAACTGAATATGTTTCCCTCTAAAACTGAAAAGAAAATCGAGAAGGGCGTTGCTTTAAAAGCCCGAAGAGAGGTAAAACAAGTAGTAGAGAGCGAGAGTGATAGTGACTCGGAAGACATGGCTTTGTTTGCTCGTAAATTCAAAAAATTTCTTAAAATTAACAAAGATAAATTTAAAAATGATTTTAAGAAATTTAATACTTCTAAACATGATAAAAGCGAGAAGTTTTCTAAAGCCGAGAAAATCCCTAAACCTAGTAATGAAAATTTAGATAGGGACGAGTCTAATAAGTGTTTTGGTTGTGAAGGTTATGGCCATAGGGCTTATGAGGGACCCACTAAACTAAGGAAAGATGGTAAGTGACCCATTTCATATAATGCAACCCTTAGTGATAGTGATAAGGAAGAGAAGCCCGATTCCCCCACTAAGAAAAATTTTGTGGCTTTTATGGCTAGTCATGTGAGTGATAGTGAGAACTCATCGATTGATGAAACGAAAGCACATACCACTTCCAAGGTCATAGTACATGATTCTTTTGTTTTTGATGATAGTGAGAGTGAAGAAGAAAGAGAGAGTGAAAATGAAGAAGAGGTTAATGTGAGTGAACTTCAAAATGCTTTTCAAGAACTTTATAAAGAATCTATTAAATTGAAAAAGGCTAATTTGAAGTTAGAAGCTAGTTTAAGAAAGAGTGTCAAGGTCGTTGATGAAAGTACTTTAATAGAAGACCTTAGGACACGTGAGAGGACTCTTCAAGAGAAGCTAGGATATGTAGAAGGCGAAAGAGATAGCCTTAGGGGTTTAATGGAATCCTTGAAAAAGGAGCTTCTTGCATTTGAAGAGAGAAACTTTTTATTAGAGTCTAACATTTTAGAATTGCAAAATAAATTAAAAGACTCTAGTAATGTCAAATTTGATTTGGAGTGTCGTTCGGAAAAACTAGATAAAATGTTAGGAACGGTCCAAATTAAAAATGACACTTGTGGTTTAGGCTTCAATTCTTGTAATGAATTTACTCATAATCCCCAAACCAATGTTTTAGGAGAATCTACTAGGAATACCTTTAAAGATCACTCCTTAAGTAAATCTTTTCGACATGTTCTCACTTGTACACATTGTGGTCGACAAGGTCATCTTAGGAAATTTTGTTTTGATCTTAAACGAATTCCTAGAAAACCCCATAGTAAAGTAACCACGGTAGTTAAAGTTCCTACACCCCAAGATAGTCATTCTTCATTAATTTGGGTTAGGAAATCCGACTTGGTTGCTTTGCAAAATAGGGTTTTTGATTCTCATTTACTTTCACATGCTTCCTCCCTTGCTAAATCTAAAGGATGAATGTGTTAGTATTTGCATACTTTAGCGTTTGTACTTCATGCTATATTCACATGCTAAATGTATGCCTGTTTAGTCATTTTCTAGTCATTGCCTCATTTCATATCCTATGCTAGAAATTATGACTTGTTTATCTTTTTGTATTATATTTTGTGTTTGAATTGAATGCATAATATAAAAAGATCTTTGTTTATCATTTGTGTTTTATTTATTTCATATAAGCTTAATGAAAAGTACAAATGATTTTTGTTTGTCCTTTTGAGTACATATTTATTTATGATTAAAAATGTTAAAAACTCAAAAAGATTTTTTTGTGTGTATTTTTGTTTGACACACTTTAAGTGGCATATATTTGTGTTTGAATCCCAACTTTTACGCGTCCACGTGGCTAGAACTTTTGGTTTAGACTTTCAATCCTTAAAATGTTCTTTACCATGTTTTATTTGGAGTAGTTGGATTTTGTATTGTTTAAATGGATTCTATTTCTATATGCCTCTATTCACACATGCACGAGCTCTTTTGAAATCTTAATGTCACATGTCATATTTGAGCTTTTTGAGGTGTTCTCCTACCAATCTAGTCATCTACATATCTATGACCTAGGAGGACGAGTGCATGTCAAAATCCGTTGCATGTGAGATTTGTGTGAAAAATGAAAACATGCTAAATAAAAATGTGCACGGGGAAGGGCTCCGAAAGGATGAATTAAATCCTTTGCAATAGTAAGCCACCGTTTATTGGATCTAAAAGAAATACGTGATCCAAAGGCCTAAAAACAGAATATTTGGCATTAAAAAGAAAACAATTGCCACGGCCTATGTTTGTTTGATATTTTCATTCAAAAGCAAAAGAATATATATGCTTATTGAGGGAGAATTGGATGGTATATCAACGGTTTGCACAATGTCCGTTTATCCTAGTTGTCTTTACTGTCATGACTCTATTTGGTTTGTAGAATTATCATCATGCTAGGCTTGTATGCATTGTGTATGTTTGTTCATTGAGTTCAATCTTCATATTGTCACATGAGGTTATATTTAAATGTGATAAAGTTTGCAATCAAATGAGAACTCCGTGAATGTTTATTAAGTGTTTGGGTCTAAATTTAATTGTTGCTAGTTCACACCCCTACTCTACCGTTTCCATATGACACATTTTTGCCATACGAGTGTGCAAACTTATTATATTTTTGTGTCATGTGTGTGTTTATATCTATATATATATATGCAAGTGCTTCATTGGTATATTTCTTGTTTATATATATATGATATTTGTTTTGTCTTTGCCTATGCTTTTATTGCCCATATGCTTTCATGTCTTATCACTTTACGCTTCAACATGCTGTTTCTTAGTTCTTTATCCTTTGCCTATTCCTGAACAAAAAGGGGGAGAATGATGATAGGGGGAGAAATGGTATTGATATCTAATCCTATTATTATCGTATCTTAGTTTGGGGGAGATTTATCTTAGGGGGAGACGTCTTTCTAAGTAGGTCATGTGTTTGATAAAGGGGATAATTAATTTAGGGGGAGTAATTAATTAATTGCATTTAATACTTTGATATTCCCTATGCATTTGATGAGTTTGCTTAAGTGTGCAGGATTTCTTCTAAAGCGGCATTGTTTAAACGGCAAAGCGTTTGATCCTTGGGTCGAGTTAAGTTTGGGTGGGTTATCTTTTTGAGTCTAGTGAGCTTGACGGCCCTTTAGGATTTTTGTTTGGTTTTTGTCCCGGAATAGCCAAAGGGGGAGATTTGTAAGGACACAAATTTCCAATTGAGTCCATATATAGTTTTGGCTCAATTCCGGACAAAAACATTTATTCATAGGATAGTATGTAATTGTAATACTCTCAAGCCTATGAAGTGTTTATTGAAGACGTAGCCGCAAAGAGTATAAAGCTTCATCAAATATGCCGGTTTGCATGCCTCTTTTCTACGTCATCAATCATAGTTCCATGCTCCCAAGGTATGAATGCAATTATATATATATAGGAGCTTGGAACAAAGTTTATTGGGTGTTAGGTTAATATAAACTGCGTTTTTATATTTTCAGAAAAATTTAATTAGAACTTTAAATTAAAGTATAAAAATTTATGGAAGTCGTTCGAAGTGTCGTTCGAACGAGTTTTTCGTTCGAACCAGGTTTCGTTCGAACGAGTTTGCCAACGAGTTCTCACTAACCTATACTGGTCTGTCGTTCGAAATGTCGTTCGAACGATATTGTTCGTTCTAACGAGGTTTCCAACGAGATTCTAACGAAGTCCATACTGGTGTGTCGTTAGAAGTCTAGTTCGAACGAGAGGCTAGGCGGGAGCAGTTTTTTGGAAGTTTTGCACCCACTTCCCCACTTGATTTTTAACCAACTTTTACTGACTTTAATATGTGCAGGAATGACATTTTCCAACTGAACATTTCCATAACTTTTCCAACTTAGTTTATCTCTTAGAGAGAGTTTGAGAGCAAAAATGGTTTAGGAAAATGTTCATGTTTTGAGTGAGATTTTTAGAGAAAAATATTTTTATCACTCTAGTGTTTACACCCAATTGAGTTTCTCCAAGTTCATATATACATATTAAATTGCTTGGAGTTTGGCACCGATTTATCTCTACCGAATTCAAGAAGAGAAGTTTTGGTTTGCTTCTACATCCATCAAAGAAGAAGACTTTTTGTTGCGATTCTACCGACTTGGAGAAAGGCTCCATGTACGGGTGACGGTGACCATAGAAAGCCCCATCGGTGGATTCCGAGATCGCGGTGGTGTTCCGAGGTTATCCGCTAGGAAGAGGTGTCTATAAGAAGAAGCGTCGAGGCTTGAGAGGGATCGAGTCAGTCGTTGTAAGTCTATCTGTCTTGTAATTGTAATTCTGTATCTAGTGGATTTGTGGCTAGGGTCGTCCGAGGTTTTTTCCCGTCCTGGGTTTTTCCTCGTACATCGCGGCGTAGTGTGATTGGTTTATTTTATCTTGCATAATTTATTTAAAACACATGCGTAGCATAATTCAAGATAAAATTCGGTTTAATTTATCACACTCATTTAATTTGGGACTAAATTAAATATTGGGTAAAGTTTGTTTAATTCAAGTCAATTGTTAAAATTTGGTTTCGCCTAACTTTGTTTAATTGAAAAATATAACTTAGGGGTTTAAGTGAATACATTACTTGTTTAATTTTGTTGAACCATCATCCTTACGCTTCCACATTTATCTAAAAAGGAAATTACAAGCTTTCACACTATTGTGTTGAAAGAAGATTTGACCTATGTGGAAGAACCACTTGCAATCGTCGATAGGAAAGAAAAAATATTGAGATCAAAAGTGATCCCACTTATGAAGGTTAGGTGTAGAAATCATTCCATGGAAGAAGCTACATGGGTGAGTGAGGATAGCATGAAGATGCGTTATCCGTATTTATTTGATTCGGACAACCAAGGTATGTCAATTTCGGGGACGAAATTTCCTAATAGGAGGAGAATTGTGACAACTCGAATATAATTATGATAAATTATGTTTAAATAATGATTAGATTATGTGATATGGATAATATGTTATTAGTATATATAATGTTAAGTCATAAAGCATGAAATATCGAATTAGTTACAAATGTGAAATTTTGAAGTTTTCGGTAGGAATGATCATGTTTAAGACTAGTTTTGACCTTTATGACATAACAATTGACTTGAGGTATATACTAGATATTTGTATATATATGAGTTAGGTTTGTAACACAACAAACGGTTCATCGAATGGACATCCGAGTGGGAAGATATTATCTTTTTACGAACAGGGGGTAAAGCAGCCATTTAGCCTTAAATGATATTTTGTTTTATATAATGCCAGATGTTATATTTTGATTGGTTGGAGGTGGAGGTTGGTTTGGCCTACTTAAACCCCTGAGATATCCTCTCTTCTTCATCAAATTCAGTTTGGGAGAGTTTTAGGTTGAGGAAAAACAATTGTGAGGATTAGGAAGAAGAAAGTGAGGAGAAACATTCAGAAAAATTCATAGAAAATTACGTAAAAGCCCCTAAGGTAATTCCATCCATAAATCTTGTTTGATTTTTTTGTATTACTGATTTAAATGATATAAAACATCATTTTTTACTGAAATTTCATGTCTTGATGTGTGCTCATGGATTGATGCATGTTTAAGCAAACTTGAATGTGTAATCCCTTGAAATTGCTTTGTTTAGAAACCTTGTGTATTCAAGCTATCATATCTTTTTGTATACTTATTAAAATTGATTGATTAGAATTGGAGATTATAATAGACTAATATATGTATATCATATCCTAAAATCAAGTAAAAATACCAGGAATTTAATCTTGGGTGATGGTTTGAAGTTCGGGTATGAAATCTGCCCCAAAAGAGTAAATATGCATACCATAGGTTTGATGTTTTGTTTGACATAGCAAATGAACCCTAAAAATTATGAAATTTTAATATTGTGTTATTAAATATGATTAGTAATGTTGGGTTAAATATCATATAAATTTATGATGTATAAAAATTATGAAAATTTTTGGAAGTTGAATGAACGATAAAAGAGCCTATAGGGCTGATTTATTATGTGGTAAAGAAATGGGCATATCTTGCTCTAGGAAACTCAGAATGATGTTTCGTCTTTTTTATTGGAAACCTAATATGACAAGGATTGAATTACCAAGAAGTAATGAATGTATATTTGGTCTATGATTTGGATATGTTAAATATATTAACCAGGATTTGGATGGAACTTCACTTGTGATAAATGATTTGAATGGAATCATGTGATGCTTATGGATTGAATTATGTTTAAATCATTCTTTAAATTATTGATATTCTTATGATGATACTAATATTGTAATAATGATAAGAGGGGAAGAATTGCTAATTGAACAAATACCGGATAAAGGCAAGGGAAAATCTAGTTAAACTGTCAAGGTGAGTGCACTTATGATTGTTTCATATATATAGATATATGAATATAGCTCTAAGAGAAGGATTTGTTTGAATACTTCGGTATTTAGGATTTTTTTGGATATTAAAATATCCAGGATTGTTTGGGTCTTATGATCCAGAATTTGTTATTGCCAATGGGCAGAATTATTTGGGTCTTATGATCTAGGATTTGTTATTGCCAATGGGCAGAACTATTGGATCTTATGATCCAGGATTTGTTATTGCCAATGGGAAGGATTGTTCGGATTTTATATCCACATATTCGATATAGAATTGTCATCTTATTGCAGGGAAAGAGTACCTCACTAAGCGTAATGCTTACGATTTATATTTTAACAATTTCAGGTTTGTACGCTACCAGCTAGGATACTATATGACCGGTAACTTTGAGAGTTGCACCGTTAGAAGAGCTGGGGTCTAAGTATGGAGATTTTATCATTGTCACACTGAAGATTTTAATATACTCACACATTGTATATATTGAGTTAGCATGGATTGAGTTGATCATAGTATTGTATAATGTCTAATTATGACTCTGATGTTGACTTCGTTATGGCACAAGAATAATATTATGTTTATTATACAGAAAAATATTGATAAATGAATTAAATATTTCAATGGGCTCGAGATTATGATCCAATTATTCTAATAACTAATGATTAGTATGAATATTGGGTTTGGGGTGTGACACTAAGAATCATCATCGGCATTGGGATGTTAATTAAATTTTAAGGGAAAATAATTGCCAAAAATCAGGAGAGGTCGATCGATCGACAAAAAGGATCGATCGACATTCTTGGATCGATCGATCGATTAAGTAGGTATGGCGAATCTGCATAATTTTGCCTACGGGTTTCATCAAAATTAACCCTAAAATCCTCTACTATAATTTCCCAAAATCCCAAATATCTATTCCTAACATCATATCAACATAAATACATAATTTCTAACATTTTAAAATCATCAAATCCAAATGGAAAATCAATTTCTTGGATCAATTCACATAATTTTCATATAAATCCCTAGTTATTCTATTTTCCTCAAGAACACTATATAATTCATTACAGATTTATAATTCTCTACCCATGAATCATAATTTCGTGGCTGCTATTATCTCAAATATTAAACTACTTGCAAGACCTACCCAGATTACGATTTCAATTCTTCAAATCCATTCAATTATCATTATTCAAGGTTATTCTCCAATTCTAACCTAATATGGATGATATATGCACTAAATTATTTCAAGTTAAATCACTTGCCTGGCAATAAAGATTCCGATCCGATAAAGTAGGCAGTATGGGGATGATCCTTGCTTTTCGATCTATTCAGTGGTGGTTGTTTTGCCTTGGAAACCCTTGGAATTCTCCTAAAACCCTTTTCTTTCTTCTCACGTTACTCTCTCGTGTGTTTAACAAATAATGGCCCTAATAAACATAAGTGTTGGCTGATAAATATCTCCTCATTTTCGTGGGTCACTATTCACCAAAAATAGGAATGACTAAAATATCATCCCGGGTTGCCGATTAAGCCTAAAAATGCCCCGGAACCCAAACTAAATCCCTGGCTAGTTTTTTCTAACTATCTGGACCCTTACGGATACGTTGTCGCACTCAAAATGATCATACAGATGACATAAAAATAAAATACTTTTAAATCCATTAAATTTGGTCCTGAGACAACTGACACGCGCATCCCAACTTAATTAGTGAAACTGTCGTATTTTCAACTCACGACAATTTTAATAAATTCAATAATCACATATTACCATAATCACTCAGTAATATTCAACATTATCATCATATTTAAATACCAACTCTCATCTCGCAAGTTATTTAAATTCGAATTAATTTCCAATTAATTATCCCAAATTAATTTAATTAATCACATAATTAAAAGTCATAAAATTACGGGTATTACATACTTCCCCCTAAATAACGGAATTTCATCCCGAAATTCGAAAAAGTAGGCATACCTGGAAAAATTAGGTAACCTCCAATACCCAAAACAAAATACAAAGAAAGGCTCAATCACTACAGCCCTCGCTTCACAACAAGCTTGTTGAACACTCTTTACACTTTATCAGTTACGGGGTTACACTTTAATAAATGCACCTCACGTTGTGCTCTTACTAAACAACATTCGAATAAGAATTGCCTGTACAACATTGGACGCATTATCTCAATATTATTATGAGTTCGCACCTCACTTCGTATCAACTCCCGCGTTTATTTAAACACAAAACTCCCCTTCTGGGAGCAACCATAAAACATCAGACTACTCTTGTCTGTTCTTTGAATCTCTGTTCCCAACGTTGTGACTTTTACACAAGGGAAAGCCACTTCAGACTGTTGTTGGTTAACCCATTATAGTCATCGGACTCCAACTTCTGACGGATCGAAAACTCGGATAATTCGCTCACCTCTAAGCATCCAGAGGGAGGATAGTAAGGTTTATCCACACAAACTTCAATAAGAACCTTGTCCACTATAAATAGGTACGAGTGCTTTCTCACAACTTTTCTATTAGGTAATATCCTCTCCCCATTACCATATTATACTTCACTTATTAGAAATGAAATAATCGCAATGAATCCAAAATTACTTTCATACAGTTCCACCAGTCGTCAATCACCTTGTGCCTATTCCTCGGGCTTTAGGTCATACAACTTTCTCAAAATGAAACTTTTCCCACTACATCCTTATACCCCATATTGAAGGTGGGTTTCGGGTATCTCATCCTAGTTCATATTAATACTAGTTAAGGCCACATACCGGCGCGGTCACTATCTAATAGTGTAAATCACCCAAGGATATAACAATTTCTTTCCTTCTTGAAAACCCGTTCCACACATTTGAAGGAACTCGTTACTTATTTATAAGTTGGCAACCCCTCAAGGAAATTTACCAACTTGACTCTTCCATCACTGGAATCATCGACTTGATATAAAATTTATCTGGCTGATCATCTTACCCCAACCGATCTACTACTTACTATACCCATTTCAATACCGAATTTCACGTATAATTCTTCCCGTTAAATGATACTTAATAACCCTCTTCTTCCCTCGGCGTATACCAAAAGTTCTGACCCATGCACTTTTCACCATGTGTGCACATCTGGACTCTTTATACCTTATCAACATCCTCACTCTATTTACGCGTAATCCACCCTCAACATTCGATTAGGTGGAACTCCTCTCCAAATTGTCCATAATAGTAAAATATATGACTTCCCAAGGGATACCCCCTTTTCAAATGGCTTCCCACTGCCCTTTAATAATTTTCGAACGTGCTACTCCGATCGTGCATGAGTGTAATGATTATCATCCTTCTCTTACGACGCTTAATCCATTATACCTCTACTATTTTGTAATATCAGTCTCACAAGTATAAATCTCGCTCATTTCTATGTCTCTTCTTCCGGCGATTATCTCATCAGCAAACCAGGGTGCCTACACCCCTCATAACCCATGCATACGGGTTTAAACATCACATACGCTTCATAAGTGCTCCAAACACTTTATTGTCCCTGCATTTGCAACATCGCCATACCACTTGGGCGTTCTCAATCACCCCCAAATTTGAAATTCTAAATCCTCCTAAACATCATTTCATCCTTCAACCCGCCAAAATAAAATAAAATTATCAGCACTTCCTCACTAACAACTGGCTCTACTGGCCTTATATCTTAATTTACTCCTTTAACTTCCAGTTATAACTACATACTTCCATAACGATCGAGGTACTCAAATCATGGACGAATGGCCAAACATCTCCTTACTACCAATCTTACGCTAAGTTTCATGCATGGGATATCTCGCAAAGCGAAATCCAAACAAGGAACCCCCCGATACACTAATTCCTAGCATTGTCAGTCATCAGAATCCGTTAGGCCCTCAGTCCATATCATGTACCCTTATATTCCCGTCTCTTGACAACAAAGTTACATCTCCTTTCGCAATTACAGTTAAACAAGGAACTCCTTTTGAAAGACACTGTCTCATAACATTGATGGTAATCACATTCAATAAACATCATGCAAATATAATCGGGGTTCTCAAAATCCCGTCCCCAGACATACAACTATGAGTATTAACTTCCACATCTCTAAAGGGTGATATAACAATGCACTCTTCTTATTACCACATCCTGAGCGTTAATTATAATAACCAGCTACATCTTTCCGCTGAACAGTAAACCAAATACACTCCAATTTTTATCAATAAATTCCCTACACATACCTGGAACAAATATCCAAGACCATTATACTTCTCTAAGTCTCAACAATATATATATACATATATACAAATATATAAACGCGAGCCCGACCCTATCGCAGATGGGGTCTCTCCATAACAAAACATTCTACACCAAGGTAGTAACCCCGATAGACTTGCAATATCCGCATACTGTCGGTTTAAGCATATATAAAACCATAATTAGGATAACATCATACTCGTATAACACAACGCTAAAATGAGAAATTTCAATAAGGTATATACCACTATCGACACACCCCTCATCCTCCGCGGATAACACTAAAGGTAACCCCACTATACCAGAGAAAATATTCATATAAATAATAACATTGCCGATATACACACTAAACTTGACTCTCATGCGAATATAATAATAAAAATGTAGTAGCTCGTTCATGACACATACAATGCGCAACATCATCTGAGGATATAGCTCATACTTCTATCTTTCCAATCCCCCTGGCTGCTCAAATGGTTCCTGGACTTAACATACCTGTCCATATATAACCGAGAATTTCAATAACTATTGCTCTTTCTAAGCTCCATACCCTTATCGTTATACTTGCTTCGGGAAAAATTTTAACGCACGGGTTTTACTCCCCACAAAATACCTGAAAAAGGCAAAGGCCCCCAATTTTAAAATCCTTATACTTCAAAAAGTACTAATTTCCTTTTTATACATGCGGAAGCGTGAGATGGTTCAAATTAAAACCAATTAACAAAATTTTTATTTCTATTCAAATTAATTTCCTTTTAAAGTTATGCGAAAGCGAGATGGTTCAAATTAAAAAAAAATAACTAATTTTAATTTCCTTCTCAAATTAAAATTAAACCATGTGAAATTAAAGTTAAACAATTAATACATTTTTTACTTAAACCAATTTAATCCAAGTCCTAGAAATTTGCCTAAGTCATATTTTACAATTTTACCAAATTAGGCCAAACCAATTTTAACACATTAAATTAATGACTTGAATAAACTTAACTTAAACATTACCTAAATTAATTTAGCACCAAATTAAATTAAGTAGTGATATAAACGAAATTTTATCTTTTTACCTAACCATGCATTCTAGGTGATATATCAAGATAAAATTAAACAATGAATCACTACGCCACGATGTATGAGGAAAAATCCACAAACGAGAAACAACCTCGGACGACCCTAGCCATAAGTCCACTAAGTATGGTATTTTACAAGTACAAGACACGAAAGACTTACAACACTCGACTCGACTCCTTTCAAGCCCCGATGCTCCTTCTTGTACCGACCTCCGCTTAGTTGACAATCCCGGACTCCACCGGAACCTTGGAATTCACCAATAAGGAACTAGGAAGAAACCGTCAAGCACATATGGTGCCTTTCACCATATGAGAACGCCGCAGCAAACAAACACTTCTTCTTCTTTGTGGGATGTGGAAGAAAACCCAAAATTCTCTTGTTCAAGGTGTAGAGATAAACCGGTGCCAAACACTCCAAGCAAGATGTATATATATTGAAACTTGGATAAACAAACTTTGGGTGAAAACTAGAGTGTTGAATGAATTTTTCTTGAAAAATTAGACACTCAAAACATGAACTTTTTCCCTTAGGAATTTTGCTCTCAAACTCTCTCTTAGAGATGGGAAGATGTGAAAAAGTTAAGTTAGAAAACTTAGTTCCCGCACTTACATATTCAGGTAAAAAGTTAGTGGGAAAAGATGTGGGAAATATGGGAAAAATTGCTCAAAACTGCCAATTAACTGTTCCCGCCAAAACTCGTTTGAACGAAGTCTCGTTCGAACGATCCTTCTAACGAAGTTACAGTGTGAACTCGTTAGAAATATTGTTGGAAATCTCGATGGAACATCATTTTTCATTCGAACGAAACTTCAAACGATATTTCAGTGGCCAATGTGGGAACTCGTTGGCAAACTCGTTCGAACGAAATTATTGTTCGAACGACAAACTCGTTCAAACGACAATTCGAACAAACTTCTAGAATGTTGAAAAATTTAGTTTTAGCCCATAAACTTTATATACTTTTTTTTAAAGTTTTAATAAAATCTTTCTGAAAGTAAACAACAGTTTAAAATAAGTTCACCCAATAAAAAATGTTCCAAGCTCCTATATATATATTAAAATGCATTAATACCTTAGGAGCAATGGAACCATATTGATGACGTAGAAACAAGGCACAACAAACTCAGCATATGATGAAGCTTTAAACTTGGCCGCTACGTCTTCAACTTTAGTATGTCATAGGCTTGAAGGACGGTCAATAACTCTATCCTATGATTCAAACGTTTTTGTCCGGAAGTGAGCCAAAACTACAAAGGACTCAATTGGAAATTTGTGTCCTTACAAATCTCCCCCTTTGGCTATTCCGGGACAAAAACTAAACAAAAATCCTAAAGGGCCGTCAAGCACAGTAGCCTAAAAAATAATCCCACCTAATACTTGACACAAGACCCAAGGATCAAAATCTTTGCCGGTGAAAGTTGCCACTTAGAATATAATTCCTGCACACTTAAGTAAACATATTAAACACAAAGGGAATATCAAAATAGTTAATGCAATTAAATAAAGACTCCCCCTTAATTAATTCTCCCCTTTATCCACTGTGATCAACCTAATAAGATAGCGCTCTCCCCCTAAGTAAAATCTCCCCACAAAAAAGATAAGATTACAATAGGATTAGATACCATTTCCCCCCCTATCATTCTCCCCCTTTTTGTTCAGGAATAGACAAAGGCTAAAGAATCAAAAATTAACTTATCTCCCCCAATTAAAGCATATACACCCCTTAAACTAAACAAGGGATAAATAGAATGCGATAACAAGCTAAACATACAAAAGTGTGTAAAGTGATGAGAACATTAAAGCATATGGGTAACAAAATCATAACTAATCCAACAAATAATACCGAATACCAACTAAGATGCAAGAAAATGATACCAATATGATACATAAAGTATTAAGCATGCGATATCAACAAAGAATGCAACAAGATGGATACTAATTATGAATTAAAGTATATATGGACTAGAAAGCAAGTCAAAGACAAAAAAATATCATATATATACATACTCTAGATATACCAAGGATGCACACGCACATATATATAGATATAAACACACAAAATAAGATAAGCTTTTCACACTCGTATGGCACAAATGTGTCATATGGAAACGGAAATGTTGGGGTGTGAACTAGCAACAATTAAATTTAGACCCAATCACTTAAATCATGTTCAAAGAGTTCTCAATTGATTGCAAACTTCATCACATTTGAATATAACCTCATGTGACAATATAACATGAACTCAATGAACAAACATACACAATGCATACAAGCCTAGACTTTTGATGATTCTCCAAACCAATAGAGTCATGGCATTGAAAGTACAACTAGGATACACGGACATTGTGCAAACCGTTGATAGACCATCCAATCTCCCTCAATAAGCATATATTAATTTTTGAATGATAGTATCAATTAAACATAGGCCTCGTCAAATATTTTCTTTTAATGCCATTATTCTATTTTTAGGCCTTTGGACCACATATTTCTTTTAGTTCCAAACAAACGGTGGCTTACTATTCGTAAAGGATAATAAATCCTTTCGGAGCCCTTCCCCGTGCACATTTATATATATCATTTTTATTTCTCATAAATATCACGTGCAACGGATTTTGACATGCACTAGTCCTCCTAGGTCTCAAATATGTATATGACAAGATTGGTAGGAGAACACCTCACAAGGCTCAAATATACATATGAAGTTAAAATTTCAAATGAGCTCGTGCATGTGTGAATTGAGGCATAGAAAAATAGAATCCATTTAAACAACACAAAATCCAACTACTCCATGTAAGCATGGTAAAGAACATTTTAAGGATTGGAAATCTAAATCAAAAATTCTAGACACATGAAAGCGTAAAAGAAGGGATTCTAACACAAGTATATGCCACATAAAGTGTATCAAACTAAAATACACAAAAAAAAAATCTTTTTGAGTTTTTCAAAATTTTTAACCAAAAATAAAAATATATACTCAAGAGACACACAAAAATCATTTGTATTTTTTTTATTAAGCTTAGATAACTAAAAGGTAAAACACAAACGATAAACAAAAATATTTTTGAACTTTTCATTTAATGCAAACAAAATGAAGGAAATATAATATAAAAGATAAACAAAAATCATTATTCTAGCATGTGATTAAGCACGGGGCATAGACTAGAAAATGACTAAAACAAGCATACATTTAGCATGGGTGATATAACATGATGCACAAAAGCTAAAGTATGCAAATAAAACTAACACATTCAACCTTTAGATTTTGCAAGGGAGGAAGCATGTGAAAGTAAATGAGAATCAAATACCCTATCTTTTAAAGCTACCAAGTCGGATCTCCTAACCCAAACTAATGACGAATGTCGATCTCGGGGCGTAAGAATCTTGACTACCTTCGATGCCTTATGGTGGGATTTTCTAGGACCTCGTTTAAGATCAAAACAAAATTTCCTAAGATGACCTTTTTGACCAAAATGTGAACACTTAAATTCACGGCGAAAATATTTACCTAAGGAGTGATCTCTAAGGGTTTTCCTAGGCGATTCTCCTAAAACATTGATTTTGCCTTTTTGAGTTGATTCATTACAAGTATTGAAGCCTAAACAACAAGTGTCATTTTTAATTTGGACCGTTCCTAATATTTTATCTAATTTTTCTGAACGACACTCCAAATCAAATTTGACTTTACTAGATTCTTTTAATTTATTTTCTAATTCTAGAATGTTAGACTCTAATAACACATTTCTCTCTTCAAACTCGAGAAGCTCCTTTTTCAAGGATTCCATTAAACCTCTAAGGCTATCTCTCTCGCCTTCTATATATTCTAGCTTCTCTCGAATAGATCTCTCTCGTGTCCTAAGGTCTTTCACTAACGCACTCTCATCAACGACCTTGACACGCTCTTTTAAACAAGCTTCTAACTTCAAATTAGCTCTTTTTAATTTAATATATTCTTCATAAAGTTCTTGAAAAGCATTTTAAAGTTCACTCACATCAACGTCTTCTTCATTTTCACTCTCTCTTTCTTCTCCACTATCACTACTATAAAAAACAAGGGAATCATAAACTTTGACCTTGGAAATGTCATGCGTTAAAATTTCATCAATAGATGAGTTCTCACTATCACTCACATGACTAGCCATAAAAGCCACAATGTTGGGCTTAGAGGAGGAATTGGGTCCCTCTTCATTATCACTATCACTAAGGGTTGCATTAAAAGACATTGGTTGCTTACCCTCTCTCCTTAGTTTAGTGGGGCACTCAAAAGCCCTATGGCCATACCCTTCACAACCAAAACACCTATTTGACTCGTCCCTATTTAAATTTTCATTAATAGTTTTAGGGGTCTTCTCGGCTTTGTCATGCGTAGATTTTTCAAATTTCTTAAAATCATTTTTAAATTTATCTTTGTTTAATTTAAGAAATTTTCAAAATTTTCTAGCAAACATAGCCATGTCATCCAAGTCGCTATCACTCTCGCTCTCTACTACTTGTTTTTTTCTCTTTCTGGGATTTTAAAGTAATGCCCTTTTCAATTTTCTTTTTGATTTTAGAGGGAAACATGTCTAGTTCATAGGTTTGTAAATCACCTACGAGCTCTTCTAATTTCATAGAGGCTAAAGTTGGTAAAGAATTTAAAACAGTCACTTTTGGAATAAATCTATCGGGTAGGGACCTTAAAATTTTCTTTACTACTCGGTTGTCGGGTATTTTCTCTCCTAAGTTAAAAGATGAATTAACAATATCGGAAAGTCTAGCATAAAATTCATCAAAAGTTTCTTTTTCGTTCATTTTGATGGTTTCAAATTGAGTGATGAGTTTTTGGAGTTTCGAAGCTTTGACGACACTTGTACCTTCATGAGTGAGTTGTAAAATATCCCAAGCTTATTTAACGGTCTCACACGTCATAATGCGTCGAAATTCATCCGGTGTGACAGCGCTAAACAAGGCATTTAAACCTCGGGAATTAAAATTTGATAATTAAAATTCACTCTCACTCCATCTGTCAACCGGTTTAGGAACACATTCATTATCAACTAAATGAGTTGGTGGAGACCACCCATTAACTACAGATAACCAAACCCTCTCGTCGATAGATTTAAGTGCCGATTTCATATGCGCTTTCCAGTACGCGTAATTAGAACCATCGAAAATAGAAAATTTTGAGAATGGAGAAAATTTCATTTTTGTCAAAAATATTTAAAGGATCTTAAACGCAATAATTTAGCGATCTCGCTCTGATACCAATTTGAAAAAGGAAAAGGCCCCCAATTTTAAAATTCTTATACTTCAAAAAGTATTAATTTCCTTTTTATAGATGCGGAAGCGTGAGATGGTTCAAATTAAAACCAAGTAACAAAATTTTAATTTCTATTCAAATTAATTTCCTTTTAAAGTTATGCAGAAGCGAGATGGTTCAAATTAAACAGAATAACTAATTTTAATTTCCTTTTGAAATTAAAATTAAACCAAGTGAAATTAAAGCTAAACAATTAATACATTTTTCACTTAAACCAATTTAATCCAAGTCCTAGAAATTTGCCTAAGTCATATTTTTCAATTTTACCAAATTATGCCAAACCAATTTTAACACATTAAATTAATGACTTGAATAAACTTAACTTAAAGATTACCTAAATTAATTTAGCACCAAATTAAATTAAGTAGTGATATAAACCAAATTTTATCTTTTTACCTAAGCATGCGTTCTAGGTGATATAGCAAGATAAAATTAAACAATGAATCACTACGCTGTGATGTACGAGGAAAAATCCACAAACGGAAAACAACCTCGGACGGCCCTAACCATAAGTCCACTAAGTATGGCATTTTACAAGTACAAGACACGCAAGACTTACAACACTCGACTCGACTCCTTTCAAGACCCGATGCTCCTTCTTGTACCGACCTTCGCTTAGTTGACAATCCCGAACTCCACCGGAACCTTGGAATTCACCAATGAGGAACTAGGAAGCAACTGTCAACCACATATGGTGCCTTTCACCATATGAGAATGCGACAACAAACAAACACTTCTTCTTCTTTGTGGGATTTAGAAGAAAACCCAAACTTCTCTTCTTCAAGGTGTAGAGATAAACCGGCGCCAAACACTCCAAGCAAGATGTATATATATTGAAACTTGGATAAACAAACTTTGGGTGAAAACTAGAGTGTTGAATGAATTTTTCTTGAAAAATTAGACACTCAAAACATAAACTTTTTCCCATAGGAATTTTGTTCTCAAACTCTCTCTTAGAGATGGGAAGATGTGAAAAAGTTAAGTTAGAAAACTTGGTTCCCGCACTTACATATTCAGGTAAAAAGTTAGTGGGAAAAGAAGTGGGAAAAACTGCTCAAAACTGTCAATTAACTGTTCCCGCCAAAACTCGTTCGAACGAGATTTTTGTTCGAACGAGCTTTCTAACGAAGTTACAGTGTGAACTCGTTAGAAATCTCGTTGGAACATGATTTTTCGTTCAAATGAAACTTCGAACGACATTCTAGTGGCTAATATGGGAACTCGTTGGCAAACTCGTTCGAACGACATTATTGTTCGAACGATAAACTCGTTCGAACGAAAATTCGAACGAACTTCCAGAAAGTTGAAAATTTTAGTTTTAGCCCAGAAACTTTATATACTTTATTTTAAAGTTTTAATAAAATCTTTTTGAAAATAAAGTGCAGTTTAAAATAAGTTCACCCAATAAAAATGTTCCAAGCTCCTATATATATATATATATATATTAAAATGCATTCATACCTTAGGAGTAATGGAACCATGTTGATGACGTAGAAACGAGGCACAACAAACTCGGCACTATGATGAAGCTTTAAACTTGGCCGTTACGTCTTCAACTTTAGTATGTCATAGGCTTGAAGGATGGTCAATAACTCTATCCTATGACTCAAACTTTTTTGTCCAGAAGTGTGCCAAAACTACAAAGGACTCAATTGGAAATTTTTGTCCTTATAATACCTCTACACATACTCCACTTATCTCCGGTCACACTAACCATGTTAGGGTTGTCCTTCTCTCGGACGTTGGTAGTCTTGACTCAGATGATTACCTCTATTGTTCCCTTAGCTTTGATGGCCCTAAGGGACACGCTATTGGCATCGACAACTCTTACTGAAATTACCATTTCTTGGTAACAATTCAGCAATCCAAATCATTTAAACGGGTCCCCTGATAGGTCTCCCCCTTATGGTGCTTCATCAACACCGTTTCCCCGAGTCTTACTCTTTGACTAAAGTCTTCGGTTCTTGTAGCTCCTCACACAAGGAAGCGTTTGCCTCTATATTAACCAATCGCATCGCTGTTACCATCTGCATTGATCGTCCAAGAAGAATTCTCGTACAAGTGCTAGCAACTCTCCTTGTAAGTTAATTTTCCCCTTTAATGTCCTCTTCTCCATTGCACCTACCTCATCCGGTGTAAGGTTCGCTAATTAATTAAATTTCTTTTCACAAAGTGACCTCTATCCGACCCTCTTGAGTGAGTTCAGAACAACGTCCCATCTTATCCTGAACATCTGATGAAGGAACTTATGGTCAAACCATACGTATGCGCCTTTTTTTGACAAAACATTCCGCTTCTAAGTGTGGTAGTTGCCTCTCACCATTATAACTCTGCTCTTACGAGCCAAGAAAAATTCTACCCTAAATTTTCACTCTCGATTAGCTATACTCCGACATATGCCCAAGCCTTTGGATATTTTACCTTCGTTGGCTAACACACGCCATTTTCACATTTCTAGCAATTCCACTGCTCGTTCTCTTCAATGTTTCGTCCAACTCTCTCTCTCTCCCATTCCAACCTTGCTGGGTGAGTCTAATTTGACCCCACTTTTTACTACAGTGGTTCCTGGAAGTCATATGCTATGCCTTAGCCGTCTTTACCATCCTGGCCTTCCGTGCCATAATAGGGGTGACCTCAACTACGATCATCACTCTTGAATATACCTTATTACCTCAACTGTGCTTTACCTCCTGCTGTCCGCCCAAATCGCACGACGTACTGCATTGTTCGACACACGAACACACCCGAATGCAAATAAGATTCACTATCATATACCTTATAGCATGAGAACGAAATCTCACCAAAGAAATCAACAATCCTAAACATAGGGCTCTATATCAAAGAAAGCTACACTGGAAGCATAATAAGCCGCACAGATCCTAAAGGACACTAGAACCTGATGCCCTGGTAACACTTGTGACACCCCGACTAATTAAATACTGGGTGGCTACTCCTTTATGAAATTAATACAGTTGGTTCAGTCATAGCATCACTGTCGAAAATATTTAATTTATTACTAGCCACCTAATATTTAAAAAGAGAGATGCCAAATTATTATTAAATAAATTAACAATAACCAAGTAATTAAATCAACAACATTAATCGCATAAATAATCTCATGTAAATCACCAATGAAATAAAATAAACCGAGTCTGGAGTAAACACACCAATAATAATATTACCAGAGTAAATAAAATCTCGAACAAGAGTTTGAATAATCCAACATCTGAAATAATGAAAGTCTACATATACAATCTATAGTTAAGAATTGGGCACTATGCCCTAACTGATATGAATGGTCCTGAAGGAATAAAGATTAAATGTGGAGGCATCTAATACTAAGATCCTATAACTTCCACAGTAGCTACAACACGTCTTCAGAATGGAACTCCTATGCTTGACGTCCCTGTGGCCGGGCACCTAAAATGTTTTTACAAACAAAAATAGATTTGGAGGAAAACGGGTCAGGGCCCGAGGTGAAAACAGTTTAAAACTTTAGCAAGTGTTTAATTTACAATTAAACAACATATATTATAAACATGTTAGTTGCGTACTCTCGCATGAGTTTCTCACCTCTTAACTAATGTGCACACCTAACGTATTCCCTTAACCCATCCTAGTTATGCCGCTAACTAACTAGTATGTACCACTCCTGCTTTCGCATTTTAACATAGAGTATCTACTCGTAACACTCAAACAAGTCATATTCATAACCCATTTTCACATTCATTAAATTACTTGTATCAAGTGTAAATTAAATTCTTACATTTTTAGCCCATTCAAATATCTTAGTTCTTCACCTCTACTAAGCAACAGTGAACCAGTCACAAGTATATATATAAATCACTCTCAGTACATATACACATATAAGGCACCCCTAGGCTAAGCTACGGTGCATGCATACTCTGCTATCAAATCCATGTACATCACGTACGTAAGGATCATGTGTTTCGAATCACTCAGGAACCGCCTCAATACAAATCACACATATTGGAGGCGAACATAGTTCACATACCCATGGGTCATGCACATACCTATATTCCCATGGTCAGCTGACTTACAAATAAGTCATTCACAGTCCTATGTCCTTAAGATACCAATCTAAATCCCCCCCGAAGGCACACAAGATAAGATGGTCCTTTTCTAAAAAACCGACCTCCCGTGATAGCAAGTATGGTAGGTATGTCATACACAAAAGAAATCCATACACTGAGTATTCACATAACCTAAGTAATCATATTTCAATATAGGTATTCACACATTCCATATAGTAAGTCTTATACGTAGCAAATTTATCCCGAATATCATACGTAATATATATTTAACTTGATAACTCTCCCATCGTATCAATTTGAGTACCTAAACCTATCCCAAAAGGTTACTAGGTCTCCTATTAGTTTCTAATGTCATCTCAGTAACTTAAAGTCCCTCCGTTACTGTTCTTATCCTTACATCATCATTCATTCTCGTTACAGTTTCAACTCGAATGATTTCTAATCGTACCTCACTCGGTAGTCCCTCGTAAGCAATAACATTCAATTCCATATGGTAAACCATATTTCCGAGCATCAACTAAGACCATACTGACCTTAACTAAGTCCCACAATATCAAATTAATCATCCTAATAATCATCATCGGCCTTGGGATTTTCATTAAACTTAAAGGGAAAATAATTACCAAAAATCAGGAGAGGTCGATCGATCGATCATCGATCGATCGTCATTCTTGGATCGATCGATCGATTAAGTATGTATTGCGAATCTGCATTATGTTGCCTATGGGTTTCATCAAATTTAACCCTAAAATCCTCTACTATAATGTCCCAAACTCCCAAATATCTATTCCTAACATCACACCAACATAAATACATAATTTCTAACGTTTTAAAATCATCAAATCCAAATGGGAAATTAATTTCTTGGATTAATTCACATCATTTTCATATAAATCCCTAGTTCTCCTACTTTCCTCAAGAACTCTATATAATTCATTACAAATTTATAATTCTCTACCCATGAATCATAATTTCATGGATGCTATTATCTCAAACGTTAAACTACTTGCAAGACCTACCCAGATTACGATTTCAATTCTTCAAATCCATTCAATTATCATTATTTAAGGTTATTCTCCAATTCTAACCTAACATGGATGATATATGCACTAAATTATTGCAAGTTAAATCACTTGCCTGGTAATGAAGAGTCTGATACGATGAAGTAGACAGTATGGGGATGATCCTTGCTTTCTGATATATCCGGTGGTGGTTGTTTTGCCTTGAAACCCTTGGAATTCTCCTAAAACCCTTTTATTTCTTCTCATGTTACTCTCTATTGTGTTTAACAAATAATGGACCTAATTACCATAAGTGTTGGCTGATAAATATCTCCTAATTTTCGTGGGTCACTATTCACCAAAAATAGGAATGACTAAAATACCCTCCCGGATTACCGGTTAGGTCTAAAAATGCCCCGGGACCCAAACTAAACCCCCGACTAATGTTTTCTGACTATGTCTACCCTTCCGGACACGTTGACACACTCAAAATGATCATACGGATGACATAAAAATAAAATACTATTAAATCCATTAAATTTGATCCTGACACGACTGACACACACGTCCCAACTTAATTATCGAAACTGCCGTATTTTCAACTCACGACAATTTTAATAAATTCAATAATCACATATTACCATAATCAGTCAGTAATATTAAACGTTATCATCATATTTAAATACTAACTCTCATCTCGCTAGTTATTTAAATCCGAATTAATTTCTAATTAATTATCCCAAATTAATTTAATTAAAAGCCATAAAATTACGGGGCATTTTTCTTTACCTACCAAGATAAGCTTTCGAGAAAGAGAAAGTTTTATAGACTCTAGTTGAGAAACCAAAGCCTCCTTATCCTTCAGGATTTTCAAATCCTTTTCTAAAGTTAAAACTTTAAAGGTTAATCTTTTATTTACCTTTTGAATATGAAGAGACTCAGTGTGTAGTTCAGAATAGGCAGATTTCAATTCACTCTCATCTACTTCACTCTCACTTCCTTTTTCATCACTACTTGTTGATTGACTGGAAGCAACCTGAAGATTAATTCCCGAAATTTTTAACATTAGGGTATGACTCACTTGAATCATTAGCATGAATTTCTATAAATGCAGTGAAATTATTTCTAGACGGGGTAGAGTCATCAGACTTATTATCATTGTCGCTTAGAGTAGCATTGTAAACTGTTTTTCTTTACATTGTCTCTTAAGTTTAGTAGGCCAGTCAAACGCTCTATGACCACGTCCCTCACACTCAAAGCATCTCTCCGAATCATCTTTTTAAGGTTGTCTCTCTTAAACTTCTTAGGATCCTGATTATTAAAATTTATATTACCTTTGTTTTTGTTTTTCTCAAATATCGATTTTTCAAATTTTGAGTTTTACTTTTTAAACTTGAGAATTTTTTAAATTTTTTTAGAAAATAGAGCTATATCATCAGGATCTATATCAGACTCATCAGACTCAGACACTTCTTCTTTCTTTACTTTCAAGGCAACACCCTTATCTTTGGTTTTGTTATCTTTAGGAAACATATCTAATTCATATGTTTGAAGATCACCAACAAGATCTTCAACTTTTAAAGTATTTAGATTTACTAAGGAATTAAGAACTGTGACTTTTGGAATGAACCGCTTAGGAAGGCATCTAAGTATTTTCTTAACAACATAATCTTCAGGGATTTTATCACCTAAGTTAAACAAAGAATTAATAATATTAGATATACGAGCATAAAACTCATCAAAAGTTTATTTTCTTTCATGGTGATGGTTTCAAATTTAGCGGTTAGGTTTTGAAGCTTATATTCTTTAACTGCACTAGTTCCCTCATGAGTAACTTGTAGAATGTTCCAAGCATCCTTAGAAGTTTCACAAGTCATGATACGACGAAACTCCTCAGGAGTTACGACACTAAATAATGCATTAAAACCTTTAGAGTTAAAGTTACATAATTTCAATTCATCCTCACTCCAATTCTCTACATGTTTTAAAACAATTTCATTATCAAGGATCATGGTAGGAGGGGACCATCCTCTTCTAACAATAACTCAAACACATTCATCAATTGATTTAAGGGCAGATTTCATATGTGCTTTCCAATAAGTGTAATTAGTTCCATCAAACATAGGTGGTCTATTCGACGAAAAACTTTTCATATAACCACCAGGATTTATCTAAATAACTTTTAGAGACTAGCTCTGATACCAATTTGAAGTTATAAGGTTATATGAATTGAGGTTATTTCGTAGAAGACACACACTACACTTATAAAAAAAATTCCAAATAGAGAAATATTCCAATTTAAATATCCTTTGTAAATTAGTAAATTAGCATGACCAATTATCAATTAAAGTAAGAGGATATTTAACTTGATTAAGAGATAAAAATTAGACAAATTTTATCCTTTTTATCCTACACATACATCTAGGTGATTTTATGCAATGAAATAAGAAATCACAACCACAATGCGCCGATATACGAGGAAAACCCAAATGGGAAAAATCTCGGACGGCTGGGCGTAGACAAATCCACTACAAATATGGTTTTATGAAGAGACTCAAAAGACTTACAAACTTGACTCACAAAGACTCATTGATTCCGTCTCCAATACCTTCGTTTGTAATAAGCGAAGCTTCTACGCGTTGCAAAACACTGCTCGTGTCTCGCTATCCACTGAAGGCCAAAGAACCGTCTCCAATTAACTAGGACGCAAAAATCCACCGCATATGTCCATGATGAAATTCAGGTTGAAAGCTTGGGGTTTTGGTTCATTCAAAAATCAAAATTTTGTTGGAGAGTTTTTCATAAAAAGGAAGACAAGAATTCTTCTTTCGAAAATGTGCTAGTTTTATATGAAAAACTGATTTTCATCCACCTTATGAAAACTCAAAAAGAGGTGGACAAGGGCAGTTATTTAAAATAACTACAGGAAAAAAAATTCAAAACTGACAAAATCTCGTTCGAATGAGGTTGTTCGAACGAACTGGTTTGAACGAGTTTCTAACGATAGTCCACTGTATAAATAAGGGAAGTCGTTAGAAATATTGTTAGAACGAATTCATTCAAATGACATTTCTAACGATCCTTTTAACGTGTTTCCAGAGAACATTGAACTGGTTCATTAGACCCAGGTCATTCGAACGACCTGGGAAAACTTCGAACGAAAATTTCTTTTTGTCTAAAAAGATTTAAAATTAATTTAAAAACATTTCATAAATATTTTAAAATTACTCCAACACTTAAAAAAGATTTTTGGTCATATACCTTTTTAGGAAAATGGATTTGGAATGCGTTTTGATGTAGCGTGAACTTTGAAAGCCCAATTCTCCAAGAATGCCCAATTCTCCAAGGTTGTAAGATGATAGACTTGATATGATTCAAAAGAGTTTTGTCCAATAGAATGTAGCCAATACTACAAATGACTCGATTGGAAATTTGTCCTTACAAACTTAGCCGAGATGAGAAGGACCTTTGTTGTTCTTGATTACTATTGGATAGAAACTCATATCCTACTTGGGCACGATTTAATAATGACATCGATGAGAAACTTCAACAACAATAACATCTACACCTTAGTCAGTGATTAAGAAACTCCAATTGGCGTTGGAATCATAAAGCGGATGCATGTGAAACCTATATGGATGTAAGACTGCATTTGTTTTTGTATGGAATATAAAGTGTGAATCTGAAAATATTAAGTCTAAATCTAAAGTCCGAGACTTAAAATATACATTCAGAAGAAAAAATAGTTCTTAGTCTTTTAACATTATAAAAAAAACACTATTTGATATCTCTTAAGCTCAAATGAATCAGATTCACAAGTTAAAATAAGCACCACCTAGGATAATCGTCAACCTACTAGTCATCAATTAGCTCTAAAGCAATGGATTCGAATCAATCCAACAAATCTTGGATATTAAAAACAAGGACAAGAAATCACATAAGTCGTCTGCAATAGTTGGTGGTAAGTGAAGATTAATATCAAATAAATAAATAAGACACATAGATAGGAAATAGATAG
Source organism: Sambucus nigra (assembly GCA_949130495.1). Classification (NCBI taxonomy): domain Eukaryota; kingdom Viridiplantae; phylum Streptophyta; class Magnoliopsida; order Dipsacales; family Adoxaceae; genus Sambucus; species Sambucus nigra. The sequence goes on from OX422219.1 coordinate 136,434,515, forward strand.
ATAAAGACAAGAGTCAAGACATCATGGGGAAGAAAAAGACTCCATTTATCCCAGTCTCACCTGACTTAGGCATCAACTAGGAAAAAACTAGTTGGTGGTCAGCCCCAGACCTCACTCTTCATCATCCATCCTATTGCCTACAACCCCACCCTTGGGTGGTTCTTACACCAATAGTAAGGATAGTTGTAATACCCCGAATTTTTTATGGCATTTATTAAATTAAATTGGGATAAATTAATTTAATATTAAATAGGATTTTAAAATAAATATTACTAGCATGAAGAGAGTTAGTAATTATATGTTGAATATTACTAGATGAGTAAAGTAATATATGAGATTGAATTTATTAAAATTTTCTCGAGTGAATAATACGACAATCATAGAAATTAAGTCGGGATGCGCATGTGTCGTGTCGGGACTAAATTAATGGAATAAAAAGTGAATTAATTGTCCGTATGGTCATTTGAGTGAGCCAATGCGTCCGTAAGGGTCGAGATAGTCAGAAAAGTATACCCGGGGGTTTAGTTTGGATCTCGGGACGTTTTTAGGCCTAACCAGTAACCCAAGAGGGCATTTTGGTAATTTTTAATTTTAGGACTTAATTATGGACGAAAATTGAAGTGTTATATCTGATGAGAGTTAAAGTCCTCGAGGGTTAGAAACATTGGAGTTACATGGAGGCTAAGGAAAAGAGAAGATAGAAGGCTTCCAAGGAGGAGAGCCACCAACCCTACACCAATCTCACCAATTCTACCACCAGCGCGTAGATCGGAAATAGGGGATCGTTCCTATACCACTTTAATTCTTTGGATCAAACGTTTGATTTCGAGGCAAGTATCTAACTTGATGTTCTTTAGTTGATAACACATCCACGCTAGTGTAGGAGATAATGATTTTTGTGTCTCATGAGAATATATTATTATTTGGGAGATTATTATTGCAATTTGGAGTAGAAACCATGTTAGGATGAACATGTTGTTATATGTAGAATATTAACCACGTAATTTGATGCCCAGTAGAGATAGAAGTTTGGAAATTAAATGAATTCTTGAGAAAATTAGATAAACTAGGGTTAAATGATAATTTCTTGAATTAACCTATTTGATGACGATTCTTGAGGAATTAATGAATGCTTTAAGTTAGAAATCATCCATATTGGTTTATATAACGTTCATGATTTTGGTTAGGAGTTTGGGGCATATTAATGGTGTAAGAGGGTAGTTTAGATAAGGTGGAGGCGTAACCCGTTTTTGAGTATAGTAATGATAAGTTAAATAGTAACACTATCGATTAACCACAGGATATACAAACACGACTCAATGAAGATAGACTCAGTTTGAACTCACAAATCTCTCTGTATAACTCAGAAGGTAGTAATGAACTTAGAAATAACTTAGCTAGAGGGAGAGAGAAGTAAGCACCTTAGATACACCTTGGCAGGCAGCCAAACACACCAACCGCCCTCAAGAATCTCTATCAAGTATTAAAAGCTTCGTAATCTACGACAATGGTAAGTGAGTAAACTCTCTGGTTTGCAATAACTCTCTCTGATGTATACTATCTCTAGTAATAACTTCTGAACTCTCAAAAAGACCATCCTCTCCTCAGAGGTGGTTGGGGTCTTTAAATAGCCTCCCACACCATCCCCGAGGCAACTCCGCCATTAATGCGTGTGAAAGACATCCCTCATACTTTATTCACAAACATTAAATACCTGATGCACTAGTTATCTTCACGTCATAAATATTAAATGCCAAGACATGCCTTTTGCCTAACCACTGTATGTTATGGGGCTGTTGTCACAGAGGTGGCTCACCAACTATCTGACAGCCCCAAATACCACAGTGGTTTACTCAAGTGCATGTCTGACATTGCCTAGCTGGTTAGTGACATCAGATAAAGTGTATGTGACATTAAGTAGAGGGTTATTTGGATCATAACTCAACTCTCGATGGAACTCAAGGCTGCTCCCCCCGAGGTTCCACGGTTAGGGTCCTTCGGTGTTTTACCAGGTGTATCTAAGATGGTCAGGACAAGCCCCAACAGTGCCTCACTTCTCAATCCTCCAAACTAAGTTCCTCCAAAGTTCCCACGGCGAGGTCGTTCGATAGAGCATGAAATCTCTTCCAGGCCCTGCCAAGCCTGGTCTCTCATGAGTACCGTTCGACCTCACACATAATCATTATTCTCGTTACATCATTATAATTGTTATAGCTCATCGTCAGTACAAACAAAAGATACAATATGGGTAAGTAACACAACAAGCTAAAATATGAGTTGCCATGCTAAGATGCCTCGCTGAGATGCCACGCTGAGTTGCCACGCTAAGCTGCCTCGCTGAGATGCCATACTGCCTTAACCCCAGATACTGTTATAAATAGGCTAATTATTCCTAATCTCAGGATTACCTTCAAGCCCCCTCTACAAATGGAGTTTTGATGATTTAAGTTGGAAGAAACCTGTAGGCTTAATATGCAGAATTCTGGGCAATAACTGCTTGGTCGATCGATCGACTCAAGAATGTTGATCGATCGATCGACTCCTCCTGGAAATGGAAAATTTTTCTCCTTTTAAATGTTAATCCAATCTCGATGCGTAAGGACGTTTGGACATAATTTAAATATCATAATGGGACTTGATAAGGACCAGTAGGGTATAAGTAGGGTCCGGGTAAGACGACTTTATATGAGATTTAACCATGGGATTTTGGGGGTATAAATTGAGTGGGGAATCATGCGTACGTTAAATTAGGTCTTATGAGAATTAAGAAGGACTTAGACCAGTAGTGTAGTGAGTGTATACCTACTAATTTTATATTTATCAAGAGGATACCCTTTGAGAGTCGAGAAGTACTTAAGGATTTGTGGTAATTGAGAAAATAAAAAGAATGATTTAATTATATGTAGAACTCGGGCGTTATGTGCCACGCATGGTTCGAATGTATTATGGGTCGTGGGTGTACCATGTGAATATATATATATATATATATATATATATATATTTGTGTGTGTAATCATACCCGCGTTACTTGCTATCACGGAGGTTCCACGCCAGGACAGTCTTATCTCGATTGGACCTTTATGGGGGATATTGACTTGTACCCTAAGAGACGTGAGGGTATATGCTGACCTCTTAGTGACTTGGAACAATGCTTCGCCTCCAATATGTGCGCTTTATGTTAATGCAGTTCGAGAGTGATTCCGAACTAGTATTTTCCTTTTGTACGCAAGATACGGGGACTTGATAGCAGAGTATGTAAGCACCATAGATTTATGTGTGGTGCCCTATTAGTATATATATTATGAGTGACAAATATATGCACCTGTGATTAATCTATGTACTTGTAAGCAGATAAAATGGAATAATTAATATTAAATGAATTAAGTGGTTGAGACCTTAAGTCCGTATTGAGATAAACATAACTGGCTTACTATATTCATAAGAATAGGCTATCAGATATAAACTTTAGTTATGCGATTACTTGGCACATAATTTGGTGAAGGGAAATCGGGTTAAACTAGTGAGTTGGGTTAGCTTTATCTAGATTAGTTTAGTGGTACGTTAGGCGTGCACACTAGTTGAGGGTTGAGAATTTCCAAGTGAGTGTCGAAGTACTAACATTGTAGGAGGGTAGTGAGACTGGGGTCTATGAATAACTGGAAAGGGTGAGGTGTGACCCACTCCAATGGACGCTTCCTGCAAGGTCTTCAAGGTCTCCTGGTGCAAATTCTGAAGAAAACTTCTCCCTCTGGTAACAATGGAACTCAAGCTTCAACTCACTCCCTGCAAGAAGATGAACTTTCACAGTCAAAATAGCAATTTTCTCAAGGGAACCACCTGAGAGTGATGGCTGTCAGTGGGGAGTGAAGGAACAAGGCACTCAGCACTATGAGAATGAGCTGGGAGAGAATACTTAGGTAGGTCTGGTGATGTTTTGGCAGAGTAACAGTGCAATTTTTATTGTCTATCCTTCTTACCTTGCCCAGAGGTCTATTTATACTAGGGCGTTAGGGGTGAGTTGGCATTTTTTAGGCGCTAAAATTGAGAGAGTTGGTGGGGAACAATGTCTGAAGTGTACCATTTATCCCTACCTGTAGGCATCCTGCCTGTCCTCCCTTCAGGCGCCACCTGGCGCCGACCAAAAGTCAAAAAGCACATATGTCCCCTAATGGAGACAAAATATCAGATTTGGTAGTTATCTTTTGAAATGGTAACTTGTGGTGCAATTTTGCAAATCTTGAGAGAGGAGACCTTAAGGACTCCTTTCCTCTAAAAATGTTGTTTTTCTTGAGAGGGACCTTGAGGACCCCCTTTTCTGGAAAAAGTCATTTTCTTGTAAAGAGTTTATTTCTTGTGAGTAGCCAGCTCTTTGGCTGCTCACTTCACTTGTGACCAAGTGTGCAGTGTGTGTAGTCTTGAGTGACTTATGGGTCTTCCTACTAGTATTCTCCCAATCCTATAGTGCTAAGTGGTTGATCTTGCTCAACATACCTTGTCCCTCAGCCGCCAAGTCAAAACTTCCAGGAGGTCCCAACGCGCCTGTTCGAGCCCTGCTTGCTCGATTAGGCAACCTGTACAAGAAAGTAAAGTGTTAGTGATGTTGTTCATTTAGAGACTGATGTTTCATGATGAGGAGTTATTCGTGATAGCTACTCCCTCAATATGAGTTTCTGTCAAAACCCTGGTAGCAGCACCTCTCGAATAACATTTCTGCAGTGACCCTTGCAGTGGCGCCGATTGCAGTGATGCTGACTCTCACTACACCAAAATGGGCAAATTGTCACCTTTCAGCCGGCCAGCCTTGTCAAGGTCATTGACCGTGACAAAAAAACATGCGTTTTATGTCACGGTCATTGACCTTGACACGACCGTGACAACGAATTGTCACGGTCAATGACCGTGACAATTATTTAAATTCTTGTCACGGTCAAAGACCTTGACACGACCGTGACAATATTCGCAGCAAAAACCCTATCCCCCTTCTTTTTTCCCTCCCGCGCCATTCCCTCAATTTCTCTCTCTCTCTCTCTCGACGCTGTTCTCTCTCTCTCTCTCTCTCTCTACTTTCAGGTCCATTTTCTCTCTCTCTCTCTCTCTCTCTCTCTCTCTCTCTCTCTCTTTCATTTATATATATATTTGTGTGTATGTGTATATATATATGTGTGTATGTGTGTGCGTGGAGGGGGGCAGGGGGTGGGGGGTGGGGGGTGGGGCGGGGTGGGGGAGGGGGTGGGGACGGTGGAGGGGGGCAGGGGGTGGGGCAGGGTGGGGGAGGGGGTGGTGGAGGGTGGGGTGGGGTGTGTGTGTGTGTGTGTGTGTGGTGGTGTGTGGTGGGGGAGGGGGTGGTGGAGGGGTGGGGCAGGGGGTGGTTAGGGGTGGGGTGTGTGTGTGTGTGTGGTGGTGTGTGGTGGGGGAGGGGGTGGGGTGGGGTTGGGGTGTGTGTGTGTGTGTGTGTGTGGTGGTGTGTGGTGGGGGAGGGGGTGGTGGAGGGGTGGGGCAGGGGGTGGTTAGGGGTGGGGTGTGTGTGTGTGTGTGTGGTGGTGTGTGGTGGTGGAGGGGGGCAGGGGTGGGGTGGGGTGGCAATTTTTGACACGACACGATACCCGACACGAACTCGACACGAACTCGGATGATAAATTATTTATGTGTTGCAAGAATTTGAAATTAATTAAATTAAGTTATTGTAGGCCTATGAGTGCAGTGTTTGCTCATCTGACACGATTAGTTAAATGGGTCGGGTTAGGATTGACTAATACTTAACACGAACCCGACATGACACGACCCGAACACGACACGACGCACACGAATTGCCACCCCTAGTGGGAATTGATATCCAAGACATGTATTTGAATTGATATCTATTTATTTGAATTAATAGAATTGTTTCTAGGATAATAATCCTACTATAAGATAATTGCTCAAAATAAATATTAAATAATAATTACTAAGATATCAATTCAAATAAAGTCTTAATAACCTAACCAAAAGAAATAAAATAAAATATCAAATAAATTATCATCCACCTCATAGACATTCCCTATTAATCATTTTAAGATAATTTTATCCTTATAAAGATAATAGATTATGTAATTTTAGGACTTAAAATAATATTGATTATGGATATAGGACAACAAACATTTTGTTTCCATTTTTAGTCCCTATTTTCAAATTAAAGGGACACGTGGCATGTTATGATTGGTTAACGTTTTATGAATATGGGTCCGCGCCAGCGGTTTTATTAAAAAATAGGGACTAAAATCATAAATAAAATGTTTGTTGTCCTATTTTCAAAATACATATTACAATAAATCCTAAATTTACAAACCCCTAAAGATAAATACCTTTGATTGCAAAGCATGCACTTGTATTATTTCGACGTGTAATTTGGAAATGCTTGTTTTTCTTTCTAGAGACCCGTGTCGTCAAAACTTGGTAGTGTTCGAGTGTGTTTTTATCACTAAATTATTATTTCACTAACAAATACTCCTTATATCCTAGATTAAGAGTCCATATTTAATTTTTGTACTTACTAATAATACATTTAATCAATGGCTAGGATTAACCCTTATTCACTATTATGAAATTTGGTTAATTGATTATTTAAAAAAAAAAGCAAAAGTAGACTAACATATATACACAACACTAAAAGTAGACATCAATTTTATAAATAATTGATATTTTCATTCAAAATATGTGTGTGTGCGTGTGTGTGTGTGTGTGCGTGTGTGTGTGTGCGTGTGGCGGGGGTGGGGTGGGTAGGGGTGGTGTGTGTGTGTGTGTGTGTGTGCGTGTGGCGGGGGTGGTATTGACGGAACTTACACATACGTTATAATATAGACGAAACATTTTTTTATTTGTACTAATAACATTTTTTTTATCTGTACTAATAACATTTTTTTTACAGCAAAAATGTCTCCTTCAGATGTTAGGGCGAAGATGATGATGCTGTTTATGATGATGTCGTCGTCTGGGTTCGGTGGTAGCGGAGGCGACGAGGGCTCCTCCGCCCCTAGGCTCCCCAAATATGGAAAATTTGGGATTACCGTCGAAAACAAGTCGGAGCTTTTAGCGAGATCCCTCGAGCTGCTAAAGACGGTCATCGGCCCGGGGTTTATGAGTTGGAAGGAGGTGCCGTATGAGCTCAAGTTAGCTATTTGGGCGGCACTACAGGTAATATTTATATGAATATTTCAATTTCAATTTCAATTTATATTTATATTTATATTTATATTTATATTTATATTTATATTTATATTTATATTTATATTTATATTTATATTTATATTTATTCGCAACTAACATTGTATTTGTTGGACGGGAACAATTCAACTTGGATCCAAAGCTACGCGATTCCGTCTTCGAGCAGTTGAGGGAGCAACACAAGACGTGGAAAAAAAATATGCGGACACGGTACTTTGGAAAAACACGAGAGACCATTTTACAATGGCGCGGATCCGTCCCGCCCAAGGAGCCGATCTCATTGGCACAATGGCAAAAGTTCATTGACAATGAGATCGAGGATCGACAATTGGCATCTCGCCAATCGGGGAGGGAAAATCGGGCTAAAAAGACGGACGTGCACTACTCCGGCCGGACCTCTTACGCTGAGGTGGAGCATAGGATGAAGGTAATATTTAATTTATCTATAACTACATAAATATATTATTGGATATTATTTTACTTTGCGGGGCCGATACTAATTTTACTTTACTTTATTTTATTTCAGGGGGTAGGGAGTGGGCCAGGGGGTAAGCCACATTGGCTCGATACTTATGTGGCTCTTCGGACGAAGAAGGGGAAGGACAAGGAGGTGTCCCCGAGCGTTGCGGCCACGATTGTAAGTAATCCGACAGTTTAATTATTGTTAATTACGTTATAATTTTTTAGTTTACTTATTTTACTAATCATGTGCTTTTTGTCGTTTCAGGCAAAGCTTAAGGAAGTGCATGAGTCGCAGTCTGATGCCGACAAGGCATCTTTGTCCACAGACGCACTCAGCCAAGTGCTTGGCTCTGATCGCAAGGGGAGGACAAGGGGAGTGAGCTCGCGGGTGGCAAAATCTAGGATCATCGGATTGGAGACGAGCGACACCGGGTTGGCTCGAACGGTGGATTCACACGACGCGAAGCTGTCCCGTTTGGAGGCGACGGTCCAAGATATGTACGCATTCATGAAGCGTACGTTGGGTGGAGACCGTAAAGAGAAAGGTAAAGGGAAAGGGAAGGAGAAGGCGGTGGAGGAGGAGGTGCGGGAGGACGAGGCGCAGGATGACGAGGATGTGGACCTCGCTGCTTCATCACCGACACGGTCGTACTTCGACGATCCACTTCCCTATTTGACGCCCTCCAACAGACCATTATCGACGATTGGTTGGCCGAGCGTGTTCATATTGGACATATTTGATGGCCAGCGGATAGGGCGGGGGTTGAGGGACCCGGATATCATCGAGGGTGGAATAGTCCATGGACGTGTGCTTCAAGGGATGGAGTCCAGGGTGCTCGTCACGCATGTCATACCCGGGAAGGAGAACTCCCTACTGTGGTTGCGTGAACAATGCGGCACGACATATATTAGTGGGTGCGTCAATTCGTATGTCGTGTGGCCTACTCACCTCCTCAGTTTTATACAAGACATGTAGTAACATTATTTTCAAGTTTGTCCATTTTAATTATATTTGGATTATATCGTCATGTATATTATTTTTACTTTGAAAATTTGGATTATACTGTCATGAATATATATTTGCATTATCTTTAGTTTGTGTTGGATATATGATGTTTGGAACAGGTACAACGTTGTTATAACAGGTACAAATATACTGCTGGGCAGTGGCGGTGGCCATACTGCCCAGCAGATTTTTTTTAAATTCTGCCCAGAATTGTCACGGTCATTGACCGTGACAAGTCCTTGACAACATTTGTCACGGGCTTGTCACGGGCAATGACCGTGACAATTTTTTTAAAAAGGATCGCGGCTTAGTCACGGTTTTAAACCGTGACACGACCATGACAAAAAAAGTTGTCTCGCCTCGAAATGTCACGATCATTGACCTTGACAAGGTGAATTTGTCAAGGTCAATGACCGTGACAAATGGGCAGATTTGGTGTAGTGTCTCTCGACTGTCATTACTGCAATGACCCTTGCATCGGCGCTGACCCTTGCAGTGGTACTTCTTAATTTTGGATTTCTTTGGTGACCCTCGTGGGCACCTCTCGAACGTTATTGCTGTAGTGACCCTTGTTGTAGTGGCACTGACGCTTGAAGCGGCGCTGACCCTTACAGCGGCGCTGACACTTGTAGCGGCGCTAGCACTTGGAGCGACGCGGACACTTACAGCGGCGCCGACCCTTGCAGCGGTGCTGACACTTGCAGGGGCGCTGGTACTTGAAGCGGCGCTGGCACTTGAAGTGGCGCTGACACTTGCAGCGGCGCTGACCCTTGCAATGGCGCAGACACTTGCAGGGGCGCTGGTACTTGCAGCGGCGCCGACCCTTGCAGCGGCGCGGACACTTGCAGCGGCGCTGGCACTTGCAGCGGCGCTGGTACTTGAAGCGTCGCCGACACTTGCAGCGGCGCGGACGCTTACGCCGGCGCTGACACTTGCAGCGGTGCTGGCACTTACAACGGCGTAGACACTTGCAGTGGCATTGACCCTTGCAGTGGCGTTGGCACTTGAAGCGGCGCTGACCCTTGCAGCGGCGTAGACACTTGCAGCGGCGCTGACACTTGCAGCGGCGCAGACACTTGAAGCGGCGCTGGCACTTGAAGTGGCACCGACACTTGCAGTGGCCCCGACACTTGCGGCGGCGCTGATCCTTGCAGCGGTGCTGGCACTTGAAGCGGCGTAGAGACTTGCAGGGGCGCTGACCCTTGCAGCGGCGTAGACACTTGCAGCGACGCAGACACTTGAAGCGGCGCTGGCACTTGAAGCGGCGCTGACCCTTACAGTGGCGCTAAACCTTGTGATGGCTTTTGGACTTCTGGGTGACCTTCGTGGGCACCTCTCGGATGTCATTAATAAAAGAAGCATTTTTATTTTATTTTGCTTTTTTATTGATAGACACCCATCTACATTAGCCCCTCGTGAAAAGATTTTTTGGTTGGGTAGACTAAAAAAACTTTGTACGCTATAAATCTGATTTCAACAATTATATATATATATTTTCTGAGGGACCCTAGGATCATTAACTACGATGTCTCTTTATCCGAGGTTTTTAATTTTTTGAGAACCCACGCGTCAGTGTGGGAACTGTCATCTCGTCATTTGGGAAAAAAAAGGTCATCACCTTTTTGCCTTCCTGCACGTTTTCCCATTTTGATGCAAAAAACATAAGCCCCTTTTCTTGGGCTCTTTCATCTTCTTCAAAAAACATAAGACACCTTTGGATTTGTAGTGAGAGAGAGTGAGATAAAGGGATTTTTAAAACACCATAGCTACCCATCCCCTCGTTTTTTTTTCTCTAGCTTTGCCAAATACCATAGCCTCTCATTCATGAATTCTAATCCAAACAATACTTCTTCAAATGTAGACACCTCCAAAGCACCCATGGTTTTAGGCTCTATGCCTTCTTCATCGTCCATCCCAACGGTTCCGACCTCCCCTATTATCGCCGTCGACGCCTCATCCGTGCTACCTGCCTCCTTTCCCTCGGTTGGTGGTTCGAGAACCCCCATGGGTTCCTTGCGGTTTCATTCCGTGGACGAGGTTCAAGTTTTGGGTATCTCGACCAGTGGCGCTCCGTTAGAGATGGCTGGTGTCTCGCCCGTCCCCCTGCTGTTAGCGAAAAGTGTCTCGCCCATTCCGTGTGTGACCTTGAGTCTTGATGTGGCTGTTGACGAGGGCCCGAAGCGAGTGGACCCCTCGTCCGAGGGACTCTCACCAGTCGCCTTGGGTTCTTATAAAAAAATCAGTTGCGTTGGAAGGGGTATCTCGACCTCGGTTCACGAAGTTTATCCAGCTGGTTTGGGTCATGGTATCTCAGAATTTTTTTGCTCCGACAGTGGTTCCTCGCGCGTTGATCTAGGCACGGGGAGTTCTTTATCTATTGAAAATGAGCTTGGAGGGAGGGGGGTCTCGACACCCATGGATTTTTCTGAAGCAGAGGGGGTCTCGACCCATTTTTTTTCGCGACGCAACCCTTGCAGCGGCGGGCGGGTCTCGACGCCTTTGAGTTTTTTAGAAATGGGGGTTTTGGTCTTCAGCGGTCAACGTCCAGGGGTCTCGCAACCTGGACTAGTGTCTACGGGTCTCTCGTCAGTGCAAGGGGGTGTCTCGACATGTATTAGTGCTGACGTAGGTATCTCAACCTCGGGTGTCTCGACACCCACGATTTTTGTTGAGGAAGGGGGGTCTTGGCCCATGGTTTGCCGCGAGGTGACCCCATGCCCGAGGCAACCCATATCTCGATGCCTTTGAGTTTTTCAGAAATGGGGGTCTCAACCTATGGCAGTATGGTGACCTCTCATCAGCAGCCGGGGGTCTCGCGACTTGGCCTCGCGTCTACGGTCTCTCGTCAGTGCAAGGGGGTGTCTCAACATTTTGTCACATTGAAGGTTCCATGACCCAGGGTGTCTCACTAACTATTGGTGTTACGGAGAGCATGCCACTGACCGGGGACTCTTCACATGTTTTTGCTGGGGTTTCCACGTCCACTTCTTTTTTTACGACGGGGGACACCCAGGGTCCCTCGTTCGGAGTCCCCACTAGGATGAGTTCTTTTCTTGAGCCAATGGCTCTTGGTGGTTCATCAACTATGCCATCCTCTTCTCAGGCATGGAATGACTATATGCACATTCACCAAGGGCGAGACTTTGGTATTTATCATCGCGCTTCTTTTTTTGGTCCTGCTGACAGTTTCATGATTTCACTTTCTGAGTTTGGAGAAAAATTTTCGGGTGCTGTTCTCGAACGTTCTCATGTGGGGTTAAGTGAGTCTGCTGACCTCCCTACTATTTCTCCGGATTCCGTTCTTCGAGTCCGGGTTGACCGCGGTGACTTTCCTTATTCCAATGTTGAAGCTAAAGCCCCGGGAGGACCCACAGAGGAGTGGGCTAGCTGGGTTGATTATGTTCTGAGCGTTCCTGATTATGTGGCTATTCTTAAGGAGGTGGGACTCTTTACCGTCGTTAGCAGCCTGAAGTCCTGCACCATATTTAAGCATAGTTCTTTGCTCAATCTTTTATTGTCTCGGTGGAGTATGGAGTCTCACACCTTTGTCACAGGCTGGGGGGAATTTACCCTTACCCTAGAAGATATATGTGAATTGTACGCCCTTCCTTTCTTTGGGCAGTAGGTCTTTTCTGATGACTGCAGGGACTCCCTAGAGCAGGAGATGGTGGGGGAGTTACGGTCAGCTCTCGAAGAGTGCTCGAGGTATGTGGCTATAAATATAATTGGGCATTCCAAGCATTCCTTTGCCAAATGACAAAGATACTAGTTCAGAGATTTTGAGCAGTTGCAGAAGGGGGAGACTTCACGTGCAGCCCCCAGATCCCAGAATGGTCCTAAGATCCACTCTCTTGCACATTTAGTCGCTTTCCTCATTACATTTCTGACTCGGTTCCTTCTACCAGGTAAGCCCGAAGACTGTCCTCGCGAACTTCTTTTTAGATTGGCTGTACGATTGTCCCGCGGTAGGTCGGTACCCATGGCTGCCTTGACCTTAGGTTCTCTTTACACATGGACGGACCGAGCACACATAGATGTAGAGAGGTCCTGCTGTCGGTATGATATTGCTAATCATGCCAACGCCCCTCTCTTAATGGCCTTTTTATTTGAGCATTTCCCCCACTTTACTTCAGGGGCTCACGCTTGTCATAGCGACGCTGCGAGACTTCTCCGGTGGCATAAGAGAATTCCCAAGCAATCTCTGGGAATGTTGATCGACAATATCGAGGAGTTTCAGTTTCGGCCCTATACCAGGCGCCCTGGGGGAACTTTCAGCTGGCTTTCTTTCCCTGGCGATGGCGGGACCTTCTATTGCCCTTCAGCAGTGGGGTCGGTTTCCACGTGTCCTCATATTAATGTGGTGACGATGCTCTTACCCTGTCACCTCCCTTCTTGGACCGAGTTAGGTCCGCGTGCTGAATCTTATCATTCCGAGAGGGCAAGACGACAGTTCGGCTATGATCAGGGCGTTCACACCCCTCCTCTTCCTACCTACAGCAGTCATTCTGAGGCATTTTCAGAGGCATGTGCTGGCTTTACTCTTGAGGGATTATTCCGTAGGGTCAGTGGTTTGGGTGGTCTCTATGTGCCTCCCTGCGATTATCATCCTTCATTCACTTCATCTTGGTTCCTTCTTTGGTAGCGGCAGGTCCGTCTTATCCAAGAATGTGTAGTTGCCCCCCCTCATGAGACTAACCCCATTAAATACACCAGAGCTCAGTTTTTTGTCATGCGGACGCAGAAAGATCCTTGGTTTCTCAGCACCACCTCCACGCCACCCTTGGAGCAGGCCATTCCCATTTTAGTGAAACCTCTCATTGACGAGTCATTTCCGCCTCCGCCGACTGAGCTTCCCCCTGTGAAGACTAGAAGCCAACCAAGAAACAGAGGGAAAGCGAGCACCTCTACTACGAGTAAAAGGAAACATCCTGACACCGATGTATCCAATTTTTTTCCTGCTACTACTGCTTCTCCTCCTTCTTCTCCTGTGAGGACTCGGGCCGCGAAGAAAAAGAAAGGAGATGGCACTGGCATGGCTGCTTCCTCTACAGTGGATCAAGAGTCTGATACTGGCAATCTTGGGGCGGGGGAGACTTCCCAAGTAGTGAGAGGGAAAGGCTACTCCTCACCGAGCCTTGCTTCCCAGGAGGTGCGGGTCGCGTCCATTCCCATTGCGGAAGGTACTATATCACGACATTCTTTACTTAGTGGAACTAGTTCTCTCGGAGTTTCTTTATTTCCCTCCCCTTCATTGGAAGAGGAACTAGTTGATTATGGAAGCACCCCTTCCTATGACGACCATAGTTCTTCTTCGGGTGATATGGGCGGCCTGGGTTTCCATAGTGAAAGTACTAATGACACTTATGCTTTGTTATCAGTCTCCAAAGAGTCTTCTAGTGATGATGAGGCCTCCCATTCTCCTGGGGGGGGGGGGGGGTTAGCCCCACCCATCTCCCTTATAGCCAGACTATGCGCCCTGCTACTGTAAGCGTTCCCCCTTTACTTGTCTATATTTTTTTTTGCATATGATTTTCTTTCTTCCCCTCATTATTTTTTTTTATTTGTTAATTAAAGCATTCTGTCATATTTGTGCAGGTCATTTCCGTAGAGGCAAGTAGTTCTCCTCTTCCCCCTCTACGACTGACGCCCTTTCAGCGGGAGAGGAACTCCATGCTCATTTCTTCCCGAGGCCTTTTTAGAGAGGTTTTCTGTCTCCTTAATTCTTTTACCATCTGTTGTAATTTATTCATCTTCTAACTACATTTTGGTTGTGTACGCTGTCATTTCCCCGCAGCTTTCATCTGTGCACTTTACCGTCATCAGGACCACCCTTGTGGCTTCCCCTTCTCCTCAGGTATGCGTCGCTATTCTCAAAATTTTCATTGTTCCATTTTCTTACTTCTGCCTTTTATTTACCCATTTACCATGCGTAGAGGGTTGTGTCTTCTGGCATTGTCACCTCACCTATTCTTGTCTCGGCGGTGGGCACTTATGCAGCCGAGTCCCTGGAGGCCTCTTCATCTGAGGTATGCATTTTTACTTTTGAATATTTGTTTCCTTTTAATAGGATTCCTAATGGATCTTGGACTTTCTTCTCAGGGAGGGGCTCCTCCCTTACCTGGCGTTATCACCCCGGGTTTATCCTCTTTGGGGAGAATTTCTATCCCTAGGGTCCGTGTATCTATGGACGGTAGACCTTTGGTTCAGGCGATCTCTCGTGGCCCAATATTTACTATGGCTTCAACCAGCGAGCCTACGCTTCAGGTCAGGCCTTTCCGCTGAAGCATGGAATCTCTTTCTCCTCGATCATGCAATGAATAACATACTTTCATTCTTTGCAGGCTATCAGCACAGCCCCTACTGCACCGACCGTCCTTTTCTGCGCTTCCCCTTTGGATGGGGTTCAGGTACTCTCTTATTTTTTTGGTTATATATTTCTTATCTATCCAGCCTGTACTTATCGTAGCCCTCTTTTACTTTGTTGCAGTTATCCCTTGGCGCTGTTTCGAGTGCGGCTCCTGCTACTGTCTCTTCAGCAGCCTCTATACATGGGCCAGTTTGTCCTGTTATCGCGCCCCTTCAGGTAGGTGTCTCTGTGGTGCTTTTTTAGGAGTTTCCCTCTCCCTCTTTTTTTTAAATGAAGTATTCATCATTCATGGAATAACTGATTTGTTACCTCTTGCCCTTTCTTATCACTCGCAGCCTCGCCAACCCCTCGCGCCCTCCGTCGCTGAGATTGTTCTTCCGGAAGTGCCTGAGGTTGAGGTAGCTTCTTCGAAAGCACTAGTCGCTGAGACAACCTCTTCTGGAGCATCGATCAGTGTTGCTGCCCCTATGGGAGCCCCTGCTCCTCCTTCTATGATCGTTACGGATGGGGTTATTCAGGTACCGTGTATAAGAGTATCTACTTCTCTCGTGTCATTCTTATGTCTTTATTATTATTTTTTAAATTGCGCAAGCATTACCCTCTTCACCTTTGTTGCATTGTCTCCAGGTGAGCGAGGTCGCTCTGATGACTAAGGAGTCGGATGAAGTTGCTCCAATACTTGTGGAGTTAGAGAATGAGATGGCTGCGAGAGAGGTATTAAACTAGCATACTCTCTTTTTACTATTTCCCTTCTTTTCTTCTTGCGTGTACTGTGCAAGCGTTTTCATTTCCCCTTTATTTTATTGTTTCCAGGTGCATGAAAGTACTCCGTTGACTGTGGAGTCTGGCAGTGGGGCAACTGCGAGAGAGGTATTAGACTGGCATACCCTCTCTTTTTACTATTCCCCTCTTCTCTTCTTATGTATACTGTGCAAGCATTCCCATTTCACCCTTGTCTCATTGTTTCCAGGTGCATGAGAGTACTCCGATGACTATGGAGTCTGGCAGTGGGGCAACTGCGAGAGAGGTATTAGACTGGCATACCCCCTCTTTTTACTATTCCCCTCTTTTCTTCTTGCGTACACTGTGCAAGCATTCTCATTTAACCCTTGTCTCATTATTTCTAGGTGCATGAGAGTACTCCGATGACTGTGGAGTCTGGCAGTGGGGCAAGTGCGAGAGAGGTATTAGACTGGCATACCCCCTCTTTTTTACTATTCCCCTCTTTTCTTCTTGCGTATACTGCACAAGAATTCTCATTTCACCCTTGTCTCATTGTTTCCAGGTGCATGAGAGTACTCCAATAACTGTGGAGACTGGTAGTGGGGAAACTGTGGAGGGAGATCATAGTTCTGAGTTCACTCCTTTGGTCGGTGATGCTGATTCTGGTGGGGAGTCTTCTTTCCTTCCTTCTGAGGCGGGGTCTCATCACTCCGATCGCGATGATGAAGCAGAGGATGCTGCGACTATTTCTAATAGGCTATGGCGTGAGGAGTTACCAGGCCACTTCAGGGTACATGAGCGTCAGCTCTTGGATCTCATCTTGGAACACCATCCCGAGACGTTCACTTCTCAGAGTATACTCCAGGTTGACAGTCTTACGACCTTCAACCTGAGGGATCTTGCCAGCCATGTTCATGAGTTCTTGGCTACCTCCCCTGCTAAGCTGACTAGCTCTTCTATTTTGCTATTCTTGGATGCTCTCCGCGACTTACATCAGTTCTATCATTTTCGTTTGGATTGGCTTGACGCAGGGGTCTGCCCCTTTCTGAGTGTTCCTTTTCGAAAGATAGTGAGGTTTCACACTTCCCGACAGTCTAGGGTTGAGCAACGGCACGCTGAGGCTACGAGGATACAGAATCATATCTCCCTACTGCAGGTGAAGCTTGCCAGACTTGAGTCTGGCGATGAGGAGGATGAGGCTAAATTCGTCAGGTTGGAGGAAGAGTTTCTACGGGAGGCTGGTCTGTCATATGCTGGCGCCATCGCGCGTGATGATTTATTTTTTGTGGTTTCTAGCAGATAGGCTACTTCTTGCTTTGTAGTGCTCAGAATTCTATGTGTACATCACTTATCATTCCTGTATGAGACACTTTGTTTCTTCTGCACTTTCTTTTTCCTTTGTTCTCCCTTTGTACTGTGGGTGTTCATTTTATATGACTTGCTCTAATTTCTGTGAGCGTTTAGTCTACTGGTGGCTACCCCATATACTGTGGGGTATTTGCATTGATATGAAAAGTTATGTATTATCATATTGTATATATTTTTTGAAAATGCACCTCTTGTAACTGTGAGGTGTTGGCATGTGACTTTCTTGGGTTGCCCCTCCTGTCTGTGGGGGTATTCCTGCATATTAATACTTATAGTTGTAGAGGCTAGGTTGGAGAGGAGGGTGATCCCTGCCCATTTTCGAAAGCCTGATTTTATTATAAAAAGCTGTATTAATTTATGTCTGGGGGACTTTGCTCAGTATACTTTCTCTTAGGATGGACTTACCTCCCAAGTGTAGTGAGCAAAGTTCCTGATCTTTTTTTTTGTACTCTCTTCTAACTTAATAGGGAGTGTATATGTATGTATAAATGAGCAAGCAAAGCAAATGTCAACAATGATCAAAAGTGTTGCTATTTCATTTCTTTACCTTTGTGTGCTGTTTACAGTGTAGTATTGCTCTTAAAAAAAAATTACAAAAAAAACTTTTCTGGTATAGGAGCAATCCTCGAAATCCATTACAGACATGCAAAATACAAACAAAACTTGTTAGCTGTTACTAAGCCTAGTACCTCTTCAGCCACTTGCAGTTGATGGACTGGAGGCAATCACTCTCTGGTTCTGATATTTGGCAGTAGCCCGACTTCCCCACTCCTCTGACAACAAAAGGGCCTTCCCAATTAGGTTTGAATTTTGATGTCAACATGCTACGGAGATGGTGAGTTGATGCTCGCAGGACTAAATCTACCACCTGGAATTCTCTAGGCTTAACCAAGTTTTCGTAGGCCCTGGACAGTTGCTGAGTGTAGACTTTGAAATTCTCTCTCGCCTTATCTTTGTGCTCGTCCAGAGCCTCCAGTTGCACATGCCTTGGGTTTGGGATGAGCCCATTGCTAAGAGAAATTCTGGCTGAAGGTACCGCCAGTTCCACTGGTAGGACAGCTTCGGTCCCATATACTAGAGAGAAGGGAGTGAACCCTGTTGGCTTTCTTTTCGAAGTACGATAGGCCCATAACACCATAGGCAACTTCTCATCCCATGCTCCCAGCATGTCTTCTAGCATTTTCTTCAAAATATTTATCAGGGTCTTATTAGTAGCTTCTGCTTGGCCATTGCCCTTGGGGTAGGATATGGTTGAGCTATTATGCACAATCTTATACTTGTCCGTGAGAAGGGCCATCTCTTTGCATACAAATTGCTTCCCATTATCCATTAGGATCACTTTGGGTATACCGAACCTACATATGATATACTCCTTTATAAACTGGGTTACCACTTGGGCGGTGACTCTCCTTAAAGGAATGGCCTCCGCCCATTTGGTGTACAATTACATAGCCACGGTAATAAAATCCTTGCCGTGAGATGCTGGGGCGATCGTTCCCACCAGGTCGAACGCCCGTGTGTGGAAGGGATAAGGGGATGCCAAGCTTTATAGACTGACGGAGGGAGCGTGCACCATGTTTCCATGCACTTGACATGCTCTACACTTTTTCACATATCCAATGGAGTCGACCTCCATGGTCGGCCAGTAGTTTCCCAGCGTCATCAGTTGATTATACAGCTTGGCGCCTCCCATGTGGGAGGGCTCATGAGCTTCTTTCAGCACCCTTTCCACCTCCTCTTTGGCTATGCACCTTAGCGCCTTCTCATTGTACCCTTTCCTATATAACTCTCCCTTGACCAAGTAGAAATGGGCTATCCTTTTCTAAGGTAAATTTCATCCGCTCTCTCGGCGGGCAGCTCCCTATCTTTTAGATATACTAGGTACGGCTGTCTCTAATATTCGAAGGCTTCCACGAAGTTAGCCTCCGTCGGCTAGTCAAAATTAGCTTGACACTTTAAAAACTTTGTTTCAAGCGGTTCGCTTCTACACTCATGGCGGGACAATAATACGCGCTTCGTTGTAGTCGTCTGTAAAGGGGGATATCCGTATCTCCGCAGTGCTTCTGGTGCATTTCTATTAACCTCTCCTTGGCTTCTTGCTCCCCTATGCACCTTGCCAGAAACCCTCCAGGACTCTTGAAGTAGAGAGTTCCCTGCAGCACATGATAGTTGACTAACTCTAATATTTTCATTATCCCTTCCCCGGTTTCAAGTTGCTTCTCTACCAGACGCCTCCAATCTTCCGGCTCGTTACTTGGGAATAAGGACTTTACAGTAGTGGGTACCATTCTCCGCCTCACTGTGATGGTTTCTTCTGACTCTTCCATGTCCAACTTTTGTGCTATGGTGGCGAGCGCGTCAGGGTGCCTATTCATCATTCGCGCCTGCCTCTCCACAGTTACTTCTAAGAACTGTCCTAGCAGTATTTGGATGATGTGTCTGTATGGCGCTAAGTTGGCATGTTTAAGGGAAAACTCTCCATTGACCTGCCTTACTACCAGATTGGAGTCCCCTCGTATACACAGTACCCTGATCCCTCTTCTGAGTGCTTCCAACATCCCTAGAATGAGGGCTTCGTACTCAGCTTCATTATTTGAGCATTTAAAATCTAACTTGAAAGAGAGGGTAATCTTCTCCTTCCCATCTGACAGTATGGCGCCGGCTCCACCTGTTCCTTGAGCACTGGAACCATCAAACTCCATAAACCACTTCTTCACCTCCTCCGCCATGCATGCTTGGAAACTTTCTCCGGGCAGCTCTTCACTAGGTGGTTCGAAAACCCCACTCGGGAAGTGGGCCAGCAGATCTGCTACTGTCTGGATTTTAATGGCTCTAGGCACTACGCATTTTAGATCGTATTCTGACAAGATCAAAAACCACCTTGCTGATCGTCCCACGAGTACAGTCCGCGCGAGGAGGTACTTGATGGGATCACACTTGGTGACTATGTGAACGGTGAAGGCTAGAAGATAGTGTCTCAACTTCTGGGCTACAAATACCAGCGCCAGGCAGTGCCTCTCAATGCTGGTGTATCTTGATTCTGTTCCGGATATTACTCTTGACAGCTAGTAGATCGGATTTTCCACTCCTTCCTTCTCTTGCACCAAGAGGGCCCCTATCGACCTCTTTGTAGAAGTAAGGTAGAGCAGCAGCGGCGCTCCAGCTTCGGGGGGAATCATCATGGAAGGAGAGGCTAGGATTCCTTTAATCTTCTCGAATGCACTCTCTTGCCTCTCTCCCCAAACCCACTTGGCTTTGTCTTTTAGTAGAGGTGCGAACGGATGAGTTACTTCTGCCAACGCAGGTATAAACCTCCGCAGGTAGGATACCTTTCCCAGGAAGCTCTTAAGTTGTCTTTGACTCTTGGGCGGTGGCATCATCACAATGGCTTTCATCTTCTCTGCATCCACTTGCACCCCTTGTCTATTTACCACAAAACCTAAGAATTTCCCTGCAGTAACCCCAAAGTCACACTTTGAGGGGTTCATTCTCATTTTATACCGACGACACCTTTCGAATACTCTCCTAAGATCCTGAATATGCTTGTTTTCTTTCTTAGACTTCACCACCAGATCATCCACATAGAATTTTAGTATATCATGAAATAAGTCATGAAAAATTGCCATCATGGTCCGCTGGTATGTGGCTCCAGCATTCTTCAATCCGAAGAGCATGACTGTATAGTGAAAGTTCCCTATCAGTGTGCGAAAGGCAGTCTTCTCTGTGTCGGCGGGGTCCATTTTAATCTGGTTATAGCCAACATTCCCATCCATGAAGCTATACATCTCATGTCCCGCGGTGGCATCCACTAAGCTGTTTATGCTGGGTAGTGGGAATTCATCCTTAGGACACGCCTTGTTCAAGTCACGAAAATCTACATAGATTCTGATTTGGGTCTTGTCTTTCTTTGCCACTGGCACTATGCTGGACAGCCATATGGGGTGCTGAATAGGCTTGATGAACCCTGCCGCTAACAACTTCTCCACCTCAGCTTTTATTTTCAAATCAAGGTCTGCTTTATATGTGCGTGTGGCTTGACTTACCGGAAGGGCATTAGGAAGGATGTTCAATCTATGAGAGCTCACTTCTGCGTCTATTCCTGGCATCTTTGTGTACTTCCAAGCAAATACAGCAGTGAACTCCTTAAGTAGCTCAATGAGCTCTTCCTTCTTCTTCGGTTCCAGGCACTTGGAGATTAGAATGGGTCTACTCTCGCCCTCTTCTAACCCCAACTTGATTTCCTCTAATTCCTACAGCTGCTCTCTGGGTCCGTCTTGCATGCACTCTGGTGCTTCTTCTGGTTCCTCAACATGCTCAACAATATGGGATTCATCAACAATAAAACACTCGGGCATCGGGTCGATGCTCTCGTCCCAGAACACCGCCCGCACAGACCGTTATAAACGGTAGATGATTTTTCCATCGGGCAAGACCACTTTCTTGCAAGTTTGAGGGGGTCTAGCTACCTCCTATGCTTTCCTCTTGCCTTTTTCCATATGGGGGATTATTCTCTCCCCTAGACGGTCATGAACGGATTTTTTCTGCGGAACCCTTCCCTCAGCTACCTTGATTCCTACTAGTTTTCTTGTAGAGACCTTTCTTTCCTCATCTAACTCGGTGTAGAAGGCAGCATCTACCAGGTGGGCCTCCTCAACGGCGAAGGGTCTCTACGTGGCCTTGATCACTATCTATGTACCTCTAATGTTTTCCTTCGCGCATTGATGGTAGGTGGAAGGCACTACGCCATGAGTGTGCATCCATACCCTTCCAATGAGTAACTGGTAGCTGGTGTTGTAGGAGGGTACTTTAGATTATATATGGAGGCGTAACCCCTATTGAGTATGGTAATGACAAGTTAATTGACCAAAGCTTTGGATTAATGACAGAAAACATAAACATGAACCCAATGAAGATAGACTCAGCTTAAACTCACAAAGTCTCTCGTGTATAACTCAGGGAATAATAATGAACTTTAGAAGTGGCTTAACTAGAGGGAGAGAGAAGTAAGCACCCTAGATACACCTTGGTAGGCAGGTAAAACCACACCAAATACCCTCAGGAATCTCTGTCGAATATTGAAAGCTTTATAATAAATGACAATAGTGAGTGAGTAAACTCTCTGGTTTGCAATAACTCTCTCTGGTGTGTATTCTCTTTCGCAATAACTTCTGAACTTTCCAAAAGTCTCTCTCTTCCTCAAAGGTGGTTGGGGTCCTTAAATAGCCCCCCACACCACCCCCGAGGCAACTCATCCATTAAAGTTATGAAAGACATCCCTCATACTTTATGTCACAGCATTAAATGCCTGATGCACTAGTTGTCTCCATGTCATAAACATTAAATGTCAAGACATGCCTTTTGCCCATCCACTGTGTGTCAGGGGGCTGTTATCGCAGAGGTGGCTCACCAACTGCCTGACAGCCCCAAATACCACGGTGGTTTACTCCAGTGCAGGTCTGACATTGTTTAGTTGGCTAGTGACATCACCTACAGTAGATGTGACATTAAGTAGAGGGCTACATGGTCCATAACTCAATGCCCGATGGAACTCCAAGCTGCTCCGCTTGAGGTTCCACGGTCAGGGTCCTTCGGTGTTTTACCAGGTGTATCTAAGATGGTCAGGATAAGCCCCAACGGTGCCTTACTTCTCAATCCTCCAAACCAAGTCCCTCTAAAGTTCCCACGGTGAGGTCATTCGATAGAGCATGAAAGCTCTCCTAGGCCCTGCCAAGCCTGGTCTCTCGCAAGTACCGTTTGACCTCATACAAACTCTTTTGTTATTATCGTTATGTCATTACAACCGTTAAAGCTTACGGTCATCAATAATGAAAATACAATATGACTAATACATCAAGCTAAAATATGAGCTGCCACGCCGAGCTACCATGCTGAGTTGCCACGCTTGAGCTGCCTCGGTTGCTTAATCTCAAACACTGTTGCTAATTGGGGATTTGTCCCTAATCTCAAGATTACCTTCAAGCCCCCTCTACATTTTCCCCCTCGTGGAGAGATTTGTTAGAACAAGAAATGTCTGCACGAAATGTCTCAAACCGATGGACTTTTCTTTGTGTGAAAATATTCAGGCCTTTTCCTTTAAGCAGAACCGTTGGGACATCTTCTTCGTTGGGGCTTTAAGATATAAGTCTGACAAGAAATTTTGTTGGCGCCAAAACTCAAGCTTGTATAGGAAGGCAACGATTAGTGTTCCCCAGACGTCACTTCATTAATGAGGTGGCGCAGTCCTCTCAACTGTCAAAGCACTTCCCAAGGTGCCACGTGTTCATGTGAAATGATTATAGCTGGCCATGCACGTGCGAGGGTGGGGAAATCTAAACGCCAAACTCGAGATTTTCAAACATCCATATTCAAAATACTTTAAACCTTCTCCTTTGTTTTTTCCTTACTCTGTTATTATCTTCTTCAGACTGGCGTTTCTTTTTTAGAGAGAGAGAGAGACTCCATTGTTGCAAAAGCTTCATTCTTCACCTTCTATACCACCACTTGTGATCGTGTTTCTTCATTCTCGCTCTCAATCCATTTTTTCTCGAAGCTTTGTCTGTTACGATTTCATTATTTGCCATGGCGTCTTCAAGCAACCCCACCGTGTCTGCCACCAGTGTTCCGTTTTCCACCACCACTGCTACCTCCGCCCTAGGTGCTACCTGCCAGGAACAGCTGAGGTTTTATCGTTGCTCTCCCATTTTTGGGGAGGGTGATGACTTTGCTATTGCCTGTAAGACTGTCTGTTTTTCCTCTAAGTTTGACGCCCTACTGTTGGGTGATGAGGACGAAGAATTGTCTAAGTGGGGATTTCTTCCCCCAGAAGGCACTCTCAGATTTCGCTTGGAGCGAGGGGACTTTCCATGGTCCCACATTGATTTCGAAGCACCCGGGGGATCCCCCGCCCACTTTGCTGCCTGGAACTCCCACATGCAGAGTTCCTATGCTGATATCCTCACCAAGATTGGGCTACAACGGGCAAAATGGTTTGGTGAGTTCACTCTATCAAAGAACAATGCTGCCCTTCCTGTCCTGGTCTCTCGATGGAACGTGGCTACTCATACGTTCATCGCTGTGTGGGGTGAGTTTACTATAACTCTGGAGGACGTATACGAGCTCCTGGGCCTCGATGCAACAGGCCATGAGCCTTACACCGATGAGGCTTTTTATGCTCAAGAGACTGCAGATCGTTTGGAGTTGGATCACATATGCCGAAGCTGCATCGGTTCTTCCAACAAAGCTACTTTTTCTCCCTTGATCAATTACTTCTTCAAAAGTTCTGATGAAGGCAGTTCCTCATCAACTGCCCTTGGTCAAGGTACACCGTTGGAGCTTCCCGCCTACATTCTTGTGATTCTTTCCCGTTTCCTTTTGACGGGCAAACCCAACGACCAGCCCCGAAGGGACCTTATCAACTTGTCCATTCGCTTGGCTCGAGGCATAAAACTTCCCCTGGCTGCAATTGCCTTGGGATCCCTCTACACCTGGCTCGATAGGACTTTGTTTGACATGGAACGCTCTCTTGGCCGTTATAACTTGGCCAATTTTGCCAACAGCGTTCTTCTGACCAGCTTTCTTTACTTCCGCTTTCCTGCCATAGCGGCCAAGACCAACAGTCCTCCTTCGGGGGAAACAATTCTGCCTCCACGGTCTTTCATTTATCACAAGAGACAAAGCCTAAAGGAGTTGATTTCTGTGATTGACCGTTTTGAGAGCTTCGTCATGAGGCCTTATCAGGAGGAGGTCTTCTTTCACACTTGTGAATTTTTTCATCATGAAGCCAGAGTGATATAGGACCCTTCTCCCGATATTGAGGATCCCTCGCTTGCCGTGGTTCTTCTATTTTCTCCAGGATATCTGCCCTCCTACACCGAGTGGGGATATACGAGCGAGCATTATAATCCCAACAGATGTAGCCATCAGTTTGGGTTTGACCAGGGGGCGCCACGTCTAGTGTTTCAATCGTCAAACCCCAAGGTCTCCTTTGGCGAGGCATGCTCCCTATTTTCTTCGACCGCTGCGTGGGGGATATATTCAACAATGGCTGGGCGTGTAACCATTCCCAGTATTACCAGACATGGGGATGTGACCCCTTTATTTGCCACCAAGTACTGGCCGAAACAACTAGCTGAAATTGTTGAATTCGTTGGGAGAGAGCCGGTGTATCCTCCCATTTCTTCATTTTCTGCCCTGGAGTTGGGGCTAAAAGGCAACTCTGTACTTGGGATAGAATTCCCTTTG
Source organism: Sambucus nigra (assembly GCA_949130495.1). Taxonomy (NCBI): domain Eukaryota; kingdom Viridiplantae; phylum Streptophyta; class Magnoliopsida; order Dipsacales; family Adoxaceae; genus Sambucus; species Sambucus nigra. The sequence continues at coordinate 136,459,882 of OX422219.1, forward strand.
AGTTCAACCCCAAAGCACCTCCTACCGATTTTCCCCCATTTTGTCCCATGGTCCCAGTTGCAACGCCAAAACCGAGGACTCCTGCTGTTCCAAAGAAGGCTGCCCCCTCTACTGCAGCTACTACTCACGAGGGGGCTTCTCCACCACCTGCCAAGAAGGCAAAAATGGCCAAGAGTGGGCCATCAAAATCAAAGTCCCAGAAGCCCCAAACTCCCATGGCAGCTCTTCCTATAGCCTCGGTTCCACCTCCCATGCCTGCTGAGATGGCTGAGCGTGTAAGGAGGGAGGCCCAAGCAGAACTAGACCGAATAAATGCTGAGTATCAACGACATGCAGTCATTGTCCCTTCTTTCGTTACTTTCCCCACGGTGGTGGTTGATCCTACAGAGCCAACGGCTAGGAGGAGAAAAAGCTCCAGGGTTCCTCAAGGGGTCAGTACTGGTGCAACGGGATCGAGGAAGAAGACTCTGGGCACCAAGTCCCAGAAGAAACGAACTCCTGAGGTGCACCAAACCCCTGAGGTGCATTCCACTCCTGCCCCTTCTGTTGCCGTTACTCCTCCTTCTTCGCCCGTGGTCGTGTCTTCTCGTTCTCCTTCTGAATCGGAGGTATGTGTGCCTGATTTATTTATTATCTCCTTTTGCTTAAGGACGACTGTCTTTTCTTAAATATATATTTTCCTTATTCTCTTTTTTTTTTGACAACGGTGGTGCAGGGAGTTGAAATAGAAAGACCAGACCCCTCTAGCCCTCCCGTAAGCCCTTTTGTGGGGGGACGCTTCGGTGCATCTCGTACCGATGTGACTCCTCCCCATTCCCCCATGACGGGGCTTACCTATTCTCGACGTGCAGGCAGTTAACGTGCGAGGGAAGTCGTTGGGGGAGGTGATTCCTCGCCTGAAGTGGTAGTACAACCCGAAATAACACAATCCGAGATAACACCCTCGGCCCCCTCTGATCTACAGGCCTCCCCTGAGGTCTGACACCCCGACTAATTAAATACCGGGTAGCTACTCCTTTATTAAATTAAATCCAAATGCCAAGTTGGCTCAGTTAATAGCATCACTGTCGAAAACATTTTATTATTACTAACCACCTAGTATTTAAGAAGAAAGTTGCCAAATTTTAATTAAAGTCTGATTAACGTGCAGTAAAAGATTTAAAGCAAGAATAATATCACCATTCATCATAACGAAATACTAGAATAACCATCACATGATATAAATAAATCCGGAGGAAAAACTCCTCACAACAAATCCCACAACTGAAATAAGTAACGAAATACTGAATACTGAATTAATACATGTCAAAGTCTGAAAAACTGAAATCGAAATGTCTCTAATAGAATTTGGGCAACATGCCCTATCACTGAGGAATACTGAACATGGAATCCAAATGATAGAAGCGTCTAAAAGCAAATCCCTGTAACTTCCACAAACAGCTACAGCTCGTCACCTGAATGAGAATCCTATGCATGGTGTCCTTGTGGCTGGGCACCTAAAATGGTTTTACAAAAAAAAATAGATTTGAAAGCAAACGGGTCAGAGCCCGAATGTGGAGATATTTTAAAAACCTGCAAGTGCTTTAAAAACATTTAAAACATTAAACGTAAAGTACATGTTAGGACGTGCACTCACATGAAATTCTCACCTCTCGTCTAACTGTGCACTCCTAACGTAAGTACCCGTATAAAAATGACATAAACTACTAGCTAAGTGACATCATATCTAGCTAGACTGTCATAGGTTCTACCCCTATTACTCGGTTCCCATTAACATAATAACGATCTCAATTAAATAGGGAACTTAACGTAAATTCAGGTTCTCATATAAAAGTAATACAACTCGTTATAAATTATCCCTTTTATTATTTCAAAATTATACACACAATACCATATGAAAGTTCTCATTTTACTAAGTGTATATTTTCCACAACATAAATATACAATATAAGCACCCCGAGACTAAGCTGTGGTGCACACATACTCTGCTATCCATCCCGGTACATCACGTACATAAGGATCACATATTCCGAATCTCTCAGGAATAGTTCACAGATAACAACATCACAAATAATGGAGGCGAACACAGTCACATCACATGGGTCACGCACATACCTGCGCTCCCACGATCAGCAGACTTATTAACATCCCAATAAGTCCTTCTCTGACCTATGTTCATCGAGGTAACCAGTCTAAATCCGGGCAACACAGGGATTAGAGGGCTCTAAGCGAACGTAAACCTCCCGTGATAGCAAGTATGGTAGGTATGTCATACACACAAATCATATATCAATACTAAGTAACACACATCTTAGTAATCACCTTAGTTTAATTGTAGTACATATCGCATTCTCGTACCAGCTTAATATATATACAACTTATAAAATCCCGGTCCATATTTATACGCGCCATAATTTATTCTCATGTCGTAGTAGGCACTCACGTCTCAATCCATAATGTTCATTTGATTCGTTCCACAATTATATAATTTACTCCTCATTATATCCCAAATGTCCCAAGTATACCAATACATCATCAAAGGGATGTTATCTCTATCCTCGAACAAGTTTACTGGACTCCAAAAATCAAAACAGGCCAAAAGGCCTAAACTGCCAGCTCGTTAGAAGTCTCGTTCGAACGAGGCTGTTCGAACGAGATTCAGTTCGTTCGAACGAACTGCCTTCTAACGAGATCTCGTTTGAACGAAGTTATCGAACGAAATTCCCCCTCGTTAGAAGTAACTGGTCAACTCATTAGAAGCTCGTTCGAACGAGCTCGTTCGAACGACCTGGAGAGGTCTTCAAACGAGGGACCAGTTTCGGCCCAGATTTCCCCAGTTTCGTTTTTCACCAATTTTAACACCTCAAATCTCAACCAAAATTCGTCCAATCAATGTTTTAAGGTCTCCAATCATCCTAAAACTTACTAAGGTCATATACTAACATCTTTTAAGGAATTAACACATCCTAAACATCATTAATTCATCAAATCTCTAACCTTTCCCCCAAATTTTCAAGAACATAAACCCTAGAATTTTAAATCCTCAATAAGTCCATTCTAGATCCGTTTTTGTTACATCCAACATATATTAACATCAGAATAATCATCTCCATACTATTCTACATGCAATTTGTCCTCAAAATTCGAGTTCTAAGTCCAATTAACATGGGTTTTTATTTAACTTCCAAGGACAAATGCAATTATTCAATTTATCTAACATGGAAGAAACATTCTCTAAATTAAATAGAATTAAATCACTTGCCTCGAGTGTCTCTGAATTTGGTGTTGATTTGATGAAGCTTTTTCTGCAGGATTCCTTCTCTCTCTCTCTCCACAAGCCTTCTTCTCCAAAGGTGGCTAGGGTGGCTAGGGTTTGTTTAGGAGACTTAGAAAACCAAATTTTAAAACTCCTCGTAGTCTTATGGGTCAATATGGTTGATAGTGGGTTTAGTGGTTTGTTACCCAAATTAGATTATAAATCCTAATTTTCGTCATTATTAAATCCCAAAAATACAATATTACCAAACTACCCTTATAAGATGCCGGTATGGCCTAAAAATACCCCGGGACCCAAACTAAACCCCCGGCTAGTGTTTTCTGACTATCTCGACCCTTCCGGACGCGTTGGCGCACTCAAAATGACCATACGATTAATAGAATTTAAATTCACTTTTATAAATAAAATAATTATATCCTGACGCGACTGTCACCCGCGTCCCAATAAAATGTCCAAATTGCCGTATATTAATCTCACGACAATTTCATAATTCAATATTCATATATCATCATATATACTCAATATAGTCAAATACCAACTCACATATCGCTAGTATTTTATCCGGATTAATTCCCAATTAATTCTCATTTAATTAATTAATCCCAAAAATAAATATCGCCAAAAATACGGGGTATTACATGAGGTTCCTCTCCCCCTTGTTCTTGTTGAGGAGAGTGAGCCCGAGGTATGATTTCCTCTATAATTTATTTGTTGTAGTCTTTTCTGTCCCACTATTTTCTTATTTGGCTTGTTGAATTCTGATATGTTTTGGGTACCCCAGGTTGAAATATCCTCGTTGTTGGCAAGCGTTCTTCTTCTGACGTCGCTGATGAGACCCCTGACTGCCATTCCTCTCTTTAGCACCATAACTGAGGCAAGTAACACGTAGAGATATTTCTTCATATTTTATGTGCCCATTCTTCTTTTCTAACACTTGCCTTTGTGCCACAGTTTTCTCCTGATCTTGCAATAACTCCTGCAGTCAGGGGCTAGGTTGGTGCTTGTAGCCAGCATAGTGGTGTGTTTACACCCCATGGTGTTGTGCCTTTATTTGGGAGCTCAGTGTCTTCGCCTGATGAACCCAGTATGCTGGCCCTGGTGCCTTACACAGGTGATAGAGCTTTTCGAAGCGTGGGGGCTCCTGCGTCCAGGGACCCCGTTATGGCTTCTGGGGTAATAATCTCGCCCCCAACGGTTCCTGTCCCTGCGGCTGCCCCATATGCTCCCGTTATGACTGAGGTATTTTGTTAAATTTTAAGATTTTCCATAGTCTCTATCCTGTGAGTTTTCATATAATTTTCTTAAACTTCAGCTTATAATGATGACTTAACAATGAAAACACTTGTTAAGTTTTTCCTTAAACTCCACCTTATAACGGTGACTTAACAACGAAAATGCTTGTCAAGTTTTTCATAAACTCCACCTTATAACGGTGACTTAACAACGAAAAAGCTTGTTTAAGATTTTCCATAAACTCCACCTTGTAACGGTGGCTTAACAACGAAAACGCTTGTTAATATTTTCCATAAACTCCACCTTATAACGGTGACTTAACAACGAAAACGCTTGTCAAGATTTTTCATAAACTCCACCTTATAACGGTGACTTAACAATGAAAACGCTTGTTAAGATTTTTCTCATAAACTCCACCTTATAACGGTGACTTAACAACGAAAATGCTTGTTAAGATTTTTCTCATAAACTCCACCTTATAACGGTGACTTAACAACAAAAACGCTTGTTAAGATTTTTTCCATAAACTCCACCTTATAACGGTGGCTTAACAACGAAAACATTTGTTAAGTTTTTTCATAAGTTCGTCATGTGTGGTATCTCTTTTCAGGTTGCTCGGGAAAATTCGCCCCCAGTTCTTTCACCTGTAGGCTCACCCTTCCGAGAACCTGATGTTTCAGAAAATTATATTCATGATGATCAAGGTTCCACGACTGGTGCTGCAGCCAATAGCGAGTCTGGGTGCGAACTGCCTCTTCCTGACCTTGCTCCTCACGCGTTCTGCCTAATGGTGCTTCGGCAGTCTCCTCAAATGTCTGTCCACCACCGCTTGGTGATCGAACAACTGGTGAATCGCCACCCTGAGACCTTCACACCAGATTGCCTGTGCTCCAATATTCACGTGATGAGTCACAGACTTTAAGGCATGGCGATCGTTGTTGCTGAAATTGCCAGTACCCCTACCGCAAGTGTTACCAGATCCCTTCTTAACCAATTTCTGGGTTTTTCGAAGGAGTTGGGGCGTGATGGTTTCCATTTTGACTGGATTATAACGTATCTGAAGACTTTGAAGAACCAGCAACTAATCGGCCAGAGGGAAGTGTTACGAAAGCACCAGGAGGACCAGCAAGCTGAGGAAGCTAGGTTGGTCGGATTGGCACCCCTTTTAGAAGCAGTGGATCAAGAGGTAAAGGATGCCGAAGAAGCTTTGTGCATGGTCAAACTGAAGCGCGAGAGACTCCTGATCGAATGTACACTAGTGCAAACGAGGTTGGAGGTTTCTATTAACGCCCAACGGTCTTTCACAGCAGCTTCTTCGGTCCTTCCTAGAGATTTTTTCTCTTCCTCAGATTTATCTTTTCTTTTAGACTAGTTACTTCTTGTATACAGATCCTTTACTGTTCTTATCTATGTAATTATTGGGCGATAGCTCCCAAAATAAATTTTGTAATGCTTTATTGTTTATGAATGAAGAATATATACTTTTCAATCCCTTCGTGTGTTGTGACTGTTGTTGTATACTATAGAGTTTTGTATTTCTGCAATTCTTCCATTATGCTAAAAAAAATGTCACCCAAAACTTGTATATTTATAACAATAGCTAGTCATAACATCAGTTCAAACTTGTTTGTTTACACATGATAAACCTTCATCCACTTATTGTTAATCTTAAATGGCTTGTCTTCCTCTAACTTCAAAATTAAACAATAACCTGAGTCATGAGCTTCCTTCACAACGAAAGGTCCCTCCCAGTTGGCTGCGAACTTTGGTAGAGGAAGTCCCCTGATGTGCTTCACTGCCGCTTTCAATACGAGGTCTCCCTCCACGAACTTCCTTGGTCTCACCAAGTTGTCATATGCCCTGGAGAGTTGTTTCGTATATATTTAAAAGTGTTGCATCGAGTTATCTCTGTGTTCATCCAATGCTTCCAGCTGTACATGTCTACTATGAGGGAGCATGCTACTTCTCAAGGCATAACGAGCAGAGGGAACTTCCAATTCTACTGGAAGGATTGCCTCAGCCCCATAAACAAGAGAGAACGGCGTGTATCCTGTGGGTTTTCGCTTGGTTGTTCGATAGGCCCACAAGACAGCTGGTATCTTGTCATCCCACGCCCCTGGGAAGTCCTCCATCATTTTGGCCAAAATGTTAACCAAGGTTTTGTTAGTTGCTTCGGCCTGACCATTTCCCTTTGGGTATGCCACCGTTGAAGTGTGATGAACAATAGAGTACTTGTCCGTGAGCATTGTTACTTCGGAGTTGACGAAGGGGATCCCGTTATTTGAGAGAATAACTTTTGGGATCCCGAAACGGCAAATTATGTATTCTCTGATGAAGTTACTCACTACTCCATCCGTTGCTCGTCTGAGTGGTATCGCCTCGGCCCATTTTGTGAAACATTATGTTTCTACTAGTATCTATATCTTGCCCCTCGAAGAGGGGTGTATTGCCCCCACTAGGTCGAACACCCAAGTATGAAATGGATAGGGTGTCGATAGAGAGTGTAAGTCTACCGATGGGGCATGGATCATGTTCCCATGAAGTTGGCAAGCTTTGCATTTTCGAACAAACTCCGCAGAGTCTTTCTCCATCGTTGGCCAATAATACCCCAATGTCATCAACTGATCATACAGCTTGGCCCCTCCTATATGTACTGGATCGTGCGCTTGTTTGAGGACCTCCACTGCTTCTTCCCTCATGACACATCACAAGGGCCTGTTAAAGTACCCCTTTCGATAAAGCTGCCCCCTGGACGTAGAACCTTGGAGCCCTTCGCCTCAGACCTATTGCATCCATTTTCTTCGTTGGGACAACCCCCTCCTAAATGAAGTCGATGTAGGGCTGCCTCCAGTCCGTTTGAGCTTCAATGAAATGGCACTCAGCTGCCTCAAAGAATAGCTAACACTTATTGCACTTCCGTTGCAGCTCCGCTGCATCTTGCTTCATCCTAGGCCAGAAATACCCCTGCCTTTGAATTCTCCTATATAGAGGTATCTCAGTCATTTCTCAGTGCTCCTCATGCATTTTCCTCAATATTTTCTCGGCCTACTCTGGGCTGACGCATCTCGATAACCATCCTCCTGTATTTCTGAAATAGAGATTTCCCTGGCATGTAAAATATTGGGCCAACTCTCTTAGCCGCATCGCCCCCCTCACCAGACTCTAGTTTCTTCTTAATATCTCTTCTCCAGCCTACCTCTTCCTCCATCGGTAGTATTGACTGTACTACCGAAGGAGATGTTCTTCGTTGGATCACAACTGTAGTCTCATTGGTTTTCATTATCATCTTCTGGGCAATAGTGGCATAGGCGTCTGGATGGCGATTCATTGTTCTGGGATGTCTCCTGATTTTGGTCCGATGGAACTGGTTGAGGAGCCTTTGAATGATTGTTCTATAGGGCGCCAGGCTCATGTGTTTCAACGCATATTCTCCATTTACCTGTTGAATTACTAAGTTCGAGTCACCCTTAATGCAGAGTGAATGAATTCCCCTCCGAAGAGCCTCTAGAAGCCCTAGTACCAACGCCTCGTATTCAGCCTCGTTATTAGAGCAAAGGAAATCTAGTTTGTAGGAAAGGCAAATCTCTTCCATCCCTTTTGAAAGAATAACCCCTACTCCTCCCTTCTTTTCTGCCGAAGATCCATCGAACTGCATCGTCCATTCCTCCTCGGTTGCATCCAGGTAATTGGCCTGCAAATCATCTCCTGGAATATCTTCCCTAGGTGTCTCGAAGGTTCCTGAAGGGAAGATGGACAATAAGTCGGCATACGCCTGGCTTTTTATTGTACGAGGGACCACACATTTTAAGTCATATTCCTAGAGAATAAGTAACCATCTAGCTGCCCTGCCAATCAATATAGTCTTTGCGAGTAAATACCTAATTGGGTCTTATCTAGTTACAATATGAATGGTAAAAGACAGCATATAATGCCTAAGTTTTTGTGCTACAAAGACCAAGGCTAAATAATGCCTTTTTAAGCTAGTATATCTAATTTCTGGCCCATGTATAATTCTGCTAAGGTAGTAAACCGACCGTTCTTGCCCGTCTACTTCTTGTGCTAGCAGAGCTCCAACGGACCTCGTGGTGGATGTAAGGTATAGCTGCAACGGAGCTCCTGCCTGGGGAGGAACCATGATTTGTGGTGACACGAGCAGCTTCTTCAACCCAACAAGGGACTTTTGGTGAACCTCTTCCCATATGAATTTCGTGTTCCTTCGTAGTAGCTGCATCAGTGGGTGTGTTATTTCGGCCAATCCAGGCACAAATCTCCTAAGGTAGGAGAATTTACCGAGAAAACTTTTTAGCTCCTTCGTCGTTCATGGACATGGCATCTCCAAGATTGCCCGCTGTTTATCCTGGTCCATCTGTACCCCTTGTCGGTTAAAAGACACACTTTAACGGGTTCATCCTTAACTTGTACCTCCTGCACCTAGAAAACACCTTCCTTAAGTCGTTCAGATGGGACTCCTCCTTCTTTGATTTGATGACCAAGTCGTCTACGTAGAATTCCACAAATTTGTGGAAGAAGTCATGAAAAATGACCATCATTGTTCTTTGGTACGTAGCCCCGGCGTTCTTGAGTCCAAACGGCATTACCTTGTACATGAAGTTGCCCAACGGCGTTCTGAATGTTGTTTTCTCTGCGTCAGAGGGGTCCATCTTGATCTGGTTGTATCCCACATATCCATCCATGAAGCTATATATCTCATGACCAGCTGTGGCGTCTATCAAACTGTCGATGGAGGGTAGGGGAAACTCATCCTTGGGGCAAGCCCTATTCAAGTCTCTGAAGTCCACGCACATCCTTATTTGGTTTTTGTCTTTCTTCCCCACTGGAACAATGCTGGATAGCCAGAGGGGATGTTGTATGGGCTTGATAAATCCTGCTGCCAATAAGCGTTGGACCTCTTCTTTAATCTTTAAATCTATTTCAGGTTTGTAAGTTCTTGTTGCCTGCTTCACCGGAATAGCCGAAGGCATCACGTTCAACTTATGGCAGCTCACTTCCTCATCCAGCCCTTCCATTTCAGTGTACTTCCATGCGAAGACATCTATGAATTCCCGAATCAGGTCAACCAAGGCTTCTCGTTTCTCCTTACCAAGATCTTTCGAGATAAAGATAGGCCTTGGATCTTCCCCTTCTCTTGCCAGGTTTAGCTGCTCCAACTCTTGTGCCTTCCGCCATGTAGTCTGGTTCTTCGGCGACATCTTCTACGAACTCTTGTATGTTGGAGTTGTCTATTACCATACACTGCCCCCGTTGATCTACTAAAAAAACACTCATATATCGGGTCAACCTTATTGTTAGTCTTTTCGGCCGCCCGCTCACACCATTATAAGCGGTACACCACTTTTCCCTCTTCAGTGACAATTTTCTTGCATTGCCTGCTGGTAGCTGTTGCCACGGCCTTTCTCTTCCTTTCTCTAGAAGCCTCAACAATTCTTTCCCCTGAAAAATGACTCAACACGCTTTGTCGTTGGACCTCATGCTCGCCTGGGTCTGTCCTAACCCTCCTCTTGTCTTTGAGTTGCTTCGAGATGTTTTGGGACCGAGGGACCGCCCGATATGTTTCCTCGATCCTCCCCCCTTCACCATCCTCGTTTAAAGGTCCCATTCTTTTTCTAATCGAGGGGACCCATGCTCCCTCCATTCTCCTTGTTAGAACCCGCACGTCCTCTTCGAGCTCTGTATAAAAGGCTGCATCCACCAAGTGTGCTTCTTCGATAGCGAAAGGCCTCTTAGTTGCCCTTATAGTCACTTCTGTCCCCTTGATATTCGCCTTAGCACATTGATGGTAAGTTGAGGGAACTAACCCTTGGTTGTGCATCCATACTCTCCCTATTAACAAATGATAGGAAGTTGTGCTTTCTATTACATGGAACTTGATATGGGAACTCAGATTTCCCATCACTATCCCCATGTTCACATACCCGATGGATTTGGAAGATTGATTATCGTAGCCCGAGATTACCAAGGGCATGGGAACCAACCTTTCCTTTGGAATATTAGCCGCGTGGAAGGAGTTGATTGGCATAATGTTGATGGAAGCACCCCCGTCCATAAGAGTCCTTGCAAAGCTAACCCCGTTAACACTAGCGGTTACATACAGAGGCCTATTATGGGGGAACCTTACAGCTCTATCCGCAGCGCTGAAAGTTACCTCTGATAGGAACTTCTTTACCAGCCTAGCCATGGGTCCCCTCCATCTTAGTGAGGGGACTGCATTTCTCCTTGTAATATCTAAGATCGCCTGAGTTATCTCCATTCTTCTCTCTTTTGGGATTCCCACTTGGTTGAAGAACCAAGTGAACTTTGGAGATTTTGAAACTGCCCTATATTCTACGACTGGGTACGTTTCCTCACCCTCAACGCTGTAGGCGTCTTCTACGTCCCTAGAATTGCTTCATCATAAGCTAGAACTACGTTAGCCATTCCCCTGGTGCAATGTTCCAGTGCCTCATCGAACTCCTCCATCGTTGCCTCTCCCCCCCCTCCCATTCTGCTTCCTTATCATAGGCTGTTACCAGATTGGCCCCATGTGCCGGGAGTGGGTTATTATTAACGTTCTGCGGGGGGATTTGCAATGTCCCCGCCTTCATGTATTTGTCGATGATCCTTTGCAGCGTGAAGCAGCTTTCTGTTGGATGCTGGACCTTTTGATGAACCTGACAATATTTGGGGTCAGCCCTAGTTGTTGCGTCAGGCTCTTTCTCCGGAACAACCTTTGGTTCGTAAACCGTTCCGCCTTGGACCATTGCGTTATATCAACTCATAGCCTCCTCCACCGTACAAGGTAATGGTGGCGGGTCTTCTCTATCTCTTCCGAACTTTCTTTTGTTGCCCTTCCTCTGGGCCTTGCCTCCATCTTCCTTCTCGATATATCCCACCCGTGGGGCCTGAGACCTTCCTCCAATGGGTTGTATCGGCTGTCTGAACACCATGGGAGCTACTACCGGGCAAGGTCGCACCACCAAAGAGATATTTCTTGCGGATTTTAAGAATGCTGAAAATGTTCCCTCGCGTGTCTCATTGATTAGGTGACAGATATACTCAGGAAGTAATCCCTCAGCACAGATCTGTAGTAACCTGACCTCCTTAGCTTCTTCCCTTACATCGAGGGACCTTTCCCTAAACCTTCGAATATAGGCCACTACCTCTTCTCCTGGCCTTTGCCTCTCCCTGCCAAGTTGGGTTAGGGTGAACTCATCTTCTGCCAAGAAGAACTTCCGGACGAACAATACATGCATCTCCTCCCACGTAGAGACACTATTGGGAGGCAAGTGTGAGTACCAAGTTTATGCTTTATCAGTCAGGGATTTGGAGAACTCCCTTAATCTAAGCTTTTTATCATTGAAGTGCGCTCCTAAATGTTCAACGAAACGCTTAATGTGTTCCTTCGGGTTCCCACCCTTCCCTGAGTATTTTTCAAAGGTAGGGGGAATATAGTCCTTCGGGTAGGGCTCGTCGTTGTATTCCTGGGGGTAAGGTGTTCGAAAGTCATCGTAGACCGAAGCCACCTCGCCCACAGCCTGTGAGGAAGCCTGCATGAACTTCAACATCTCCTTCTGCATCTCTTTTCTCATTTCTTCCATGGGCGAGGCTACTGGGGCCACCAGCGATGGGGCAGAGGGTCGCGCGCTCGTTGTAACCGACACGAACATTACCGGTGGTGCCGTTGAAACTCCTGAGGTACCCACAGCTGGATTCACAACAGAGGGTACACTTGCTGGGACCGCTCCAGTAACACCTGCCCCTGGTGGGACCGTTGGGGCTACTCCTGGTGTTACGAAAGCGTTAGCCTCTAACCCTCCCAGCATAGTTGAAGCCACCGGAGTTTGCAATAACTCGTGAAACTGTCTCATGAGGAGGGCAATCTGAGCAGGTCCCAACCCCGTGATCACGGGAGGTTGGGCCACCCCTAGGATGCCTATCGTTGCTGGCGCCAGAGGTACCTCTACTCGAGGAGCCCCATCTCTTAGGGCCTCTTGCTCTCTCGCAGCCTGTTCTTCATTATACTGAATGTCATCGAAATTGAGTCTCCGAGTAGCATTATCTTGCGCCATACTCCTTATCTAGAAGGATGCCTCCCCAGCAGAGTCGCCAAATGTAGGAGGGTACTTTAGATTATATATGGAGGCGTAACCCCTATTGAGTATGGTAATGACAAGTTAATTGACCAAAGCTTTGGATTAATGACAGAACACATAAACATGAACCCAATGAAGATAGACTCATCTTAAACTCACAAAGTCTCTCGTGTATAACTCAGGGAATAATAATGAACTTTAGAAGTGGCTTAGCTAGAGGGAGAGAGAAGTAAGCACCCTAGATACACCTTGGTAGGCAGGTAAAACCACGCCAAATACCCTCAGGAATCTCTGTCGAATATTGAAAGCTTTATAATAAATGACAATGGTGAGTGAGTAAACTCTCTGGTTTGCAATAACTCTCTCTGGTGTGTATTCTCTTTCGCAATAACTTCTGAACTTTCCAAAAGTCTCTCTCTTCCTCAAAGGTGGTTGGGGTCCTCAAATAGCCCCCCACACCACCCCTGAGGCAACTCAGCCATTAAAGTTATGAAAGACATCCCTCATACTTTATGTCACAGCATTAAATGCCTGATGCACTAGTTATCTCCATGTCATAAACATTAAATGTCAAGACATGCCTTTTTCCCATCCACTGTGTGTCAGGGGGCTGTTATCGCAGAGGTGGCTCACCAACTGCCTGACAGCCCCAAATACCACAGTGGTTTACTCCAGTGCAGGTCTGACATTATTTAGTTGGCTAGTGACATCACCTACAGTAGATGTGACATTAAGTAGAGGGCTACATGGTCCATAACTCAATGCCCGATGGAACTCCAAGCTGCTCCGCTTGAGGTTCCACGGTCAGGGTCCTTCGGTGTTTTACCAGGTGTATCTAAGATGGTCAGGACAAGCCCCAACGGTGCCTTACTTCTCAATCCTCCAAACCAAGTCCCTCTAAAGTTCCCACGGTGAGGTCATTCGATAGAGCATGAAAGCTCTCCCAGGCACTGCCAAGCCTGGTCTCTCGCAAGTACCGTTTGACCTCATACAAACTCTTTCGTTATTATCGTTATGTCATTACAACCGTTAAAGCTTATGGTCATACATAATGAAAATACAATATGACTAATACATCAAGCTAAAATATGAGCTGCCACGTCGAGCTACCACGCTGAGTTGCCACGCTTGAGCTGCCTCGGTTGCTTAATCTCAAACACTGTTGCTAATTGGGGATTTATCCCTAATCTCAAGATTACCTTCAAGCCCCCTCTACAGGTGTTAGCGTTAATAACATGAAATTTGACGTGGGAGGTGAAATTTTCCAACTTAATTCCCACATTCAAATATCCAATAGACTGCATTCCGGCGTTGTCGAATCCGAAAATTACTAACGGTACCAGAACCACCTTCTCCTGAATTCCTGTTTCACATAATGTACTGATGGGCATGATGTTAATGGATGCTCCTCCATCCATCAACGCCCTGGGAAATGAGACTCCATTAATTATGGCTGTGACGTACAACGGGCGGTTGTGGAAGTAGGGAACCACCCTATCTGCTTCTGAAAACACCACTTCAGAGGTATACTTCTTAATCATCCTTTCGATTGGCCCCTGCCAATTTAGCGAAGGGTCTCCCCGCTGCTGCACTGCCTCCAAGACTTTCCTCGTGATGGACACCCTCGTGTCGTACTTCACCCCTATCTGGTCAAAAAACCACTTGAACTTGGGGCTCCTCGCTATGGCCTCACATTCAGAATCTAAGTCTACCTCGTACGTCTGGGCATTGCAAACATACTCAGCTTCAGAGGTCCCTCCCTCGTCTAGAGCGAGGATGACGTCTACCTCACCTTCTGAGAGGGCTACTTCCTCAACTTCCCCACTTCCATTTTCTTGTTCTGGAGTGAAGAACCACTCCTCTTGCTTTCTTTCTAGCTCAAGTCTGCTCAGTGATAGATTCTCTAACTCCTCGCATAACTGCTCGCCACTCTCCCGCTTCATAAGACTTCTTGTAGCTTCTTCGTCGTAGGCAACGACCATGTTGGCGGTGCCAAAGTGATGCGCAGGAAGTGGGTTCTCGTTAACGTCCACAGGGGGTATCTGCAAGGTACCGTTGGCCATCTGCTCACCAATGATCCTTCGCAAGTAGTAACAATCATTGGTAGAGTGCTGCACTCATTGGTGCAATTCGCAGTACTTTGGATTGGCTTTGTCAGCTGCAGTGGTAGTTTCTCCTTTTAGGTGGGGAGGTCCTGCTACGCCTTCTCGCACTAAGGTGCGGTAACAGTCCATAGCCTCAGCTACACTGCACGGTAGTGGCGGCGGGGCATCTTCCCCAAACTTTCTCTTGTTGTCGGGATTTCCAGTCTTGGCCCCAGAGCCTCCCTTCTTCCCTTTGTTACTCCCGTCCACATAGTTAACCGCTTGCCTCCTCGAAACTTGAAACCTCCCGGGAGTCAGTGGAACTTGCGTCCTCCAACCCGGGACTCTTGGTTTGATTATCATAGCTATGTTGTTGGGGGCCCTGGTGAATTATCTGAAAGTTCCATCTCTAGTTTCGTTGATCAAGTGCAGCTTGTACTCTTCTAAGAGTCCTTCCACACATATCTGTAGCAACCTGGCCTCCACCACGTCCTCGTGGAAATCTAAGGACCTCTCGCGAAATCGCTTGATGTAGTGCATCAACTCTTCTCCTGGCTTCTGGACCTCTTGCGCCAGGTGCCTCAGTGTAAGTTCATCCTCCGCTACGAAAAACTTTTGGAGGAACTGCCTGTGCATCTCTTCCCAAGTAGGGACGCTGTTAGGCGCCAAGTGGGAATACCATGTATAGGCCTTCCCAGTGAGAGTCTTAGAGAACTTCCTCAACCTCAGGTTCTTGTCGCCAACATATACTCCCAAGTACTCGACGAACCTCTTCACGTGCTCTCTAGGGTTCTCCCCCTACCGCCAAACTTGATAAATTTTTATGGAATATACCCCTCAGGGTATGGCTTCTCACTTCCTGTGGATAGGGGTCTTGTAACTCCTCGTATAGGTGGGAACCCTCTCTTTGAGAGGAGGAGAGGAGCTTCCTCACTTGTTCCATAGTAACAGCCTTAGAAGGTGACTCCTCCAAACACGTGCTTTTAGCAGCTGGAGAACCTATTGGCGCCAGAACCTGCTCCGGCGCCGCCTTCCGAGACGGAATCGTCTCTGCCGGAATCGTAATAGGAGTGGCTACCCCTCCAGAAGGGGCAGCAGCAGGTGTCACACAACCTTGACCCAAGCTTGATATATCCACGTTGTTTTGCTTTAAAAAGCCAAAAAACATTGCCATAAGGTTCATACCTGCCATTGGAGCCACTGCCGACGAACTGGTCTGCTCTCCAAGAGGCGCTGGCGCCTTGGCTCCGATCACCACCACTTCTTCTTGAGTTGTCTGGTCACTATGAGCTCCATTACCAGACGAAATGTCCTCAAAAACCACCTTCTTAGAGACATTGAAACCTTCTTTGTCCATGGAAGTGAGGATACCTCCCCAGCAGAGTGGCCAAATGTAGGAGGGTAGTGAGACTGGGGTCTATGAATAACTGGAAAGGGTGAGGCGTGACCCACTCCGATGGACGCTGCCTGCAAGGTCTTCAAGGTCTCCTGGTGCAACTTCTGAAGAAAACTTCTCCTTCTGGTAACAATGGAACTCAAGCTTCAACTCACTCCCTGCAAGAAGATGAACTTTCACAGCAAAAATAGCAATTTTCTCAAGGGAAACACCTGAGAGTGATGGTTGTCAGTGGAGAGTGAAGGAACAAGGCACTCAGCACTATGAGAATGAGCAGGGAGAGAATACTTAGGTAGGTCTGGTGATGTTTTGGCAGAGTAACAGTGCAATTTTTATTGTCTATCTTTCTTACCTTGCCCAGAGGTCTATTTATACTAGGGCGTTAGGGGTGAGTTGGCATTTTTTGGGCGCCAAAATTGAGAGAGTTGGTGGGGAACAATGTCTGGAGTGTACCATTTGTCCCTACCTGTAGTCAGCCTGCTTGTCCCCCTGCAGGCGCCACCTGGCGCCGACCGAAAGTCAAAAAGCACATATGTCCCCTAATGGAGACAAAATATCAGATTTGGTAGTTATCTTTTGAAACGGTAACTTGTGGTGCAATTTCTCAAATCTTGAGAGAGGAGACCTTAAGGACTCCTTTCCTCTAAAAATGTTATTTTTATTGAGAGGGACCTTGAGGACCCCCTCTTCTGGAAAAAGTCATTTTCTTGTAAAGAGTTTATTTCTTGTGAGCAGCCAGCTTTTTGGCTGCTCACTTCACTTGTGACCAAGTGTGCAATGTGTGTAGTCTCGAGTGACTTATGGGTCTTCCTACTAGTATTCTCTCAATCCTATAGTGCTAAGTGGTTGAGCTTGCTCAACATACCTTGTCCCTCAGCCACCAAGCCAAAACTCCCAGGAGGTCCCAACGCGCCTGTTCGAGCCCTGCTTGCTCGACTAGGCAACCTGTACAAGAAAGTAAAGTGTTAGTGCTGTTGTTCATTTAGAGACTGATGTTTCATGATGAGGAGATATTCGTGATAGATACTCCCTCAATATGAGTTTCTGTCGAAACCCTTGTAGCATCACCTCACGAATAACATTTCTGCAGTGACCCTTGTAGTGGCGCCGAGCCTTGCAGTGACGTTGACTCTCTCGACTGTCATTACTGCAGTGACCCTTGCAGCGGCGCTGACCCTTGCAGTGGTACTTCTTAATTTTGAATTTCTGTGGTGACCCTAGCGGGCACCTCTCGAACGTTATTGCTGTAGTGACCCTTGCTGTAGTGGCGCTGACGCTTGAAGCGACGCTGACCCTTGCAGCGGCGCTGACACTTGTAGCGGCGCTGGCACTTGGAGCGATGCGGGCACTCACTTTCAGGGGCGCTGACACTTGCAGGGGCGCTGGTACTTGAAGTGGCGCTGTCACTTGAAGTGGCGCCGACACTTGCAGCGGCGCTGACCCTTGCAATGTCGCAGACACTTGCAGGGGCGCTGGTACTTGAAGCGTCTCCGACCCTCGCAGTGGCGCGGACACTTGCATCAGCGCTGGCACTTGCAGCGGCGCTGGTACTTGAAGCGGCGCGGACGCTTGCGGCGGCGCTGATGCTTGCAGAGGCGCTGGCACTTGAAGCGGCGCTGACCCTTGCAGCGGCGTAGACACTTGCGGCGACGCTGACCCTTGCAGCGGCGTTGGCACTTGAAGCGGCGCTGACCCTTGCAGCGATGTAGACACTTGTAGCGGAGCTGACACTTGTAGCGGCGCAGACACTTGAAGCGGCCCTGGCACTTGAAGTGGCACCGACACTTGCAGCAGCGCCGACACTTGCGGCGGCGCTGATCCTTGCAGCGGCGCTGGCACTTGAAGCGGCGCTGACCCTTGCAGCGGCGTAGACACTTGCAGCGGCGCTGACCCTTGTAGCGGCGTAGACACTTGCAACGGTGCTGACACTTACAGCGGCGCAGACACTTGAAGCGGCGCTAAACCTTGCGATGGATTTTGGACTTCTGGGTGACCTTCACGGGCACCTCTCGGATGTCATTAATAAAATAAGCATTTTTATTTTATTTTTCTTTTTTATTGATAGACACCCCATCTACAAACATGTATATAATATCAACTGGTAAGCATTTTAAATACTTGCTAAACTATTTTTAAAGTTGTTTTACACTCGGGCTCTGACCCGTTTCCTGCCATCTCTTCTTTTTCTTGTATATATATATATATATATATATATATATATATATATATATATATATATATATATAGAGAGAGAGAGAGAGAGAGGCAAGCTCAAGTGAGGTCTCAGTTTGAGGATCATTTTTTTAAAATAGTAAAAAAATATGTTTTGGCCTGATTTTTTTATGATTTTTAAACATTTCAGTAAGATCATAAAAAAAATCAACTAAAAATGAATTTTTTTTGCTATTTTAAAAAAATGGTCAAACTTTGTCAGTTTTAAGTTGTTTTTAAGGTGTTAAAAACTGATAAAGTTTGACCGATTTTTTTAAAATAGCAAGAAAATTCACTTTGAGCTGATTTTTTTTATGATCTTACTGAAATGTTTAAATACCATAAAAAAAATCAGGCCAAAATATTTTTTTTACTATTTTATCAAAAATGGTCCTCAAACTGAGGAACTCTCTCTCTCTCTCTCTCTCTCTATATATATATATATATATATATATATATATATATATATATATGTGTGTGTGTGTGTGTGTGTGTGTGTGTGTGTGTGTGTATTACAGGTGCCCAGCCACAGGGGCGTCAAGCTTAGATCTTTGGACCGTTGACGTGCTGCAACTGGTTTTGGAGTTGCAGGTCTTTGTAGTAGATGAGTTCGTCTTTGTCTTCTCTGTCTTCCATTTAGTCATTATTAGATGGGGTATGTGTCGCCCATTTTCATATTTCATTTACTTCAGAGATAGACTTGTAATCTTTATGATTTCAATATTCAGCTATTGTTGGGATTGTTTTATTTATGTCCTTGTCCCGCGATTTGGGATATATTATTTGGATTGGTTAATCTAGCTTGGCTATTTCATTTAAATGATTTGGTTTTTAATATTATTATCTTTGTTCGTAAAAATGGTTTCATATATTAAATAATAACAATAGGACTTAATTTATAAAATTAAATGTTTTGACACTTAACTTTATTATTTATTAGGTGATTAATAAAGAAAATTATTTTACGATAGTGATGCTAAGAATGAACCAACCGGACACTTTGATTTAATTTAATAAAGGACTAATCACCCAGTATTTAATTAGGTGGGGTGTCACAGGTGGTATCATAGCGTCAGGTTCTAGAGTCCTTTCGGATCTGTACAGCTTATTGTGCTTCCAGCTTAGTGTCTTTGATATAGAACCCTATTTTTAGGATTGTAGTATTCTTGTTTATGCAATTATGTCTTCAGCTATTTGGGATTTGATAATAACTGTGGACTAATAAAATTCCTTCTCGTTTCAGATGCCTCCAAGACGAGTCCCGAGGGATAGAAATGCTCTGCTAGAGCAGCCAACAGTTCAGGCTTAGGGAATGATGAACACAACTGAAGTTGCCACCATAGTTGCTCAGGCAGTAAATGCAGCTTTAGCGGTGGTACAGCAGGCCCCTCCCTAGGTTCAGGCTGTGGCGCCAGTTCCATTTCAATTTCTCACTACATAGGAGAGGGTCAGGATGCCTTTCAGAGGGCACATCCCCCGGAGGTCTCGATCGGTTCAAATATTGTCATCGCGAGCCAATGGAAGAAAGACATCTAGAGGCATCGTCGCATGTACGAGTGCACAGACATTCAGAGACAGTTATTGGCTTCCTAAAAGCTAGTGGGGACCACCTTACAGTGGTGGGAGTCCACTACTACCTAGGAGGGGAGGGATAATATAACGATTCAGGACTTTGGGCTACGATTCAACCGTAAATACTTTCCTTCCGTTGTGCAGACGGGGATGAGGTGAAAACTGTTGAATCTCAAGTAGGAAAGTATGTCTGTCGCTGAGTATGATGAGGAGTTCACGAAGCTGATTACTATTGTGCCAGATGAGGCACCTATCGAGGAAAAGAGAATTCGGATGTTCAAGGATGGTTTGACATAGAGGATTCGCCATCACCACTTGGGTAATCTGTCGTTGGGTACTTATACTGATGTGCTCAACGCCGCCCTATTGCATTGCTGGGATAATTGCTTCCACCAGCAGGGAAGCAAACGAGCCAGAGAGTCCAGCCAGCAGGGATGAACAGGCGGTAGTAGTGCCAGTGGGGCACCAGCAGCTCAGGGGCAAGTCCATTAGGGTGAGCAGAGTTCCATCAAGGTGACCCTGGTAAGCGATTCCAATCTGGCGATTCTAAGCAGGGATATTGAGGCTATATGCAGGGCCAGTATCGTTATCAGCAGGGCCAACAGCAGTATCAACAGGGCCAGTGGAGGGGTGGTAACGGCCATCAGGGCCGGGGACAAAGGGGAGGAAACTTCAGGGCAGATGCTTTGGCTGTGGCAAGAATGGCCACAGATGTTAAGATAGTCCCGAGGGGGATAGGGCCCCGCAACAACAGGGTAGTCATGAGGAGCCACAGAGACCGATCTTCCCCGTTACCCTCCCAGCACCACCTTAGATTCCAGCCTTACCAGCCATCCCAGTCGTCCCAGTTCAGCAGGGACAATTACAGTATGGACGTGTTTATAACGTCCACTAGATAACAGCATCGCAGTCGCCACCCAAAGCCAAGGGTAAATTTCTTACCCATGGTACTATGGGGCACATTTTATTTGACACTGGGGCATCATACTGCTTCATAGCCACTAGTTTTTCACGGGCTACGGGGTCGTTAGACTCGGCAGAGAGTATAGTGACATGTGTAGACTCACCGTTGAGTAATGGGTCGTTGATTTTCTTTATATGTCGGGGAGTAGGTATAAAGATTGGGAGTCTTATTTTTCCTGCAGACATGTTAGTCTTAGATATTCATGAGCATGACGCCATTATTGGCATGGATTGTCTTGCTTCTTATAGAGCCATAATAGACTGTTTCAGTAGGAGTATTATTTTTACCATTCCTGGTCAGGAGATGTTTCTGGTGGCGATGCCTCATCCTGAGGGAGGGTTATCCACCCATTTATATTACATAGAGGAGGAGACCTCTAAGGAGGTAGTGATCCCCAATGATTCGATTCTCGTAGTTCGTGAGTTTTCCGATGTGTTCCAGGAGATACCGGGACTACCACCTAGCCAAGAGATATATTTCATTATAAATTTGATGTCAAGCACTCGGACGATAGCCCGAGCACCATACCGTATGCCCCAGCTGAGATGAGAGAGTTGCGTGATCAGATTGAGCAGTTGTTGGGACATGGCTTCATCCATAGGATTACCTCACCTTGGGGTGCTCCCGTGTTATTTGTGAAGAAAATATATGGGTCATTGAGGTAGTGTGTGGATTACCGGGAGTTGAACAAAGTCAAAATATGGAATAAGTATCCGTTGCCCCGAATCCATGACTTGTTTGACCAATTGAGAGGAGTTGCCTTCTTCTCAAAGACAGACTTGAGGTAGGGATACCATCAGTTACGGATTAGGGAACAGGATGTGTTAAAGACTTCTTTCTTAACGCGTTATGGATCTTACGAGTTTCGAGTTATGCCGTTTGGTCTAACCAATGCTCCAACCGTGTTCATGGACTTAATGAATAGAGTGTTCAGAGAGTTCCTGGATCAGTTTGTCATCGTCTTCATAGATGACATTCTAATTTATTCCCAGACTGTGGAGGAACATGCCAAGCATTTGGGACGGGTTCTTCAGACACTGAGAGAGCATCATCTATATGCTAAGTATGAGAAGTGTTGGTTTTAGCTATGAGAGGTTCAGTTCTTGGCACACATTGTTTTCGTTAGGGGGATATCCATGGATCTAGGAAAGGTGTCCGTAGTGAGGGAGTGGGGGCAGCCCATGACACCGACAAATATCGGCAGGGTACTACAAGCGGTTCATTCGAGGATTCTCTAAAATAGCGGGTCCATTGACTAATCTAACTCGCAAGGGGGTAGCATACATATGGGATGACGCTTGTCAGTTGGCTTTAGATGAGCAAAAGTTTCTTTACCCAGGCCAGGAATAGAGTACCTTGTGTATATTGACGCTTCCCTACAGGGACATGATGGAGTACTTTAGCAAGAGGAGCAGGCTATAACTTATGCCTCCCGCAAGCTCAAGCCTCACGAGAGGAATTACCCCACCCACTAGTTGGAGCTAGCAGCGGTCGTGTTTGCCTTATGGATTTGGAGACACTAATTGTTGGGGGAGAAATTTTTCCTATTCACAGACCACAAGTCACTGCAATACTTGTTCACTCAACGAGAGTTGAACATACGTCCGCGCAGGTGGTTGGAGTTTGTGAAGGATTACCAGTTTGAGATACAGTACCACCCAGGGAAGTCTAACGTAGTTGTTGATGAGTTGAGCCGTAAGCCAGTAGGTGAGGTGGCGTAAGTATGGAAGGAGAAGTGGAAAGATTTGGGACATTAGGAAGCAGTGGCCTGATCCTTTATATCCGTCATGATAGTCACACCAGATATTTTTACAAGAGTGATCCAGGACCAAGCAGATGATTCATTTTTCCAGAATCAGATTGCACGACTTCTAGCCGAGGGCGCAAAGTCCTACTCAGTGAGTTCAGATAGAGGATTGCAATTTAATGGGAGATTAGTGGTCCCGAAGGGGGAGGACTTACGTCATGCAGTAATGGCAGAGTTGCATGGATCCCGATTTGTGGTACATCTCGGAGGGGATAAGATGTACCTGGATATGAGGCGACAGTACTAGTGGAGTGGGATGAATAAGGACATTACGGAGTTTGTTTCCAAGTGTGCCACCTGTCAGCTGGTAAAGGTGGACCATTAGAGACCGCCAGGGTTACTTCAACCGCTAGAAATCCCTATGTGGAAATGGGAGAGCATTTCCATATATTTCATCACGGATTTCCAACATCACAGCGGGGTCACGATTCTATATGGGTAGTCATGGATCATTTGACCAAGGTAGCGTATTTTCTGTCGGTGCGGGCAGACTACACTACTAGACAGTATGCCCAGTTATTTATTACTGAGATAGTGAGGTTGCATGGGGTGCCCCTGAATATCGTGTCTGATAGAGACAAGATTTTTGTGTCACGCTTCTGGGAGAACTTTTAGGAGGCTATGGGTACCGAGTTGTGGTTGAGTACAACGTTTCACCCGCAAACATATGGGAAGACGGAGCGTACTAATCAGATGTTGGAGGATATACTACGCATGTGTGTCCTTGATTTTGGAGGAGGATGGGAGTATTACCTTCCTCTAGTGGATTTCGCTTATAATAACTCCTACCAGTTTACGATTGGAATGGTCCCTTTCGAGGCAATATATGGCAGACCATGTCGTTCTCCCACTTGTTGGCTAGAGGTGGGAGACAACAAGCTACTTGATCCAGATGTGATTCAGGAGACGTCATCCAGGATTGAGTTGATCAGGAGTCCCATTCGAGTAGCCCAGTACAGGCAGAAAAGCAACGTCGATGCAAAGCAGTCTTTCATGAAGTTTGGCATGGGAGACCAAGTATTACTGCGAGTGTCTCCTATGAAGGGAGTAATGAGGTTTGGGAAGAGAGAGAAATTGGCTCCTAGGTACGTAGGACCATTTTCCATTATCTAGAGTATTGGACCAGTGGCATACAGACTTGGGTTGCGAGAGCACTTGCACCATATTCATGATGTATTCCACATTTCATCGTTGAAGCGGTATCTTCGAAATGATTTGTCCCACACTCATATTGCGATAGATGAGATTGATTTATGGCCCGACAGTTCTTATGAGGAGAGACCAATGTCTATCCTAGACCATAGTGAAAGGAGATTGAGGTCGAAGATAGTCCCACTTGTATGGGTTCAGTGGGAGCACCATAATGTAAAGGAATCCACTTGGGAACGCGAGACAGATATGCGTGAAAAGTATCCGGAATTGTTTTTACCAGGTATGGATTACTTCTCAAATTTCGGGACGAAATTCCATTATTAGGGATAAGTATGTAATACCTCGTATTTTTTATGGCATTTAATTATGGGATTTATTAAATTAAATTGGGATAAATTAATTTAATATTAATCTAAATTTTAAAATAAATATTTACTAGCGTGATGAGAGTTAGTAATTATATATTGAATATGACTAGATGAGTAAAGTAATATATGAGATTGAATTTATTAAAATTTTTGTGAGTAAATAATACGACAATCATAGAAATTAAGTCGGGACACGCATGTGTCATGTTGGGACTAAATTAATGGAATAAAAAGTGAATTAACTTTAAGTCATCCATATGGTCATTTTGAGTGCGCCAATGCGCCCGAAAGGGTTAAGATAGTCAGAAAAGTGTACCTGGGAGTTTAGTTTGGGTCTCGAAACGTTTTTAGGCCTAACCGGTAACCCGAGAGGGCATTTTGGTAAATTTCAATTTTAGGCCTTAATTATGGACGAAAATTGAAGTGTTATATCTGATGAGAGTTAGAGTCCTCGAGGTTTAGAAACATTGGAGTTGCAGAGAGGCTAAGAAAAAAGAGAAGAGAGAAGGCTTCCAAGGAGGAGAGCCACCAACCCTACACCACTCTCACCATTTTCACCACCAACGCGTAGATTGCAAGAAGGGGATCATTCCTATACCACTTTAATTCGTCGGATCAGACCTTTGATTTCTAGGCAAGTATCTAACTTGTTGTTCTTTATTTGATAACACATCCACGCTAGTGTAAGAGATAATGATTTTTGTGTCTCATGAGAATATATTGTTGTTTGGGAGATTATTATTGCAATTTGGAGTAGAAACCATGTTAGGATGAACATCTTGTTATATGTAGAATATTAACCCCATAATTTGATGCCCAGTAGAGATAAAGGACTGATCACCCGGTATTTAATTAGGTGGGGTGTCACAATAGTATTACCAGTTCCAACTCGTTCAGTAAGAGCGTCAAGATGGGTTATGGTTTGTGAAAATACGTCACACTTCTAGTTGATGTATTAGTCTTGAAAATTCATAGTGACGACCGTGTCCTTAAATAGGGATGAAACAACCCATCTTGATGATCCTCTTTTTCTTCATTTTTATTTTTAACTTTTCCTAAGTTAATTCCAATATGGAAGAAACCAAGCCTCTTGGTCCAATGGTATATGGTTTCCACTGGGAATGTCTTGGGGGTGGATTGGGTTTGATCCGCAGTTCGATCCACAGAATTATCAAAATAATGATTGGCCAGTGAAATTCATGAACCGCGAATGGAGATTAGTCGAGGTGCGCATAAGCTGGCATGGACACCTCATGGTATGCTACAAAAAAAATGGAAGACCATTAATACTTGTATTTTTTTCAAAGCGTTGAAGCCTTTCAAGAATCGTCTAATAGAGTTGCCTAATTGGCCAAATGCAATGACACATTGCAAAATTGAGCCAATTTGATAATGAATCGGCTCTTTATGAGATAAAATAAGATCTTTGGTCTCACCGACCAACTAAAGTACATGTCAAGCTATAAGGGGGACATACACAAGAAGAATGAGGCCCCTAATCTTTCTTATTACATGGTTGGCTCCAAAATGATTGCTATATAAATTAAGGGTTATTTTTTTTATAAACCCATGTTTCCTTTCAACAACCCCACAAATCTATTTCATTTATTAAAATAAAAAAAACATATAAAAGTACATGGCTATCCCTGTTAACAACCCCCAACTATTTTAAATCTAAAAACTCTCCCCGTGTACTGATAAATCAGGCTTATCTGACATTTACCATAATAACATCAACTGTACACATAACGGATACCTATGTAAGAAAAAAAAATAAGCCAACCCCAATCAAAAGCAAGGAAGATACTGTGTCTTTTCTTGTTTCTTCCATCTATAATACAAACTCCAAATTTGTACCAAGCAATCAGGAATACGAAGGATTATCCAGAAGCTATCCCACATAATCTTACCTTCTGCTTGTTCACGTTATATTGCAGTCTTGCCTTGTGGATGAAGTAGGATCTTTGAAAAGTTACCCACAAAAGTATGTATATATATATATATGTATATATATATATATATATATATATATATATACAGAGAGAGAGAGAGAGAGAGAGAGAGAGAGAGAGAATGTGTGTGTATAGGTGGGTTAGAAACCATAGTCGTCGGTGCTTTGATGACCGAATATGGCTTCTTTGATGAGAGAGAAAAAGGAAACTTCTGAATTTGGGTTTTCTTTTATGAGAGAGAATAAGAAAAATGAGGGTTTTGTTGGAGTATTTTGGGGTATTATCTGAAATTGATTTTAGTATGCGAATATGTCCACTTTTCATTTTTCGTTTAAAACCCGATTGTGTAGGGGGCTGCAGCATGAAACAAATGGTTCATATAAAAATACCCATAAACTAATGGCCTATAGTGGGGTAAAAATTGTGCCCTCCCATCTCTCATATTATAATTTGATGTCTTTCAACAATATTTGAATGGAAGAAATTATGAGGGTATATTCCTGAGGGTAATAAGGTCTACAAGGAACATGCCTTCTTATTTGTCCCAAAATTTAAGGAGTATATATAAGGATAAGTTTCCAATCAAGTCAATTAGTTTGTAATTGGCTTAATTTCAGAAAAAAAACATTTGAATTATAGTTTAGATTTTGTATTGTTGATCTCGTAAGCCTATGACATGCTTGATGAAGATGTAGTGCACAAGCTTCAAAGTTGGATACATATCATGCCGTGTTTCATACTAGTTGTATTTATATTTGTCGAGGATCTCATAGGGTATGGATGCATTCTGAATATGGTCCTTGGATATTTTTGAGCAAAAATTATTTAGAACTGTTTTTAAAATTATTTTTGAAGAAAATATTTTTTTTTGTTTCTGAGTTTGTTAGAACGACTTGCATACCTTGTTGGAATGAAATAGACATTTCATTCGAATGAAGTTGTAACCTCATTAGAAATGAACTTGGAAACTTGTTGGAACGAGCATCTATCGAACATAAAAAAAGGATTTTATGTCGTCAAAATGAATTTCGCTAGAAGCTCATTCGATGTTTGTTAGGACAAAAAAGGCTTCTCATTCGAATGAACTTTGTTCTCGTTAGAACGAAAATGCCTTCTTCTTTGAATGAACTATGCAATATCATTCTAACAAGTTTGTCACCTCAAGATTCATTTTTTTTACTATTTAAGGCGTGTTGGACATGAATTTGAAAGAACTTTTGGCAAAAATCAACTTCCTACACGTTTATTAAAGTTCCAAAACCCTTGTTTCACCATTTGTATTTAAAAATCCAAGTTTTCATATTCATATGCTTTGAGATCTTTAATTTGGTCACTAAAGTTTGTTTTTCATCATCTTGTGTTGAGAACTTATTTCATGCGGTTGACTCCGTACTAGTTTGTTGTGTTGCGGAGAAGAAGTGATGATTCCATGTTCTGATTCTGTAGACGGTTGTTGAGACTCATCAATGGATATCGAGGTGTGCATGGATTTGTGCATTGTGGAAGCCTATATTGCACTATCGAGGAGAGGTTGAAGATAAAAGAGCATCAATGACTGCGGGAAAGACGAGTCATTAAGTGAGTTTACTATCTAGTCTTAGTAAAATATTATCATAGTGATCTATTTGGCTAGGTCGTCTTAGGTTTTTCCCTTTGTGATTTTTCTCATACATCGACATGTTTTGGATGATTTATTTATTTTATCTGCTTATCACCTAGATGCATGTTTTAGGTTAAAAAGATAAAATTAGATAAATCGAGTTTTCATAACAAAGATTTGAAATTGGTGTAAAAGTTTTATTGGGTTTAATTTGTTTAAAGTTTTGATCTTTAAATTAAAAATCTAAAAATAGATTTTTTGTTTGCAATACCATCCTTGCTTAAGCAACTTATAGGGGCATTCTCAAATTTGTATCATAGAAGGTTACACTAATTTATTATGTGATCTAGGTTTTGTGGGCTAGAACATCTACTTATTGTGTTTTGATCTCATGGTTTAAGCCTAAATTTTGGCTGATTTGATGGTATTAGAACTCCGATGTTTGATGGTTCAAACTATGCATACTGAAAAATGTGTATAAATTCAACACTTAAGGCTATAAATGAGCGGGTGTGGTAAGCAATTTTAAATGGTTGGACTCCACTTACTACCTTTGTCAAAGAGAATAGGATACCCAAACCCGTGGCCAAGCATAGGTTAGTAAATTATAATTCAGTGGTTTAAATACTATGTTTTCTTCTGTCACCCCGAAAGAGTTTCGTTGTGTTATGGCATGTTAGACGTCAAAAGAGACTTGGGGAATACTCTAAATCACACATAAAGGAATGAGTGTTGTGAAATCTTCTAAACACCAAAACCTCACCACTCAGTTTGAAACCATTAAGATGTTGGAAAGTGAGACCTTTGATCAGTTTTAAGCTAGAATTTCTGGCATAGTTAATTCATATTTTAACATGGGAGAGAAGATACCCAAAAATCGAGTAATCAAAAAAATCTTAAGGTCGTTGCCTAAAATATTTAATTCAAAAGTGACGATTTTGAATTCTTTGGTTACTTTAGATTCTATGAAACTTAAAGAGCTTATAGATGACTTACAAAATTATACTGCCATGCTTTCCTCTAAGACTGGGAAGAAGAAGGATAAATGCATTGCTTTTAAAGTTCATAAGGAGGAAACACCTATTTTGGATGATGAGTCTGAGGATATGGCCTTGATAGTAAAGAAATTCAAGAAATTTCTCAAGTTTCAAAATAAATTGAAAGATGCAAATTTTTTTGAGAAAAACATGTATAATAAGGTCGACCACTTCCCTGAGAATCATAGTGAGAAATTTAAAAGGAATTAGTTGAATGGGTGTTATGGTTGTGAGGGTTATGTCCACAGGGTAGCTGAGTGCCCCACTAAACTAAGAAATGAGGGTAAGAAACGGAAGGTGTATAATGCCAACCATAGTGATAGTGACCTGAAAGAGGGATCTGATTCCCCCATTGAACGCAACTACATAGATTTCATGGCTAGTCATGTGAGCATTGATGAGAAATATTACCTTGAAGATATTTCTTAATATGGCACTTCCGAGGCCATAGTTTATGGATCCCAAGTGAGCGATGGTAGAATGGGTGGAGATGAGAAAGGGGTGATGAAGAAGAGAAGGAGGATAGTGAAATCCAAGTTGTCTTCTGTGAGTTGTATGTGGAAACATTGAAAGTGAAGAAGACTAACTTGAAGCTGGTAGTTAGGTTGAAAGAGCATGTTATAGGAAATGATTATAGTGTTTTAATTGAGGATTTTAGGTCACGTGAGAGGACTCTTCGAGAGAAGATAGAATATATTGAGGGTGAGATGGATAAACTTCGAGGTTTGATGGAGGCTATGGAGAAAGAGATTCTAGAGTTTGAGGAGTCTAGGCATTTAATTGAGTCTCTAATATTTGATCTTAGATAGAGTTTGAGAGACTTGAGTCATGTTAAATTTAATTTGGAATCTAGGTCAGAAAAGTTGGATAAGATGTTAGGCATCATCCAAATCAAAGAAGATAAGTGTAGAATTAGATTTGATAGTCATAGTGATTCTGCTACCCAAGTCAAGACCATGCGTTTAAGAAAGTCGATTAGGAGTGTTAATAAAGGTCAACCCTTAGGTAACACCCCTCATCGTGTTTACATTCACTTATTGCGGTAGGAATGGTCACCTTAGGAGGCTATTCTATATTTTTCAAACTGTTCCTAAAAAGTATAATAATAGAGTCACCAAGGTTTTGTCAAAACCTG
Organism: Sambucus nigra; assembly: GCA_949130495.1. Lineage (NCBI taxonomy): Eukaryota > Viridiplantae > Streptophyta > Magnoliopsida > Dipsacales > Adoxaceae > Sambucus > Sambucus nigra. The sequence goes on from OX422219.1 coordinate 136,489,760, forward strand.
AGAGCATCACATTACACCTATATGGGTTAGGAAATCGGATTTGGAGGCTTTACATATTACACTTATTGATTCTCATTTGCATGCACATGATACTTCCCATGTTATAACTAAAGGTTGATTGTGTTTGTATGTTTGGATACACTAGATTTTATGCTTCATAATATATATGTTTTCTAGTTATATGTTTGTTTGAGTCTTATATAATTTAATTTTTCATTTATTGAGTCATATTGAAAAATGCAAAACGATTTTATTTGTATTTTGAGTTAGTTTGTTTTCAAACTGGTATTTTTTTTATAATTTAAAACTCAAAAATATTTTAGTTTTGTGTATTCTAGTTTTACACATTTTGTATGGCATATTAGTGTGTTTGAATCTAATTCATTCCGTGTTAATCATGTGACTAGGGCATTTGGTTATCATTTTTAATACTTAGATTATTCTTAATCGTGATTGCATGGAGTATTTTCGATTCTGATTCTCTTAATGGATTCGCTTAATATATGCCTTCGTATATACATGCACGAGCCCATCACGATCGGCTGTGGTTTTCCATCTTTCGAGATTTTTGGGCAAGGTCTTATGTTAAAGGCAAAGGGTTGTGTGGCATTAGTAGCATTGTTGGGTGCGGTGTTGTTCGGTAGCTTAATATTTTTGAAATGTCATGGGCATTATACGTTGGGTTAGACATAGAATTTCTGAGTAGCGTAGTGAGTTTACAAAAGGGGAAGGCATAGGCACATGTATTGGACTTCTTGAGTGGTTAGCCGACTGATTGTAATGTCACCTTTGTGATTTATGAGCGGTATCCCAGCATCTGTAGTAATCACGATGAGTGGCATTGTATTGTTTGCATTTCAGAACATTTTTGTAAAATTTTGACGATAGGAATAGGTTGTCCTTATGTGTTCCCAATGTAGGAAGTGGCAATTAAGAAACATGGTGCAAAGGGGGTAAGTGCGGTTTGAGCATCACGATCTTTTCAAATGTTCTGACGTCGATAAACATAATTATCATTTAACTCATATGAGGATATATTACCTCAAAATATTACAAGGTATACAATAGTTAGCATTGTGGCAACATGATATAGGCTTATTTTTAGCAATGATCTTGGACATTGGTTGCTCGTTCTCTAAGGTAAATGGTGATTTAGATACGTTTAGTCAATTTGATCCTTGAGGATCAAGTCTAGGTGCATTGTGTTTACAATGGTTGAGATATAAAATTTCACGTATCACCAAAGGAAAGTCTTTGGTGATTTGGTGGTTATATATTAAACATTTATGTCCACCAAGATGAAAAGGGTAGGCATCTTTTCTAAGGAGGAAGGTCCAATGCTTTTATCCTACTAATGATCTAAAGCTAATAGTTTTTTTATAATCTTGGTGATTTCATTATTCATCCTCATTGTAGGGTGACATTTTAAGCCAGGGTACATGGCCAAACAAGGACTACATTATTTCATAATAAGAAAACTCATAGGTATTTCTAGTTACCTGTGGCATTGACTCCACAATAAGAAATATATCATTCCATTCATTGTTTACGTGCAAAAATTCCTCGGGTTTTGGGATTCGATGCTCAAATTGTTCGTCAGACATTAGTTGTCTTTCACATGTTTCCTATGGTTTGGAATGGTTACCCATTGGCTATCAATATATGACTCGGTTCTACTCACTATTAGTTCGAGTTAGGCTTGTAATGACTGATGCATCACGGTAACTAAGAGCATTTTTCAAAGTGATCATTCCTTTGAATTTTCTTGAGCATCTTTAAGTGTGCATGCATATGGCATGGTGAATAAAGTTTTGCAAGGAAAGTTGAAATTTTTTTGCCTGGGTCATCTCACTATTTTCAGTCTAGTAGTCCATTGTATGTGATTGATAGGGTATGATTAAGGTCGTGGGTAAATAGGTTCAAAATTTAACGTTTAATTCGATAATATTAAACGGTTTTAACTCTAGGTAGTGGAAACAAGGTCATCAAAAGGTTTAACTTCTCTTGGTTACTTATCCAAGGAAACATCGTGTATGATATCATTGAGTGTGTTCACGTGTCGCACGGGTTCTTATAGCTTACTAATGTGTGATATGTAGATTATGATGTCTAGGTCAATACTAGGTGTGTATGGGTACTATATAGGAAATAACATAATTGCATAAGTGATGAAATTTTTGGAAGTTTATGCAATCACCAAAAACTATCAAACATATTGATAACCCAATAAACGATCGAGTGATGAGCCTATTATATTTGGTCAGACCTAGCATTGACTTTTGGGGATACCTTAAATGTAGGATTTTGAATGATTTTGTCAAATGGGAAATATGAGATTAAAGGTGGATTGTATATTGATGCGCGACATGGATGATTCAACGAAAATGATTTTGATGACAACTCTTGAAGGTGATACCCGCGAGTTAGGAAGCACCAAGACTAATTATACTTAATTTGGACATTATGTTGGTTGATATCTATGGATGAATGAATTAAATTTTGAGGGGGAAATTTTTTAAGGAGGGAAGAATGTAACACCCCAGATTCTTGAACATATTATTTACGTGGCACATTATGATATTTTTACGCAAGATTTTATAAGATATTTATTTGCATGGATTTTCATGATGATTGCGAGTATTAAACGTGTGTTGCATTAGCATGTATGGCATTGCATGACGCTCACATGGATTTGCATGCAAAGAATAATGACACTTTTACATAAGCTTAAGACGGGGGAATACTTTAATATATATTAAATAGTAAGTACTAATTAATGGACAAGTTTTTACAAATTTTCATAAATAAAATGGATATTTTATTTAAAGACTAATTATTGAGCAAAAAGGTTACTTTGTGTTTGAGGTACCAATATTATTTGGATAAATTATATTTTGTGGTATTTTACATAAAGCGCGTCTTTTTATGCATACCTTAGATTTTATATGAATTATACAATGTGTTTTCTAGATTGAAGATGATTTCACTTTTGCATAGAAAATCAACATGTTTCCAAGCATCAACGAAAATAATTACTTCCTTGTCCGTTTCACCTTATTTTAAAATTAGTGCCTCTTCATTAAGGAATTTAGCCAAGTTCAAAGTTGTTAAATAAAGAATCATTTGATGTTGCCAACATGTGAAATCAGTCCTTTTGAACTTTTTCGGGTTTTTCACCATATCCAACATTAGTCGGTACAACTGCAACGGGTAATGCAGAAGTAGACGTCATTTATGTTTTAAACAAAAATAAATATGTATTTTAACATGATATATGAGTGGATAATTGTATTAATATAATTATACAATTTTTATCAAATGACAATTTGCTGATAATTCACAAAAAACAGTACTAAACTATTTTTCTGAATAATAGAAATAACATGCAATGTATATAAATAAATTTTATAAACATGCAACTATTAGATTATATATTCTAATTATATAGAACAGTTTTCTTTCACAAAAATATGTATTGAATGAACAAATAATAATTTTTGGAACACAAGAAATTAATTTCGTAACATAGAAATTATTATAAAAATATTTCTGTAATTAATTAACACAAAAACTCATTATGGAAAATTTATAACCGAAAAAATATCGTCTTAAGATGGTCATCCAAAATGATTTTTTAAATTTATTTATAGAATATATAAACAGTAATTAAGAAGTGCATAATAATCTGAAATAGATAGAAACTCACAGTGACAATAAATACAGAATATTGATTGAGACAAGTGTTAAACACTCATACCTTAAGATAATATTTTCCCCGCTCTGGTGCTCTATGGACTCTTTGGCAAATGTCTTCTAGGATACAACAATCACACTTACGACAACAACACTTTAAATTCCAAGCCACTTATGAATCAATAATGAAGAACTCTTTTTTATGGACTGAAAACAAGATAGACATTGTAATAATTTTTTCTATCTTTTTCAATAACCCCTTCAATGAATGACCAGACCAGTTATTTGTACTAAATAAGTGGTGTTAAAATTCAGTTAAAACATGTATGACTGTTCAGAAATAATAAAACGGAATTAATTATGGGCAAAAAAACAAAATAAAACTACAAAAATTGGACTAAAAAATAAATAAAATTGGCACAAAAAGTTTATGGTCGATACGAATCCCAAGGCCCAAGGCCTACGAGAACGAGCACGAGCCGAACCGGACTGGGTCGGGTCCGATGGGCGACGACGGATCGCATCGCGCGTGTGGGCTTGGAAGTCAACCTAAGACCATATAAGTCCTCCCTCCTTCAAAGATTTGGGATACCCCAAGGGCACGAAGAATTTAAGTCAAAATGGGTTATACTATACTACAACCATTTTTCACATTCTTCTTATGTGTGACAAGAGCTTTTAACTTAATACTTCAACCAAATTCCATGTTCCAAGTGGATACTTTGGGATACAATTTCTCATTCATTAATTTATGTTTTTACACATGTGAGTATACCTCATTATACTCCTCGTGGAGGAGAATGCGTCATCACTTTGAACCATCTCGAAAGAATTGTAGGTCCCGTATTAAATTGATCCTAAAGGTAACCAAAATATGATTTTGTCAACTTAATTAAAACCCATAAAATACCATTAATTCTAATAATCTCCCACATGAAAGAAAATTTATTGGATCAATATAAAAAACTATGCAAACACTAAGAGAGATCTATTGAAAAAATCCTACATCGAGAGAGATAGCTTTTGGCCATGAATCTTTCTTAGTGAGAGACTATCGGATTTACTTACTTATCAGTGAGCGCGGTGTCTTGAACCGTTCAGTGTTTTGTATAAATCAAATCAGTAGACTTCACACATTAATTTTTGGAACAAAGTTTTTTCTTTCGATTGTGTTCATTTTGGCCCTGAATATTTCCTAGTTTCATGAGCGCTTTAGAGAATTTTAGCCTTACAAAGTTCTCATAGAATCAACCCCTTCACACTCACAAAGGTGACTTCCCATTAAGATCATCCTACTCTACCGCACTTGAATTTTCAAATTATAAGATTCATTAAAATCTAAGCTTATCTTTACTTACCTTGTAGGCAACGCCGTTTTATTATTGCAATAGGTTTGGGTTTCAAACTCATTAGTGCTCTCTTCAAAGAGTCGGTCAAGATTTGTTTGTCCCTTTGAACCTAGATCTTGGGATCTCCAGAATGCCAGGTAGGGTTCCCATTAGGACAAATATTTATCTTATAGGCTTTAATCTCACTCCCCTCGATAAATTATACACTTGCTCTCTATTTAACCCTTTAGTTAACGGATTCGCTATATTGTCCTTAGACTTAATATAATCAATGAAAATTATTCCATTACAGATAAGTGATTTAACATCATTATGTCTTCGATGTATATGTCAAGACTTGCCATTGTACATATGACTCTGAGCTCTGTTAATTACTGATTGATAATCACAATGTATACAAATTACAGGCACGGGTTTTGGCCACATTGGAATATCCTCTAAAAAGTTTTGAAGCCATTCTACTTCTTCTTCATCTTTATCTAAAGTTATAAATTTATATTCCTTAGTGGACCTAGTAATGGAAGTCTATTTTGAGGATTTTTAAGATACCGAAACACTACCGAATGTAAATACATATCCAATTGTGGATTAATAATCCTTTAAATCATATATTCAATTAGCATCGTTGCATCCTTCAAGTATAATGGATATCTAGTGTAGTGAAATCCATTATTAAGAGTATATATTTGATATCTAAGAAACCTTATTATGACTTTCTAATGATTTTCACCTGGATTACTTATATACTGACTCAATTTGCTAACTGAGTAAGAAATATCTGAATGAGTGGAGTTCATGACATACATTAAACTGCCTATGATATAAGAGTATTCCAATTGAGATATATCATTTTCAGTATTTTTATATAAATCAAGATTTGGGTCAATAGGTGTTTTAGCAAAGCTATCACTACCTTTATTGAATTATCGAGTATCTTCTCAATATAATAAGATTGAGACAAGACAAGTCCTTCAGATGTTTTAGAAATTTTAATTCCTAATATAACATCATCAATACCCATATCTTTCATGTTAAATTTACTAGAAAATATTTTCTTAGTAGATTTAATGATATCTTTATTATTTTCAATAATAAGCTTATCATCTACATAGAGACAAATAATAACGTAACCATTTTTAGTGCTTTTAATGTAAATACATTTATCACACTCCTTTATTTTAAGTCCATTTGATACCATTACATTGTCAAATTTCTCATGTCATTTTTTAGGTGCTTGTTTTAATCCATAAAGGGATTTACCAAGATTGCACATTTTTCTTTTCTTTTTTTTTGGAACTTTAAACCCTTCTAGTTGTTCCATGTATATCTGTTCATTTAATTCGCCATTTAAGAAGGAAGTTTTTATATCCATTTGATGTATCTTAAGATTATGTAATTCTACAACAATTATTAACATTCAAATGGATGTTATTCTTGTAAAAAGTGAGAAAGCGTCAAAGTAATCCAATCATTCCTTTTTTCTATAGTCTTTAGCTACAAGTTTAGTTTTGTATTTTTCAATTGATCCATCAACTTTTAATTTTCTCTTGAATATCCAATTGCATCCAAGAGGTTTACTTCCTGGTGGGCGGTTAACCAATTCCCATATATGGTTTTGCATGATGCATTCAATTTCACTATTAACAACCTCTTTCCGAAAAGGAACTTCTGGAGTTGGCATTGCTTCTATGAAGTTACTAGGATCACTTTCTAACATATACATTAGAAAATATGGACCAAAAAACTTTAAAGTCTTTGTCCTTTTGCTCTATTTAGATTTGAGGTCATCATGTTTCTCAATATATTCATTTTTTACATTCTCTTGATGACTACTAGATGCAGTATTGTAAGATCATTTATAAGAACTTGAATCAATAACTTTATTATTATTGGGAAACATATCTTTGAAGAAATATGCATTTTTAGATTCAATAATAGTATTTACGTGTATGCGAGGAATCTCAGATTTATGTACAAGAAATTAATATGCACTACTATTAATTGCATAACCAATGAATGTGCAATCAACATTTTTTGGTCCTATTTTAATCCTGTTAGGATCAGGAACCACCACCTTTGCAAGATACTCCCACACATTGAGGCATTTGTAGGAAGGTGTTCAACCTTTTCACAATTCATATTGTGTCTTATGTGTTATCTTATGAGGCATTTTATTAAGAGGGTAGTTTACAAAGAGCAAAGCTTCCGCCCACAAGTTCTGAGGTAAACTCGAACTTATCAACATAGCATTCATCATCTCTTTTAAAGTTTGGTTTTTGCGTTTCACAATCCCATTAGATTGACGTGAGTAAGGAGCGGTATTTTGATAAATAATTTCGTGTTTTGAACAAAATTGTTCAAAATGGAAATTATATTCACCTCCTTTATCACTCCTAACTACTTTAATCTTTTGGATAAGTTGATTCTCAATTTCAGTTTTATAATGTTTGAAAATATTTACCGCCTCATCCTTGCTTGTAAGCAAGTACACATAATAATATCTTATGCAAGCATCAATAAAAGTAATAAAATACTTTTTCCCACCTCTTGTTTGTACAAATTTTAAATTATGTATACCACTTTGAATTAACTCAAGGGGGTTTATACTTCTTTCAATAGTTTTAAAAGGAGTTTTAGTTAACCTTGATTCCACATAGGTTTCACACTTGTGATTTGAGCCAACATTAAATTTTGGTATTAAGTCTAAATTAATTAATCTATGAATAGTATCATAATTAACATGACCTAATCTGCCATGCCATGCATTACAAGAGTTAAGAAAATAGGCAAAAGTTGCATTCTTCTTCTTCTTCTTCTTCTTCTTCTTCTTCTTCTTCTTCTTATTATTATTATTATTATTATTATTATTATTATTATTATTATTATTATTATTATTATTATTATTAGCCATTACTATCATTACATCGAGTTTTAAGAGCTCATCCCTCAAATATCCTTTCCCCACATACATACCACTCTTAGTGAGTACAAATTTGTCAGATTCAAATACAAGTTTTAATTCCTTCTTACTAAGTAGTGGTTCTGAATCCAAGTTCTTTCGAATATTTGGACATGAAGAACGTCATTGAGATTAAGTTCCTTTCCCTAAGTCATCTTGAGTATAACTTTTCCTTTTCCTTCAACCATTAAAGTAGAAGAATTTTCCATGAAAAGTTTTTCCTCGTGATTAGAGTGTCGATAGGAAGTAAACATATTCGTGTCAGAATATATGTGACGAGTGGCCCCAGTGTCCACCCACCATTCCCTAATGTTTCCCACCATGTTGACTTCAAAAATCATGGCTGAAAAGCTCAAATCATTAATATACTCAGAAAGGTTCCCACTTTTAGTGACATTGGCTTGTGCTGACTTATTTTTCTTATTCCCATGATTTTTTTATTACGACAATCTTTATCACAATGTCCTGACTTTTCACACACAAAGCATTTTCCATCAAACTTTTGACAGATTCAACATTTTGGCCCTTTGTTTGGACCACCTTGGTTCACACACTTCCTTTTCTTTTTCTTGTTACTTTTTCCTTCTTCCACAACATGTACTTTGGATTGCATAGAATTTTTAGTTTTCTTTTTGGATACTCGATTATCCTCTTCGATCCTTAATCTCATAATCAAGTCCTCAATCCCCATTTCTTTATCTTTATGTTTCAAATAATTTTTAAAGTCTTTCCAAGATGGTGGCAATTTTTCAATCATTGCAGCCACTTGGAATTACTTACTCAATTCTGTTTTTTCAGAAAAAGATAAATCAATTAGAGCTTTTGCACCTGATTAATGACAGTCCTTGAATCAATCACTTTAAAATCCACGAATCTATCGACAATAAATTTCTTAATTCTGGCATCTTCTGTTTTATATTCTTTTATCCAAAGACTCCCACACCACTTTAGCGTTTTTAAGAGGGCTATACACATTATATAATGTATTTTTCAGATTCCTGAGGATATAATTTTTGCATAGAAAATTAACATATTTCCATGCATCCACAACAACAATTACTTGCTTGTTAGTTTCACCTTCTTTTATAGTTGGTTCTTTACTAAGGAATTCAGCCAAGTTCAAATTTATCAAATAAAACAACATTTGATGTTGCCAACGTTTTCAAATAAGTCCCTTTGAACTTTTAGGGGTTTTCACCATGTTCAATATTAGTTGGTACAACCGCTGCGGCCAATGCAGAAGTAGATGTCATTTATATTTTAAACATAAATAAATATGTATTTTAACAGGATAAATGAGTGGATAATTAAATAACAATTTCCTGATAATTCACAGAAAATAGTAATAAACTATTTTTCTGAATAATAAAACTAACATGCAATGTATATAATTAAATTTTATAAACATCCAACTATTAGATTATATTTTCTAATTGTACAAAATATTTTTCTTTCACAAAAAACATATATTGAATGTAAAAATAATAATTTTTGAAACAAAAAAAATTAATTTCGTAACACAGAGATCATTATAAAAATATTTCTGTAATTAATTAACACAAAAAATCATTATGAAAAATTTATAACAGAAAAAAATATTGTAACAAAATTATTTTTTAATTTATTGATAGAATATATAAATAGTAATTAATAAATGCATAATAATATCAAATAGATAGAAACTCACAGTGACAATAAATATAAAATATTGATTGTGGCAAGTGTTAAATACTTTGACCATAAGATGACATTTTCTCTACACTGGTGATCTATGGACTCTATGGTAAACGTCTCTCAGGATATAATAATCACACTTGCAATAGTACCACTTCAAATCGCAAGATACTAGCGAGCCAAAAATAAAGAACATTTTTTTATAGATTCAAACGAGACACACTAGATATATTTTTCAATCTTTTTTAACAACCCTTTAAATGAATGACCAGACCACTTATTTATCCTAAATAAGTGACGGTTAATCCCAACAGTCACAACTGTTGGGATTAAATATTCGAAATATCTTAAACACTTATTTATGTCTTTTCTTTTCTAGGATTGGGTGGGTAGATATGAAAACGTTTTGTATAGAAAACTCTAGGATTCTTTTTACCTTAGTATGTCATTTAATGTACTCAAGGATTTTGTCAAAATTAGTCCAATGGGAGAGATTGAAGGTACCTATATAGAACACTCTTAGGGTTAGGGTTTTTATAATGTTTAGCTATATAGACCTTCATCTAGTTGGACTAAAATTTTGACAAGACAATATATGTACCTATGTTGTGTCTAGACTACCAATGTTTATGCTCTGTTCAGTCTACAACATCTCTCAAAGTTCAGCTCAAATTTCTTCACAAGAAAATGTAGTCTCTCAAACTTTGCACAACTATGGCTCATAGGAATATTTTTAAGTCACATAGCCACACATTGAATTTCATACCGTCATTTCTTATGCTTTGTGTTTGTATGTTTAAAGAGGATTTTTAAATATTTTTAAAACATATAAATCAAATGATTTCTTAAATTTAAACTAGTTGTGTCAATTAATTTTAAATTACCAAGAATAACGGTAAATTCTTAAGAAAAATATTTTTGCATGTAAAACCATTACAATTTTTTTTTTGAATTTTTCCATATTTTTTAGGAATTTTTCTAATTTAATTTTATTTTAAAATGATTTCAAAAATATTTAAAATTCTAAATTAAACATTTGTTTTATTTGTGGTTTATTTTAATTGAGTATAAGTTGTGTTATACGCATGTTATACATGTTTTATATGTCGTATAATACACAACTTTTACACGTTCTATGCAGAACAATCGAGAAGGCCACGTGTCGCAATCTTAACCTACTTGTTTGTGCTTCTTTAGGAATAGTTAGATCATTTTTATATCAACGACTGAGTTTATATGGTGGCAATCCGCATGCTATCCTTTTCTCCAATCAGCACACACCTCACCATTTATAAATTGACACCTTGGGTCTACATTTTAACTCGTTGAGGGAATTTGAGAGCTAACCAAAATTATGCCCAAATCAATTCAAGAGAGAGAAAATAGATAGATAGATTAATATATATATATATAATAATGCTCTTGTGCGGACTAGTCCGCATTTTAAGAATGCGGACCGAACATGTGTCATCTAGCGGTGCACCTAGAAATTATCGCCTAAATTTTAGGGACACTCTCTCTCTTTTCTGGGCTCACCGCCTGGTGACACATGTCCGGTCCGCATTCTTAAAATGCGGACTAGTCCGCACAAGAGCAGGACTGTATATATATATATATATATATATATATATATATAGAGAGAGAGAGAGAGAGCACACTTCACACACATAGTGTTCTTGATTCGATTTGATCTCACTTATAGATCAAATCTAAACACAAAACACTTATATTGTTTTGATTTTCTATTTTGTGTATGTGTTTGTTTGTTTGAAAATATTTTGAATCTTTCAAATCTTTTCAAAACTCTCCTATTAGGTCTTGTATTATATGTTATGAACATTTTGAAAAAGAACCCCTGTATTTCACTTCTGATTTGCAACGTTTCATCTATTCTCTATTGTTTAGATATGTCTTATGATCGTTCTTGTTGTGCTATTTGTGGTGTATTTTATTATATACTTTAGTTTGTATCTCGTAAGGCCTGGTATACCAAGAAATTGTTAGAGTGAATTTACCATAAAATGAGAACCCGAACACCCTAGAGTTCACATAATTTGTGTTTATGATCTGTCTTGTCAAGTTCCGTGCTAAATTGTTTCCGTGTTTGATTTTTGTGTTTAGTTACACAATACACATACTAATATACACTATTGTTATATAGATTTATTTTGATTTGTTAGATTTGCCTTAGATCTGATTCGTGTGAACATTTGAACACTATTTCACACACAATCACATCTGTGTGTATATTCTTGTTCATATATTTGCTTCTAAGTTGAGAATATTTTAAAACATTTTATTTTAAATCAAAATTAAGCAACTTTGGTTAAAATAAGTTCAAAATTAACATTGATTTAGAAGTTTAAACCTAAATTGAATAAGGACTTAATTTTTCAAAGAATATTACTTCTTGACTATCCTTATATGCCTTGATTGAACTGCATGTTTGAGTTGGCCTTAACTGAACCATATTTGAACCATCTTGACTTTCTTGACTGAGAACTGAGAACTGTGACTGATCAAGAACTGTTAAAACTCATAATCTCTATTATAATAAGGTTTTATATAAAAACCTAATTTGAATATGAGCTTTAAAAGACATAATAGGTTATTAGATTAAAGTCTTGTTTAATCTAAAACTATTTTTGAAAACAGTTTGATAAAATCCCTGTTTAACCTTGTGCTTAAACTGTTATAATATTTTTAGTCAAAAACTATTTAGTGTATACTCTATAATGCTTGATCTTAATTGTGCATGTTTTCTGTGCTTACTTGTTTTGCATAATCTTGAAGTTATGTTTCAGGAACTGTGTTCATATTCTGCATATCTGTCACACATAGTTCTGTTCACTCACATAATACACTATATACACTTAGGCACTAAAATACTTATGTAAATATCTTGCCAAGTCTGAGTGTTCAAAAGAATTAAAAAAGGGTTTTTTGAAATTTGTTTAAATCAAGACAGTTTAACTTAAAAGATAGATCATAAGACTTGATAAAGATATTTAGGAAACTGTTGCATATCATTCATTTGTATCATTTAAGTGTGTATGAGTCATATTAGTATAACTCACAACTAGGGGTGTGCAGAAAAACCGACGGAACCGCTGAACGGACAAAACCGAACCGAACCGATGAAATCGGGTTGGTTTTTTTACATGGTCGGGTCGGTTCGGTTTAAGCCGCCAAAAAACTGATATATTCGGTTTGGTTTTCGGTTTAAACCTTATAGGACCCGGTTATAATCGAACCGAACCGCTCTTATTATAAAATAATATATATATATATATATATATATATATATATATATAATATTTAAAATAAACTACACGGTCCACCACAATTTAGCCTTTAGGTTAAGAAAGACCCTACAAATCTTGCCACGCTGTAAACACTTTAGAGACTTTGTTTCATTTCTTTTCCTCACTCTCAACTCAAGTCGCCGCTCGCTCTCTCCCTCGCCCATCTCCGATGCGATCAGGTTCCAACACCGCCGATCAGATTCCGTTGAGGTCCGTTGAGGTTACAGCACGCGATCAAGGTCCGTTGAGGTCCGGTTCCACCGCCGCTCGCTCCCGTCTCCGGAGCGACCAGGTTCATCTCCGATCTGCAGCTTTTTTTCATTTTTTTTTCTTAAATCTATACATCTGTTCAGATGTATACCCATAGATTTTTTTCATGCTTTTTTTCTTATGTATACCGCCGATCTGTTCAGATGTATAACCATAGATTGATGTATAGATTTGTTCATATTAATTGATGTATACCGCCGATCTGTTTAGATGTATACCCATAGATTGATGTATAGATCTGTTCATATTAATTGATGTATAGATCTGTTCATATTAATTGATGTATACCCTGCCGATCTGTTCAGATGTATTAAGATCTGTTCTTGATATTTTTTTTATAAGAAAAAAAATATTACTGTTTTTTTTCAATATTAAGATCTATTCTTAATATTTTTTTATAAGATATGTTCATATTAATTGATGTATAGATCTGTTCATATTTTTTATAAGATTTGTTCATGCTTTTTATAAGATCTGTTCATATTAAGATATGTTCATAAGATCTGTTCATACTTTTTTTCATAATATTTTTTCATATTAAGATCTGTTCATGCTTTTTTTTATTTTTTTTCATGCTTATTTTTTTAGGTCAAAACATATTTACATCTTTTTTTTATTATTTCAGATCTGAAACTTTTCATTTTTTATTTTTTAAGACCTGTTCATAGTCTTAATATACATCTATTGAAACATACATTTTTTTTAAGATCTCTTCATAGTAGTAATATACATCGTATACTTGATCCTTTTCGTAGTTCAATGTTGCCTAGAACGGTGGAAGCCCTTATTTGCACACAAAATTGGATTCGTAATTCATCTACCCCGATTAGTCTTCGTGATGCTATGGATGAGATTGAGGAATTAGAGCAACTAGATTCGGGTAATTTTTTATATTTCAAAATATTATTTTATGTTTGAATATAGTTGATACTTTAAAGTTAAGTTGCTAATATTTTTATTATTTTATTTTTCAGAAATGTAGGGATGCCAAGAGAAAGAGAAAGATAGTGAAGCTTGAAGAATGCTTGGATGCTTGCTTTGCTTTGCTTGAAGAAATATAGTTGAAGAATGCTTGTTATGTTATGTGATGCACTATATTTTCATTTAGTTTGAACTATTTAGAAATGTTGAACATGTTATTATATTATGTTGAAATCAAGTTGAAAAGTGATTTAACATACTTTTGAACCATTTTCTAAATTTGTTGCATATAAATAAAATACTATTAGATGAATTTAGATGGAAAATTTTTATAACAAAATAAAAAATATTTAAAAAATCAGCCCTGTCAAAATCGGTTCGGTTTAACCGAACTGGCCCTGTCAAAAATCGATGGTTAAACCGAACCGGCCCTGTTAAGAACCGACCCTGTTCGGTTCGATTAACCGATACAGCGGTTCGATTTCGGTTCAAAAAATTCAAAAACCGATAAAGTCGGTTCGGTTCAAAAAATAGGTTCAAAACCGAACCGACCGACCCGTGCACAGCCCTACTCACAACACATACACTTCATTAGAATAAGTCACTTAGGCTTTGAGTTGATCCTATGCTTAAGGAATCTAGAGGGAAAAGCGAAGACGTGAAGAAAGACAACTGGCATGGACAAAGTGAAGCTGAGTTTTAGAAGAGCAACCAATGCAGAGTGGCTTGATATTAGGTAATATCTTTCTAACTAGTTTATTTTGTGTCTTGTATCATGCTTGTATAATCATTCCTATTTGATTCGTTTAGTGGAAGTAGTTTAGATTGATCCTTAAAAGGATCCGTGGTTTTTCCTAGGGGAGGGTTTTTTCCACGTAAAATAAATACTTGATTGTTGTACTTTTCTGTCTAAAAACCTCATGAAAAAGTAGATTAAAGAACTAAAAACTCGCTTAGTTAAATTGAAAGTGTTATTATCTGTTTAGCAACCTTGTATGGTCTTTCTTGAGTCCTCTATACAAACTCATAAGTATCTTGAGTATACTCAACTCCAATTACTTCAGCATAGCAATTTAAAAGCACACCATTCCCCGCTCAAGTGGTATGAGAGCTTGAGTTTTTAAAATATCATTTTCAAAAGACTCTTGTGAAACTCTTTTTACCCTATTTTAATGGAGGATACAAGTCAATTAATTAGTCTTGGTAACTTTAGCAATCCCCATATATTTTATGACTCTAACTTTCCCTACTAAAAAGTTCATCTGATAGCTTTTATTCATGGTACCTTAGGTGATGATGTTTGGGACTCAATAAGAAATGGTTATACACATCCCTCTGTACCTATAGAAGAAGGTAGTTCTACACTTAGAAAATTGAAGATTATTGAATTAAGTAATAAACAAAAGAAGATAAGCAATTTTAATAATAAAGGAAATAATGCAATCTTTGTGAGTGTTAGTGAAAATGAACTGAAGCGAATCTGTCACTATACTACTAGTAAAGAAGCTTGGGACACCTTAGTCATTGCACACAAAGGAGATGCTAGGGTAAAGAATGTAAAACCTAAATGCTTATTCAATAATACAATATGCTCGTTACGAAAGATAATGGGCCTTTTAATGATTTTTACATGCGCTTAACTGATGTAATAACCCAAATGCATATTAATGGAATTCTGTATACAAATAAGGAAATTTGTGCTAAAATACTTAGGTCTCTTAATCTTAGGTTTGATCATAAATGTTATATCATTGAGGAAATAAATGACCCTTCTCTCAATCCTAAATTCTTCAACTCTAAATTAAGAACTATGGAATTAGAATCTGCCTTTAGGAAGACTTTAACTAATTTTTCTAAAAAGGATTCTATTGGTAGTTCTAAGATTGCTTTTAAATCTGTTCATGCTGATAAAGATAAAAATAAAGTAGTTTAGATACAACCTAAGCTTGATATCGAGTCTGATGGGGAGGTTGACGATTTGGAAAAAATTGAGAGTAAACTTGCACTTATGACAACACAGTTTAAAAGACTTTTAAAAAGAAAAAAATAACAATGCAAAAAGACGAGTGCAAGCTGACTATTAATCAACCTAGTCCACTAGATCTCACAACAGAAACAATAAATAGACTATTAATTATGGTAGTAATAATAATAAATCTGATAAGTCTAAAATGGCATGTCACAATTGTGGTAAATTAGGCCACTTTATAGCTGATTGTACATCTTTACCATATCCCAAACAAAATAAATATCACAAGGCCCATTTAGCCAAAACTTGGGATGACTCTTCTGATTTCGAATCGAAAAATGACCAGGATACTACTGAATCAAAATGTCTTGCAGTTTCTGGGAATGTCCATGACTATTGTGGTAATATATATTTAATTGGTCTAACTGATTCTGATGAAGAAGAAGAGTATGATAAAATTCTTGATTTGATTAAATGTGCAAAATCCTTATTAGCTAGTGAACCATTTATGCATGCATTAACTTCTCCCTTAGATGTTAAACGTTCTATTTGTGTGAATGATATTGTTTCTGACTTGAATGAAGCACACCAACACTAAAATGAAGATGGATGATAATTTTATGGATATGATGATTATTCTGAAATGTATGTCAGAACTTTAAAAAATACGCAGGATTTATATATTTTGGTTATGTCACTTAGTGAGTGAGAATGAAAAATATTAATTGCCTCGGTGGTTTTAAAAAATTCCCCAATTTTAAACCAATTTTAGTCCATCCCTAAAATATGCAACTACGTGTCAAAACAAATTAAGTAGGCATGCGACACAAAATTCGGAAAAAGTCCCCGAAGGGCAAAACCTTTATTTCTAGAACTTTGACAAGTTTACAAGACCATTGAATTACATACTACCTGATAATCTCCCACAAGTGTAACGTACGGTGTCTTCGTCAAACCTTCAAAAGCATCGGCTAGAAATCAACAATGGTTCACACGCAGCTATACCACAAGGACATGTAGTCATAAACTTTGTAGAGACTCACTCTACAATAACATGCAGCTCTCAGTTGTAGAGATATCCCCAGAAAGGATGAAAAATAGTAGACCTGTCAATGGGTCGGTTTGGGTCGTGTACGGGTTACGGGTCAAAACAGCCTAATCCATACACGACCCGTTAACCCTAAAGGGTCTAATAATAATACCCAAACACGACCCGTTAATATTAACGGGTACACGACCCAAATCGTTAACACCCGTTAATATTAACGAATCATTTTGGGTCGAAATGGGTAACGGGTTGGGTGACCCTATAATACCCATTAGTCTTCAATAGTTTAATAATAATGGGTTTTAATTGTAATTTTTATTGGGTATAGATTGGGTGACCCTATAGCACCCGTTAGTCTTTAAAGATTTAGAAATAACGGGTTTTAATGGTTATTCTTATTGGGTACAGGTTGGGTGACCCTATAGTACCCGTTAGTATTAATGGGTAGAAACGGGTTAAAACGGATACAGGTAAATTTCCAAACCCGAACCGTTAGTGTTAACGGGTCTACCGTGTCAACCCATTAATGACCCAAACCCAATAAGGGTAGACCCATTAACTTATAATTTCGTGTCGGGTCGTGTTAACGGGTTATCGTGTATTTTGATAGGTCTAAAAAATAGCAAAGTATGTTCTTTGGGATCCAAAATAACTCACATAAAGATATCGGGATTCTGTGAATTGAAAAAAAGGGATTAGACCCTAAAAGAAGAAGCTAAATGGATTCTGCAGTTTCACAGTTTTCTGTCTTTCAAAAACTGTGGACTTCTTAACAAAAATGAAACCATTTAATGAGCTTTTATAGAAAAAACTAAGTCGAAAAAACTCGTTCGAATGAGATGATTAAAAATTATTTTTTTCTCATTTATCCTTTCAGTAAATGTACCTCCTTAAAATCTCCGAAAATATATTTTTTTGAAAAAAAAAACATTTCAAGCTCCGCTCCAACACTTAGAAAATATTTTGTGAAAAATATCCCAATACTCTATGTGCATTATTAAGGCACTCTAAAACGTAGCCTTACCAAAGTTAACCTTGTAGAGGCTGTTTGTTGAAGAACCTTGATTATTCGGATCCGTCTTGATGTGAATGTGATCTTGAACTTCTTCAACGGTGTAGTGGTATATGACATACAAATTGATAACGGATAAAAATGTCCTCTCCCCCTATGTCTATGCCTGTACAAAATAAAAACATCTGAATTATCAATCAAAATATGACCTATACAAATCTACCCTCCCATGAACCTAAAACTGAAAAAGTAAATGACAAGTCTTCAAACTTTTTCAATCTTCAACAAACTTAAAACATTCTATGTCATCATCAGGGTGTGCAATCTAAAAATCTTCAATAGTACCTACACACATGAGACAAAGCAAACACCTCGTGACGTATCGAGTTTGAAATAATAAACATAAAACATGTAAGTATAATCAAATCTCCCCATACTTAAACTCCCCCATAATATCATAATTCGTTCTCCCCCTTTTTATTTGTCCGAAATAAACAAGGAAAAGAATAAACCAAATAAATCAAATCAGAGTGTCACGATAAACAAAGCAAACAAATATGACAACGTGCTAAATGCATGATATGATTCAAAAACTTAACAAACTATTTTTGATTTTTCAATTTTTTATACAAAAGTGTTTAAACACACACCATGAATTCATACTAAGATAACCAAATCGTGGAAACGGTATGAATGGGTGTGAACAGATTTGATAGGAAATAAAATTCAATCACATCATATGTGCACGATGCATATTGTGTATTCCTAACGAATGAGCATCAAAATCGTCCTTAGGTGTAAAAGTGTTGAATTTAGATGACATCATCTTAAATCAAAATCAACAAATCAAAGTCTACATGATTTTCACACCAATAACGTCTAAAAAAATTTTAACGCTTTTTCAAGACTTTTTAAGGTTGTGCAAAGCCACTTTAATTCTCGAACCAAACTCCCTGATATATATTTTCTTTTTGAGGTGATCTAAATTCTCGGTGAATAAACCTAACGGCCCCTTTTTAGCATTAATTTCTTTTTATTTCCTTTAAATTTTTTCGGTCTCCTTTAAACCTCTTTGGACCTCGAATAATTAAAATATCTCAATTTTTAAGGTCTAATTAAATGGTGGCTTAATTGCAAAGGATATATGTGTACCTTTCATAGTCTTTCACCATTTTTTAAAAATTCACAGAAACTCACGGCAAACGGTTTAAAACATGGACACATTTTATTATCTTGTTTTATCGCATTTGGTTCGTTTTAATAGATAGAATTGAGATAAAAACACGTAACCAACATGTGATTCGACAAGAACAATATTCAAACAAATTCGTGATCGTGTGCATCAAAGGAAATAATGAGTTAAACATGTAGGTAATAACACTTAATTACATCTTAATGACTCCAAACACTATAAAGCACATGAATGACATGATTTATCGTCTTAAAACAGTATCAAATAGTCACATGGATAAATGGAATGAAAACGAAGCATTAGAGAAATACGAGCCATTACCATCACTACACAAACTACTCGAGTCTTTCAAATCATTTTTCTACTTTAAAATTTTAGACTCAAGAAAAGAATTAAACTCTTCCAAAGTTAGGAATTTCTTTTTCAAGTTATCAATTAAGCTTAACAGTTTATTTCGCTCATCCTCAGTTAAAACAAACTTATCCCTAAGAGTCTCTTCATGTGTCGTAAAATCATCGATTAATTTTTTATCCTCAATGGCACAAACATGAACCCTAGAATTTTTCAAGTCCTCCAATTATCTTTCTAAAACTAGGAATTTATCATCACTCTCCTTTTTGGCAACTTTTACAGAATCATAGTTAATACACAAATTACCAAAGTGTTCACGACAAATATCTCTTTGAGTTTGAAACATTTGCAAATATTCAAACTTATTTTTAAAAAGAGAATTTTCTTATTCCAAAATTTTAATTCTTTTGCAAAGTTTCAAATTCAAAAGAGTTAATTTTTCCACACGGTCGTGAAATTTATCAAACTCATCTCGACTAACAACATCAATAGTATGAGAATCCATCGAGAAAACAAATCAGGAGAGGAACACAAATAACCACAAAAAAAATTGCACTACTGGGTCTACACAGTAAATTAGTGCAACAGGCTCTGATACCAATTTGAGAATGTAAAATATTAATTGCCTTGGTGGTTTTCACAAATTCCCTAATTTTAAACCAATTTTAGTTCATCCCTAAAATATGCAACTACGTTTCAAAACAAATCAAGTAAGCATGCGATACAAAATTCAGGAAAAATCCCAGAAGGGCAAAACCTTTATTTCTAGAACTTTGACAAGTTTACAAGACCATTGACTTACATACAACCTGATAATCTCCCACAAGTGTAACGCATGGTGTCTTCGTCAAACCTTTGTCTAGAATTCATCAATGGTTCACACGCAGCTATACCACAAAGACACGCAGTCATATACTTCGTAGAGACTCACTCCACAATAGCACGCAACTCTCGGTTGTAGAGATCTCCCCACAAAGGATGAGCAATATCAAAGTATGTTCTTTGGGTTCCAAAACAACTCGCATAAAGATATCTGGATTTTGTGAATTGAAAACAAAAAAGGATTAAACCCTAAAATAAGAAGCCAAAAGGATTATGCAGTTTCATAATTTTCTGTCTTTCAAAATCTGTGGACTTCTTAACGAAAACGAAACCATTTAATGAGCTTTTATAGAAAAAACTAAGTCGGCAAAACTCGTTCGAATCAGATACAATGTCGTTCGAACCTGATGTGATGTCGTTCGAACTAGATGATTAAAAAATATTTTTTTTCTCGTTTATCCTTTCAGTAAATATACCACCTTAAAAACTCTGAAAATATTTTTTTTTGAAAAAAAACATTTAAAGCTCCGCTCCAACACTTAGAAAATATTTTGTGAAAAATATCCCAATACTCTAAGTGCATTATTAAGGTACTCTAAAACGTAACCTTACCAAAGTTAACCTTACGGAGGCTGTTTGTTGAAGAACCTTAATTATTCGGATTCATCTTGATGTGAATGTGATCTTGAACTTTTTCGACGGTGTAGAGGTATACGACATACAAATTAATAACAGACAAAAATGTCCATATAGTGAGACTCTAGAAAACTAATATAGGATGGTTAAACAAACTGAATTGGAGGTGACAGACATAAAATCTAACTTTGAAAAAGAAATGCTTGATTTTAAAAACTAAAAATATAAGTTTGAAATTGAAGTCTCTACTCTTAATGAAAATATATCTGTTTTTGAACAAAGATGTAAGGCTACACTAATTGAACTTCAAAAATTTAAAGAGATGTGTGCGAATACTTTTAAAAAGCTAAAAGAATGAGAAAAAAGAAAATTTTGACTTGGATAAACTTTTGGACTCTAAAAAATATGATTACAATACAAATATATTGGGTTATGAAGAATATTTTAAAAATAATCCTTTTATTAAACCCACTATTTTTGTCAGGGCTAGTTCCCAAATAAGACAAAATTTGAGTAGTTAATAACTAAGGCTTTTTGTATGTTGAGTTATTGTCTTCAAAGCTAAGCTGATAAAAATCAGTTGAATTACCTACAAAAAATTTTGAACAACTTGTATCGTGGTAGTATGGGTATCAATCCAACTTTAAAGAGTGACACATGCTAAAATGAGAAGATAGATGCAATTCACTTCCAATAATTTTCATTTATATTTTTTAAAATAATTTTCAAGAGATAATGAAACTAAGTAACTAAGTGACTAAAAATAAATGGACAACATCAAACACTAAAATTAGAGATAAAGTGAGGTAAATAAATGTGAGAACAATCGAGGTATGGGACTACACCACATATTCTAGTTATTCTAATTAATTAATTCACTCATTTGAAATCTCCCAAGTTAGTATTGAAATTAAAAGTCATCTCTCATCACAAATGCAATTTTAACACTAAGCTTTAGAAAATAAAATTCAAAACCCCACGACTCTAGAAAATAGATTTACACTCCTTTTAATAAATCACCCGCTAGGATTGATTCATCAAAATTCATATAAATCATAGAAAATAAAATTTAGAGTAGAAATTTGAGGAATAATACCACACTTGAGAAACCCCTATCTCTAGATCGATTATAAAATGGGTATTATATCCCGAATTTTAATATTCTCTTGAAAATAATTTACCCTCTCTCGAGGCATAAATTGAAAGGTGAAGGATAAAAATTAACATTCAAATGGAATTTCAAATAATCGAACTAATTAATTACAAAAACATAAAATAAGGGTTCATCCCACCCCTTGAAATATAAGAGTAGAGAAGAGAACAATCAAACTAAATCTCTTTGCATCCAATTGAACTCCAATGTTTGAATGAGAAGAATGCAATCCTCAAATTGAGTGATAACCATAAGGATGAATGAAAATCTCACATTCAATTTAAATCTCACTACAATTTAATTCCCTCAAATTAAATCTAAAAAAAATAAAATAAAATAGCTACCTAATTCTAAAACTTATTTCTACCTAAAAATATATCTCTTCTTTCTCTATAGAACTCTCCCAATAATGCTTGGCTCCCAAATGAGTCTTAAATTGCTTTTATAGGAAGATGCATGTAGTTAGGATCAATATAGAAATAGGAAATTAATGTGGGTTAAAGAGGACATTTGGTATTATAAGGATGAGGGTAGTTTAGTAATAATAAGTTTGCATGTAGGGTGTGAGGTTTTGGGGGTAATAGAGGAAAGATGGATAAGTTGGCATTTTGGACATGTGGATTGTTTATTTTTCTTTTTGTATAATTTGGGGACTTATATGCAGAATGGGTTTTGGTCTAGCTTAGAGGAGCAAGGCCAAAATGGTAGTGGGTTAATGGATGGGAGATGGGTCAAAGGTAAATGGGTCTCCTGGAAGAAATGGTTATTTAGTTTTAGACCAAGAGGTTTCGGGTCATGGGTTTATGGATGAGGGATGACGGGTTTTTGGTTTGAGGTTTAAATTAGGGGCTCGGGTATTTGGTGTGGCCACCAGGAAAGATCGGAGATGGGATTCCGACATGGGGTCGCTAGTTTTGGTGATTGGGTAGGTGGGTATAAGTTGTGTTCAAGGATGGGGCTAAGGAGGTAAGGCTAGTCGAATTGGGTGTGGACCGAATAGGGGCCGGTTTCAAATGAGGATCGTCGATGGTTAGGCAGGTGGTTCTGAGTCTTGGGACTGCAAACCGGGTATGGGGTGTTTTTGGACGAATTAGGGATCGGGTTTTGAGATTGTAGCAGCATTTTAGGAGCTCGAGTCTGTAATATGAATAAGAATTATTTATAACATGAAACTAGTTCTTACAAGATCTTCAATATTATCATGCAATCGTAATTTTATTTTTAACTACAAATTATATGAAAAATACCTTTTACCATGAAGCTTCAATTTGTTTGTAGCCCTTGACGTATCTTGAGAACAACTTCCTAAAAAGCTCCTTATTGTTCCTTCTTCAAGCTCTTATCTCTTCCTCCCAAATGATCCAGAATCACTCTTGGAGAACAACTAGAAATCCAAAATATGGAAAATTTGGAAAATCAAGATTTTTCATTCCTAGCCAAAATATATTTTGTGTGTTATTGTGTACCAAATAGTGGAGATTGGTTCACTATATATAGGGTCAAAGGGGACCCAAAATTTCCCTTAAAACTCTTCATCTACCATCCAACAAAGTAGCTAAAGTGACTCACAAATATACCAAAAGTCATGAGAATTTTGGAATAATAATTTTCTAATATTAATACATTAATTTAATCAAATTCGTCCCGTTATTTGGACCACACTAAATAGGAGAAATAATTAATTAATTTGGCCGAATTTTGTAATTATTAAATAATTAAATATTAATTCTAACAGTCTCTCACTTGGTCCTAATAAGGTTATACATAATGAAGCGATTAACATAAGTTGCGCAAGTATCTTAGAACATAATTAAGCACCTTAACTAAATATTTAAATAGCGTGAGTGATGGAGGTTCCAAACTAATTCAAGATCATGGTTCCTTCCATGTACCACGCCACCAATGTCATACTTAATAAGGATAAATATGTGAGTTATCAAAATGGGCTCATAATGTCTTTATAAAAGACTATTTTTGTCACATTCAGTCATTCACATGCATGTATATAATTAAGGCAGAAATTTAGAATTCAAAAACACTTTATTGATATCAAAAGTTGTGTCAAATAACTAAGCAAATAGCAATTACACAATTAACTACTCGAGACCCATATCTTTAGTATGTTGTAAAAATATCGTCGGAGATAGTCCTTTCATTAAAGGATCAACTATGTTAACACTAGTACTAATGCGTTCAATTGACACAGTTTGTTTCTAAACTTCTTCTTTGACAGATAGATACTTCTTCTCAATATGCTTAGCTACTTTCGAATAGCTATCATGCTTTGAAAAGAAGACTGTTGCGACATTATCACAAAAAATTTCAGCGGCTTAGATACTGAATCCATAATACTATGTTCTGAAATAAAATTTTGCAACCATAACCCATGATTTGTAGCATCAAAATAAGCCACAAACGGAGCCTTCATAGTTGAATAAACGATGACACTCTATTTAGAACTTTTCCATGAAATGGCCCCTCTTTCCAGAAGGTAAATGTAACCCAAAGTGTTTTTCCTACTATCAAGGCATCCTCTAAAATCTGAGTCTGAATAACCAATCACCTCAAGGTGATCAAATCTTCTATAAGTGAGCATGTAGTCTTTGGTTCCTTGTAAGTACCTTAGCACCTTTTTTGCAGCCTTCCAATGGAAGTCACCCGAATTACTTTGATATCTACCCAGCATCCCAATGGCAAAACTAATATCCGGTCGAGTACTAACATATGCATATAATAAACTCCCTACAAGATAAGCACATGGCACACCTTTCATGTGATCCCTTTCCAATTGAGTTTGGGGACATTGACTTAAGATGAATTTTTCCCCTTTTAGAATTGGAACATTAATGGAATTATAATTTTTCATGCCAAAATTTTGTAAAACTTTGTTAATGTAAGCTGTAACACCCCGCCTAATTAAATACCGGATGGCCAGTCCCATACCAAATTAAAACAGAATATAAAGTTGGCACATTCTTAGCATCACTGTCGAAAACATTTACAACTCACCCAATACCCAATTAAGCTGGTGTTAAAAACTTTCCGAATTTTAATTCAACAAAATCCATTTTTTTTAGTTTACGAATAACACAACACAAATTATTATACCACAATAATAACTGAACAGATAACTCAAAAGAATTTAAATGCAATTGGAATAAACATTCCCAAGTAATAATCCAATACAGTAATCCCAACAATAATAACTGTATTAAAATGACACGAGTACAAGAGTATTTGACTTAGATAGAAAAGAGACAATTGAGTTCCTTTGGGTGACATGCCCTAAACAAAAGAACACTGTATAATGTGAATCAAATGAAGATAGGCATCTAAGCAATACTCCATAGCTCCATAGCTCGTCAAAATCAACTAAGGTTGGCGTCCCTGCTGCTGGACACTTGATATAGAAGGTACAATAGAAAAGAGAATATGCAAGGAAACGGGTCGGAGCCCGATTGTAAAAATGATTTTTAAAATATCAAGTATTTAACAAGTGCAATAAAGCATTTATTATGTACATGTTAGTATCCAACTCTCACTTACTATTCTCACCTCTCATCTAGAGTACACACTTAACGTTTCCTATTAACCTCCTAGTTAATGGTTCCTCCTCACAAGTTTTCATATTATGATTCCACCCTATATCATAACCCCGTATGTCCCATACCACACATCATATAATTATTCATATACGTTTCTCATTAACATGAATCGTTTCTCATTAATATGAATTAAGCTTTTTAATTCTATAAGAATAAACATTCACTAACTAAATTCAATTCTTTTTCTCAATTCCCCGTTATCTACAATTATCACAGAGTAGATGATTTAATCACTTTACATACACATACATTTCATTCATAATTATATATATATACATATATAATACGGCACCCCGAGTCGCAGTTGCGGTGAAATGAATTACTCTGCTATCATGTCCCAATATCGCTTGTCGCCGAATAGGAGACTAAAGGTTCGGTAAGGATTTCTCGAACCACAAACATCAACATACAAATTGAAGGCGAACATAGTTCTCGTATCCATGGGTCACGTACATACCTACGTACCCACAGTTAGCGGACTTATCAACTCCTCGATAAGTCTTTCATATACCTATGTTCTTGAGCGACAAATCAAAGATCCCATGGATTCATCAGGATATGACTGCCCTCACGTGCAAACCTCCCCATCAATATCAAGTAAGCTAGGTATGTCATACACATAATTTATTAATCAATCAAATAGGAATTATCATACCTATAGTGTAATATCAACAAGATAGTCCCACTACCCTTCGATAATTCCCATATGTAGCATTACATTTTTAACATCCTACGCATTAAAATATTATGGCTTTACTTCTTAATTTAATTATCCCCGAGCCTCACTCATTACTCAAGGTTCAAACAGGTTTTTCCTCAACATTATATTCAGTAAGAAATCACTAATATCCTACTGGTCCATAACATCATATCTCCCAAATCACTACGAATTAGTCTCCCCTTTAAGTGGGTTTAAAACCGATAGTTTCAAATCTCTTATAAACACATCTTCTTTCACTTAGGATTAAACCCTCTTGTAAACTTAAGGATACCTAGATGTTATATTCAATCACCCCTACTCGTCCTATATTTAATCCTCATGCATACCAATTATAATCCAACAAATAAATCTAGCAACCGAAATTCCTTTAAATTTGATTATCATTATTCTAATCAATTAAATCCCACTCAAATTAATTCAAATCTTATCTAGGGCCTACTGATCTTCTCTAAGTCCCATAATATTCAATTAATAATCACCAAATATCTAAAAAAGGTTTGGGATAAGAACCAACATTAAAAATAAACAACTTTAACAAATTTGGGGAGGTCGATCGATCGAAGGCAGGGAGTCGATCGATCGATATCCCAGGTAACAGCCCAGTTTTTCTGCATTTCTTCTACTACGGGTTTAACCATTTTTTATCAATCAAACCTTCATATTAACAATCCAAATGACTTATAAACCTTACTACATAATATATCAACATATATAAATGATTTCTACTGCTCTAAACATCCTAGAATCATCAAGAGATTGAATTAAAAGAATGTTTATATCCTATTTTTCAAGAAAATTATCAACATAATATCTTCAAGAACACATCAATGGTTTTCAAAATTTCTTCAACAGATTTATGATTATTTCGTGGATTACTAACTACCTACAACATGAGTTTAATTCATATATATGTTCATATTTACAAAAATCCGTTACAACTCCATCTTTATCTTCCAAACATGAAAAATCATCTCTTTTTATAACTATTCTAACATGGACAATATACAAACTTAAATTGCGAATATCAAACACTTGCCTCTAATGAAGGTCTGATCCTTTGCTGTAGTATATCACAGGTGGTTATCCCTTCTCCGGCCAACTTTCGGTGGTGGTTGGTGGTGGTGACCTTTGGTCTTTGTTCTTCTCCTTCCCAAGTAAGCTTTTTCTCTTCCGAGGCAACCTTTCACTCTCTCTAAGAAGATGACTTCTCTATTTTGTGTAGAAGAGATGAATAAACCACGTAGAATTAATCTCAAAATACTTATAATAGGACAAAATCCGAAATCACTATTCATCCCCCTATAAAAATGACCAAAATGCCCTTTTGGGTTGTCTTTCCATTTCCAAATGACCCGAGACCCAAAACTAACATCCAAATAGGCTTTTCTGACTATTTCAAACCTTTCGAACGCAACGAAGCAGTCAAAATGACTATAAGGTTGATAGAAAATAAGTTTCCTCTTTTAATTTGACAAATTAGTCACGACACGTCCCATACTGCGTCCGACTAAAAATCCAAATTACTGAATTGATATCACACAGCCATATCAATAGCATCACATTCATATATTACCTAAATATCTTTAAGTAATATTCAGAATCATACATTTTAATATCCTCAATTCGAATAAAACCCAAATGAATGAATTTATAATAAAATCCAATTAATCCATTAATTTAAAATATAACCCATTTTAAAAGTCATTAAAATTACGGGGTATTACATACTTCCACCCTTATAACAGAATTTCATACCAAAATTTGAAAAGATCAATCATACTGTTAAGGTCAACACTGAGTACAAATCGCAAATAGCAAATAATCTATGTCGTACCGCCCATACAGTACATTATCAAATGCCCCATTGATGTTTTACGCCAAGCCTCACCATATTGTTTCAACTGAATTGAATTTAAACTTTACGCTATATTCCCTATACCATCCTCGTGACAAAGTTTGGGAAAAAGTAATCCTTAATCCTCAAGTAAATAAATCCTGAAGTCACAACTACTTACTGTTTCACAATTATGAGAACTACTACAATCCAACCATCTAGGGCGCCCATACACCCTATCGTACAACTTTCATTATAATATTTATCGCAAAGATTATAAACTCATATCCTAAAGACCTAACTTATTTCGACTCCCAACGGTTATTAGTTTCATGCGCGAGGTGTCACGCAAGTGAAATCCAAACAAGAAACCCCCCCGATACACTACTACCTAAAGTAGTCGATCATCTAAACTCCTCAGGTCCTTAGTCAATAGTTTATAACCTCACTATAGGTTTTTTCGATTTCAAATAAAGTCTACTCATCTACTCTCTTATTAAAGACAAGATTCTGGCTAGTAGTAGTACATACGCTCTCATATACCACAAATCAATCTACGCCGATAGTCACATCATGCTCGAACATACCCAATGTAAGTAATCCCATGATAAAAATCAAACCCACATGATAACATGTAAAATATAGGTATCCCACACCCCTCGGTGGGTCTACGTAAATAACAGTGCAATAGGCTAAGTTTAGCAACCCTTTTGCCCACACAATATTAATCACTACAAAAATCAATATACGCCTCATAATTTCTTAAATAGAAAACATACCCTCATTCGCGGGTGGTGGTTGTTGAATCGCTGCCTGATGGACGTTATATACACGCCCGTACTGACCTTGTTGCACTGGAGCTGCTAGAATGGGAGGTAGTGCTAGTACTGGAGCTGGAGCTGGAAGAGCAGCTAGTGGAAACACTGGTGTCTGTGGCTCCTGTCGAGCATTTTGTTGCTGAGGGAATTTATCTTTATCAGGACAATGTTGTCGTTTATGGCCATACTTTCCGCACACGAAACATTTTCCTGCAACCTTTCCACCACTTTGCCCCTGTTGACCTCGACCCTTCTAGTCATTACCTCCTTTCCCTTGGCCCTGATGAGCCTGTCTCTAGCCCTGATGGCCCTGCTGTCCTTGCCCAGTAATTCTATTCTCAAATCGAGAATCTCCAGCTCGTAAACTCTTAGCATAATCCACTGTCTGGAAACCCTGCTCACCCTGACGCTGATGACTCTATCCTGGATGGGTCCTACTAGAACTGCCCCCAGTAGTCTTGCCTTGCAGGCTTGACCCAAACCCCTGCTTGACACCTTGAGCATGTAAGCGGTTATCATGGTAGTGAATTATTGTAGCATTAAGAACATCTGCATATGTATGTAGTGAAAGATTTCCCAATAAATGCTGGCGAATCTTATAGTTCAACTAATCAGTGAACTTTAGAATTCTCCTCTCCTCAGTGGGTACCTCTGTTGGTACCAAATTAGTTAATCTCGTAAATTCTTCCTTGTATTCCACCACCGTCTTCTCTCCCTATTTCAAATCAATTAGTTTCCGCCTCATCTCCGTCTGGATGGCGGAAGGAAACTACTTCCTATCAAACCGTATCCAAAAGTCTTGGATAGTCATTGTGTCTCTCTCCTCCATAGTGGTCGTAGCTTCCCACCATTGCAAAGCTTCCCCTACTAGCTTGAATGTGGCTAGTATTTAACGTTGAACCTCAGTGCATTCGAACATTCTCAATTGCCTTTGGATATCTTTCTTCCATTGGCTAGTAGTCACAACATCTGATCCTCCCTGAAACTCAGGTGGGTGTGCCTTTTGAAAAACATCCCTCGCTCATTACCATGCAGTAGGAAACACTTTCCCTTGCACGGGTGGCTCAAATGGTCCCTGTGATGGAGCCTGCTGAACAGCAGCTAGAGCTGCATTGACTGCCTGAGCGATAATTACAGCGACTTCGACCGCAGTCATCGTACCCTGAGCTTGGGCGGGCTGAGGTGCACGTCGAGGAGGCATCTGAAACGAGAGTACACTATCAGTATTTGATATAACAAAATAGCTGAAGATCGTAGGCGTAAATAGAAAAGCAATAATCCTACTCATAGGGATCTACATCAAAGAATGCTAAGCTGAAAACACAATAAACCGTACAGATCCTAAAGGACACTAGAACCTGATGCTCTGATACCACCTGTAACACCCCGCCTAATTAAATACCGGATGGCCAGTCCCATACCAAATTAAAATAGAATATATAGTTGGATCATTCTTAGCATCACTGTCGAAAACATTTACAACTCACCCAATACCCAATTAGGCTGGTGTTAAAAACTTTTCGAATTTTAATTCAACAAAATCCATTTTTTTTTAGTTTACGAATAACACAACACAAATTATTATACCATAATAATAACTGAACAGATAACTCAAAAGAATTTAAATGCAATTGGAATGAACATTCCCAAGTAATTATTCAATACAATAATCCCAACAATAATAAATGTATTAAAATGACACGAGTACAAGAGTATTTGACTTAGATAGGAAATAGATAATTGAGTTCCTTTGGGCGACATGCCCTAAACAAAAGAACACTATATAATGTGAATCAAATGAAGATAGGCGTCTAAGCAATACTCCATAGCTCCATAGCTCGTGAAAATCAACTAAGGTTGGCATCCCTGCTGCTGGACACCTGATATAGAAGGTACAATAGAAAAGAGAATATGCAAGGAAACGGGTCAGAGCCCGATTGTAAAAATGATTTTTAAAACAACAAGTATATAACAAGTGCAATAAAGCATTTATTATGT
The DNA here is from genome assembly GCA_949130495.1 of Sambucus nigra. Taxonomy (NCBI): domain Eukaryota; kingdom Viridiplantae; phylum Streptophyta; class Magnoliopsida; order Dipsacales; family Adoxaceae; genus Sambucus; species Sambucus nigra. The sequence continues at coordinate 136,521,090 of OX422219.1, forward strand.
ACATGTTAGTATCCAACTCTCACTTGCTATTCTCACCTCTCATCTAGAGTGCACACTTAACGTTTCCTATTAACCTCCTAGTTAATGGTTCCTCCTCACTAGTTTCCATATTATGATTCCACCCTATATCATAACCCCGTATGTCCCATACCATACGTCATATAATTATTCATATACGTTTCTCATTAACATGAATCGTTTCTCATTAATATGAATTAAGCTTTTCAATTCTATAGGAATAAACATTCCTTAACTTAATTCAATTCTTTTTCTCAATTCCCCATTATCTACAATTATCACACAGTAGATGATTTAACCACTTTAGATACACATACATTTCATTCACCATTATATATATATATATACATATATAATACGGCACCCTGAGACATAGCTGCGGTGCAATGCCTTACTCTGCTATCATGTCCCAATATCGCTGGTCGCCGAATAGGAGACTAAAGGTTCGGTAAGGATTTCCCGAACCACAAACATCAACATACAAATTGGAGGCGAACATAGTTCTCGTATCCATGGGTCACGTACATACCTACGTACCCACAGTCAGCGGACTTATCAACTCCCCGATAAGTCTTTCATAGACCTATGTTCTTGAGCGAAAAATCAAAGATCCCATGGATTCATCAGGATATGACTTCCCTCACGCGCACACCTCCCCATCGATATCAAGTAAGCTAGGTATGTCATTATTGATACCAAATTTAATCTGCTGACGTGGACCCATCATTTGAAAACACGTGTCAACCAACGTGGCAGTTATAAATACTTCTACTGAGCAACTCACTGCCACCGAGCTATTCAAGCGCCACGAGCAACTCACTACCATCGAGCTACTCAAGCGCCACGAGCAACTCATGGGCCCCGAGCTACTTAGGCGGTCCGAGCAACTTAAGTGGTCCGAGCTACTTAGCGTACAGAGCATCCAAATCGAGAGAATCAAAGAGACGACTGCGCATTAAATGCTCATTATTATCGTACAGATGTATATGTATACTAGATAACAACACATTGTCCTTTCACATGTACAGTCTCATGGCTATAAATACATTGTAGCCTACTCATTAGTAGATGACTCTGGATTTCTGGATAAACCACATATCGAGAATTCCAGACAAACAGTCAACAATACAACAACAGTGGATGTAGGCCATTATTATAAGGCTGAACCACTTTAAAAATCTTTTATCTTATTTATTTTATCTGTGATTGATAAATTAGAGATAATCTAATTTTTTACATCAACAGATTGGCGCCGTCTGTGGGAAACGACTGTACTTATCGTTTTTCACCAAAATAACTCATGATCTATGACTGATAATCCTGAATCCAGTAATCGAAACATTGGGGCTCCTCCAAACTTTTCTGCTCCCCCAAATGTTCAAGATCTGGCTAGTATAATGGCTAATCTGGCTTAAGGCTAGACGACTATGCAAGAAACCATGCGTCAACTTATACAAACTGTTCAAAGAGGAATGTCGGCTCTATCAGGACAATGAAGTGTCCAAAGAAATACCCGCCTACCCTCTTCACGAACTAGGCGAACGCTATTCCAGAGGAATCTCGATCTAGACACATCGAATTATACCGTACTGAGAGATCTAATGATCCTTCTTATTGACCTGGTCGAACATCATCAGTACGAGCCACAGATTCTCAATGAAACATCACTCTATCTCTAGAAATGACTAGTGTTCTAAAAAGGTTGAGTAGAGTCTCTCCTTTTGATCGTTTGGGCCCTAGGATGAACATAAGTCCTCCTAGGATTGTGTCGAGGAACTCTCCACGACCATCCAATCTAAGGGAAGGCTCTGCCCAATCACGACCAACTGCTTGTAATGAAAGATCCCAATAGGCAAATTCAACGCGATCAATTGCTCGAACCAATAGGCCCGAGGAAGGAAACGATGCATGGAAGGGATCTATTCAGAGGTTGGCGGACAGATTAGGCGAAATGGCTAAGGCCAAGAATCCTCTACAAAGGACTTTTGTTCAAGGAACACCCTTTGTACAAATAATTATGGATTTTCCCACACCATCAAAGTTCAAAGCCCCTGTGGTGATGCCTAAGTATGATGGAAAAACTGACCCTGTCCTTTATATAGAGTAATACCAAGTTGCCGATATCTATGCAGTTCCAGATGAGATGAAATGCAGGGTATTTTCAGGAACTTTTATCCGATCAACCCAAATCTGTTACAACAACCTTCCTCGGGGGAAGATCACGACTTTCTTTCAACTGGCTGAGCTCTTTATTGGGAACTTCTGTTTTGGAGCAAAATCAGTCAAACGAGTAGCACACTTATTGAGTGTTAGACCGAAGGCAGGTGAAAGCATCAGGGATTATATTACTCGTTTCTATAATGAGAAGCTCGAAGTAATTGATTACGAGGAGAAAATAACAATTACTGCTCTGATGAGTGGACTATTGTCAGACAAATTATACTACACTTTAGCCAAAGATCCGCCTAGGACCATGGCTGAATTGATGGAAAAAGAAGCCAAAATCATGAATGCCGATGAAGCTATGGCTGCGAAAAAGAATACAGACACTAAGGAGACCAAGGTCGAGGCTGATAGGACTGAGAAGAAGGAGCAGAAGAATAATGGTGGCAACAGGCAATCGAAAGCAAAGCAAGTATTGGAACAGTTGAAGAAATTTGGAAATTATACTCCTTTAAAGGTAGATACAAATCATATTCTGGAAGAGATCAAGAACAACGAGGAGCTAAACTGGCCAGAAAAAATGAAGGCAGATCCTGACAAGAGGAATAAGTCCAAATATTGCGAGTTCCATAAAGATCATGGTCACACGACCAAAAATTGCATAGCTCTCCAGAATGAAATTGAAGCACTCATCAGACGAGGAAAGCTAGCTAAGTATGTTGATCGCCGAAATGGTGGAAAGTCCAACGATCGAGCAAGGCAAAGGTCTATATCTCCTCGTCGAGCAAATGAAGACAAGAAGAGAAGTCACGAAGAAGATCCAAAAGATGACCAAGATGATCCCGATCTCCCCAAAAAACCAAGGCAGCCAGAACGTGAGGTATTTTCAATCCATTTCGAATCATTTGAAAGTAATGTTATTACATGTGGAGATGCAGGAGGTGGAGATATAACTGCTAAAAGAAAAGCTTACCTCAATGAGGCTCAAGCTTGCTCGTACATTCAGCGAATAAATCTGGCTGAAGATGATCACCCGAGGAAGGTGAATAAAGATAAATTGGTCATTGGTTTTTCTAAGAACGATCTAGCAGGAGTACTATATCCCCATGATGACCCATTAGTGATCAAGATGAGGATGAAAGAATTGGTGATTTCACGAGTACTGGTGGATAACGGTAGCTCGGCAGATATCATGTTCTATCCATGTTTTGACAGTTTGAATCTGAAGCTGGCCCAGTTGGAGCCATATCATAGGCCTCTCCTTGGTTTTACTGGCGAGAAGGTTTTTCCACTTGGGACGATCAAGTTGGATATGCTTATCGATACATGGCCTGCATGTCGAACAGAAAGAGTACGCTTTTTTATAATGGATAAAAATATCCAATCAGCTTACAATATCATCATGGGAAGGGTAGGTCTGAATAATTTCGAAGCGGTCCCATCTACCATACATCAATGTTTAAAATTCCCAACTAATTTTGGAGTGGGAGTTATGAAAGGTGACCAGAAAGTAGCTCGAGAATACTACTATTCATCTGCCGAGCAGGAGGAACATGAAGAATCCAGGAAGAAGACTACTACCTATTAAGTAGATGAAATAAAAGATACAGAGATTGAAACGCTAGACCCTAGAGACGAGTCTCAGCTCGTAAAAGGACAGGTCATGGAGGCTACTGAAAATATCATTCTGGACGACGAACATCCAGAATGAACAACTCAAATAGGTGCATCATTGGAGGTATCAATAAAATAAGAATTCATAGCATTTCTAAGGCGAAGAAAGCAGACCTTTGCATGGAGTCATGAAGACATGCCAGGGATAGATCCGAATTTCTTGTGTCACGAGCTCAACGTGAACAAGGAAATCAAGCCAATAAAACAGCTAAGAAGAGTGTTCAGTCCTGAGAAGAACCAAGCTATACAGGAAGAAGTAGAGAAACTACAAAAAGCCTCTTTTATTGAAGATGTCAAATATCCTGATTGGCTAGCAAATGTGGTGATGTTGAAGAAGAAAAATAATAAGTGGAGGATGTGTGTAGACTTCACCGATCTCAATAAGGCATACCCAAAGGATCATTTTCCTTTACCCCGAATCGATCAACTAGTGGATGCGACCTCGGGGCATGAATTATTGAGTTTCATGGATGCTTATTCTGGATACAACCAGATTAAGATGAAGCCTGAAGACAGGGAGAGCACCTCTTTTATCACCCCAAGGGGAACTTATTGTTATAATGTTATGCCTTTTGGACTTAAAAATGCAGGTGCCACATATCAGCGGCTGATGACTAAGGAGTTCGCAGAGCAAACCAACCATAACATAGAGGTTTATGTTGGCGATATGTTGACAAAGAGAAAGAAATCTCCCGATCATCTAGTTGACCTAAGTCAGACCTTTGATCAACTAGAGAAATATAAAATGAAACTGAATCCCACCAAATGCATATTCGGAGTACGAGAAGGCATGTTTCTCGGATATATTTTTAACCAACAAGGAATTGAGGCGAATCCTAAAAAGATCAAGGCTCTATTGGAGCTACGATCTCCAACGATGAATAAGGAAGTGCAAAGTCTCATAGGACGAGTTGCAGCACTTAATAGGTTTGTGTCACGAGCAACTGACAGGTGCCTACCATTCTTCAAAACACTCTAAAAAACTTTTGGATAAAATGATGAATGCAAGGAGGCCTTTCGAGAATTAAAGAAATATCTGGGGACACCTCCACTATTATCTAGACCAGTGATGGGAGAAAGACTATACTTGTACCTGGCAGTTTCAGAAAACACAGTGAGCTCGGCGTTGATAAGAGTGGAGGACGGAGTACAAAAACCAGTCTATTACACTAGCAAAGCTTTTCGAAGAGTAGAAATCAAATATCCAAGGTAGGAAAAGTTGGCACTAGCACTGATTGAAGCAAGCAGAAGGATGAGGTTATACTTCCAAGCTCATACTATAGTTGTGTATATAGATATGCCATTAAGGCAAGCTCTGCACAAACCATAGAAATTAGGAAGGTTGATGTACTGGGCAGTAGAACTTGGTGAATATGATATAATTTATGAGCCTAGATCGTCGCTCAAAGGCCAGGAAGTAGAGGATTTTATCACAGAATTCACTCAGGAAGATTCCTCTGATGAGCGGGAGTTGAATACAGACCAACCTGTGAATGTTATAGGATCATCAAATTTAAACCCCGACCAACTTACGTCGGGGACGAGCAGTGAAAAGTACTAGAGGAGGACAAAAGGAAGCATCAAATACTTCACCGAGGAACTCTGTCTGACCAAGAGTTTAATAATAGAGTACCTGTGTGGAATCTGTATGTAGATGGATCTTCGTGCTCTACAGGTAGTAGAGCAAGGATTATTTTAAACAGTCCAGATGGGATTGATGTGGAATATGCTCTACATTTTTAATTTAAGGCTTCTAATAATTAGGCCGAATATGAAGCAATGATCGTGGGTCTAAGCCTGGCCAAAACCATGAAAGCTAAGCAAGTCGTTGTGTTCAGTGACTCCCAGTTAATCGTAGATCAAATTCTGGGAGTGTATGCAGCAAAAGGAGAATTAGTGATCAAGTATCATGCAAAAGCAATGGAAGTTGTATCACATTTTATTGCAGTTCAGTTGATTAGAATACCAAGATTGGAGAATGTAAGAGCAGACGCATTAGCTTGATTGGCATCAGCCACACACACAGAGCTACGAAGAACAATCCCAATAGAAATCCTAGTTGGTTGGAGCATAAATGAAGATCTGATGATGAATTTCATTGCCCTCGACATGGGACCATCTTGGATGGATCCCATCAGGGCCTATATTGAAGATGGAATAAACTTGAAGCCAAGAAATTAAAGTTTAAAGTTGCTCATTATGTATTGACTGATGGCACTTTATATAGACGAGGAATTATAGCAGGGCTACAAAGATGTGTCCACCCATCTGAAGTGAATGATCTAATCGAAGATGCCCATGAAGGGTCTTGTGGAGCCCATGTGACAGGTCGAACGCTTTTGCAAAGAATAATAATGCAGTGGTATTACTGGTCGACCATGAGAGCTGATTGTGTAGCTTATGCCAAGAAGTGCGACAAATGTCAATGCTTCTCCTCTATCCAAAGAACTCCCCAAGCATTGTTAACACCCATCACGTCTCCTTGGCCATTCGCCATGTGGGGAATAGACATGGTCAGGCCACTTCTAATGACCAGAGGACGATTTAAATACCTTGTGGTTGCTGTGGATTATTTTACAAAATGGGTGGAAGCTGCGCCTCTCATTGCTATGACATACAACAAAGTCTATCAATTCATTTGGACGAATATTATTTGTAAATATGGTCTCCCACATGCATTCATTACTGATCATGGAACCCAGTTTGACAATGAAGAGTTTGATGCGTATTGTCATCAATCCAATGTACTGAAGATCAACTCTTCACCAGGACATCCCTAAAGTAATTGGACAAACTGAGGTGACAAACAGAACGCTGCTAAATGGTTTGAAGAAATGACTAGATGATGCAAAAAGAAATTAGATTAATGAGCTGCATTCTGTGCTGTGGGCTTATCTTACCACACCACGAGCAGCAACAGGAGAGTCTCCATACATGCTGGTGTTTGGAAGTGAAGTTGTCATACCTACTGAATTGGTTCTACCCACACATAGGGTGCTTAAATTTAATTCTCCTGTCAGTGATTTAATGAGAAGATTGGACCTGGATATGCTCGAAGAAGTCAGGGAAGAAGCAACGATAAAAAAATGCAACATATCAATAATGAACAACTTTGTTCTATAACAAAAGAGTGAAGAAGTGTGATTTGAAGGAAGGGGATTATGTGTTGAAGAAAGTAATACAAAAGAATAACAAATTGGAAGCCAACTGGCTTGGACCCTATAGAGTAACAGAAGTTGTTCGTCCAGGGACATACATGATTGAAATATTGGAAGGAGAAGAATTCAAGAATGCATGGAATGCAGAGCATCTACGTAAGTATTATCAGTAATTCAAATTCCTATGTAATGCAATTTCTTCAGTATGAATAAAGTGTTGGATGTTCTACCCAGTTTCTCTCTTTTTGTTGAAGTTTTTTGGAATATTAGTGCTACACACTACACATCAAATTCAAACCAATTACCACCAACTCCGGTTGGTCAGGAACTAATTACCACCAACTCCGGTTGGTCGAGAATCAATCACCACAAACTTTGGTTGGTCTGGAACTAAATTCCTCCAACTCCGGTTGGTCAGGAACCAATTACCACCAACTCCGGTTGGTCGGCAAATTAATTTCCTCCAACTTCGATTGGCCGGGAACCATTTACCATCAACTTTGGTTGGTTGGGAAACAATTACCACCAACTCCGGTTGGTCGACAAATCAATTACCACCAACTCCGGTTGGTCAGTAAATCAAATGCAATCAAACAATCAACTCCATTTGGTTAAACTGAGCAGGAACATGGGATGAAAATCATTTCATTGCTTAAGCCCAAAGAGTGACAAGTTCCATTATCCAAAAACAAAATAACAAGCAAATAAGGATATTCTATAAACTACTTAAAAGAAAATAAAATGGAAAAAGGCTAAGAATTTCTTCATTCAAATCAAGTAGAATTACATATGCTGTGAAAAATATAATTCATTACATAAAAAATCCTATTCTATTGGTTTTTTCCCTTATGCCTTTGAAACAAGTTCTACTCCAGCAGGAGGATCATCTAAGTCATAAGGAGAATTTATAAAATTTACATCTCTCAGCATTCTAACATTCATTACAGATCTCCGGTCAAGTAAATGTTCTGGGCGAGATATCTCGAAGTTGGCATGAAGACTACAATCACCAAGATACTTGGAAATCAGACATCGAGGAATTGCACGAGCAGAAATCCAGCTAAAATCAAGTTTAAAGGGAGGTACGGGTAAATAGAGCACTCCGGGATCATAATAATCCCTTAAATAATGTCCCTGCTCCAATTGTAGCACAAACATAACATTTAACCATCCCTGCTTGTACCTTTCATTATTCGACTGCTGTATCCGAGCATCTAGATGGTACAGAGCTTCATTATACCCAGCCATCCAAAACTCTCTAGGTTGTTTATGAAATTGGTAAGTTAACCTCTCCAGTTGCTCGTGGAGATTCTTCACCTGAAGTTCTTTATTTTCCAAGGCACAACTCTGGGTGGATAGTTGTTCGCTGAAGTTCATAATCTTCTTAGACATTTCTGCTAAGGCTTGGCTCTTCATCACCAACTGAAAGGCCTGATTTTCTAAAGTCGCCTGCGTTCTAGCTTCTTTAATAGAGACCCGACCAACCCTTGCTCATCCACGAGAAGAAGATCTTGCTCGTCCACGAGTGGATGTGGAGGGTCCAACTCTTTTTAAAGTTTCCATATCATCTCTTAAGTTGGCATTTTCTACCTCTAAGAAAGAGAAACCTTCATCATTAACAGGGACCAAAGCTCCCGAGGAAGATGCAGCAGACTTGAGCTATTTTATCTCCTCTTGCAAGGTAATGTTCTCCTACTCCAACAACTTGGCAATATGTCTGTGCTCTTCAACTTCAAGCTTTAAAACACTTTTTTTCTTCTCGTAAGCATAGATAAATTTGTCATACCCTTTATCTGCACTCAGTTGTTGATATTTCTTCTCGTATCCTTGGTGCAAAAGAGTAGAAGACTCTTTATACTGCTGCTGAAGTTCCTCGATCGTTCCTTGGAGGTCTTCAATCATCTAATAGTAAGACACATTATTGGTGACAGCATGATCGAGCAGTCATTTCAGGTATTGGTAAGCTTCGACTGCTCGTTCAGAAGTATCTGGACCAAGGATATAAATGATTTGAGCTTCATTAAGATCTGCATGAATAACTTTAAAATAGTCATTGCATTTCCTCATCAATTCTGTGTCATGAGCTGATAAGATTTTCATCCTGGCCATAAACTAGCAAAGAGAAGAGATAAAAAGAATAAATAATGACACAGACAGAGCAAGTAAAAGAGAAATTCAGGGTGAACAACCAAAGTTCAAATTTTATTTCATCATAAGGGAAAATACAAAGTTTGAGGTTACATTCAAGAGAACAACAAAATAAAAGACCAAATAATTTTACACCTTCTCCTTGTTTCCTACGACTTCCTCAGTAGGATTGGAGGAAGTGACTAGTTGCTCGGAGGAAAAAGGTGGTTGCTCGGCAGAAGTGCTGGTGGATTGGAGCTGCTCGGAGCAGGTTTGAACATTTGGGATAGAAGGGTCCTGATCTCCAATCATCATCCAAGATTCATCTGAGGCAGCTTCATCCTCTTCTTCTTCCCCAGGAGAGGGAGGAGGGCCATGAGTGTGCTGCTGGAATAATTCAGAATTCTCAGCAACTTTCAAATCCTGCAAAGCTGCGACCCATCCATACCTAAAATATTTGAGGCTGGCATACTCCATTTGAGAAGTCATGGCAGCCAGGCCCTTGTTCCAGACTTTATCCCAACCAGCACTAAATAATTTTTTAACTGCCTTCTTCCTTTTTGCCTTCTACGAGGAGGTCCTTTCCCTAAGGAGCTCCTCGGCAGCCTTCAACTTCTCCTCCACCTCCATTTTCTGACGACCAACATCTTGAAGTTTAATAACTTCCTCTTCAGCATACTTGAGCTTAACTTCCAGCTCTTTATTTCTTTGTTCGAAGACTTTGTTGCTTTTCTCAGACTCCGTCAATTTCTTCTCCAAATCCTTGGAGGCACTGACAGCTTTATTTCTTTCTAGCTCAATGGACTTGAACTGCTTCTCCCAAGAAACTTTATCTTCCTCGTATTTTTGACGAGAATCTTTCAGAGATTGGGTCAGCCCAACAAAAGCTTCCTCTACTCCTCCCGAGGAGCTTGAAGCCTTGATATATTCATCCTTCTTCAGAATGCTGTTAAAACACATCACCAGTTGGAAAAAGAAATAGTTGTGGGTCAATATATGAACATAATATTTGAAAGTGAAAGACTCAAGCTAACAAAACTTATTGGCATCTCGAAGATTAACAACTAAAGCCCTATTCAAAAACCTAGTTTTTAAATATAATGTGGAATCACTGATAACCCATCTATAGTAGTACATAATCTCTGGAATCCCTAAACGGGTTCCATGGAGTTGATTCAATCTATGTACGCCATTAACTATCCTCCAGGTATTCGGAGCTATTTTTGATGGAACAACGTCAAAATGTTGACAGAACTCCAAACATAGGGTATTTTGAGGAAAAGAAAAGCCACATTCGGACATAAAGAGACTTGGGAACCAATGTCCCTCAGCCAAATAAAAATAATCAGAAGGTTCAGAAAGTTCTTCCAAAATAACCCATGAAGGGATTGAAAATTCAGACCGAAATTTGTCAAGCGATTCAACAAGGTAAACCATGATGAACAAAGTATAAAAGAGAGGGAAGAAAATCTTACAGAGAAAAAGAGATCAGGTGACAATGAACGACAGAAAGAACGAAGGCACAAGATAGAAAGAAAATGAAGAGTTCAAAGATACAGATTTGAAAAACTGAAAGACGATAGGATTTCTCCCGCGCTTAAATACTTTACCTCGGGAATAGAGAAAAGCAATGATTACAAGGGAGGACATTTGCGTATCCGGTGGCTAAAAGAAGAAAAGGGGCACAAATATCGAAATGATCATGAAAATTCAAAATATTTATGAGGTCTGATACTATGCACTCAAAAAGGATTTATATACAACGAATTTTTTCTTAAAAACCATACAAACCAATAATCTATGCAGTTTTCAAGCAGAATGTTCCATACTTTTCTTCAACATCAAACTATGAAACATTGGGGGCTTCTGTTAATACAAATTTAATCTGCTGATGTGGACCCATCATTTGAAGACACGTGTCAACCAACGTGGCAGTTACAAATACTTCTATCGAGCAACTCACTGCCACCGAGCTATTCAAGCGCCACGAGCAAATCACTGCCACCGAGCTACTCAAGCGCCACGAGCAACTCATGGGCCCCGAGCTACTTAGGCGGTCCGAGCAACTTAAGTGGTCCGAGCTACTTATCGTACAGAGAATCCAAATCGAGATAATCAAAGAGATGACTGCGCATTAAATGCTCATTATTATCGTACAAATGTATATGTCTACTAGATAACAGCACATTGTCCTTTCACATGTACAGTCTCATGGCTATAAATACATTGTAACCTGCTCATTAGCAGGGGACTCGGGATTTCTGGATAAACCACATACAGAGAATTCCAGACAAACAGTCAACAACACAACAACAGTGGATGTAGGCCATTCTTATAAGGCTGAACCACTTTAAAAATCTTTTGTCTTATTTATTTTATCTGTGATTGATAAATTAGAGATAATCTAATTTTTTACATCAACAGCCATACACATAATTTATTAATCAATCAAATAGGCATTATTATACCTATAATATAATATCAACAAGGTAATCCCACTACCCTTCGATAATTCCCATACGTAGCATTATATTTTTAACATCCTACGCATTAAATATTATGGCTTTACTTCTTAATTTAATTATCCCCGACCCTCACTCATTGCTCAAGGTTCAAATAGGTTTTTACTCAACATTATATTCAGTAAGAAAGCACTAATATCCTACTGGTCCATAACATAATATCTCCCAAATCACTACGAATTAATCTCCACTTTAAGTAGGTTTAAAACCGATAGTTTCAAATCTCTTATAAACACATCTTCTTTCACTTAGGATTAAACCCTCTTGTAAACTTAAGGATACCCAGGTGTTATATTCAATCACGCCTACTAGTCCTATCTTTAATCCTCATGCATACCAATTAGAATCCAACAAATAAATCTAGCAACCGAAATTCCTTTCAATTTGATTATCATTATTCTAATCAATTAAATCCCACTCAAATTAATTCAAATCTTATTTAGGGCTTACTGATCTTCTCTAAGTACGATAATATTCAATTAATAATCACCAAAGATCTAAAAAATGTTTGGGATAAGAACCAACATTAAAAATAAACAACTTTAACAATTCTGGGGAGGTCGATCGATCGAAGACAGGGAGTCGATCGATCGATCTCCCAGGTAACAACCCAGTTTTTCTGCATTTCTTCTACTACGGGTTTAACCATTTTTGATCAATCAAACCTTCATATTAATAACCTAAATGACTTATAAACTTTACTACATGATATATCAACATATATAAATGATTTCTACTGCTCTAAACATCCTAGAATCATCAAGAGATTGAATTAAAAGCATGTTTATATCTTCTTTTTTCAGAAAATCATCAACATAATATCTTCAAGAACACATCAATGGTTTTCAAAATTTCTTCAACCGATTTTTGATTATTTCGTGGATTACTAACTACCTACAACATGAGTTTGATTCCTATATATGTTCATATTTACAGAAATCCATTACAATTCCATCTTTATCTTCCAAACATGAAAAATCATCTCTTTTTATAACTATTATAACATGGACAATATACAAACTTAAATTGCGAATATCAAACACTTGCCTCTAATGAAGGTCTGATCCTTTGGTGTAGTATATCATAGGTGGTTCTCCCTTCTCCGGCTAACTTCCGGTGGTGGTTGGTGGTGGTGACCTTTGGTCTTTGTTCTTCTCCTTCCCAAGTAAGCTTTTTCTCTTCCCAAGCAACCTTTAACTCTCTCTAAGAAGATGAATTCTCTATTTTTTGTAGAAGAGATGAATAACCCACGTACACCCCTTATAAAAATGACCAAAATGCCCTTTTGGGTTGTCTTTCCATTTCCAAATGGCCCGAGACCCAAAACAAACATCCAAATAGACTTTTCTAACTATTTCAAACATTTCGGATGCAACGACGCAGTCAAAATGACTATAAGGTTGATAGAAAATAAGTTTCCTTTTTTAATTTAACAAATTAGTCTCGACACATCCCATACCGCGTTCGACTAAAAATCCAAATTACTAAATTAATATCACACAGCCATATCAATAGCATCACATTCATATATTACCTAAATATCTTTAAGTAATATTCAGAATCATACATTTTAATATCCTCAATTCATATAAAACCCAAATGAATTAATTTATAATAAAATCCAATTAATTCATTAATTTAAAATATAACCCTTTTTAAAAGTCATTAAAATTACGGGGTATTACATAAGCCTTCTGAGACAATCCTATCAATCCAAGAGATTTATCACAATAAATCTCTCTCCCGATCACGAAGGATGCCTCGCCCAAATCTTTCATTTTAAAGTTTTGCGAAAGGTACTTCTTAGTGTCCTTTAGTAAACCAATATCACTGCTGGCGATAAGCAAATCCTTAACATATAGTACCAAAAAAACAAACTTACTCCCACTGGTGTTTAGGTATATACATCGATCAACAGTGTTTTCCGTAAACCCAAAAGATGTAATGGTATGATGAAACTTAAAATACCATTAACGAGAAGCTTGTTTAAGTTCATATATGGATTTCTTTAACAAACACACTTTGTGTACCAGTCCTTTTTGAATGAAGCCCTTTGGTTGTTCCATGTAGACTTCTTCCCCTAAACTCCCATTAAGAAAAGATACTTTAACATCCATTTGATATAGCTCTAAGTCTTAATGATCTACGAGTGCCAATATGATTCTAAGTGAATCCTTCTTTGAAATAGGAGAGAAGGTTTCACTATAATTAATGCCTTCTTTTTTGAGTAAAACCTTTGGCAAAAAGTCTTGCTTTATGTCGTTCAATATTGCCATTTCAGTCGTATTTGGTCTTATATATCCACTTAAACTCGACTGCTTTATATCCTTTAGGTAAATCAACTAACTCCGAGACTTGATTAAAATCCATAGATTTTATTTCATCATTCATGGCATCAATCCATTTATTAGAATCTATGCTAGAAATAACTTTTTCATAAGAGATCGGATCATCAATATCCCCAATGTTAAATTCATTTTCTTGAATACACACCACATAGTCATCCGAAATAGCTGATCTCCGATTTCTCTGAGATTTCCTTAAAGCTATGTCTTGTGGTGTTTCAATAATAGGCGCATTTAGTGGTTGTTCAGTATGTGGTTCATCCATTTGTTCTTCGTTGTTGTTCTGAGCAATAATCGATTGAACAATATCAGTATGAATAATAGGAACAGGAGGAACCTCATTGTGATTATCAAGAGGTCTTTGAAGAGGAGGAGTTTCCTTGATTTCTTGAATAATGACATTTTGAACTTCATTACTCCCACTAACTTCACCATGTTCAATGAATTTAACATTTTCGGTTTTAATAATTCTTGTTGTATGGTTAGGACAGTAGAATTTATACCATTTGGATTTTGCTGGATACCCAATAAAATAACAAGTTAACATTATAGGGCCCAACTGCTTTTCATATCGATTATAAATGCGTGCTTCTTTTGTACATCCCCAAACACGAAAATGACTTAAAGAGGGTTTCCAACCTTTCCTTAGTTCAAAAGGAGTCTTTGAAATTGCCTTACTAGGAACCCTATTTGAGATATGTGCAGCAATCATAAGAGCCTGCATCCACAAAAACCTAAGTAAATCAGTTCTACTTATCATACTCCTAACCATTTCAATAAGAGTATGATTGCGCCGTTCATCTACACCATTTTGCCAAGGTGAACCTGGCATTATGTATTGTGCACAAATACCCAAACGTTCAAGGAGTTTAACAAAAGGACTGGGATGTTGTCTCGATTCATCGTATTTTCCATAAAACTCATCACCTCTATCCGATCGAATGATTTTTACCTTTTTGCCCAATTGTCGTTATACTTATGTAATATAAATCTCAACCACGTTAACGGATTGAGCTTTATGATGTAACAAATACAATGTGCAATATCGAGAAAAATCATCTATAAAAGTGATAAAGTATTTCTCTCCTCCAATAGAAGGAACATCAAAAGGACCACAAATATCTGTATGTATAATTTTAAGAAGCTGGGTGCTTCTTATGGCTCCTTTATTTGTATGTTTGGTATGTTTACCCATAATACAGTCCACACATACACTAAAATCGGACCAATACGAATCATGGATAATTTCCTCTTTAATAATCCTTTCAATTCTCTCTCTGGATATGTGTCCTAATCTTTTATGCCACAAGTAAGCAGAATTCTCATTAAATGAGGGACGTTTAGTTACAATATTACTATCCATAGACAATAAAGATTCCAAAAAATGAGGATCCAGATTAATTTGAAACAAATCATTCGACAAAAGACCCGAGCCAAAAACAGAATTATTCTGATATAATGTGAAACCATTATTCTGAAAGCTAAAAGAAAAACCCTTATTCAGAGTTTAGAGAAGGAAATTAAATTTCTCGAAATAGTGGGTATAAAAAGAGTGTCTTCAAGATCCGAATAAAGGCTAAATTGTAATTTTAAACGAAAAACTCCAATAGCTTCAACTTTTGCTTTAGCTCGGTTTCCCATGTAAAGAAAATCTTCATTTTGTTTTAATTCCCGGATTGAAAGTAAGCTATGCATAGTGTTTGTAACATGACATGTAAAACCATAATCAATCAACCATTTGTTGGAAGGAACATCGATTAAGTTTGATTCAAAACAGACATAAGCACAAGATGTACCTTTCACTTCAAACCAAGCTATTCGCTTAATGCAGTCTTTCTGAATATGCCCCTTCCTATGACAGAAGTGACATATGACTGCTGCTTTTTACTTCTTTTGGATGGAAGGACTAGGTTTAACATGATTTGCAGTTCATTAACATTCCATTTATCTTTTATGGTATTGTAATGAATCTAGAAAGACCCATAATCAGAAGGCAGGGAGTTTAGGACAAATTGGACTAAGAAAGAATCATCCACTAAACAGCCTAAAGTCCTTAGTTTAGAAGCAATGTTAATCATTTCTATAATCTGTGCGTTCATAGTCTTAGTGCCATCGAATTGCATAGTGGTCAAGTTGGCCATAAGTTTCCCAGCCAGGGATTTGTCAACAGTGCGAAACATATCCTTAACATTTGTCAGATATTTTTTTATGTTGGTGGTTTCAGGTAGGGAGGACTTCACATTTATTTCAGTGCACCTTCTAATAAACATCAGACATAGCCTATTTGATTTGGTCCATGTATTGTAAATTAGCACATCATCCTCACTGCTTTGTTTAGTAATAGTGCTATATCAATGTCCATAACACCAAGGCTAAATTCGATTTCCTCACACCATTCTGATAGACTAGTTCCATCAAATTTCGAAAAGGTTGAGGCTTGGAAAAACATGTTAATATTTGCTACAAAATGCTCACTCTAATTAAAAATAACACACGTAACTAAAATGGCAAGGAAATGAATATATAAAATTGTCAAATTTTGATGGCAAAATTATAACAATTGTGTCATAAATTGATATTTAATATTTATTAAATCACAAAACGATAGAAGCAAAATATCTTTAATGGAATTTAATATAGAAAATTGTGATTTAACAAACGCATTATTGGACAATTCAATATTCAATTAATAATTCTAATGTTTATTAAATCTTTATAATAACAAACTTTAGAATAAACATAAATTTGATATTTTTCGTAATAAGTCATTGGCCTGTGTTTGGCACGAGACGCTCTAATCAAATTATCAAAATAGTAATATTTAATATTCAATGTTATAAATCATTGGCATGTGTTTGGCATAGGACTTATAAAAATATGAATATTAAATATAAAAATCATAATATTTTTAACATTCGATGTTATAAATTATTGGTATGTGTTTGGCACGAGACTCATAAAAATATCAATATTTAAAATTCTAATATATTTAATATTCACTGTTATGAATCATTGGCCTGTATTTGGCACGAGACTCATAAAATTTGAATATTAAATTAACACAAGTCTAATTTCCTATTATATGCAATATGTTGGCCAGTGTTTGGCACGAATATTCAACTAAAACAGGATCATTAGAACAAAGTTTATAAAACAGTTCTAGATGCAACACTTATACAATATAAAAATATGAAATTTTGTCAAAAATGGAAAAATTGAGTTAGCAACATGAATCTATAGAAAATTACTCCAGAATCTCAGAACTTTCAACGGAATTCAAAAATAAAATTTTTGGAGTGAGATATGGCCCCCGAGATTATTTCCATAAATGGCAAATTTCGAGTCTTGATGGCCTAAACGATCTCGTATCATCGAAAAACAGTTTATGTCACAACCTAAGGTTGTGAAAATCGGTCTCTGTCCCGTTTCGAATCAGACTACCAAATTTCATCGCATTCGGAGCAAGTTCTGGCGTAAAAACACTATCACCACAAGAACTTTTTGAAAATTTTTATTCCCAAATTGTTTGAAATTTGTAGGGTTAATTGAAACAGATTAGGTAATAATTAAAATGACATCAAAATGACATAGAAATGGTTTCAGTGCATCAAATGAAGCTGTTTTATGTGAATTTTCAACTGTTTTACGAAAATAAATTCCAACAAATTTGTTAAACAAGTAAACTGTTTTCAACATATTTGTTAAACAGATTTTCAACAGATATGTTAAACAAATAGAATTATGTTCAACAAATTGATTAACAATCAAAAACTATTTTAAACAAATTAAAACAAATAGGACTATTTTAAATCAAATTTATTAAAAATGAAACAGGAATTCTTAACAGATTGAAAATCAAACAATAAGAACCATTTGACAGATTTATTAAAATCAAACAAATTCTTAACAATTTGGCAGAATCAATTATGTTCCATAAGAACAATTTCTTATATAATTTAACATGTAATACATATGTACATATTATCATGATAAATCTTAATTAGTGTTTAAAAATTAACACGTAACACTACTAGTTATGATAACCAATTCAGTGCTAAAATTGTCACGAAAATATTACTAATCATGATAAATAAATCAGTAAACAAACAGTGCGAAATTAATCAATAAAATCTATGTTTATCAATATATATAGTATGATCATTTGAATTCCGTAAAGTGATAGCATGACAATATTTAAACTAGACTCTGATACCACATGTAATATGAATAAGAGTTATGTATAACATGAAACTAATTCTTACAAGATCTTCAATATTATCATGCAATCACAATTTTATTTTTAACTACAAATTATATGAAAAAAATACCTTTCTCCATGAAGCTTCGATTTGTTTGTAGCCCTTGACGTGTCTTGTGAACAACTTCCTAAAAAGCTCCTTGTTTTTGCTTCTTCAAGCTCTTATCTCTTCCTCCCAAATGATCCAGAATCACTCTTGGAAAACAACCAGAAATCCAAAATATGGAAAATTTGGAAAATCAGAATTTTCCCTTCCTAGCCCAAATATATTTTGTGTGTTATTATGTATCAAATAATTGAGATTAGTTCACTATATATAGGGTGGAAGGGGAGCCTAAATTCTCCTTAAAATTATTCATCTACCATCCACCAGAGTAGCTAAAGGGACTCACAAATATACCAAAATTCATGTGACTTTTGGAATAATAATTTTCTAAGATTAATACATTAATTTAATTTAATTCGTCCCCTTATTTGGACCACACTAATTAGGAGAAATAATTAATTTATTTAATTTATAGTTAAAAAATTTGCCCGAATTTTGTAATTATTAAATAATTAAATATTAATTCTAATAGGGTCAAGGGAGGTCCGGGTAGTGGGCAAGGGTCAAACCGGGTTAAGTTTATGTTAATGGAGAGGAGAGGAGAGAGAGTCTGAAAATGGGAAAAATGATGAGGGTTATGTTTGGGTGTATGATAAGAGGTAGGCTAGGCAGATGTATTAGGTATAATGGGGTACATGGTAGTTAATGTATGTGTGTGTGTGAGTATTATATTTTATAAAATAGAAAAAAATATATATATATAAAATAAAAAGACTCACAATAAAAATAAAAATAAAATATAAATATCGAATACTAAAAATCTAATAAAGAAAATATTGAACACACAGTTAAATTTATACAGACACTGACATGATGACACGCACGTTATAATACTTACATAAAATAAAAATAATAATATACTAAAAATAAAAACACGAAAAATAAAAAGAAATAAAAATGACACGAACCAATATAAAATATATATTTAAAAAAATAAGAACAATAATAATACACACACACTGAGCAATAATGGGGAAGGCTAGGGTTGAACTGGGCTTGGTTCGGGACAAGTTTAGGCTACAAGACTGGATTTAGGTTTGGAGATAGGTTAGAGTGGTTTAACTACATCTTTGACATATTTTGCCTTGATTTAATACTTTAAACTCCTCAATAGGCATTTGTCCTACAAAATAAACGTATATGCGCATAAAACCCATTTTAGCGAGAATTAGCAATTAAAAATCATCTATTTTGTGCTTTATTTAAATACTTTTGGGTGCTTATCAGTAGTTCCACTTGAAACAAAGGAAAACAAGTCTTGAATGAAAATGTTTTTAAAAATGGAATTGATGTCAAATATCCCCCTATTTTGTATGCTGACTCTCCTAATTACACTCCACCCCCCAAAAGGAATAATTTTACTCTCATATATGACTTAGGTGGATTAAAATCTGGAAATCAAGTACCTTGTGTCAAAAAGGCTGTTGCGAATAGCTATTGCAATATATGCGATATTTTTGGGCACCAAAACTAGGAATGCATGAATTATAGTAAGAAAAACACTCATTTTAAAGTATTTAACTCAAAAGTAAAGAGATTTACACATTTTTGAAGACATAACACTAATAATAATTGGACTAATGTATTTAATAAGCTTAGACCTTAGTCCAATAGAAGATCATTCACAAAAGGAAAATTCCCTCCTAGATCTCAAAAGGCACAAAAACCTTTGAAAACTATGCCTATTTGGATCAGGAGTAGTGATCTAAGACCCCAGTGGGATTTTTTTAAAATAAACTATTTTATTGTTTTAATAGCCTTACGCTGTGAATTGCAAAACACTGGATTGTACTTAGATAGCGGATGCTCGCGTTATATGACTAGGGATATTACTAGACTTAAAGGTGTTATTCACTATAACGGTGGTAACGTAATCTTTGGGGATGGTAAGACTTCCCAGATCATAGTCAAATGTATCCTTCATGAAGATGGATTTCCTAATGTTAATGATGTTTTATTAGTCCAAGGTTTAAGAGCTAACTTGCTTTCTATTAGTCAATTTTGTGATGACGGTTGCCAAGTAAAATTTTCCAAAAACTCTTATGTTGTCTTAACCAAGATTGGGGAAGAGTATATAAAAGGCACTCGCACTATAGATAATTGTTATAAAGAAAATGGTTATATTACTTGTAGGTTAACCATTTATGATGAATCTGACATATGGCACAATAGGCTGGGTTATATAAATTTTGACACCATGAATCGGTTGTCCACACAAGATATTGTTAGAGGCTTACCTAGATTAAAAAAATTCCAAATACTATTTGTGGGCCGTGCCAATTTGGGAAAATTACTAAATCTCCTCACAAGAAGGTTAAGTACATAAACACCACTGCTCCCTTAGAGCTACTCGATATGGACTTATTGGGTCCTACTAGAACTATCAGTTAAATTGAAATTCTTACACTCTAGTTATTGTGGATGACTTTACTCGAATTACATTGGTGTCATTTATGAAAAACAAATCAGAACCTTTCATCCTTTTCTAAAAATTATTACAAAAATTGAAAATGATAAAGACACCCAAGTAACTCGGATAAGATGTGATAGGGATGAGTTTAAGGATACCAAAGATATTGAGTAATTTGATGCCAATGAATATTCACACCAGTTTAGTGATCCAAAAACTCCCGAACAAAATAGGATAGTTGAGCATAAAATCCGAACTATTTAAGAAATGGCTCATGTACTTATTCAAGCTTAAAACTTAAATCTATATTTTTGGGAAGAAGCTTGTACTACTGTTGTTTATATTATTAACCGCATATACCTTAGAAACAATGCCAAATTTATGCCTTACGAATTATGGTTTAATAAAAGGCCCACTTTAAATTATTTTTGAACCTTTATGTATGCATTGATAGGGAAAACTTCTCTAAATTTGAGGCCAAGGGGGATAATGGCAACTTTTTGGTCTATTATTAAAATAGTAGGGCTTATCGTGTTTACAATTTATGAACTAAAACAATAATGGAGTCCATTAATGTTACATTAATTAACAGTACAATAAATGAAACAAGTAATGAAATCTCCCCCATTTGAAATTGAGTTGGATTTAAACATTTAAAATGAACCAATCTTAACGGAAAATGAGTCTTTCCCATTTCAACTCCGGTTATAACTAATTGGGTTTCTAAAGACCATCCTTTCATAGAAATTGCGGGTGATGTCTTTGAGCCTATGAGAACTAAAAATCAGTTATGTCAAGTGACTTACTTGACTGATTTTGTCTCCTTAGGGGAACCAAAAATAGTTAATGAAGCACTAAATGATTCTTATTGGGTTGAAGCGATGAAAGAGGGGCTATCTCAATTCAAAGATCATGACGTTTGGTATCTAGTACCGAGGCCCAAATAGATTAAGGTCGTCGGCAAAAAATGGTTTTTTAAAAATATGATCGATGAGAAAGGAAATGTCATTAGAAACAAGTCTAGGCTCGTTGCCCAGGGCTACTCGCCAATATAAGGAATAGACTATGATGAGACTTTTTCTTCAGTGACTTGTCTCGAATCAGTGAGATTATGTATGGTTGTATCTTATCATTTATAATTCAAACTATTTTGAATGGACATCGAATCAACTTTTTCGAATGGCATTCTGACTGAGGAAGTATACATGGAACAACCAAAAGGATTTCATGACCCATATAAGCGTTACCACATTTGTATATATATATGTATATATATATATATATATATATTGAAAAGGGCTCTTTACGATTTAAAACAAGCTCCTCGTGCATGGTATGAGCTATAAACATCATTTTTTTAATCTCAAAATAGTTTTTCTAGAGGTAGAGTTGATAAAACCTTGTTTGTTAAAAAATATGATAAGGATGTTTTAATTGCTCAAATATATGTTGATGATATTGTTTTCAGATCTACTTCTCAAAAAGAGGTGGACTCTTTTTTTAAAGCCATTAGTAGTGAGTTTAAAATGTCACTTATGGGAGAGTTACAATATTTTTTAGGAATTCAAATTAAACAATGTGATGATGGATTGTTTATTTTGCAATCTAAGTATGCTAAGGATTTGATTTCTAAACTTGGACTTCAAAATGCTAAGACATCTACCACACATATGGCAATTAATACTTAGTTAACTAAAGATGAAAATTGCATTGCTGTTGACCCCATTTATATCGCAATATAATTAGTAGTTTACTATACTTGACTACGTCTAGACTCGATATCCAATATATTGTCTGCATTTGTGCACGGTTTCAATTTGACCCTAAAGAGTCCAATCTCACTTGTGCCAAAAATATTTTAAAATATGTGAAAGGTACAATTGATTATGGGCTTTGGTATTCCAATGACTCTACTTGTGAGATAATTGGGTACCCAGATGTGGATTGGGGCGATAGTACATATGATTGTCGTTCAACTTCAGGTGGTTATTTTTATCTAGGAAAAAATTTAGTTGGTTGGTCTAGTAAAAAGAAAGTTAGTGTTACATTATCTACTGTTGAGTCTGAATATGTTGTTGATGGTGCATGTTGTCCTCAACTAGTGTGGATTAAACAAATGCTACATGATTATCGTGACTTTGAATCTAAAGTTCATCTTTATTGCGATAATGAAAGTGCAATTAATATCGCAAAAAATCGTGTGCAACATAGTCGAACGAAACACAATAATACTCGTCCTCACTTTATTAGAGAGTTAGTTGAATTAAAAGAGATAGTTATTGAACATGTTGCTACTGATAAACAACTTGCTAATTTATTTACTAAACCTTTAGATAAAGCCCGTTTTGAAAGACTTTGAAACATGATTAGAATGATTATACTCGATAATTAGAAAAAATTTAGTCATGTCTTTATTATTTGTAAAATATCTCTGAATACATAATTTTGATTAAGTTGTTGATTTCTTTTCTATATTACATATATACTTTCTGCACAAATTCTTAAATTTTATTGTGCATATTCTTCTCACTTGCTTCTTGAAAGATTGGTATTTTATCTTTTTAGGACTTCTGCTCACCTATTAATTTGTGTATTTTCTTTTCTAGGATTGCGTGGGTAGATAGAAAAACTTTTTGTATAGGAAACTCTAGGATTCTTTTTACCTTAGTAAGTCATTAGATGTACTCAAGGATTTTATCAAAATTAGTCCAATGGGGGATATTGGAGGTCCCTATATAGACCACTCTTAGGGTTAGGGTTTTTATAGTGTTTAACTATATAGACCTTCATCTAGTTGGACTAAAATTTTGACAAGATATTATATGTACCTATATTGGGTCTAGACTACCAATGCCTATGTTGTGCTCACTCTACAACATCGCTTAAAGTTCAACTCAAATTGCTTCACAAGAAAAGGTAGTCTCTCATACTTTTCACAATTATGGCTCAAAGGAATATTTCTAAGTCACATAGAACACTACACATTGCATTTCTTAACATTATTTATAATGATTTGTGTCTGTATGTTTAAAGAGGATTTTTAAATATTTTTAAAATATTTTTAAAATTTTAAATTAAATTAGTTCTTAAATTTAAATTAGTTGTTTCAATAAATTTAAATTATAAAGAATAAGGGTAAATTCTTAAGAAAAATATTTTTGT
This sequence comes from Sambucus nigra, assembly GCA_949130495.1. Classification (NCBI taxonomy): domain Eukaryota; kingdom Viridiplantae; phylum Streptophyta; class Magnoliopsida; order Dipsacales; family Adoxaceae; genus Sambucus; species Sambucus nigra. Next base: position 136,545,033 of record OX422219.1, read on the forward strand.
GTGTAAAAACATTAACAATATTTTTCTGAATTTTTTCATACTTTTTGGGAATTTTTCTGATTTAATTTTGATTTTAAAATGATTTAAAACTATTTAAAATTCTAAATTAAACATTTATTTTATTTTTGGTTTATTTTAATTGAGTATACTTTATGTTATGCGCGTGTTATACATGTTTTATACATTATAGTATACATGGATTTTACACGTTTTTTTACAAAACAATTGAGAAGGCCACGTGTTGCGATCTTAACCTATCTATTTGTGTGTCTTTAGGAACCGTTAGATCATGTTTATATCAACGGCTGAGTTTGTGTGGTGGAAATCCATGTGAAATCCTTTACTCCAACCTACACACACCTCACCATCTATAAATTGAGACCTTGGGTCTTTATTTTAACTCGTTGAGAGAATTTGAGAGTTAATCAAAACTCTGCCCAAATCAATTCTAGAGAGAGAGAGAGAGAGAGAGAGAGAGAGAGAGAAGGTGTAGATGGATAGGATCTTTTTTGGTTTTACCCTATATTTTTTTTCCCGTATTTTCGAACAATTTATTATTGTAATTCTTGTTCATAATTCTAATAAATTGCCTTTTTCTTCCAGTAATGATGATGTTCCATGTTGATCTTTATTTGTGCTTTCAATACTTATGCAATGTTCTATTTATTTCATATTAACTCCAAGAAGATTATTTTGGCAACTGTCGAGAGAGAACTCTCTAGGAGGAGTGCTAAATTATTTGGGGTAGTTTATGAAGAGATTGAGGAAGAGGAATTGGAGGAGCTTCTCGACATAAACATCTTCAATCAAGCCACAGAAGCATGCATTCATATGCGTAGGTTGTTTCATCAGGCCATGGTGACCAACGCCTCAGATTATGAAATGATGCTTTAGTTGCAGAGTGATAATAAAGAAATACTTGCCAGTTTATCGGCCGATTATGAGAAAAAAAAATTCCCTGCTCAGGAGTGATAAATATTTTGATAAGAAACTACAGGATTTATCCTCAACATTCGCCAAGAAGAAACTTTTTCTAAAGTCTGAGGTGAAAAGTGCTCGAGAAATGGCCGGCCTCCTGGAACAAAAAATAATATGCTGCAGAATGAACTTGAGGTCATAAAGAAGCCTGCTGGAGTGGATCAGGGATAAGGGGCATCGTTTCTAGAGCAGGAAAATGCTCGACTGATGGAGGAGATAGAGAAACTAAAAAAATCAAAGGGTATCAATCCTCTAGGCAAGTGGTTATCGCACATCCGACTATTGAGCAAAAAATAATAAAAAAGACTTTGGACTACTAAGAAAGTCTGATAAAGAACCAGTCAGCCACCATCAAAAGACTGAAAAAGAAAGTTGACCATCTCACTTATCACTTTCATAAGAAACCACGCACCTTATGGATGAACAATTATAATAAAACTTTAGCACACATGGGCAAGGATTTAGAACAAGCATATAGAGAGAGGGATATAAGTGGGTATGGATTAATGTTCCCACTATCTTGAAGGTACCGAGGGAAAACACTTTATGGTATTGCCACAACTTGGATATTTGGACCAACCTCCTCCTCCATTCAAGCTGGATACTACATGGATTCTTACAAATGCGATCCCCATCAGCCGGGTCATAAAATACTTAGGGGATCATGATCTGCATGGAGATGATGTGTCTATTGGCCCCTGCACTTGGTGGTAGGTTTTTCTTCATAGGTAAATTCGGCTATGAAGTCTACTACTTCTTGGACTTTCAATAATGTTTTGGGTTCATAATGTATATCAAGCTCCATAGCCCAGGCCATTAATCTCCCTGATTTCTCTTATTTCTGAATGGCTTGGCTCAATGTCAAGTTCGTGTAAACCACAATAATATGGGCCTCGAAATATGGCTTCATTCTTCATAAGGCCTCATTGAGTGCTAAGGAAATCTTTTCTAGACATGGGTAACAAAATTTTACTCCCCTAAAGGACTTGCAGATGTAATAGACTGGTTTTTGCACCCCATTCTCTGTCGGATAAGTGTTGAGCGAACTACCAACTCAGATACTGCCAGATATAAGTATAGTTTCTCTCCCATGAGTAATAGGGAGAGAAATTGTAGACATCCCTAATATTTCTTCAACTCTAAGAAGGCATTCGCACATTATTTATTCTATTGAAAAGTCCTTCTTAACACCTTAAAGAAGGGTAAGCGTCTGTCAGTAACTTGGGAGATAGACCTATTGAGGGTTGCTACTCTTCCAGTCAACCTACGCACGTCCTTCTTATTTGAAGGTGACTGTAGGTTTATCAGCATTGAATTTTTTATAGCCTAAAATAACACGACCAAGTGGACCAATGAAGATGTGACACCTGTCATGATACTCAATGGGCCTAGAAACAACAAATAAATATGGTCGGCACCATTATTTCATCGATCATCACTATAACCGACCGCCCCCAAGAATATGAAAAGTCAATAATGTATACAGACGCAAGTGAGACTCTCAATAGTCACCATGCACATACACGTGAAGAATATATAGTTGTTAATTATAAGGTGAATATATAAATACCTAATGTATAAATATATTCCATATCTTTATCTTCTACTACTATAAATAGCTCACTACCTCTCCCAACTAAGGGCAACTAAAAATAGTTTATCAAAACCCTAGAGAATTTTTTAGAGGCTTATTCTAAACCCTAAAATATTGTGGCACTGTACCTGTAGATGTAGGCACCTCATTAGGCTAAATCACGTAAACCTTTGCATCTTTCTTTTTGTCTCTCATACCTCTCTAGCTTATTTCTTTTATCTGTGGTTATAATTATTTATTTAATTAAGATAAGACTAATCCAACTCAGTAAACCAAATTTAGACACCAATGGATTACCGCCATTTTTGGGAAATGATAGGACAGTGTTGGTTTCTACCTATTCCCGTCAAGCAACCATTTTTCAGTTAGTTGTCATCCCACACTGAAAATAGTGGACAATCCAAAGGATAGCCATGACGCTGGCAAGACCTTCAACCCTTCTTCCCTACCTGGTATGGGGGATCTATAAGGAATTCTACTTCCAAGGGTCAAGAGGCTATTCAAGAGAAAGTGAGGCAGCTCACTCAGACCCTTCAAACTAGGCATGTAGTTAGGCCAGTAACCAGAGGATAAATATTGCCTCTAGTACCCAGACAGGAAATGAGCAGATCTAGATACTCAAGATCAACCAATGAAAGATCTTACAACCCTGGTGTGACCTCTTGACTTACTGATTACTAAGATGGATATTCACTCTCTCAAGAGAGGTTGAGCGCCCTGGTTAGGCTAAGTAGGGGCCCTGACTTTAATTGTTTGAGTCCCCGAGATGCTAGAGGTCATATTAATAGAGAGCCCTCTAAATCATGAGATTAACAAGAAGGCTCTGTCAGATCAAGGAGTAGCACACGAGGATCTGTACATGCCAAGCAAACTTTTTATGAAGATAGTTCGACATAAACTCACGGTAAAGCAGCTTTGTTGCAGGCAAAAATAACACGACCAAGTGGACCAATCAAAAGGTCACACCTGTCATCATACTCAATGGGCCCAGAAATAGAAAATAAATGTGGTCGGCACCATTATCTCATAGTTTTCGACCACCCCTAGGAATATGAATAATCACTAAAGTGAACCGACACAAGTGAGACTGTTAACAGTCACCATGCACATACACGTGAAGAATATCCAACTGTTAATTATAATGTAAAGATATAAATACCTAATGTATAAAGGTATTCTATCTCTTCATCTTTCCACTACCGTAAATAGCACATTACCTCTCCCAGGTAAGGACAAGTAAAAACGGTTTATCAATACCCTAAAGAATTTTTGAGATACTTGTACTAAACCCTAAAATACAGAGGCATTGTACACGTGAATGTAGGCACCTCATTGGGATGAACCACAAAAACCTTTGTGTCTTTCTCTTTATTTCTCATCCTCTTTAGCTTATTTTTTTTAACTATGGTTATAATTATTGGTTTAGTTAATCTAAGACTAATCCACCTCAATAAACCAAATTTAGACACCAAAATATTGGCGTCGTCTGTGGAAAATAATAGGTTAATGTCATTTTCTACCTATTTTCATCAAGCAACCATTTTTCAATCATTTATCATCCCACACTGAAAAATGGTGGACAATCTAGATGGTATCCAAACCATGGAAATGCCTTCAGCCTTTTTACCCCTCTTAGTATGGGGTTCTACGAGGAATTCTACTAAACATAGCCAAGGGTCAAAAGGACATGCAAAAGACATTGAGGCATCTCATTCAGAATCTCCAAACCAGGCCCATAGTTGACCCAACAACCAGAGGAAAAATGTTCCCCCCCAGCACCCACACAAGAAAGGATCAGTTCTAGATACTCTAGATTAACCAATGACAAATCTTATCGCCCCGAGACAACCTCTTCAAATAGATCTACATATTATTACGATGGATATTACTCTCTCTAGAGAAGCTGATGCCCTAAAGAGGCTAAGCAGGGGCTCAACCTTTGATCATTTGGGCCCCCGAACTGCTAGGGGTCATAATCACAAGGAGCCCTCTAGACCATGAGATCACCGAGAAGGCTATGTCAGATTAAGGACTAACGCGTAAGGATTTGTAAGTGCTAAGAAAACTTCTCAAGAAGAGAGTTCAACATAAAATCTCGATCAATCAGTTTTTTTATAGCCTAAAATAACATGCCCAAGTGGACTAATGAAAAGGTGACACCTGTCATCATACTCAATAGACGCAGAAACAGTAAACAAATGTGGTCAGCAAAATTATCTCCTCGATCGACACTATAACCGACCATCCACAGGAATATAAACAGTCAATAATGTGAATAAACTTAAGTCTCATTTGACTTAGAACCCAACCCACGTAGCACGCATCACAAGGTTTCTTCTTCGATTAATCATAATGAGTTTCCTAGTCTTTCCTTTATTTATGGGCAAGGGCCCAAATTATTCCGATTATTGGTATATGACAGGAAGACGGGAGAGACAAGGAGAGCATCAAACCCCATGAGTGGGGTCAGGTGAGTCTGTGAAGAAAAGAGAGGTCGTCGCACCCCCAACGCTTATGGGGTGAATTCTTATGTATAGTAGTTAGGCTTCAGTAGATTAAATTGAGTTCGTAGGTAGGTTACGTAAGGATAGGGGTAAGATCATGCATTCCAACACAACATTCATGAGGGCATCGAGAAATTAAAGTGAGAGAATAGTAGTCCAGAACAACAGACTGAGATAAGGGGTTCTGTCACAGATGGAACCGAACCAAATCCCAGAGCCGGATCGGTTAGATTTGGTAAATTAGCAAAATAAAAATTCCAAGAACCGAACCGAATCGCCCCTAAACCGGATTGGTTCAGTTCCTGCGATTTTCCTTCTTCCCGAACAATCCCCTATCCCCTCTCTTCCGCCCCATTCTTCCCCTTTTCCCTCCAAAAATCCTCACCCAAACCCCTCCCCACCACCTATAAAAACCTCCCCTTCCCTACTCTTCCACTCACACCTTCAACTCTTTCCCTCTCTACAAGCCCTAATTTTTCCGCTCCTAATTCCAAGCTTTCAAAATGGCCAATCGAGCTCTCCCCGCCAAATATCTGTCCACCGAAATTCTGCCTAACGGATTTGGGAAATACCGCTCCCACATGGAGCGCGTATGGTGTCAACGCTTTTTCAATTTTTATCGCCAATTGCACATCGAACGGGTTGTCAACTGGGATGAGCTACCGCGCCCCGTCACCACCCTTTTTCGCCAGCGGGGGTGGGCACAATACCTACAAGAGCCTTATCCAGTCATCTGGGCGGATGGAGTTCGGGCTTTTTATGGCACTCTCATTCGTAACGGGAAATTTTGCGTGCCAATCCTTTGTTGACGGCTGCCCTATCCCATTTTCCTTATCCATCCTACCCTGCAAACTTGCTGAAAAGGGCGTTCCCCACCCGGAGGTATACGACTACCCAAACAATGTCCCCACCATTCCCAAACAAAAGTGCATTGACCGACTCGCGCCCGGTGACTTTTGGGATAGGCGTACTTTCCCCGTGGGTCATCTCAATAACTAGGCACGCATCACGTTCCACATCGTGTGCGCCAACTTGCTTCAAACTTCCAATGACTCGACGATGCGCCCTCGCCAAGCGACACTTGTGTACTACCTGTTGGACCCCGATTTCACCCTCAATATGGCTAGCATGCTTTACGCATATATCATTTTCTCATCCTGGGAGCACAAAGGTGCGGTACCCCTCCCGTATGCCCGCCTCATCATGTCCCTCCTCGCCGACGCTGGTATCCAGCCACCTCAAGCTTTCCCACGCCTCCCGGAGCCTATTGGGAAGGTATCCCGCACGTGGAGTGCCCAGTAAATGGCTGCCATTCGAGCAGCCCGGGGGCGATCAATTTAGAGGCCGAGGAAGAAATTCAGGTTGAAGAGCCGGTGGTGGAAGACATTGAGATGGAAGGGGCTAAAGAGGAAGAATACAATGAAGATGATGACTCAGATTTTAAGCTCCCGGGTGCAGATTTTGATCGAAGACTTTCGGTGGTTGAATCCCGCCTTGACGGGTTAATCACCCAATACAACCAAGATCAAGCCGCCTATCGCAAGGACCAAGAAGCTTATCGTAGAGACACACGGATGATGCACCAACTCCAAGCCCACCTCTATGAGCTCAACTTTGGCGGTCCCCCACCATCTTAATTTTATGATTCTTATGATCCGCGCGCACCCGGGTCCTCTAATCAGCCTCCCAATGAAGCCCTTGTCGGTGTTTGTTGTTTGTTTGTATACAAAGTGGTTGTTTGCTCAATGTTGTTTGCGTGTTTTCCCCTTATTCTATGTAACATAGTTTGTTCTTTCTATAAATAAATGCTGCATTTTTCTTCTCATTTTTTTTTCCGCACTTTTAATTCGCTTTGAGTTAGATTTTTGTTCTTTTTGCTTGAGGACAATGCAAAAGTCTAAGTTAGGGGGGGTGACAAGTGCGTATTTCTAAAACTTAAAAAATTCTAAAAAATGCACAAAAATCTCAAAAAAATCATAAAATTTTGAAAAATCCAAAAATATTTTTGTTCAAAATAAATAAAAATTGGAATTCAAAATTTTCAAAAATATCATTAAAAGTCGGTTTAAAGTCTCAAAGTGTAAAAACACAATACACAAAGCCAAAATTGACCAAAGATGGAAATTGTGCGGAAATTGATGACTTAACGAATAAATGTGGAGATTAACAAACCCGGTGATATTTCGAGCCTATCGATATTTTTGAGTTTTTAAAATCAATCCGAGTTAATTGTTAACTCAAAGTCCTTTTCAGCGCCAAGTCATTGATGATCTCAATTCTTTCATTTTGATCGATTATGGAAACGTATGTGATATTGAATTAAAAAGCGCGCTATAAATCTCTAAATTAAACTAATCTCAAGACGCTTATGGTAAATTAATAAGTAATTCGGACAATGAAGTAGGCCATCGTTTGTTACCCAAAAATATTGGCCAGAAAAAGTAGCAAAAAATTCATCTATTTTGTAACCCAATTGAGCCGAATAATTTATCCTTTTCGTTTGGTAACTCAAAAAGCCCAAATGGCCCGGAATTGTGAAAAATGGAAAAATTCAGAATTTAAGTCCGAAAAGTGCAACAAAAATGGGGCAAGAAAAAAAATAGAAATGCTCAACAAAAATAGCAAGAAACAAGAAAAGTGAAAAATAGAAAAAGAAGAAGAAAATGAGAAAAAGCCTGGAAAAGCGCTAGCGGACATCATAAATGAACTTTCCAATTTTAAAATTCTTAACCTTTTCCAATTTTACCCAATACACCTTTTACCCGAAAAATTCCTAACCGAGTCCAAATTGCGAAATTGGTTACCGCGTGGAGAGCTAAGACACAAAAATATAAACAAAGAGATTATACATATATGTAAGAGGCAATGTTCGCGTTTTTTAAATCGTATTCCATTGATGAGATCTTTTCACCCAAAAAGTTATGTCTTTCTTCTTATGTGCGTGAACTTGGTTCCAATATATTTGTAGGGGGGCTTTAAGGTAATCCTGAGATTAGGGATAATTCCCTAATTGGCAATAGCGTTTGAGATTAAGCAACCGAGGCAGCTAAAGCGTGGCAACTCAGCGAGGCAGCTTAGCGCGGCAACTCATGCTTCAGCTTGTTGTACTAATCATGTTGTATTTCTGTTTATGATTGATTGTAAGCTATAACGGTTGTAATGATATAACGAGAAGAATAATGAGTTTTGGTGTGAGGTCAAACGGTACTTGCGAGAGACCAGGCTTGGTAGGGCCTGGGAGAGCTTTCATGCTCTATCGAATGACCTCGCCGTGGGAACTTTAGAGGGACTTGGTTTGGAGGATTAAGAAGTGAGGCACCGTTGGGGCTTGTCCTGACCATCTTAGATACACCTGGTAAAACACCGAAGGACCCTGACCATAGAACCTCGGGCGGAACAACTTTGAGTTCCATCGGGCATTGAGTTATGAACCAAATAACCCTCTACTTAATGTCACATCTACTGTAGGTGATGTCACTAGCCAGCTAAACAATGTCAGACATACACTTGAGTAAACCACCGTGGTATTTGGGGCTGTCAGGCAGTTGGTGAGCCACCTCTGCAACATCAGCCCCCTGACACACAGTGGTTATGCAAAAGGCATGTCTTGGCATTTAATGTTCATGACGTGGAGACAACTAGTGCATCGGGCATTTAATGTTGTGACATAAAGTATGAGGGATGTCTTTCATTGTCTTTAATGACTGAGTTGCCTCGGGGATGGGGTGGGGAGCTATTTAAGGACCCCAACCACCCCTGAGGAGGGATGATCTTTTTGAGAGTCTGAGAAGTTATTGCCAGACATCAGAGAGAGTTATTACAAACCAGAGAGTTTACCCACTCACCATTGTTACTTATTACGAAGCTTTTAATATTTGGCAGAGATTCCTGAGGGTATTAGGTGTGTTTATACCTGCCTACCAAGGTGTATCTAGGGTGCTTACTTCTCTCTCCCTCTAGCTAAGTTACTTCTTAGGTTTATTACTATTTCCTGAGTTATACACTTGGTTTTATGAGTTTAAACCGAGTTGGTCTTCATTGGGTTTATGTTTGTGTGTACTATCATTAATCCAAAGCTTTGACCGAGTTAGCTTATCATTATCATACTCAAATAGGGGATACGCCTCCATCTTATCTAAAGTACCCTCTTACATTTGGCGACTCTGCTAGGGAGGCATTCTCCTAGGTAAGGAGTATGGCGCAAGATAATGCTACTCGAAGACTAAACTTTGGTGATATCCTACATAATGAAGAACAGGCCACGAGAGAACTGGCGGCCCTAAGGGATGGGGCCCTCGAGTAGAGGTACCTCCAATTTCGATGGCGTCAGGAGTTCCAGGGGTGACACAACCTCCCACGAGCGCGGGGTTGGGTCCCGCCCAGATTACGCTCCTCATGAGCAAGTTTTATGAGTTCTTACAAACCCCAGTAGCTTCAACTATACTGGGAGGATTGGAGGCTAACGCTTTCATAACACTAGGAGTAGCGCCCACGGACCCACCAGGTGCAAGTATTGCTGGAGTGATCCCGACAAGCGTACCCTCTATCTCGGATCCAGCAGTAGGAACCTCAGGAGTTTCAACGGCACTACCGATAACGCTTATTTCAGTTGCAACGGGTACTCAGCCCATGGCCCCGCTGGTGGTTGCCCCAGTATCATCGCCCATTGAGGAAATGAGAAGAGAGATGCAGAAAGAGATGTTGAAGTTCATGCAAGCCTCCTCGCAATCAGCTAGCAAGGTGGCTTCGATTTATGACGACTTTCGAACACCTTATCCCTAGGGATACAATGATGAGCCTTACCCAAAGGACTATATTCCCCCTATCTTTGAAAAATATACAGGGAAAGATGGGAACCCAAAGGAGCACATTAAGCATTTTGTTGAACATTTGGGAGCACATTGTAATGACAAGAAGCTTAGATTGAGGGAGTTTTCCAAATCGCTAACCGATAAGGCATACACCTGGTACTCCCATTTGACTCCCAACAACGTTTCTACGTGGGAGGAGATGCATGTACTGTTCGTTCGAAATTTCTTTCTAGCCGAGGATGAGTTCACCTTGACCCAACTGGGTAGGGAGAGGCAAATACCTGGGGAGGAGGTGGTGGCCTATGTTCGAAGGTTCAGGGAAAGGTCCCTTAATGTAAGGGAGGAGGCCAAGGAGTCTAGGTTATTGCAGATTTGTGCTGAGGGACTGCTCCCTGAATACATCTGCTATCTTATCAACGAGACGCGCGAGGGGACTTTTGCAGCATTCTTAAAAGCGGTGAGAAATATCTCTTTGGTGGTGCGACCCAATCTGGTGGTGGTGCCCATGATGTTCAGGCAGCCGATGCAACCCGCGGGGGGGGGGGAGGCCTCAGCCCCCACGGGTAGGATACACCGAGGGGGGAGATAAGGTCAAAGCTCCAAAGAAGGACAATAAGAGGAAGTTTGGTAGAGACAGAGAAGACCCACCACCATTGCCCTGTACAGTAGAAGAAGCTATCAGCTGTTACAACGCGATGGTTCAAGGGGGAACGGTCTATGAGCCAAAGGACATCCCCGTCGGGGAGCCCGACTCAGCAACGAAGGCGGATCCAAAGTACTGTCAGGTTCACCGAAGGATCCAGCATCCAACGGAGAGCTGCTTTACATTGAGAAGAATTATCGACAAATATGTGAAGGAAAGGACGTTACAAATCCCCCCCAGAATGTCAACAACAACCCTTTGCCCGCACATGGGGCCAATCTCGTGGTGGCCTATGATGAAGAGGCCGAGAGAGGGGAAAGGGGGTCAAAAGCAGGGCAAAAAGAATATGAAGAGTCTCTGGAAGATGGACCCCTCGGATGCAGAGAAAATGGCATTCAGAACACCGTTGGGTAACTTCATGTACAGGGTGATGCCATTCGGCCTCAAGAACGCTGGGGCGACTTACCAGAGAACGATGATGGCCATTTTTCATGACTTCCTCCATAAATTTGTAGAATTTTATATGGATGAATTGGTCATCAAATCGAAGGAGGAGGGGTCCCACCTGAGCGATTTGAGGAAGGTGTTTTCTCGTTGCAGGAGATATAAGTTGAGGATGAATCCATTGAAGTGTGTTTTTGGAGTAACGAGTGGAAAATTCTTAGGCTTTGTGGTTGATCGGAAAGGCGTGCAAATGGACCAGGACAAACGGCGGGCGATCTTAGAAATGCCAAGCCCTAAGACAGTGAGGGAGTTGAAGATCTTCCTCGGTAAAGTCTCATACCTTAGGAGATTTGTGCCTGGATTGGCCGAAGTAACACACCCCTTGATGCAGCTATTACGAAAGAACACGAAGTTCAGCTGGGAGGAGGTTCACTAAGAGTCTTTCGCTGGGCTGAAGAAGCTGCTGGTTTCACCACAGACCATGGTTCCCCCATGGGTAGGAACGTCGTTGCAGTTATATCTTACATCTACCACGAGGTTCGTTGGAGCTTTGCTGGCACAAGAGATTGATGGGCAAGAACGACCAGTCTACTACCTCAGTAGAATTATACATGGGCCAAAAATTAGTTATAGCAGCCTAGAAAGGCATTGTTTGGCCTTGGTCTTTGTAGCACAAAAACTTAGGCATTATATGCTATCTTTTACGATTCACATTGTGACAAAATGTGATCCCATTAAGTATTTATTGGCAAGAGCTATATTAATTAGCAGGGCATCTAGGTGGTTCCTCATCCTTTCAAAATATGACTTGAAGTGTATAGTTCCTCGCGCGAGTAAGAGCCAGGCGTATGCCGATTAATTGGCAATATTTCCATCAGGAACGTCTGAACTACCTAAAGAAGACATTTCGGGAGACGACCTACAAGCTAATTATCTGGGTGCAACTGAGGAGGAGTGGATGATGCAGTTCGATGGATCTTCGGCAAATAAGAAGGGAGGGGCAGGGGTTATTCTTTTAAAGGGAATAGAAGAGATTTGTCTTTCCTACAAGTTAGATTTCCCTTGCTCTAATAACGAAGCAGAGTACGAGGCATTAGTGCTAGGGTTGCTAGAAGCTCTTCGAAGGGGAATTCGTTCACTCTGCATTAAGGGTGATTCGAACTTAGTGATCCAGCAAGTAAACGGAGAATATGCGTTGAAGCACATGAACCTAGCACCATACAGAACGATCATCAAGAGACTCCTCAACCAGTTCCATCGAACTAAGATCAAGAGACATCCCAAAATGATGAATCGCCACCCAGATGTGTACGCAACTATTGCCCAGAAAATGGTCATGAGGAACGATACAACTATCTCCATGATCCAATAAAGAACAGTTCCTTCGGTGGTGCAATCAATTCTACCGATGGAGGAGGACGCGGATTGGAGGGGAGAGATTAGGAAGCAACTGGAGTCTGGCGAGGGGGAAATGGGGCTAAGAGAGTTGGCCCAATATTTTACAAACCATGGAGATCTCTACTTCAGAAACGTAGGTGGATGGTTATCAAGATGCATTGGCCCAGAAGAAGCAGAGCGAAGGTTAAAGAAAACACATGAGGAGCACTGCAAAACAACTGAGGTACCTCTTTATAGGAGAATTCAACGAGAGGGATACTTCTGGCCAAGAATGAAGCAGGACACGGCGGAACTACAACAGAGGTGCGATAAGTGTCAGCATTTCTTTGAAGCGGCTGAATGTCATTTCATTGAAACTCACTGTAATACCCCGTAATTTTAATGACTTTTAAAATGGGTTATATTTTAAATTAATGGATTAATTGGATATTATTATAAATTAATTCATTTGGGTTTTATCCGAATTATGGATATTATAATGGATGATTCTGAATATTACTTAAAGATATTTAGGTAATATATGAATGTGATGTCATTGATATGACGGTATGATATAAATTCGGTAATTTGAATTTTTAGTCAGACGCGGTATGGGACGTGTCGGGACTAATTTATTAAATTAAAAAGGAAATTTATTTTCTATCGACCTTATAGTCATTTCGACTGCGTCGTTGCGTCCGGAAGGTTCAAAATAGTCAGAAAAGTATATTTGGATGTTAATTTTGAGTCTCGGGTCATTCGGAAATGAAAAGACAACCTAAAAGGGCATTTTGGTTATTTTTACAAGGGGGGTGAATAGTGATTTCGGGTTTTGTCTTATTATAAGTATTTGGAGATTAGTGTGTGTAGGTTCATTTCATCTCTTCTACACAAAATTTAAAAGTCATCTTCTTAGAGAAAGTGGAAGGTTGCTTGGAAAGAAAAAGAAGTTTGCTTGGGAAGGAGGAGAACCAAAGGTCAAAGGTCACCACCACCATCACCACCTGTGTTATTCAACTCCAAAGGATCAGATCTTCATTAGAGACAAGTGTTTGATATTTGAAATTTAAGTTCGTATATTGTCCATGTTAGGATAGTTATAAAAAGAGATGATTTTCATGCTTGGAAGATGAAAGGATATAGTTGTTAATGGATTTTTAGAATCTAAAAATATATAGGAATTAAACTCATGATGTAGGTAGTTAGTAATCCAATAAACATTCATCAATCTGTGGAAGAAATTCTGAAAATCATTTTTTGTTCTTGAAGATAATATGTTGATAATTTTCTGGAAAAAGAGGCAAAAATGAGTGGAATGAGAAGAGCCAATTTGGAATGTTTAGATCTTCTTTTTGAGTGGATTTGGATGAGATTTAAGAAAAACTCAAAACACATACCTGACTCAATTTTTCGTGTAGAATCCAAATCCGAAGTCGGACTGATGATTTGAATAATTTTTGGATCTGATTTTTCTGAGTATTTAAAATATGAGAATTCATGATGTTGTTTCTTTTTAATGTTGGTTCTTATCCCAAAACTTTTGTAGATCTTCGGTGATTATTAATTGGATATTATGGGACTTAGAGAAGATCAGTAATCCCTAGTTAAGATTTGAATTAATTTGATTGGGATTTAATTGATTAGAATTATGATAATTAAAGTTAAAGAGATTTCGGTTGCTAGATTTATGTGTTGGATTCTAATCTGTTTATATGAGGATTAAGGATAGTTCAAGTAGGGGAGATTTAATATAACACCTGGGTAGCCTTAGGGTTACAATTTAAACATCAAGGACTGAGTTTAAGCTCATTATTGATTTTGCAAGGGCTGGGTGTAGTACAAGAGCGTAGTGGTATGGCTCCTGGATAGAGATGGGAGTTTAGAACACATTTGGTTGAAAGAGGGGATGAGGTTATTCCGATCGCATATTTGAAGTTGACGAACCTCCTCGATCGACAAAGTTAAGTAGTAGTGTATTGGAGGGGTTCCTTGTTTGGATTTCGCTTTGCGAGACGCTCCGCGCATGAACCTTAACGACGTCGAGAGTGGAGAGATGTTATAGGATGCGAGGATAATTAAATTATGAAGTAAAGATATGAAATTTTAATACGTAGGATTTAAAGAGATATAATGCTACGTAAGGGAATAATCTAAGGTTAATGTGAGTACCTTGTTGTTAGTATACTATAGGTATGATAATACCTATTTGATTGATTAATGATTATGTGTATGACATACCTAGCTTACTTGCTATCGGTGGGAGGATTGCGCGTGAGGGAAGTCATACCCTGATGAATCCATGGGATCTTTGATTTGTCGCTCGAGAACATAGGTTTATGAAAGACTTATCGGGGAGTTGATAAGTCCGCTGACTATGGGTACGTAGGTATGTGCATGACCCATGGGTATGAGAACTATGTTGGCCTCCAATGATTGTGTTGTTGTTAATGGTTCGAGGTATCCTCACCGAACCTTTTGTCCCCTTTTCGACGACCAACGATATTGGGACATGATAGCAGAGTAATGCATTGCACCGCAGCTGTGACTCGGGGTGCCGTATTATATATGAATATATATATATATATATATATATATATATAATGGATTAAATGAATGAATGGATATTTATTGTGGTTAAATCTATCTACGGTGATAATTGTAGATAACGGTGAATAGAGAAAGATAATTGAATTAAATTAATGAATGTTTATTGAAAAACTTAATTCATATTAATGAGAAATGATTCATGTTAATGAGAAACGATGAGAAATATAAATGAACAATAATGTGACGTATGGTATGGGACATACGGGGATTATGATATTGGGATGGAATTATAATATGGAGACTAGAAAAGAGGAACCATTAACTAGGAGGTTAATAGGAAACGTTAAGTGTGCACTCTAGTTGAGAGGTGAGAATGGCAAGTGAGAGTTGGGTCTAACATGTACATAATAAAAGATTTATTGCACTTGTTAAATACTTGCTGTTTTAAAAATCATTTTCACAATCGGGCTCTGACCCGTTTCCTTGCATATTTTCTTTTTATATTGTATCTTCTATATCAGCTGTCCAGCAACAGGGACGCCAACCTTAGCGAATTATGACATGCTATGGATTTATGGAGTTTTTCTTTGACGCCTATCATCATTTGATTCACAGTATTCTCTTAGTAGGGCATGTCGCCCAAAGGATTCAGTTATCTTCTTCTATCGGGGTCAAATACTATGGTATTCGTGTCATTTTAATACATTTGATATTGTTGGGATTACTGTAATGGATTAATATTATTTGGGAA
The DNA here is from genome assembly GCA_949130495.1 of Sambucus nigra. Classification (NCBI taxonomy): domain Eukaryota; kingdom Viridiplantae; phylum Streptophyta; class Magnoliopsida; order Dipsacales; family Adoxaceae; genus Sambucus; species Sambucus nigra. The sequence goes on from OX422219.1 coordinate 136,560,682, forward strand.
TGTTTATTCCAATTGCATTCAAATTATTTTGTGTTATCTAATTGGTTATCAGTGTTGTAGAATAAAATGTGTTGTGTTATTCTTAAACTGGAAATGGATTTTGTTAAATTAAAATTTGAAAAGTTTTTAACACCAGCTTAATTGAGTATTGGGTGAGTTGTATATGTTTTCGACAGTGATGCTAAGAATGAGCCAACTGTATATTCTGTTTTAATTTGGTATGGGACTGGCCACCCGGTATTTAATTAGGCGGGGTGTTACAGGTGGTATCAGAGCATCAGGTTCTAGTGTCCTTTAGGATCTGTACGGCTTACTGTGTTTTTAGCTTAGCGTTCTTTGATATAGAGCCCTATGTTTAGGATTGTTGATCTCTTTGGTAAGATTCCATATATATCAGTGAATCTTATTTACATTCGGGAGTGATCGAACAAAGAAGTATGGCAGATGAGGGCCATTGAATGGATAGCGGAGATCGTACTTAGGAGGTTATGAAGTATGTTCGAGTATGATGACCGTAGTCAAGGTCACCCCTATTATGGAAAATTGAGGAGAGACATCAGTAGAAGTTCTTGAAATGCGGGAATTGTGTGTGTTACCTAACGAAGGCAATATATTCAAAGGCTTGGGCATATAGTGGAGTGTGGTTAACTAGAACTCGAAAATTTGGGTAAAATTTTTCTTGACTCATCGGAGCAAAGTTATAATATTGGGATTCAACAACCATCACCCGCAAATGAGGGTATGTTTCCTATCTAAGGAAGTATGAGGCGTATTGATTTTTGTAGCAATTAATATTGTGTGGGCAAAAAGGGTTGCTAAACTTAGCCTATAGCATCGTTATTTACGTAGACTCACTGAGGGGTGTGGGACACCTATATATTACATATTATCACGTGGGTTTGATTTTTATCATGGGATTACTTACTTTGGGCATGTCCGAGCATGATGTGACTATCGGCATGCATTGACTTGTGGTATACGAGAGCGTATGTACTACTATTAACCAGCATCTTGTCTTCTAGAGAATAGTAGATGAGTAGACTCTATTTGAAATCAATAAAAAAAAAAAAAAAAAAAAACAAATTTTTTTTTGTTTAAATCGATAAACTTGATATTTTTTTTGATAAACCAAATTTTTATATACTATTGACTAAAGACCTGAGGAGTTTCGATGACCGACTACTTTAGATAGTAGTGTATCGGGATGGTTCCTTGTTTGGATTTCGCTTGCGAGACACCCCACGCATGAAACTAATAATCGTTGGGAGTCGAAATAAGATAGGTCTTTAGGATATGAGTTTATAACCTTTGCTATTATAATGAAAGTTGTACGATAGGGTGTATGGGCGCCTTGGATGATTGGATTGTAGTAGTTTTATAAATTGTGAAGCAGTAAGTAATTGTGACTTCAGGATTTATTTGTTTAATAAGTGAGGATCATTTTTCCCAAACTTTGTCACGAGGACGGTATAGGGAAGATTGGGTATAATTTAAATTTGATTCGGTTGGAACTATATGGTGAGACTTAGTGTAACATCGATGGGGATTTTCGTTAATGTACTGTATGGGCGGTACTACTTAGATTTCTTGCGATGTGAGATTTATACTCGGAGTTGACCTTATCAGTATGGTTCATTTTTCTGAATTTCGGCACGAAATTATGTTATATGAGGGGAAGTATGTAATACCCCGTAATTTTAATGACTTTTAAAATGGGTTATATTTTAAATTAATGGATTAATTGGATCTTATTATAAATTAATTCATTTGCGTTTTATCCGAATAGTGGATATTAAAATGGATGATTCTGAATATTACTTAAAGATATTTAGGTAATATATGAATGTGATGTCATTGATATGACGGTATGATATAAATTCGGTAATTTGAATATTTAGTCAGATGCGGTATGGGACGTGTCGGGACTAATTTATTAAATTAAAAAAAGGAAATTTATTTTCTATCGACCTTATAGTCATTTCGACTGCGTCGTTGCGTTAGGAAGGTTAGAAATAGTCAGAAAAGTCTATTTGGATGTTAATTTTGAGTCTCGGGTCATTCAGAAATGAAAAGACAACCCAAAAGGGCATTGTGGTTATTTTTACAAGGGGGATGAATAGTGATTTCGGGTTTTGTCTTATTATAAGTATTTGGAGGTTAGTGTATGTAGGTTCATTTCATCACTTCTACACCAAATTTAAAAGTCATCTTCTTAGAGAGAGTGGAAGGTTGCTTGGAAAGAAAAAGAAGTTTGCTTGGGAAGGAGGAGAACCAAAGGTCAAAGGTCACCACCACCATCACCACCTGTGTTATTCAACTCCAAAGGATCAGATCTTCATTAGAGACAAGTGTTTGATATTTGCAATTTAAGTTCGTATATTGTCCATGTTAGGATAGTTATAAAAAGAGATGATTTTCATGCTTGGAAGATGAAAGGATATAGTTGTTAATGGATTTTTAGAATCTAAAAATATATAGAAATTAAACTCATGTTGTAGGTAGTTAGTAATCCAATAAATATTCATCAATCTGTGGAAGAAATTATGAAAATCATTTTGTGTTCTTGAAGATAATATGTTGATAATTTTCTGGAAAAAGAGGCAAAAACGAGTGGAATGAGAAGAGCCAATTTGGAATGTTTAGATCTTCTTTTTGAGTGCATTTGGATGAGATTTAAGAAAAACTCAAAACACATACCTGACTCAATTTTTCGTGTAGAATCCAAATCCGAAGTCGGATTGATGATTTGAATAATTTTTGGATCTGATTTTTCTGAGTATTTAAAATATGAGAATTCATGATGTTGTTTCTTTTTAATGTTGGTTCTTATCCCAAAACTTTTGTAGATCTTCGGTGATTATTAATTGGATATTATGGGACTTAGAGAAGATCAGTAAGACCTAGTTAAGATTTGAATTAATTTGATTGGGATTTAATTGATTAGAATTATGATAATTAAAGTTAAAGAGATTTCGGTTGCAAGATTCATGTGTTGGATTCTAATCTGTTTATATGAGGATTAAGGATAGTTCAAGTAGGGGAGATTTAATATAACACCTGGGTAGCCTTAGGGTTACAATTTAAACATCAAGGACTGAGTTTAAGCTCATTATTGATTTCGCAAGGGCTGGGTGTAGTACAAGAGCGTAGTGGTATGGCTCCTGGATAGAGATGGGAGTTTAGAACACATTTGGTTGAAAGAGGGGATGAGGTTATTCCGATCGCATATTTGAAGTTGACGAACCTCCTCGATCGACAAAGTTAAGTAGTAGTGTATTGGAGGGGTTCCTTGTTTGGATTTCGCTTTGCGAGACGCTCCGCGCATGAACCTTAACGACGTCGAGAGTGGAGAGATGTTATAGGATGCGAGGATAATTAAATTATGAAGTAAAGATATGACATTTTAATACGTGGGATTTAAAGAGATATAATGCTACGTAAGGGAATAATCTAAGGTTAATGTGAGTACCTTGTTGTTAGTATACTATAGGTATGATAATACCTATTTGATTGATTAATGATTATGTGTATGACATACCTAGCTTACTTGCTATCGGTGGGAGGTTTGCGCGTGAGGGAAGTCATACCCTGATGAATCCATGGGATCTTTGATTTGTCTCTCGAGAACATAGGTTTATGAAAGACTTATCGGGGAGTTGATAAGTCCGCTGACTATGGGTACGTAGGTATGTGCATGACCCATGGGTATGAGAACTATGTTCGCCTCCAATGATTGTGTTGTTGTTAATGGTTCGAGGTATCCTCACTGAACCTTTTGTCCCCTTTTCGGCGACCAGTGATATTGGGACATGATAGCAGAGTAATGCATTGCACCGCAGCTGTGACTTGGGGTTCCGTATTATATATGAATATATATATATATATATATATATATATATATATAATGGATTAAATGAATGTATGGTTATTTATTATGGTTAAATCTATCTACGGTGATAATTGTAGATAACGGTGAATAGAGAAAGATAATTGAATTAAGTTAATGAATGTTTATTGAAAAACTTAATTCATATTAATGAGAAATGATTCATGTTAATGAGAAACGATGAGAAATGTAAATGAACAATAATGTGACGTATGGTATGGGACATACGGGGATTATGATATTGGGATGGAATTATAATATGGAGACTAGAAAAGAGGAACCATTAACTAGGAGGTTAATAGGAAACGTTAAGTGTGCACTCTAGTTGAGAGGTGAGAATGGCAAGTGAGAGTTGGGTCTAACATGTACATAATAAAAGATTTATTGCACTTGTTAAATACTTGCTGTTTTAAAAATCATTTTCACAATCGGGCTCTGACCCGTTTCCTTGCATATTTTCTTTTCTATTGTATCTTCTATATTAGGTGTCCAGCAACAGGGACGCCAACCTTAGCGGATTATGAAAGGCTATGGATTTATGGAGTTTTTCTTAGATGCCTATCATCATTTGATTCACAGTATTCTCTTAGTAGGGCATGTCGCCCAAAGGATTCAGTTATCTTCTTCTATCGGGGTCAAATACTATGTTATTCGTGTCATTTTAATACATTTGATATTGTTGGGATTACTGTAATGGATTAATATTATTTGGGAATGTTTATTCCAATTGCATTCAAATTATTTTGTGTTATCTAATTTGTTATCACTGTTGTAGAATAAAATGTGTTGTGTTATTCTTAAACTGGAAATGGATTTTGTTAAATTAAAATTTGAAAAGTTTTTAACACCAGCTTAATTGAGTATTGGGTGAGTTGTATATGTTTTCGACAGTGATGCTAAGAATGAGCCAACTGTATATTCTGTTTTAATTTGGTATGGGACTGGCCACCCGGTATTTAATTAGGCGGGGTGTTACAGGTGGTATCAGAGCATCAGGTTCTAGTGTCCTTTAGGATCTGTACGACTTACTGTGTTTTTAGCTTAGCGTTCTTTGATATAGAGCCCTATGTTTAGGATTGTTGATCTCTTTGGTAAGATTCCATATATATCAGTGAATCTTATTTACATTCGGGAGTGATCGAACAAAGAAGTATGGCAGATGAGGGCCATTGAATGGATAGCGGAGATCGTACTTAGGAGGTTATGAAGTATGTTCGAGTATGATGACCGTAGTCAAGGTCACCCCTATTATGGAAAATTGAGGAGAGACATCAGTAGAAGTTCTTGAAATGCGGGAATTGTGTGTGTTACCTAACGAAGGCAATATATTCAAAGGCTTGGGCATATAGTGGAGTGTGGTTAACTAGAACTCGAAAATTTGGGTAAAATTTTTCTTGACTCATCGGAGCAAAGTTATAATATTGGGATTCAACAACCATCACCCGCAAATGAGGGTATGTTTCCTATCTAAGGAAGTATGAGGCGTATTGATTTTTGTAGCAATTAATATTGTGTGGGCAAAAAGGGTTGCTAAACTTAGCCTATAGCATCGTTATTTACGTAGACTCACTGAGGGGTGTGGGACACCTATATATTACATGTTATCACGTGGGCTTGATTTTTATCATGGGATTACTTACTTTGGGCATGTCCGAGCATGATGTGACTATCGTCATGCATTGACTTGTGGTATACGAGAGCGTATGTACTACTATTAACCAGCATCTTGTCTTCTAGAGAAGAGTAGATGAGTAGACTCTATTTGAAATCAATAAAAAAAAAAAAAAAACTAATTTTTTTTTGTTTAAATCGATAAACTTGATATTTTTTTTGATAAACCAAATTTTTATATACTATTGACTAAAGACCTGAGGAGTTTCGATGACCGACTACTTTAGATAGTAGTGTATCGGGGTGGTTCCTTGTTTGGATTTCGCTTGCGAGACACCCCACGCATGAAACTAATAATCGTTGGGAGTCGAAATAAGATAGGTCTTTAGGATATGAGTTTATAACCTTTGCTATTATAATGAAAGTTGTACGATAGGGTGTATGGGCGCCTTGGATGATTGGATTGTAGTAGTTTTATAAATTGTGAAGCAGTAAGTAGTTGTGACTTCAGGATTTATTTGTTTAATAAGTGAGGATCATTTTTCCCAAACTTTGTCACGAGGACGGTATAGGGAAGATTGGGTATAATTTAAATTTGATTCAGTTGGAACTATATGGTGAGACTTAGTGTAACATCGATGGGGATTTTCGTTAATGTACTGTATGGGCGGTACTACTTAGATTTCTTGCGATGTGAGATTTATACTCGGAGTTGACCTTATCATTATGGTTCATTTTTCTGAATTTCGGCACGAAATTATGTTATAAGAGGGGAAGTATGTAATACCCCGTAATTTTAATGACTTTTAAAATGGGTTATATTTTAAATTAATGGATTAATTGGATCTTATTATAAATTAATTCATTTGCGTTTTATCCGAATTGTGGATATTAAAATGGATGATTCTGAATATTACTTAAAGATATTTTGGTAATATATGAATGTGATGTCATTGATATGACGGTATGATATAAATTCGGTAATTTGAATATTTAGTCAGATGCGGTATGGGACGTGTCGGGACTAATTTATTAAATTAAAAAGGAAACATATTTTCTATCGACCTTATAGTCATTTCGACTGCGTCGTTGCGTTCGGCAGGTTAGAAATAGTCAGAAAAGTCTATTTGGATGTTAATTTTGAGTCTCGGGTCATTTGGAAATGAAAAGACAACCCAAAAGGGCATTTTGGTTATTTTTACAAGGGTGATGAATAGTGATTTCGGGTTTTGTCTTATTATAAGTATTTGGAGATTAGTGTATGTAGGTTCATTTCATCTCTTCTACACAAAATTTAAAAGTCATCTTCTTAGAGAGAGTGGAAGGTTGCTTGGAAAGAAAAAGAAGTTTGCTTGGGAAGGAGGAGAACCAAAGGTCAAAGGTCACCACCACCATCACCACCTGTGTTATTCAACTCCAAAGGATCAGATCTTCATTAGAGACAAGTGTTTGATATTTGCAATTTAAGTTCGTATATTGTCCATGTTAGGATAGTTATAAAAAGAGATGATTTTCATGCTTGGAAGATGAAAGGATATAGTTGTTAATGGATTTTTAGAATCTAAAAATATATAGAAATTAAACTCATGTTGTAGGTAGTTAGTAATCCAATAAATATTCATCAATCTGTGGAAGAAATTCTGAAAATCATTTTGTGTTCTTGAAGATAATATGTTGATAATTTTCTGGAAAAAGAGGCAAAAACGAGTGGAATGAGAAGAGCCAATTTGGAATGTTTAGATCTTCTTTTTGAGTGCATTTGGATGAGATTTAAGAAAAACTCAAACACATACCTGACTCAATTTTTCGTGTAGAATCCAAATCCGAAGTCGGATTGATGATTTGAATAATTTTTGGATCTGATTTTTCTGAGTATTTAAAATATGAGAATTCATGATGTTGTTTCTTTTTAATGTTGGTTCTTATCCCAAAACTTTTGTAGATCTTCGGTGATTATTAATTGGATATTATGGGACTTAGAGAAGATCAGTAAGCCCTAGTTAAGATTTGAATTAATTTGATTGGGATTTAATTGATTAGAATTATGATAATTAAAGTTAAAGAGATTTCGGTTGCTAGATTCATGTGTTGGATTCTAATATGTTTATATGAGGATTAAGGATAGTTCAAGTAGGGGAGAATTAATATAACACCTGGGTAGCCTTAGGGTTACAATTTAAACATCAAGGACTGAGTTTAAGCTCATTATTGATTTCGCAAGGGCTGGGTGTAGTACAAGAGCGTAGTGGTATGGCTCCTGGATAGAGATGGGAGTTTAGAACACATTTGGTTGAAAGAGGAAATGAGGTTATTCCGATTGCATATTTGAAGTTGACGAACCTCCTCGATCGACAAAGTTAAGTAGTAGTGTATTGGAGGGGTTCCTTGTTTGGATTTAGCTTTGCAAGACTCTCCGCGCATGAACCTTAACGACGTCGGGAGTGGAGAGATGTTATAGGATGCGAGGATAATTAAATTATGAAGTAAAGATATGACATTTTAATACGTGGGATTTAAAGAGATATAATGCTACGTAAGGGAATAATCTAAGGTTAATGTGAGTACCTTGTTGTTAGTATACTATAGGTATGATAATACCTATTTGATTGATTAATAATTATGTGTATGACATACCTAGCTTACTTGCAATCGGTGGGAGGTTTGCGCGTGAGGGCAGTCATATCCTGATGAATCCATGGGATCTTTGATTTGTCGCTCGAGAACATAGGTTTATGAAAGACTTATCGGGGAGTTGATAAGTCCGCTGACTATGGGTACGTAGGTATGTGCATGACCCATGGGTATGAGAACTATGTTCGCCTCCAATGATTGTGTTGTTGTTAATGGTTCGAGGTATCCTCACTGAACCTTTTGTCCCCTTTTCGGCGACCAGTGATATTGGGACATGATAGCAGAGTAATGCATTGCACCGCAGCTGTGACTTGGGGTTCCGTATTATATATGAATATATATATATATATATATATATATATATAATGGATTAAATGAATGTATGGTTATTTATTATGGTTAAATCTATCTACGGTGATAATTGTAGATAACGGTGAATAGAGAAAGATAATTGAATTAAGTTAATGAATGTTTATTGAAAAACTTAATTCATATTAATGAGAAATGATTCATGTTAATGAGAAACGATGAGAAATGTAAATGAACAATAATGTGACGTATGGTATGGGACATACGGGGATTATGATATTGGGATGGAATTATAATATGGAGACTAGAAAAGAGGAACCATTAACTAGGAGGTTAATAGGAAACGTTAAGTGTGCACTCTAGTTGAGAGGTGAGAATGGCAAGTGAGAGTTGGGTCTAACATGTACATAATAAAAGATTTATTGCACTTGTTAAATACTTGCTGTTTTAAAAATCATTTTCACAATCGGGCTCTGACCCGTTTCCTTGCATATTTTCTTTTCTATTGTATCTTCTATATTAGGTGTCCAGCAACAGGGACGCCAACCTTAGCGGATTATGAAAGGCTATGGATTTATGGAGTTTTTCTTAGATGCCTATCATCATTTGATTCACAGTATTCTCTTAGTAGGGCATGTCGCCCAAAGGATTCAGTTATCTTCTTCTATCGGGGTCAAATACTATGTTATTCGTGTCATTTTAATACATTTGATATTGTTGGGATTACTGTAATGGATTAATATTATTTGGGAATGTTTATTCCAATTGCATTCAAATTATTTTGTGTTATCTAATTTGTTATCACTGTTGTAGAATAAAATGTGTTGTGTTATTCTTAAACTGGAAATGGATTTTGTTAAATTAAAATTTGAAAAGTTTTTAACACCAGCTTAATTGAGTATTGGGTGAGTTGTATATATTTTCGACAGTGATGCTAAGAATGAGCCAACTGTATATTCTGTTTTTATTTGGTATGGGACTGGCCACCCGGTATTTAATTAGGCGGGGTGTTACACTCAGGCTAATTGGAGGCAACCCTATATTGACTTCATTAAAGATGGAGTTGCCCCAACAGAGAAAATTGATGCAATGGGACTAAAGCGAAGGGCCCCAAGGTTCTATATCCAGGAGGGGAAGCTCTACTGAAGAGGATACTTCAATCGGTCATTGTGTTGCATCACGAAGGAATAACTAGCTAAGGTCCTCAAACAGGCGCACGATCAGCTCACATAGGAGGGGCCAAGTTGTATGATCAGCTGATGACGTTGGGGTATTATTAGCCAACGATGGAGAAGGAATCTGCTGAGTTCGTTCAAAAGTGCAAGGCTTGCCAACTACATGGAAACATGATCCATGCCCCATCGGTAGACTTACACTCTCTGGCAACGCCTTACCCTTTTCACACTTGGGCGTTTGACCTGGTGGGGGCAATACATCCTTCTTCGAGAGGGAAGATATGGATACTAGTCGCAACGGAATGTTTTACAAAGTGGGCCGAAGAGATACCACTCAGAAGGGCAACGACTGGGGTGGTAAGCAACTTTATCAGAGAATACATCATTTGTCGCTTTGGGATCCTAAAGGTTATTCTCTTAGATAACGGGACGCCCTTCGTCAATTCAGAAGTAACAATGCTCACAGACAAGTACTCCATCGTTCATCATACTTCAACGGTGGCATACCCAAAGGGAAACGATCAAGCTGAAGCGACTAACAAAACATTGGTTAATATTCTAGCCAAGGTAATGGAGGACTTCCTAGGATCGTGGGACGACAATATACCAGCTGTGTTATGGGCCTATTGAACAACCAAGAGGAAACCCATAGGGTACATTCCGTTCTCGCTTGTTTATGGGGCGGAGGCAATCCTTCCAGTATAATTAGAAGTTCCCTCTGCCCGATACACCTTGCGAAGCAGCATGCTCCCTGAGAATAGGCATGTGCAGTTGGAAACGTTAGACGAGCATAGAGATAACGCGATGCAACACTTCCAAATGTACACCAAACAGTTCTCCAGGGCATATGATAACTTGGTGAGACCTAGGAAGTTTATGGAGGGAGACCTCGTCTTGAAAGCAGCAGTGAAGCATATCAGGGGGCTTCCTCTACCAAAGTTTGTAGCCAATTGGGAGGGACCTTTTGTTGTAAAAGAAGCTCATGACTTGGGCTATTGCTTAATTTCTAAGATGGAGGAAGACAAGCCATTTAAAATTAATAATAAATGGCTGAAGGTTTATCATGTGTAGACAATTAAGTTTGAACAATGATTGTAAATAGCTGTTGTTTATGAATATACAAGTTTTAGTTATGACTTGAGCAGAGTGAAAGAGTTGCAGAAATATAGAAATTTATAACATGCAAAAGCAGTTGTAACATGCAGAAAAAGTGGAAAATATATATTTTTCATTCATTTGTAAATGATGGAGCATTACAAAATCGGGAACTACTGCCCAAGAATTACATAGAAAGAAGCAAAAGGAAGATATATACAAATATTGACTAGCCTAAAAGGAACCATAGGTCCGAAGATGAGAAAAAATCTCCGGGAAGGCTCGAAGAAGCTGTAGTAGAATATTGTTGGGTATTGAGGGAAACCTCCAACCTCGTTTGAACTTGTGCACATTGGATAAGGAGTCTTTCTCATTTCAGCTTGGCCACATGCCAAACTTCTTCGGCATCATTCACCTCCTTATCAACTGCTTCTAAGAGGGGTACTATTTTGGCCAACCTGGCTTCCTCAGCTCGTTGGTCCTGCTGATGCTTCTGTAATAGTTCCCTCTGCCTGATCAGTTGTTGGCTCTTCAAAGTTTTTAAGTACGATATAAGCCAGTTGAAACAAAAACCATCATGACCCAACTCCTTCAAATATCCAAGAAATTGGTTAAGGAGTGGTCTGGTAACGGTAGCAGTGGGAGTACTGGCAATTTCTGCAACAACAGTGGCCATGCCTTGCAACCTATAACTCATGACAGAGATGTTCGAATGCAAGCAATCCACCGAGAAGGTTTCAGGATGGTGATTCACAAGTTGCTCAATCACCAGTCGATGCGTGGCAGGCATCTGGGGAGAATGTTGAAGCACCATTAAGCAAAATGCATGAGGAACCAAATTCGGCAGAGGAAGCTCGCACCCGGATTCACTCTCCGCTGCAGCACCGATCGTGGAACCTTGGTCGGCCTGGTCAGAATCTTCCGAGACGATAGGTTCCCGATGAGGTGAACCAACAGGCGAAAGAACGGGTGGAGAGATCTCTCATGCAACCTGAGATAAGAAAAGAAATAAGTTTGTGAAAAATCTTAACAAGTGTTTCATTTGTTAAGTCACCGTTATAGGTGAAGTTTGTGAAAAATATTAACAAGTGTTTTCATTGTTAAGTCACCGTTATAGGTGGAGTTTGTGAAAAATCTTAACAACTGTTTTCATTGTTAAGTCACCGTTATAGGTGGAGTTTGTGAAAATCTTAACAACTGTTTTCATTGTTAAGTCATCGTTATAGGTGGAGTTTGTGGAAAATCTTAACAATTGTTTTCATTGTTAAGTCACCGTTATAGGTGGAGTTTATGAAAATATTAAATAGTGTTTTCATTGTTAAGTCACCGTTATAGGTGGAGTTTGTGGAAAATCTCAAACAACTGTTTTCATTGTTACGTCACCGATATAGGTGGAGTTTATGCTATAGGGGAGTTTGTGAAAATTCTTTGACAAAAAATACAGAGAATTAGAAAATACCTCAATCACGCCAGGAGCCAGAACGGGGGTAACTATGGCAGCAGTAAGGATAGGAACCGTTGGGGGTGGGCTCGTTACCTCAGAGGCTACAACGGGATCCCCGATTAGAGAAGCCTCAATGGCAGACAAAACTCCCTCACCAACATAAGGCACCAAGGCCAGCATGGGCGGTTCACCGGAAGAAGATAATGGACTCTCAAATGAGGCCCCAACAGGGGTGGGTGCTGAAAAACCACCACGAGGGGCAAAAGCACCAACCTTGGCCTTATATGCAGGCAGACCATCAAGAGAAGATGGAAAGAGGCTGGAAGAAAGCTGCAACATAAATAAGCTAAGTGTTAAAAAGGAGAAATAAGCACAGAAAAAAGGAGAAATACTTCTGGGTGTTACTTACCTCGGTTATGGAACTGAAAAGGGGAATGGCGGTAGGAGGTCTCGCCAGCATTGTTGGAAGAGGAACGTTAACTAACAATGAGGGCACTTCAACCTAGGGCACCCAAGGTTCAGCATGATAAATAAACAAAGGGGTGAGACTGAAAGGACGTTATACCAAATAAATTATAGAAGAAATCATACCTCGGGCTCATTTTCTTCAACCAGAACAATGGGCAGAAGAAGCTCGGATGGAGAGGATAAACCAGAAGGGGTGGGGAGAGTTGTCTCTGGTGGCGAAGAGACGCCCACAGAGTTCGCACCACCATCATCCACGGCAACATTTCTTGCGCGTTGAGAGGCTGAACGACGAGTATAGATAAGCCCAGTCATGGGCAAACGAGGAGAACTCACAACGAGTGGCGAAGCACCGCAACGCCCCCCCCCCCCCCCCCCCCCCCCCCACCCCCCCCCCCCACCCACACACACACGAAAGGGCTCACGGGGGGGCTAGGGGGATTGGCAGTCTCTTCTTCAACCTCCTGTACCAAAATTACCAAAATGCATAAGCAAATGCACCTTTTTTTTAAGGAAATGGGAAATATTAGTAGAAAAAATATACATACCTCAGATCTAATAGGCGAGGAGAAGGAGATAAGTGCGCTTCAGAAGTCGGTCTGCTCTGGGACTTGGTGCCCAGAGTTTTCTTCCTCGTTCCTGATATACCGGGGCCACTACCTCGAAGAACGTTTGAGCTTTTTCTCCTCTTCGTCGTGGGCTCGGTGGGATCAAAAATGATTATGGGGAAGGTTCCCTGTGGAGGAACAGCTGGTACACGTCATTCGAACTCAGCATTTATGCGTGCCACCTCAGCTTGCGCTTTCCTTCTCGACTCCTCGGCCCTCCCTGCGGGCATAGGAGGACGAACGGAGGCAATGGGGAATGTCCCCTTAGGATCTTGAGATTTAGGCTGAGACTTGGTTATGGACTTGGAATTCGTCCCACTCTTTGCCTTCTGACCTGAGGGTTCATCGGTATTAACTTTGGTCGAGGGGGAAGCTTTCTTAGAGGCTGCAGCACTCTTGGGTTTGGGTGTAGTAACAGGAATCATGGAACAAAGGGGAGGAAACTCAGTGGGACATGCCTTGGGGGTCTTACGCATAGGGAACTCAACTCCAAGGATGGAATTGCCTTTCAAACCCAGTTCTAAGGCAGAAAAGGAAAGCACTGGAGGGTCCACTGATCCCCCTCGACGAACTCCACAATATCAGCCAATTGTTTCGGCCAGTAGTGTGTAGCGAACAAAGAAGACACATTCCCTTAACTTTTGTTACTGGGAATGGTTACTCGCCCAGCCATCGCGGAACTTATTCCCCATGCAGCGGTAGATGAAAACAGGGAGCAGGCCTCGCTAAAAGAAACCTTGGCGTTTAATGATTGAAAAACTGGGCGAGGAGCCCCCTGATCAAAACCAAATTGACGACTGCATCAATTGGGGTTGTAGTGCTCGCTAGTATATCCCCACTCGGTATAAGAGGGAAGATACCCAGGGGATAACAGAACAACCACGGCCAGTGAAGGGTCTTCAATATCCACACCTACCTCCACTAACCTGGCTTCGTGTTGGAAAAAGTCACAGTTGTGAACGAAGATATCTTCTTCGTAGAGACTCATAACGAAGTCCTCAAAACGATCAATCACAGAGATCAACTCCTTTTGACTCAGTTTCTTATGATAAAGGTAGGAGCGTGGGGGCAGAATGTTTTCCCCAGAAGGAGGACGATTGATCTTGGCCGCTACGGAAGGAAAAAGAACATAGAGAAAGCTCGTCAGAAGGACACAGTTGGAAAATTTTGCCAAGTTATAATGACCAAGAGATTGCTCCATGTCGAAGAGGGTTCTGTCGAGCCAGGTATAGAGAGATCCCAATGCGATTGCAGCAAGGGGAAGCTTGGTCCCTCGGGCCAAACGAAGGGAAATATTGATCAGGTCCCTTCGGGGCTGATCATTTGGTTTTCTCGGTAGAATAAAACGGGAAAGAATGACAAGGATATAAGCAGGAAGTTCCAGCGATGTACCTTGACCAGGGGCACCTCCAAAAGAACTACCTTCGGCAGGGTCCTTAAAGAAATAATTGATAAGTGGGGAGAAAGTGGCCTTATTTGATGAACCGGTGCAGCTTCGGCATATTCGGTCCAACTCCAAACGGTCAGCAGTCTCTTGGGCATCTAAAGCCTCATCAGTATAGGGCTCGTGTCTTGTTGCTTCGAGACCCAAGATCTCACACACGTATTCCAACATCACCGTGAACTCACCCCATGCAGCGATGAAGGTGTGGGTAGTAACATTCCAGCGAGACACCAGAACAGGAAGGGCAACGTTGTTCTTGGAGAGAGTAAACTCACCGAACCACTTGGCCCGTTGCAGCCCAATCTTGGTAAGCATTTCAGCATAGGAGCTCTGCATGTGGGAGTTCCTCGCAGCAAAGTGAGCAAGAGAACCCTCGGGTGCTTCAAACTCAATGTGGGACCACAGGAAGTCCCCTCGATCCAAGAGAAATTGAAGAGTCCCTTCGGGAGGAAGAAAACCCCACTCAGTAGAAGTTTCGTCTTCATCACCCAATAATAAAGGGTCAAACTTAGAAGAAAAATGGACCCTCTTACACACACCAGCAAAAGCATCACCTTCTCCAAAAATGGGTGATCGACGATAAAACCTTAGTTATTCCTGGCGAGCAGCATCCAGGGTGGTGGCAATGGTAGAGGCAGTGGGCGGTGCACTGGCAGCAGACGCGGAGGGGTTGCTTGAGGACGCCATGGTAAATAATGATAAAGTAACAGAGAAACTTTGAGCAAGAAAATTTTTAGAACGAGAATGGAGAAACACGAGCACAACTGGAGATAGAGATGGTAATAGAAGAAACAAGTCAGGAGGTAAGAGCTCAAAGTAACAATGGAGTTCTCACAGTTTCTTTTCTCTCTCTAAAGACAATGAAAGCTTGAAGATGACGAAAGCAAAGTAAGAGAAAAGAAAGGTTAAGTGTTGGATATGGACGTTTGAAATTTCGAGTTTGGCGTTTAGATTTCCCCACCCTCGCACGTGTGCGGCCACCTATAATCATTTCACATGAACACGTGGCACTTCGGGAAGTACTTTGGCAGTTGAAAAGACAGTGCCACGTCATTAATGAAGTGAAGCATAGAGAACAGTAAGCGTTGCCTTCTCCAATAAGTTTCAGTTTTGGCGCCAGAAATTTTTGTCAGGCATATCCAATAAATTCCTAACGAAGAACATTCCACATGGCCAAATGTTATTCAAACACAACGAAACACCACGTGGGAGAATTTCATTTACTAGGATCCCAAACGAGTATTTGAAAAGGTTTCTAAGTCTTTCGGGAGAATTTCAAATATTAAAGCTAGAACGGTTGAAGATCAGCACGAGGAAAAAGCAGCGATATCCCTTCGCCCCAGCCCCAACGAGAATGGCGCTTCGGCTTAGGTTCACAGAGAGAATGTTCCTCGAATTGAGAAGTTTTCGTGCAGGTATTTCTTATTCACACAAACAAATCCCTCCACGAGGGGGAAATGTAGGGGGGCTTGAAGGTAATCCTGAGAATAGGGATAATTCCCTAATTGGCAATAGTGTTTGAGATTAAGCAATCGAGGCAGCTCAATCGTGGCAACTCAGCGAGGTAGTTTGGCGCGGCAACTTATGCTTCAGCTTGTTGTACTAATCATGTTGTATTTCTGTTTATGATTGACTTTAAGCTATAACGGTTGTAATGATATGACGAGAATAATAATGAGTTTTAGTGTGAGGTCAAACGGTACTCGCGAGAGACCAGGCTTGGCAGGGCTTGGGAGAGCTTTCATGCTCTATCGAATGACCTTGCCGTAGGAACTTTAGAGGGACTTGGTTTGGAGGATTAAGAAGTGAGGCACCGTTGGGGCTTGTCCTGACCATCTTAGATACACCTGGTAAAACACCGAAGGACCCTGACTGTGGAACCTCGGGCGGAACAACTTTGAGTTCCATCGGGTGTTGAGTTGTGAACTAAATAACCCTCTACTTAATATCACATCTACTGTAGGTGATGTCACTAGCTAGCTAAACAATGTCAGATATACACTTGAGTAAACCACCGTGGTATTTGGGGCTGTCAGGCAGTTGGTGAGCCACCTCTGCAACATCAGCCCCCTGACACACAGTGGTTATGCAAAAGGCATGTCTTGGCATTTAATGTTCATGATGTGGAGACAACTAGTGCATCAGGCATTTAATGTTGTGACATATATGAGGGATGTCTTTCATAGTCTTTAATGACTGAGTTGCCTCGGGGATGGGGTGGGGAGCTATTTAAGGACCCTAACCACCCCTGAGGAGGGATGATCTTTTTGAGAGTCTGAGAAGTTATTGCCAGACACCAGAGAGAGTTATTGCAAACCAGAGAGTTTACCCACTCACCATTGTTACTTATTACGAAGATTTTAATATTTGATAGAGATTCGTGAGGGTATTAGGTGTGTTTATACCTGCCTACCAAGGTGTATCTAGGTTGCTTACTTCTCTCTCCCTCTAGCTAAGTTACTTCTAAGGTTTATTACTATTTCCTGAGTTGTACACTTAGTTTTGTGAGTTTAAACCGAGTTAGTCTTCATTGGGTTTATGTTTGTGTGTCCTATCATTAATCCAAAGCTTTGGCCGAGTTAGCTTATCATTATCATACTCAAATAGGGATTATGCCTCCATCTTATCTAAAGTAGCCTCTTACAATATTTACTCTTTATATCACGCACACCGAGAGAATAACCGCATTCCGAGTGATTCGTTTGTGAGAGCATCCCATGAGATTTTGAAATCAAAACGAATTTTCGGATAAGTAACGTAATGATCAATCCGTGGAAATTCGTGGTTAAATCTTCGGCTTCACACACACGCACTATGATTTGAGACTCTTAAACATGACTTAATGATGACTATTTTCTAAGAAAGTTTGAATTATAAAATTTTTGCGTATTTTGAGTTTTCTTTGAGTCAAATTTTATCGGTATATTCTTTGTAAACCCTCACGAGACACAACTCGTCCTACTAGGGTAACCTAGGGGTTTAAAGGCTTGTTGCATACGCTAAATGCAATCGCATACCCGTGAAAAAGGTATCCTATCCCATTTATGAGTTGGACCAGGTTTTGATTCCTTTACATTGCTCGGGACTATCAACGTTCTAAGTTAGGGGTTCCAAAAACTTGACGCGACTAAGAATGTGTCTCAGAAGTGCGTACTCTCTAGGCTCAAGTGCAAGCCTGTCGCTCAAGTAATGATCTGATAAGTCGGGTATCGATCCTCAGGGAAATAGGACAACAGGATTGTGACGACGTTGGACAGACGGAGAAATCCTAACTCTGACTCTAAAAAGAAATAAAAAGATGATTTGTTTCGAGAATTGACTACAACTAAATGCGAATTTGGAAATGGTTTACTGATGAAATAAAATATGAATGGAATGCAACTATTCTAAATTACTAATGATGATTGATTTGAACTTTAAACTATATGATGAAGAAAACAGGACGAGAATACAATACCTCAACCCTAGTGTATTGATGTTATAAAATTAATCGTAAATTTAAATGATTAATTAGGCCCAGAATTTAGTACTCCCAAGAATTACGTATATAAGGTTCAAGCCCGCACCATTCTTAATCAGAGGATGAGTAAATTGGTATTGCGATAGTTAAACTCGAATTGCATTCTGAAGCATCCCGATTACCCTGAAGCAAACGAGATCTAGAGATCTGTAATTGTCGCGTTTCTACGCAATACGGTCATAATCAAATCATTAAATTTAGAGGATTAATTTTATACACATTCAACTACCACATCAGGTTGAGCTCATGCATACCGCCCTTTTAAATCTATCCGGACATATGAAAACTTGAAAACAAAACGTTTAGAATGAAAGGAACCATTTTTACTAATGAATGAAGATGAAGAAAGGTGAATTTAGTAATGAACAAGCAACTAGAGTAAGTATTGAAACAGAAATCAGAATGATTGTACTTGAATTGCAACTTGAAAGTAACCAGGATTTGTTATTCTTCCTCTCTAAAATGGATTACTATACTTCCTTAATGACCTGGAATCTCCCTTTTACGTTTGGTAGGAGTTACCATTTATTAACTATGAAAATACAAGAGTTTGAAACAAATAGGATTCTATTTTTGCAAGTGGATAAATCTGAAAAATCGATAATAAAACCGATTCGGGTAAATGGTTCGGTTCGGTTCCATCTTGTGTAGCTCTTACAGAAAGTTCTTCGAGCAAGGGATTGGTTCGTTATTTGCCAGCTTCGGTTCGGTTCCATCTTTTCATCTCTTCACAGGAAGTTTTCCCAAGGTGGATTCGGTTCATTTTTTCATTGCTTTGGTTCGGTTCTCTTTTGCCATCATTTACAGAATCTTTGCCCATGAGGGATTCGGTTTGTTTTAGCTTCCTTGGGTTCGGTTCCCTTTTGTCAGTTTTTACAGAATCCATTTCTTCTTATATTTCTTTGAAGCTTTTGGTATGAAACTTGGATTAGAACACCGAACACCTGCAAAATAGATGACGAACACATGAAACTCGACGTGCTCATTAGAAACTTGCCATTATCAAAGATATGATATAAATCCACTTGAATTACATTGTGCGTAGCGATAAAAACATCTAAATTAAGGGGATAAATGGGAAGAATTTATGCCTAATCAATCGTTCGTTGTTATTTGAGCATTAGCAAGACTTCGGGAGTATCTGATCTTAGAGAAGCATGAGAATGAAGACCGATGTGAGTTAGTGGTTAAGTGTAGAACAAGTCATTGTATAATGGTGTTAGCCTTAGCTGTGAGGATTATTATGAGAAAATTATCGTGTTTAGGGACAAAATTTACAACTTAGAGACTTTTGCAGGCATAAGTTAGTGAATGTGTTTCACGTTGAGTCCATTTTTAGAGACGTTTAAGGAATTTGAGTTTTAAGGAGACTATTAGATTTTTGGGTTCTAATTATGGTAATACAAATTTTGATAGGAATTTAGGCTAATAGAATGACCTTATGAAATTTTGTGCGCCTAAGAGAGAGGTCAATGTATTGACACATTTTAGAAAATATAAGAATTGTGATGATAAATTAAGGTATGGTTAATGATAGACGCGTGAAAGGCAGAGTCGCGTTAAAATGATAATCGTTGTATTCGTTAGACCGCATTAATAAAAAACCTAAATTACGACTGCACGTGCGATACAAGTATAGCGGTAAGTCGGGTATAGAATCCACAGGGAGTGTTCGAAAGATTTTAATTGCTTTAAAACTTCGGGAATAAAAGTGTAAAAAGTGATAGGTTGTTATGGTGACAAAATAAAGGAATAAGTTAAGTCTACACAAAAGTAAAGTGAGGATCGGGATAGTATCCAACCATACGGATCGAAACGACTACTAATCAGAATTCCAGTTCAAGAGAAATTTAATCGATCATTATCAATTAATCATAAACTTCACGAATAAGGAATTTAAGCCAAAGTTGCTTGAATAAACATTTAATCAAAAATGGTTGCACGCAGATTAAATTCAGATTGTCGCTCTAAACACTAAAGTTGCGTGACAAATAAAGTGAAACGCATAACAATCCAACTTTAATACACGCGGGTTCAATTAAATGAAATTTTACACAAAACCTAATTTTCGGAGCTCGAGGCCCGTTAATGGCGGAACACAACCCCGACCCTATTTGTCTAAGGGCACAACATGATTAAACTAAATTACAACAAATTAAACTAATTAAAATAGTAAATAACTAAATTAAACTAAATAGAAATCATGGAAATAAAGGAAAGACAACTATATATATGGTAGGGATGGTGAATAGTCAACTTACAAACCCAAAAGTTGTCACACCAAATGTGAAAGAAGAAATGAGCTCCCAATAATCCCAAACCCTAAGCTTTTCTAAACTAAAATTAATTATGATATGTAAATTTATCTTTTTGAGATATTATAACAAAAATCTCTTATGTAGTAAGTTGGGAGAAAAGAAAAGAAGAAAGAAAAGGAAAAGGAAAAATATCTTAGAAAATAGGGGATCGATCGATCGAACCATAGGGTCGATCATTCGATGGTTGGAAAATATGCACACTGTCTCCCACGATTTCAGAAACAAAGAGGGGCCGATCGATCGATCAAGCAGGTCTGAATGGTAGCTCCCCTATTTTGGTTTGAGATGGAATTCCTTTCCGATAAAACTCCCGTAACTTCTTCATTAGGAATCGGATTCGAGCACCGTTTAAGGCCACGCGAAGCTCGCGAGGATGGATACAACTTCCGTGAAGATGTTGGGCCAGGTGCCCAAATTGTGAATTGACTAAAATGCCCTTGCGCGTGCGATTGCATATAGAAATTCACCGAAATGCGTCCAAACTTCACACTAAGCATCCAAATACCTATAAAAGCGCAATTAACCCCTGCAAAGCATGTTAACATAGAAATCCGAGGTTGTCTGTTAACCAGCATAAATATAAGGAATAAAATACCCGAGGGGGCTAATAACGCCTATGTTAACGGATGAAATATGTAATATTTATGTATTATCACACCCCCTAACTTACACATTGCTAGTCCCTAGCAATGAAATAAGATGCAACAAGAACTACAAGTAAACCAAATACAAGAGATAGTACAAAATTGGAAGAAAAAATAATAAAAAGATAAGGCCACTTTCGCGGGCGAACGATTGCATTTAGCGTATGCAATAAGTCGTTAAACCCCCAGGTTACCCTAGTGGACGAGTGTCGTCTCGTGAGGGTTTTCAGGGATGAAACCCACAAAAATCATACAGTTTTCTCGAAATATGACCAATCAAGCATGCGACAAACTCAACAATATCGAAAAGGATTTCATACGCATTATTAGTACAATGAACGAATTCAAATGAGAGTCCATAGTTATTAACATTATAGAATGCACCTCATAGAATTGAAACCTTAAAATGTGGTAGAGGAGCGAGCACATGCAAAACACGATTTGTCTAAAACTTAAATAAATCGGACAATTAACATGAAAGTAAGCATATATCAATACTCATAGGTATTACACTCATCAAATGAATTCACTTGAAACAGGGAGGTAACACACGAGACATGCGGGCATAATGAGTAAATGTAAAGGGAAACTAGATCGTACACATGTGACAAATGAAGAACGCTATATATGAAATTAAAAATTGTAATCTCAATGAAAGATACCGCACATTAAAGGAGGAAAAATGCATTTTCACAGATTATCAAAACTATTTTAAATTTTAAATTAATTGCACCTTAAGATCACATAGGACTTGATAGGGTTATAATGTAGGTTTGGCTAGGGTATGAAACGAAGGATATGTATGTACGGATTCAAAGTGTTCGGAATGAAAACTTAGAATAATGGGAAGAATGCGGGAAATATCAAAAATTGAACAAACAACTTCGATAAAAGGCATTAGATATACAAAAGGGGAGAGTAATCAAAGCTTATTGAACACTATACACAACATATACAAATTTCTCTTTATTTTGTTTTCTTCTTTTTCTCACATTTTCTTTTGTTTTCTGCTTTTTATTTTTCTTTTTCACTACACTTTCTTTTCTTTACTTTTCACACTCTCACATGCCTAAATTGAAACCGCAACGCAACATCATTCAATCCCAAGTAATATTCCAAACAAAGGTATGGGAGGTAATATATATGGTGTATAACTCCAATTTAGAGTTGGTTATGGGATTTTGGGGTATGAAACGAAAGGCTATAATAAGGCTCAAACGGGCTGACGAGGGTAAACACATAAGGTGAAGTCAAGGATAATATGGCTGATATAACAAAGATTGCCTATGATCATTTCTAAAGTTTACACAATTCTCAAGTCAAAACAAACTTTGAAAATCATGCTCAAGTAATACATTTCATATATGAACTCAATTAATGAGCGATCAAATGAAAGAATAGTGAGATTGACAATGAATTCAATGTTTTCAAAGAGGAAAGAATAAACACTCAAAAATGACGAAAGGTACAAAGCTTAGTCGGTGTAAGTATGTACAATGCAACAAAACATTACCGAATTATAAAAATCTTAAACCAAATCAATAAAGCAATAAAAATGCATGTGCTCATAGGATTGTATTTTAATTCATGAAGTTATTCATAATATCAATAATTGAGGACTAAAGTCTAATAACTTCTAAAATCGAGAACATGCATCGTTGAATTGTCTATCGAATCGGGAAATTATTGAAATTTATTATTGGAAACAGGGCAAAATGCCCAACAAAGGAGAAAAAAGAACGAAAATATTTTTGAAAATTTTTAAATTTTTAATAAAAAGCATGCTTAGTAACTAAAATGTGATCAAATTCATGAACTACACAAAAAAATGGATAAATATCCCACACCCCCTAACTCAAACGTTGCATTGTCCTCATTGCGTATTAAGAACAACACAAAGATGGGAAAAGAATGATATTACCCAATAATTGAAGCGATCCCCGATAAGTACAAGTCCAATCGAATATACAAAACAAATTAATACTAAGCACAACAGAAATATTTACCCAAATATTAAGTTAAAAGAATTCATGTCGTAAGTCACAACAATATAGAAGGGATGAAGTGAAAATATTAGATAAATTGATGGTGAACATTTAATTTTATAAAATGGAAGGTCACACACCTCAAAATCCAATAAGCAATCGCAAACTACATTCTCATTTCTCATTTCATAAGTTGGATACAAAACAACTTAATACATAACAACTAATAAAAAGAGAGAAATACAAATAAAAGGAAAAGTACAAAATAATATCCGTCCCAAAATGGCAAAAATGACCCTACAACAGTAGTAGCCTAGTGGTCGGAACCACTAGGATCAAAAGTATCCTAAAAATGAGGAGGGAGCATCGCATCCGAATCATGCCACTGAAAATATATATCTTGCATCATAGCCTGCATCATCCGTAACCCTTGTCGACGTTGTGCTCTCTCTTGCCTCTGCTCAGCTCTATCCTATCGCAGATCGGCCTGTTTCTGGCTTAGCTCAACCTACTGTTGATCAAGGCGGGACTCCCAAGTATCCCACCTAAGCTGGGTCTCCTCCCAGCGCTGGTCATGCATTGCCTGATACGCCTCAAAGTGGGCATCAGGAAAAGTAGGTGGCACCTGTGAACCCTCACCCTTCTCCATATGTCGAATCTCAACCTCCTCTGTAGCCTGGTCTATCACCTCTATCCTCTGTCTCTTAGCACCCGGCTGCCCCCAAGGGTAGCCCAACATCTTCGAGATGTTCTCTTTATTAAGAAGCTTTAGTGGGACACGCTTGCAGTCAGCATCAAACTCAGGGTATCCATGCGATAAATAAATCTTTGTGATGAGGGAAGGAAATGGAAGGGAAAAAGTGTGGGCCTTATCCTTTGCAGAGGCATACATCATGTCTAAGAAAATGTTGGGCAAACTAATATCGCCCAAGTTGTTGATGAAGGTGTAGACAAAAGCTGCATGCTTATGGCGCACCTCTGATCGGTTTCTTGTAACCATAATGGAGTGTACGTTGAGGTAGTGGAGTAATCTCGGCAAATCACCCATTGCGGCTGAGCAAAAATCTTTCTTGTTAGACCATACCTCCCCAGGAGCAAGTGCCTCGATTAATGTGGTAAGCCCGAACATCTCCCCATCCGAAAAACTAACTGACCGCTTAGGGTCTGGAACACCCACATGTCGCGCTAAATCCGAGCGGGTGAGATCAATCCGAATCCCCCTAACCATGGACTCATAGGTAGACGTCCTCCCTTTCACAGCTACAAAAGTCGCATAAAACATATGAATCAGCTCCTCATTGATACGCCCGTTTGTATCAAGAAAGGGATCCCAACCGTGCCCGCGCAAAATAATACGCGTAACCTCAAGTAACTCCCCCAGGTTCCAAGCGTAGTGGAAGGCCAATAGACTATGTGGCGGCTAAAAATAGGCTTGGAACTAATCATGTTCCTGTTCGCAATGGAAACCATCAATTCCCCGGGTTAGCACGCTCCTGGTAGACTCATATTTCCTTAACTCGGTCATTTTAACCTACAAAACAATAATTAGGAAAAACAAATAGAATTGTAAAGCGCAAGTAAAGGTTTGTTAGTGAACTAGTTGAAAATGGTGTGTGCAAGAGCGTGAATCCGAGAAAAAATATCCCACATTGTGATAAAAAGTGTCGAGGTACGACAACGAGTGAAAATCACCCAAGTGTGCGCTAAAAATGGATTGAAAATTTGATTTAGGCATTTTAGCAAACACTTAGTGTGCATAATGTGAAATGAGGTTGAAAAAGTACCATTGGAACCAACAAAGTAGCCCTATTCATGAACACAACAAGAATTCAACAAGATATTTGTTCATGAATGGATAAAAAGCTTTAACAAACAACAAATCAGTCGGAACAACACAATATAGGGACACAACCACAAAATACTCAAACTATGTCAAAACATGCATAGACATTAAAATCATTATATAAATAAACCCAAAACCAACAAATACATGTAATATAGGAAGGATTAATACCTTGAATGTGAATAGAAGGGTTGATTTTGAATAGAAATGGGTGTTGGAGGTGTTAGGGTTCGAATGTAGGGAGAAAGGAGAGAATAGAGAAATGAAACAGTGGGGGAAAAACAAAGCAGATTTTCGGCTATAACTGGTCGATCGATCGATCGACCCCTGGAGTCGATCGATCGATCCCCCAGGCCACAACCCACTGCTTTGCTGTTTTGTCTTTTGGGGAGAAAAATGGATATAATTAAAAGGGGAGGGGGGAATATAGATAAAAATATATATATAAGTATAAGTAGGGTATATAAATATAAAAATAAAAATAAAAACTCAATAAAAAATAAAATATATACAAAACTAGGACAAAAAGTGGATAAAAATGTAAAATGAGCGACACACAAACACAAAAATAAAAGAACTAAAATAAAAAGAACAAACAAATGCAAATTCGAGAGTATGAGTGTGTGCAAAAGAAAGAAAAATCTTTTTGTGACTTTTTCAGTTTTTCTTAACAAAAGTATGCCCGGGACGCATAATCTCCGCAAATTCAAGTTCGTTGAACCTACAAAAAATGTTAGAACCAAGCATACAAAAAGAAATAATAGGAGATTAACTAATTACACTAAACTAAATTAAGAAGAAATAAAAAGTTAACTATATACAACCTACATATAGGACTTCTAATTAGCTATATACTAAAAGTCGAAACAGTTGAGGGTCCATCCAAAACACAATTTGAATTTGAAGGATCAACGGTGGGCCCTCCCTTGCATGCATGCCTCCCAGAAAATGAAAATTCCATTTGAACAACGGAAGGCATGCTTGGGGCGGAAAAAGTGAACCATTGTCCATTAAAAGTTTGGGAGGGACAATGGGGGATTTGGATAACAAGGGGGATATGTACACATGGGTTCCAAAAAATATTGAATTTCCTCCCAAATATTTTGAAGTTGGAATGGGAGGGGGCACACATGGAGGCAAAGATGCCCTCACGGAAGGCGAATCGAGAGAGTACTCCTCATCGGTGAAAAGGTTAAACGTTTTAAGGTTTTGGACCGATTCATCGGGTACTAGTGACGGTGTGACAGCATAGAATAAAGACGGGGATGAAATAAATTCAATCTCAAGAGATGAGTTATCATCGCTTGAAGCTTGAATTTCAAAAGAAATAGGATTATTTCCAATGAAACTTTCTTCTTTGAGAATCAAAGAAGAAACGAGTTTATTGCAAATGGATACTACGCCCATTTCTTCCTCATTTTTATTCCGTACTATACCATGGGTTAAGTCAAGAATGTTTTGTTCCAAAACAGGTACAAAGTCCTCATTTGGTTCAAAGCATTCCTCTACTTCAAAAGTCTTGGAAGAAAAATCATCATCGGATTCAAATAATAAATCCAACTCATGTTCCCAATAACGATTTTCTTCCCGATAACGGTTTTTAATTTTCTCATTTTCAAGCATCTGTAAGCCCTCACCGAAAGTCATAGGGCGAGGTGCGGATTCTTGCAAATGAGAATTTTGAAAATTGTTCTCGGGACTACAATCAAAATCATTAACATAAGAATTTTGAAAATGATTGCAATTTGTTTCAAAATTCTTATCATAAGAATCTTGTGACCCAAAATCGAAATGATCATTCCCAAAATTTATGTAATCCATACTTTTTCGTAATACTCACCCAATGTCATTTTAGATGCTGTAATTTTTTGGACTTGTAAGTATTGACCAAAAGTCATAGGTTTATGGGAATTTTGAGAATTATCATTAGGATTACAAGAAAAATTGGAATAAGACATGCTTACCCCAACAAAGGCTCGAGATGGCTATTTCCACAAAGATGATGTGCGGCCGGAACAATTCAAGCGTTTCTTAGCGCTCAACTGTGCAAATCCTGCAAAAAAGGTTCAAACAAAAAATACAAATACAAAAGAAAAATACTACGAAATAATAAGACAATTAAAATCTATAACAAAACAGTCCCCAACAACGGCGCCATTTTGATAGACGCGTGAAAGGTAGCGTAGCGTCAAAACGCTAATTACTGTATTCGTTTCACCGCATTAATACAAAAATCTAAATTATGACTGCACTTGCGATACACCTATAGTGGTAAGTCGGGTATCGAATCCACAGGGAGTGTTCGACGAATTTTAATTGCTTTAAAACTTCAGGAATAAAAGTGTAAAAGGTGATAGGTTGTTATGGTGACAAAAGAAAGGAATAAGTTAAGTCCACACAAAAGTAAAGCGAGGATCGGGATAGCATCCAACCATACGAATTGAAATGACTACTAATCAGAATTCCGATTCGAGATCAATTTAATTGATCATTATCAATTAATCATAAACTTCGTGCAATAAGGAATTTAAGCCAAAGTTGCTTGAATAAACATTTAATCAAAAATGGTCGCACGCGGATTAAATTTAAATTGTTGCTATAAACACTAAAGTTGCGTTACAAATATAGTTAAACGCATAACAATCCAACTTTCATACATGCGGCTTCAATTAAATGAAATTTTACACAAAATATAATTTTCGGACCTCGAGGCCCGTTAATGGCGGAACACACCACCGACCCTATTTGTCTAAGGGCACAACATGATTACACTAAATTACAACTTATTAAACTAATTAAAATAGTAAATAACTAAATTAAACTAAATAGAAATTGTGGAAATAAAGGAAAGACAACTATATATATTGTAGGGATGGTGAATAGTCAACTTACAAACCTAAAAATTTTCACACCAAATGAGAAAGAAGAAATGAGCTCCCAACAATCCCAAACCCTAAGCTTTTCTAACCTAAAATGAATTATGATAAGTAAATTGATCTTTTTGAGATATTACAAGAAAAATCTCTTATGTAGTAAGTTGGGAGAAACGAAAAGAATAAAGAAAAGAAAAGTAAAAATATCTCAGAAAATAGGGGATCGATCGATCGAACCCTAGGGTCGATCGATCAATGGTTGGAAAATATGCACACTATCTCCCACGATTTCAGAAACAAAGAAACAAAGAGGGGTCGATAGATCCACCCTTTTGGTCAATCTATCGATCAAGCAGGTCTGAATGGCAGCTCCCATGTTTTGGTTTGAAATGGAATTCCCTTTCGCTAAAACTCCTGTAACTTCTTCATTAGGAATCGGATTCGCGCACCGTTCAAGGACACGCAAAGCTCGCAAGGAGGGATACCACTTTCGTGAGATGTTGGGCCAGGTTCCCAAACTATGAATTGACTAAAATGACATTGCGCGTGCGATTGAGTACAAAAATTCATCGGAATGTGTCCAAACTTCACACTAAGCATTCAAATACCTATAAAAGCTCGATTAACCCCTACAAATCATGTCAACATATAAATTCGAGGTTATCTGGTTAATGAGCATAAATATAGGGAGTACGATACCCGAGGGGGCTAATAACGCATATGTTAATGGATGAAATATGTAATATTTGCGTATTATCAGTAAATTTCCTTTAGAAAGTAAAATTGGTGTTGTGATCAAATATGAGCAAGGTTCATTTATGTTGTTAAACTGTTTATGATTTAGGTAATTATAAATTGAGAGTTTTTGGACTTAGGAGTAGGCTTACCATTTGGGTATGGAATATGAGTTAGAGACTAGTTAAAACAAATTGCAGTACACCTGAGTGAGTGGAATTTAGGGAGGAGATTATTGATTTTCCCGTTGGTGCGAGTTGAGATGACCCAATTAGATATTCACATGAAGATGAAGTTGCTTGTTCATTATAAGCGTGTATTTTGTTGATGTATTAGTTATGAATAAGGTTTAGGATGTGGATTTTGGGGATGGTATTATATCCAAGGATGATTTGGTTGAGGTTTGCGGATATCTCTATAGTGGGCGTTACTATCAGCACTGGGATTATAGTCATAGGTTTCTCATGATTTGGGAAGTATCACCTTGCTGTGAGTAGGTGCAACAGTGTGAGGATTTTAAGTTGGATATTGATGTAGCTGTTTGATTAGGTATACAATGATTTTTAAATTTGGAGTACCTATATGGGCTATATGCTAGTGGTGGCATACTTTATAGGATGGATACGTGGGATTGTTGGCTAGTGATGAATTTATGTTAGTATGTAAGGATATGCGTGATGAGAAGCATTTGTATTATAAAATTTTTGGGTTATTTTGAGAAATTTATGGCTAGTGATGACCTCGTTCACATGAAGTTATGTATGCTCCCCTACAGTGTTAGCATAGTGACATTGTTAGGGAAATGGGTGATAGTAGACCTTATTGGAGTGGTTAGATGTTTGAAAGCTTAGGAGTGATTAGGCACCCTATTAGATTTATGGATGGACAGAAGGTGTCCTACTTTATGTTTGAGAAAATCATGATATTTAGCATTATTGGATCACTTAACTTAAAATATTTGGCATCACTCTAGGAAGGAGTGAGCCTTTTATTGGAATTGTCACAAGTTTAGAATTGCGTGGTTAGTGCATTATTTCGTGATTAGTCTTGGGTCAATGAATCTCGATACTAAGCTAAGCAATGGTGTATTATGAGGGTTCCTTATTTGGATTACGAGACGTCCCACGCATGAGGATTAGTATGTGTCGGGAGTTGAGAAACATTTGGGCATTAGGACGTTTAGTTCAATATGTTCGGCATTATTTATGTGGAGATATAACGCATCGAGTTGTGAGATATTGTATGCGTTAAGGTCGGCGGGGCCAAGGAATACAACGTCTAAAGCACTTAGGGATGTTCGCACCAATAGTTGAATGATTTGGGCGATCTCAATAAGAGTTTAGAGGCGATTAGTAAGGTATTAAAGTATGCCTTTAATTTATATTCATGGATTATATATGTGGTTTGTTTTTTAATGTGTATTATGTTATTCGTGTGTGATGTATGTGCGTGTGCGCACTTAGTATAAGGTGTATGGGCGCCCCAACTGTGGCACACTATGGTAGGCATATATAAGCATATTACAAATTATTCCCATGTTAATTTGAGGTTTAAAGTTTAAATTGATGATGAACAACCCTAAGCTGATTTAAAGAAGAGTTGTGTTACAAAGTTTGAATATTTGAATTTTAATCTTAAACTTGATGTTCTTGGACCCATAGGATGGTGTAAAAGGTTTAGAAACATGCTCATATACTTATATTGGTTTAGGGTATCGATTAGGTAATGTTTTGGAGCTGAGTTTGGGAATTGATGGAGATTTTGGAGATTTCATCTTCATCGTTAAGTTATATTGGTTTCTGCCCCAAACCGAATAAATCTGGACTAGGGGAGGATCGATTTGGGTCATGAAATTATAGATCTATTTGTCATGAACGCGTGGAAATCCCGTTTCTTATTTTTTTATTTTTTTATTAGTTATGAATTTTCTACGGAAGGGAGCGCGAGATCGAAATCTTTAGTTGGTAATTTTGGAATGGACTTTATTATAATCACGATTATGTTTAGAATGATTATAAACCCTTGGCGATGTATTCCCTTAATTAATATGAATTCATAGTTGATGAAATTGAGATTTACGAAGCTTAGAAGCCGTTAATAGATATTGGGGAAGATGGCCACGTTTTAATTATAGGCAAACCTAGGTTCACTACCTGGTGCGAATTGATTCGGATTGGAGAGAAAATCAAAAGTTCCCTTAGCGAATCAATTCGGCTTCAATGGCGAATCGAGTTGGCCCTCGGATTTGGGTCGAGTCAAATCGATGGAAATGGTTGTGGGATTTTTATGAACTTATCCGAGTAAGTGGGAGATTATCTAAGTGAATAATCGTTGGCATAATTCAGAAGTTAAGTTTATTAGTGTGCAAACAACAAGGCAAAGTGTGAAATTTCAATTAAGGTATAAGAATGGTTAGGACTTTATTAATTGTACTATCAGACGTTGATGATTGGATTAGACTAAGTGGACGCATGAAAGAGCGATATCCCAAAGTCATATTTATGCATTGAGCTTAGCTCAGGTCTTGAGAGATTATAAGTCAAGAAATAAATTTAAAAATTAAATGAGGAGACAATTATGTAAATTAAGAGAGAGAGATAGAGTATAAAGATAAATGTACTCATAGTTTAGAGACGTAATAAACCAGGAATTGAATTTAACAAGATTAAGAGTTGATAAACATAACAACATAAATAATAATCGGATGTGTAGTGATTTAATTGATTTGGGGTACACTTGAGTGTATGAAATATCTTACTTGTTTATGTGTATAATTTGGTTTGGAGATATTATAAACCTAATTTAGATAAGAATCCAACGATGCGGGGAACTAGATGTTTGGGTATGCTTGAGTGTGTATATATATATATATATATATATATATATATATATATATATATATATAATTTAAGAATTAATGTAGTCTAATGATAGACTTTGATATTGAACATTATTGCATGTTAGGTACTTTATGTGGTTTACTTGTATCCCTTACGAGTGACAATACGGGGTAGGTATTTGGATTGTATTTTTACATGGGTGGCTACTTACATTCCTTTATCCAAGGTATGTGGTTGAGACATATCCCTTATAATAGTTGCATAATAATTTTTTTAACTAAAAGATATTTAAACAGGCAGATAATTACGTATATGAGGCTAAGAATATATTAATAAAAATATTTGTGGACCTTGGAGTGAAATCCTATTTAGTTTATCGGCAGCGTTCTATAGTAGTTATTCGTTACGTGATAGTGCTTAATTATCAATATATAGAGACTTCTAGCATAGTTAGATCTTGGGTTAGGACATGCACATGGTATTAAACTTAGATGAGAAGCGTGATACTCATTGCATGTGAGAGCCGATAGGTGACATATATTGCGAATTGACTGCATCATTATTGATCAATATTGAAAGTTAATTCTTATAACTTTTGGGCTCTGATCCAAATTATAAAATACCCCCCAAGGTATTATTATTGTATAAATAGGTTAATAGGACTAAGTGGTCATACTTGCTGTTGGGGCGACCCAGTTTAGTATTCGCAAAGTTAGAGTTGCATGTCATTAAAACTGCCAGCATATTAGGAGTTACGTGGAATGGTTACCTTTGTACTTTATCTGTATTTATATTTGGGATTTTATAGTCAGATGAAGTCTTAGTTATACTCTTTTATTCAGTTTAACAATTGTAATCGGAGATTTTTTATATAGTGTATTCAGTTTTCACAATTTGGTATTTTTGTTCATCGTCTTTTATTGAAATCTTTATTGTGGTCGTTTTAGTTTACCATGATTTTTAGTTCACGTTGATTCTGAGAATGAGATAAATTGTTTAGGCTTCCCCAGTACTTCATATGAGGCCTAATCAATCAGGCATGAAAAACACGGGTTTTCACAATACAAATCAAGACTTGTGGTTAAAGGTTATAAACAAAAAGGACTGAATTATTTTTATACTTACTCTTCAATTACAAGAATAGCATCCATTCGAATGTTAATAGTTATTGCAGCCTTACATAGTCTTGAGATACATCAAATGGACGTGAAAATCTCCTTTTTAAATGGCAAATTAAATGAAGAGATATACATGAAACAACTTGAAGATTTGAAATTCCGGGATAAGAAGAGAAAGTGTGTATACTTGTTAAATCCCGCTATGGATTGAAACAAGCACTTAAAGAGTGGCTTGAGAAATATCACAAAGTGATGATATAGTGGATTGAAACAAACACTTGGATTTAAAATAAATGAGTGTGATAAATGTGCTTACATTAAAAATACTTAAGGTGGTTATGTAAATTTTTGCCTCTATGTAGATGATATGCTTATTATTGGAAAATAATAAAGATATCATTATATCTACTAAGAGAATCTTGTCCAATAAATTTGATATTAAATATATGGGTATTGCAAAAGTTATATTAGGAATTAAATTTTCTAAAACATCAGACGCACTTGTCATGTCTCAACCTCATTATATTGATAAGATACTTGATAAGTTTGATAAAGGTATGAAAGCATAGCTAAAACACCTATTGACCCAAATCTTCAATTATATAAAAATATTGGGTATGGTATATCTCAATTGAAGTATTCTCGTATCATAGGCAGTTTAATGTATGTGATGAACTACACTCGTCCAGATATTACTTACTCGGTTAGCAAGTTGAGTAGGTATACAAGTAATCCACAGAAACATATTTGGAAGGCTATTATAAGGGTTATTAGATATCTAATATATACCCTTAGCCATGGATGTCATTACACAAGATATCCAGGTGTACTTGAAGGATAGAGTGATGCCGAAGGATAGAGTAATGGTAATTAATATTTGATTCGAAGGATTCTAAATCCACAAGTTATTATGTAGTTACACTTGGAAGTGTTGTAGTGTCTTAGAAATCCTCAAAATAGACTTGTATTACCGGATCCACTATGGAATCTGAATTTCTAGCTTTGGATAAAGTTGGAGAAGAAGCAGAGTGGATTTATAACTTTTTAGAGGATATTCCAATGTGGCCAAAACTTATCGATGAAATTTGCATACATTGTGATAGTGTGATATGTATAATGTTAAGTCTCTACATATACCTCGAAGACACAATATCATTAAGCAACTTCTCTCTAATGGAATTATTTTCATTGATTATATTAAGTCTAAGGACAATATAGTGGATCCACGAACCAAAGGATTAAATGGAGAGCAAGTGTAGTAATATTGAGGGAAATGGGATTAAATCCTTTAAAATAAAGAGTTTTCTTGATGGAACCCCTACTAAGATGATAGATATCTTATTATCTATGTTTAAAGGGACAATTGAATCTTGACCGACTCTTCGAAGGGAGCACTAATAAGTTTGTAAACTCATAACCATTCTTATGATAAAATAGTGTTTCTTACAAAGTAAGTAAGTATAATCTCAGTCTTTAGTGACTTATATATCTTGGAAATTCAAATGGGGTATTGTACGATAATTTTAATGGGAAGTCACTTAAGTGAGTATGAAGGGACCGCTTTAATGAGAACTTCGAAGAGTGAAATTCTCTAAATCACTCATAAAACCAGAAATTATTTGGGACAAAATGAACTCAACTGAAAGAACCAACTTTGTTTGAAAAATTATTGTTTGAATTCTATTATCTAGGTTTACCCCTAAAATTGAATAGTTCAAGATATCACGTTCACTAATCAGTAAGTAAATCCGGTAGTCTTTCACTGGGAAAGATTCAAGGCCAAAAGTTATATCACTCGATACAGAAATTTTTCATTAGAACTCTCTTTGTGTCTGCATATGCTTTTTGTGTTGATCTAAGTAATTTTCATTCATGTGGGGAATGTTGGAATTTATGTGCCACACCCCAAATTATAAAAAAATGGTAATAATTTAAAATCAATACTGTAGGTACAAAAAATCTCACCCGTAGGGGGGTGTCAATTCCTCACGATACAAGCATAAAAATAAATATGAGAGAGACAAAGATTTACGTGGTTCGACCATGAATGGCCTACGCCCACCAGGCTGCTGCTGTGTTCCATTAGAATGATGAGAGAGTTTTACATGGGAGTGTTTCTCTAGCTTCTAAGCTCCCTTTCACAATGGGGGGTGTCCCCTTTATATAGAGTTAGGGATGACATTAGGGTTACAAATATGGATGAGTCCTATCTATACTGCATACTTCATAATTGTCACTACACAAATTTTCTGTGAAGAAATTTTTTTGAAACCAAACTTGTATTTGAGTATTCACTATTGAACTTCAAATAATTTTGCAAAAATTCGAAATTACTCCTTATCTTACACTTGAAATATATTTGAATACTTTCTGCATTACTCGGTTCTCTCTAAAAATAAAATTATTTCAAGGGACCATGTGATTTTATTACAACGATTTTAGTTGGCACTTTTTATGCGACCCTATTACAAATTATTTTGATCACAGAATATAGTGGGGCGCACTTACAGAGCACTCGTCATTTATTCGATCATTTAATTTTCAATATTGTCATCCGGCTACAACTATTTAATTTCAGCAAAAGGAGATTAATTGGTTATTTCGCCCAGCCCCGACGGATGCTCGAGCACAGTTATCTCAGTGGGATTTTTGTGCTAAAAATCATTGGATTATTTATTACATTCATACTCTACTATGAATTTTTTCCTCGACAAATGACCGATCGGGTTCATATCTTATATACTTGGCTGAACAGATCATTCTCATGATAACTTCTATTTGATTTAGCCACCACAAATGGTCGGGAAATTTACTAACTTCCACAGGTACAAGATTCAGTCCCGACGGATGCTCGGAAACAATCTTAAGTTCTTGGAAATCTCATCGATGTTTCGACAGATACATCATATTTGTGTAAATTAATTAAATTAGAGTCGGACCATAGACTCAGATTGGTATTAATTAATTAATGTGTAAATTAATTAAATTTGAGTCGGACCATAGACTCGGATTGGTATTAATTAATTAATGTGAAAATTAATTAAATTTGAGTCGGACCATAGACTCAGATTGGTAATAATTAATTAACATGAATTTAATTAAATTAGAGTCGGGCATTCAGGCATTGTTTACTTAATCTGGAAATCTACTTTTCACCTTGATAATCTTGCTTCAACGGATGCTCAGACATCATTTATCTTATCAATTCTCCGACTGATGCTCGAGCATGGATCGTTCACAACATCTACTAAATCCTTTGCAATTTTGCCTCGACGGACCCTCAACTTCGATGGATAGTTGACATTATGTGATCACGTCTCAAGCTCCAATGGACAGTTGGGCAATACAATTATTATTTAATTCAACCTCAGTGAATGAGAAGTTGGGCGATCTGTATAACAAAGATCCAATAACACATAAAGCAGCATGAAGAGCAACGATCAATGACCAAGCATAAAT
This sequence comes from Sambucus nigra, assembly GCA_949130495.1. Classification (NCBI taxonomy): domain Eukaryota; kingdom Viridiplantae; phylum Streptophyta; class Magnoliopsida; order Dipsacales; family Adoxaceae; genus Sambucus; species Sambucus nigra. Next base: position 136,596,685 of record OX422219.1, read on the forward strand.
TCTTCTGAATTTAGCCCCTTAAGTTAGTAATTTTAATATCTCAAACAAAGTAATTGAATCTTTTTTATCCCATATCATTTCCATTGACTATTTCTAACGAGTACCCCGAGTTTCGTGTATTTCTTATGGATTTTACAAGTATTTAGTGCAAGAAAAGAAAGAAAGAAACTGGAAGAAAGGATGAAAATAAAGGAAGACAAGTCAAAGGGCAAAAGCATAAATTTACACCTAGAGTTCGGATTTAAATCCTAAAGGAAAGTTGAAGATCCTTATTTCACAAGAGCATCGGAAGAAACGGCAATTAAATCGGAGCTCGAGATCAAAAGTTATGACCAGTCAAAGATGGAAAGAAAAAGTCAAAATTGAAGAAAATCGGACCGATCTGGTTTATCTCAGATCGATCCGAAATGTCACCATTCCAGTAGACCCCGGATTGATGTCGAACCGGTGAATACTAAACCTATCCAATAGCATCCGGACCGGTCCGGTAGAAATAAAAAAGAATCGATCCGGTTACTGAAAAATGAATTGATCCGATGGAATCCGGACCGGTCCGGATGTTCAAATTTCTGGAATTAATTATGGAGCTCAAGAGGTGCAAATCTTAGAATATCTTATACAACTCATCGATATTAGCTGTCAAATCGTGCTAGTTGGTGTTATAAAAGGCCAAGCCCTACATCCTTTCAGAAGGGAGTCGAATTTTAGAGTGCCTTTTCACTTATTTTTCTTTGGTAGACAATTTCATATTCTTAGAAAAAACCATAGTTTGTAAGTTTGAGAAACAAGGAGTATTCTGGATTCAAGTTCATCTCTTTTCCCTAGTGCAGATTGCAAGTATCAATTTTTTAATCCAAGTATCGAATTCAATTCTCTTATTTCATCTCAATTCTATTTTCAATTCAATTATCACTTGTTTGGTAATTTTTATTTTTACAATGTTTATTGGATATCTAATTACATGCATTGTTATGAATTTGTTTTCTCATAAAACCATGTCTAGCTAAATTTTCAAGGGTTGGAGTATATGAACTCATTCCGAGGAAAATTACCCATGTAGAAAATAGAGAGTAAATTAAATATTGACCTAATCGTGTATGGAAATTATACCAATATATCCGATCTTTTAATCTCTCTTGCCCTAGGCACTTGGATGTTTAAGAACACTATGAAAGTATAATTGTCTATACACCGCTCTGTATTTACCTTTGATTTCATATGATGCGGGCTAGTTCCCTCATATATGTAATGCTTAGGATCTGTAAAGACTGGATTTAGTTAAAATGTTAATTTACAATTCTAGTATTCTATACGGTCATTTACTATGGTTTGAGGGATTGTACTCCACCCTATTTTCTCTCATATTCCTATCTAATTTCTTTACAATTCTTGGTGTTTTGTGCACATAGTTCATTTTGATTTCATCACCAATCAGAAATTTCAACCCATCAATCATTTTTTCTTTCTTTTGGACAACCATTTGAAGATTAAATAACTTTTCCTACGTATCTACAATTGCCAATTTCTGATCCTTGTGGAGACGATCCCGACTTGTCGGATTATTACTAACGCGACAGGCTTGCACTTGAGCCTAGAGAGAACGCACTTTTGAGACAAATTCTTAGTCGCGTCAATCAACTATATTTATCTACAAGGATGAATCCAACATGTAAGAAGTCATATATCCAACAAAATCATAGTCAACGAACAAAACATGTTGATAACAACACTAGACCACCCTGAATGTATCAAGCAACATCGTCAGACAACTCATGGTGATCGGAGATCACTAAGCAACAAATTAACGCATCATCAACACTAAGATATCCACTCCATAGGAATGGTGTTCCTTAAATGCCATATCAAATCAACGCATTTATGCACGAAGATGCTTTGAACTCATATCAATTTCTTTAGGTGCAAGAGCTATATGGAGTCTTCCACAGCCTCCTGAAACCATCGTGCATGGTCGACGAACAAGTGTGCACTGAGGAACGATACATTATATGGAGCTATATGAACAAGACAATCCTTAATCATATCCATCTCGACAAATGATCAACACGACACTCTACAACACAACAAAGGCCCGAGAAACGATCGGGCACACTTATCATCTCGGTTATATAGATCAAATAACTCGATGGACAGTCAGACAGTCTTCTCTTCACAGTTCGATTGGGGGCTCCATGGCAACAATGACACGTGAATAGATTCACAACAACATTTAAAGTAAAATATAAGAGGTCAACTCAGGATGGATGCCTACATGGTTAACACTGGAATTAGTCTTTCAAATGACGATCAAGACTAAGCTTAATTTAATTATAACAACCTTCTTGATTGTTCCCATTAAATTAAGTAAGTCCATAGGCCTTTGTCATCCCCAAACACAAATGGCCTCACGAGTTGCCCCGAAAACAATAAAAGCCCTACGGGAGATCCCTAGGCAAAAAGCCAACTCAGGTTGGTCGCCAACCATGTTGGTCGGTTAAAATCCTGAACGAGTGGATGGCCCTTAAACCAGGTGCATTTTTTCCATCGTCTTTTAGGCCTAAGAAAGTGTGGCGGCACAACCTAAAAGGTAAAATAGGCGGATATTTACATGCGAGGCATTAGAAAATGGAAAAATGTGAACAAAATTGGTATTACATTGACTTGTGGGAAAGGCCTAAGTACAATAAGCATACTAATTACATATCAAATATGAAAAACCTAATGCAGGGTCTTACCCCTACTAGGTACATGCTCGAGCAAGGCTCGGCACATAAGCTTTTGGTCGGCCTCTCCAATTGGACCATATGAAAAACCTAATGCAGGGTCTTACCCCTACTAGGTACATGCTCGAGCAAGGCTCGGCGCATAGGCTTTTGGTCGGACTCTCCAATTAAACCATATGAAAAACCTAATGCAGGGTCTTACCCCTACTAGGTACATGCTCGAGCAAGGCTCGACGCATAGGCTTTTGGTCGTCCTGTCCAATTGGACCATATGAAAAACCTAATGCAGAGTCTTACCCCTACTAGGTACATGCTCGAGCAAGGCCCGATGCATAGTCTTTTGGTCGTCCTGTCCAATTGGACCATATGAAAAACCTAATGCATGGTCTTACCCCTACTAGGTATATGCTCGAGCAAGGCTCAGCGCATAGGCTTTTGGTCGGCCTCTCCAATTGGACCGTATGAAAAACCTAATGTGGGGTCTTACCCCTACTAGGTACATGCTCGAGCAAGGCTCGACGCAGAGGCTTTTGGTTGGCCTCTCCAATTGGATAATATGAAAAACCTAATGCATGGTCTTACCCTACTAGGTACATGCTAGAGCAAGGCTCGACGCACAGGCCTGTGGCCGGCCTCAACAAATGGACCATACAAGATCAAAATATAGGGAGATGCCCTAAACTTAATGAACGCTCGAGAAAGCCTCAGCAAACGAATTCTGAATAGGCATGTGGTCATCCCTACTAATTGGGTCATGCAATAAAACAGAACAATGAACTACGTTCGACCTGATCCCAAGAGGGTACGTAGGCAGCTCGACACTCTTGAGCCCGGTTCCCATATCAATTTAATGTATCTCAACTCAAGCCAAGCATTCATCTAAAAACCTATAAAGGCAAGAAGATCAACGAAAGAAGGTTTAAAAGTTGAACGACAGCTCAAAGAACGCCAATCCAGTTCACATCGACAACTGCATACGTTTAAAGAGATTATGAACCAGCTCCCAGCTCATCTCGGAATCAACTCAGCTGAACTGCGACCTGTGGGGCTATTGTGGGGGCAAAAAATATGCCTACATAATAGCATGACACGTGGCGAGCACCTCGGTCAAGATGGCCAGCAACAGGCGCTCCAATAAGATAGGGACGACTAGAGTCCTTGATAAATTAGAAGACCGAGGAGCAGTATCTGAGTCAAATCAAACTCCACGAAGATAGGACTCATCCATATTTGTAACCCTAATGTAACCCCTAACTCTATATAAAGGGGACGCCCTCCATTGTGAAAAGGGGCTTAGAAGCTAGAGAAACTCTCTCATGTAAAACTCTCTCATCATTCTAATGGAACACAGCAGTAGCCCCGTGGACGTAGGTCATTCATGATCGAACCACGTAAATCTTTGTCTCTCTCATATTTATTTTTATGCTTGTATCGTGAGGAATTGCCATCCCCCTACGGGTGAATTTTTTGCACCTACAAATACTATAATTTGGATATGTGACAATGCACTCAGAAAGTTGTCAGAAATAAATTAATAACATCATAACTACAATAACATTTTGATATTACATACGAGGTCTTAATATATAAGAGGTTTTTTACATTACATAGTTTTATCCAGCTATTAGCTATTAAAAAGGTTCTAAAAAACGCGGGGTGTGATCGAGGCGTGGAGGCCAAGCCTTAAGCCTTAGAAGGCTAGGTTGGCCTTCGGCGTAAAAAGGCTAAAAAAGGTATTTAGGCCTTCTTAATATATTTTAATATTTTTTAACCATAACAAGGCTATTAAAATACTAAAATTATACATATCATAAAAATATGTCTGAATATTTGCAAATTAAAATACTATTTGATTATTTTGGATGAGATAATGGTCCGGTTTGTAAAAAAATTCTTTAAAAGGCGATATCCTTTCACTAAAGCATTGTTGTTTTTAGAAAAAAAGTGTGTCTTAAAGGTTTTATCAAGAATAAGGCGTAAAAAGCTTAAGGCGGGTCGTTTCTCCCAAGCCTCAAGCCTAGGCGGGTTTTTTAGAATAGTGGGTAATATAATATGTCTAGAGAAGTACTTTAAATTTACATAAGGAAATAAAAATATAATTAAGCAAGAAGTTCGCCCCAAAATACGTCGGACTATGGCAAAATGAACTTTAAAGAGACGCAATCCTCCACAAAACCTGAAAGGAAAAGTGCGTACATATTGTGTAACGCAACCCAATAATAATACACTTATACTCAAAATTCACCCCCCAAGTATACTAATAGCAATGATTTTTATTTTATGTATCAATTATTAAAATTTGCGTCAATAAACTTAAGTAGAGATAAAATATATTCACATAATTAATGATATAATTCAACATTTCTAATTTATTGAATCTAAAATTTTACTCATAAGAATTAACGAAATATTACGACAGGTACACTAGCAACTTCTAGTGTACGTTGCCCTTAGGCCACAACACACATGCCAACTTGCATATGTGTATATCTATACACACTAGACAACTTCCGGTGGTATAGACTATGTTAGTGCACTAACTGTAGGATTATCTCAATCCCAACCAACTTAGGAGGAACCTCAAGTTCATTAGGTGGTCCTCGATATTACCAACTTGCATATACTCATTTATCAACTTGAATAAGATTAAGCATATATGACATTAATTTACACGATACAGAAACTAACTAATATTTTCCTCAATTATTTTGACGTGTTATAACTCACGGACTTACTCCGATAAAATTTTGGTGTTATCATGACATCATATTTTCACATTAAAGGTTTATTTAAAAATTCACTTAAGTACTCACCAAAAATAATATGTCTAACACAAAATTTTATTTATAACATCACACGCAATTATTCCAATTATTTCGGGATGGTCTTTTCATGCAACCTAAATTATATGAATAACTATTACCACTAATTAATTTAGAATAGTAATTTAACACTAACTTTAATATTTTATTAAAATTATTATATCTACATATTTTGCTCCTAATAAATTATATAGTTATCGTATGAGTTAATATATTACACAAAAGATTTCAGGCATAAATAATAAGCCTAAAAATTTAAATAAATTCAGATATAACATGCTATCAAAATTTTTAACACAGATTTTCAGATTTATCTATTAAACTTCAAAAATTCATATCTCACTCATTTCTTATTCAAAAATTACGATTTTGGTGTCCAAAGAAAGATAATTTTATGCTCTATCTAGTAAAAATATAAAAAAAATTCAAAAAAATGGTTTACTTGGGACGAAATTTAAAATGCAACTCATCATACTCCAAGTTTTTAAGAAAAATACACAACTTAAATGGGGCTGGAATTTTAGTATGTTGTTTCTCACTATCATAGGGTACTAAATTAATTATTTAAAAAAATTTAAAGATAATATGGGTGAATTAGAGATTTTCTGTCTCTAAGTATCCATTGAAGCTTCAATAGAGCTTCCATGATCATCCATTACTAAAGCTATACTTAAAAAAAAAAGATGAGTTGAAAGGAGAAGATAATTCTCACCTAAAAAATGAGTTTGAAGTCCTCTCAATTTTCTTGTTTTAATTTGGCTCATAAAACAGGATAACTACTTATACAAAAGCCTTTGAAGTTGTTTTGCATGAGTGGTTTTAACATGGGGTAGACAAGTGCTGGACACTTGTGTCCTATAAGCTAAACACTTGTCATATAAGCTAGACACTCATCTCTTTTTTTTTTTTTACATTCTACTTTAAACTAATTCAAAATCTTCCACCATTAATTATATATGTTTTTTTTTATTATTATTATTATTTTTAAAGAAACTTTAGTATATATTTATTATTTTTTTTTAACACATGATTCAATTCAATGTTTTACTAAATGTGTCACGTCACTAATATTATATATGAAAAGAAGTTAATAATATTTTATTATTTCGGAGTCGGGTCACTACATTATGGGTTTTATGTGTTGACAAAATATTAATTTGGTCAACTTTAGGATCAATTTATTATGGGATCTACGCGTCTATTGAGATGGTTCGGAGTGGTAGCGCGTTATTCTCCATGAAGAGTATAACGTAGTATACTCACATGTGTAAAACCATAAATTAATGAATGATAAATTATTATTCGAGTGCCCGCTTGAAACATAGGATTTGTTTGACACGAGATAAAATATGAGAAATCGTTTTAGTGTATTATAACTAATTATGGCATTTGGGCTTGGTGGTATCCTAACTATTGGAAGGAGGAATGACCTATATAGGCTTGGATTGATTTTCAACTCCACATACTCTATAATCATGCCATATCATACTATTAGTCCTGAATCAAACTAGTCCAAGATAAATTCATACACATTAGGCTGTACTATAACTACAAACTGTAACAAAACGAAGGATATGAGAGCTTAGACATTGGCACACCGTTGTGCCTGCAACATCATCAATTTCTTTCACCAAAATTGCAACCAATTTGATTGCTTCATAAGATCACTCACATATACAGCTGTGATAAGATCATTGGTTGGAATCATTATTTAATATTTACTAACCCCCCAACAATGAACTATCTTTAAAAAAATGATATAAAATAAATCTCACTACAGCCTTTCACACCCTTCTTCCTTTCAAAGCTACTGTTGTGTGTACATGCAGCACTTTATCTTCTTATGCTGAGGTAAATGGAACCTGGGTTCTTTGGGTATGGTGGGATGCTTCTCCGACCTATAAAATAAATACAAATATAAATATAAATATAAACCGGCCACATAGATGAAATGGATATATAAATAAAGCACAATATATATTTACTAATGAAACCTGGTCATTCATTACCTTCTAGGGATGAAAGGCCTATCAAAATAGGGCATGGGTTGAGCCCTTGGAACTAGCTCCTTTCTAAGCCTCCTTATTTCCTCTTCTTCCTCCAACTACAAATAATGGCAAAAGAACCACATGCATATATGTTAATAAAAAAACAGGTAACATCATCTCAACAACCACCATTAGGGTTTTCTGATACGTACCTTCTGCTGTTTTTCCCTTTCCATCTTGTATTGCTCTAAAAGGCTCATTTTCTCCGCCACCTAGGATGCACAAGAAGAAACACATGAGTTAATACATAATTCTTATCAACCAAGTTTCTCTGATACTTTCCTAACAATAGCTGTGTATGTTCGTGTTTGTCTGAAAAAGCAAAAGATAAATAGGAGCGTTTATTGGCATAGATGGATAGTGTGACAACATCATCATGAATCCGTTTAGTCTATGGGCATTCGCTGTGCCAACTCTTATGCGGAACTTAGGATATTTCATCATATCTTCGGATTCTACGACCAGCACAGAACTTACCGAAGATGTTGCAAAAACACAAGTGACGTCAAGTTTTTTCGGGTTGAAAACAAACTATCTGAAAGCGGTCTAACAACTTCGTCTGATAAGGTGCCCAAATCTCACTTACGAGTCTTACTAATAATGCATCAACATCTTTCAAACAAACGCTTACTAATAATGGAAATGCCAGATATCCAATCTTGCAGGTTCAAAGAATAGGCTCCTAGTGGTTTTCTTTTTCATATACGAAGTGCAAAGGGAAAGATTCCTGATTCCTAGCCTCTCTCTTCTTTGACCTAAACAAGTTAGAGAATCTCAACAAAAAGAGGATAATATAACAATACTATCATTAAGCTTCACAAAACAATTATTTAATAATCATGTTCCCACTCAAAAATCCAATAAATTTGTTATTACACTGCCCTATTAGAGTGATGTTAGTTTATTTAAAAAGCACCACCGGAGGGTTTACATCAACGTACATACAAAGTGTCAAGTATAGATTAAAATATAAAATAAAAAGTGATTAGTCCATCCAAAGGCTCACCCCCCTTAGGATAAATTATCCTCCTTTAAATCTCATCCAGACCAACACCAAATAATAGGACAAAATTTTCTGATCCCGCCTCAGTGTCATGTAACATCAAACCCCCATTTGATTATATGAGTTCTTTATTCGTATATCCAATCCCGCCATTATATATCCCCCCCATTCCAAATTAATACTCGTTCTTTCCTTTTTTCAATCCATCCCAAATTAATAGTCGTGTTTCTAAAATAATATAAAATTAGGTGAGATTACAAATTTACCCATCCAACAATAACTATGAAAGAACTATGAACGAAGTGCATGTGCATGTCTTGAATTTAAAGTATTCATCAATTTAGGGGGATAAATTTGTAAAGAATTTTCTTACAATTTTTTTATTTCAAACAGCGACTATTAAATTCAGATAAAGGGAGTATGTAGATATCAAAAGATAAATAGGGAAGTTTGTTGATATAATCAGCCAGCAGCACATTATAATCTCGAATTTACCCATCCAACAAAAACAATGACCGAAATGCATGTCTTGAATTTCATAGTATTCATCAATTTTTATGACGATAAATTTGAAAATAATTTTTTTCTTCCAATGTTTGACTTTCAAACAGCAACTATTTATTTGAGATGTAGGGAGTAGGTAAACATCAAAAGATATATAGGGGAGTTTGTTGATTCAACCAAAAGATGGAATAATAATATTATTAGTCACTGCACTAACCACAATCAGACAAATAAATGCAATTGAATAATCCAAATAATAGGCTATGATAAAATGTTGTGGTTATGCTTCCTTTTTCCTATCCTATCACAGTTCAATTCCTTCTCTTTTAATAATAATTTCATCTCAGCAAATTGCAATAAGATCATCACCACATGGGATGCAACAGAAGGGGGTAAAAAAATTGAGCGATGTATGTGTGCTCCAAAAGCAACTGGCTAAGAAGGACCAGTAGGATGAATTTTCAGTGTTAATTAATGGATATGACACCTGGTGATCAAACTCGGCACGCTCCACAGCCCTCAGATCACTGTGCAACACCAAATCAATCGGCCTTGTACTTTCTTTGACCGGAGGTTTTGCCAAGCACTGCAATAAATCACACCACAACAATTCAAATTGTAAGCTCAAACATAACTATAAGGCTTATTAATAGTGAAACTTCCCAGGGTACATGTTTTGTTCTATGTTGTAAATAAAATTGTTTACATTTTGAGCATATTCCTTTGTCCTTTGTCCTTTGACCAAAGGTTTTACCAAGCACGTGAAACTACGAAAAACAGATATGATTATAAAATAGTATAACAATATATTTTTAATATATATATATATATAGAGAGAGAGAGAGAGAGAGAAAGGCTCACATACATCATGATGTATACATCACACCATACATCGCACCTAGTTCTAGGTCCCAAGAAATATTTTCTCCAAATTTTTTATTTTTCCCTTGAAATTAACTTTCTAATCAACCCATATACAAAAAATTAGGTCAAAATACATTTTGTAGCTATATTTAAAAAATTCACAAAAAACTGCTGGCGCAGACCCTTATAAATAAGGTATTTTACACAGTTTTTTGTGGATTTTTTAAAAATAACTACAAAATTTATTTTGACCTAATTTTTTGAACATGGGTTTATTGGAAAGTTAATTTCAAGAGAAAAATAAAAAAATTGGAAAAAAAGTTTTTTAAGGGCCTACAATTAGGTGTGATGTATGGATGATGTATACAGTATATATATATATATATATATATATATATATATATATATATATATTCACTAATTTAAATATTTTGGGAACAATATGACTAGAAAAATGTCAAGTCTAACAGTTGCAAAAGACATTAAACAGCAATACAATATCCAATATTCAGTTCAAATATCGTTTTTTGCTTCTATAAAATGTTCCTTATTGTTTGATGACAACAAGGCAATGACGAGGGTGTACAGCGACAACATAATTTGGAGAGACTAGACTTTTCATAGTCTGACTTTCTATTATATTCCATAATTAGATGAATATATGATTTGTAGATAGTTTAATGTAAAAAAGTGGTGATTTTGAATTTGCTACCCCAAAATTTTGCACTTTAGTCATCAAAAACTAACAGAACGTTATAGGTAGCATTAACTTGACTTGTACCAAAAGCTCCCCAACTCCGGAGTACCAAAGTCTAATATATAATGATAAATGGTGACCAGACATAAACTAACTCTCTCTCTCTCTCTCTCTCTCTCTCTCTTCAGAGCTTGAGCAAGCCGCTATAATCTCTTCCTCTCATTATTTGTAGTCTTTTTCAGACCAAAACATGCCGTGGCAGGGAAAACCTCACACTCTCCCAATTTCTTACTGCTGACATGGAATCAATCTCAACAAGTCTTGCTCTTAAAAGAACACTGTAAAGCTGCTATATATGATAGCTGTAGACCAAGTGAAACTAATGGTACCTAAAGGTGCTTAATGGGAAGGTGAAAACCTTTAACAATTTGTGTCCCACCAACTTTCTAACAAGAACCAAATCTACTCAACCCCCACTAATACACATGCACCCAGTATTAACTAATTCATGCACCCCACATTATTTCCTTAATATAACATTCGTTCTCAAAATGTATTTACTTGTTACAGGGAGTCAAACAGCATGTGACAAAACACAGGTAAATATTACAAAAAAGGCACAAGCAAGTACCAGGCAACAGATACAAAAAAAAAAAAAAAAAAAAACACTAAAGGAATTTTAACAATAGTTGAACAACCAAGAATTTAAACAATAGTTGTCCCGCAGACCAAATACGTCACAATGGAAATAACGTAATAATAATTCCTACCCGTAAATATAGGGATTCATTATGTTAAATATTCAATACTCTAAAGGGACAAATTTTAAAATTGGAGGAACATTAAATTAAGAGGCAAAATTTAAGAATAATAATTGAGGTCGTCACATTAGCTAGTTGACAATAAATTCAGTTTAGTTTAGTTTTTCAGTTTTAGTCATCACTTATTATGTAATATTGGACATTGGTGCCATGGTACCAGCCATCTTATTGGGGTATCAGTTTTCAATGTAATGGCAATCGGCAGATGGATGGAGATTTTACACTCTAAATTATTCTACTTCAAAATTAGCTAATGCATCACCATCTTTACCGTTTCACGTAACCAAGGGAAAAAAGATACAGGAATACGTATTATGTATTGGGCAAGCATTCGTGTAATGTTTCTAATACACAAGTCACACCACAATATTTCGAACTTTGAGTCCATATAACTATAAGTTTCATGTTCTGCTTCTCTTTTCTCTTTCTAAATGATTATGATTTGCAATGTTCTACTTAGTTTTTCTTTTTCTTCCATCTTTTATACATATACGTTAATACGATGATGTGCTCACCTCTGGCTCATCTGTTGTCCAAGGGAGACCTTGCGCGATTGGTATCCGTTGCATTTCCTCTTCTGTCATCATTTGTTGTACTTTCTTGATGAACTCTTCTTCCTTAGACCTTCCCCTTTGCTGCCGTAATGCAAATAATAACCAGTTACTATGATTCAAGTGAAACAAGGGAAAATATGGAGCACGAAAAAACAAACATGTTTCATGAAACATTCCTCGCTGCAAAAATCTATAACTTCCGTTTTCATTTTTAAACTAATTTATAGGAAAAAAGATTTGAAGAAACGCTGGAATCTCAGAAAATGAAAATGCCAAAGGTGGAAAGTTTTACACTGCTAACTTCTTCTTGTGTTTTAGTTAAAAGCTAATCCACTGTATAAACTACACCCATCCAGAAGGTCCATAACTGGGGTTCAAGTGAGGAGTATAAAATTTCCTTTTATTTTAATCTTTGTTGTGACCCTTTAATCATTCATGCTAATATCTTTAAACTCTATTCAGTGTGAAAACATCATTTGCATTATTGCATATCTAAATTTACAGAGCCGTTGTGTTCTTTTAATGTTGCAGTGAACTTCTGCTTGTTTGAACTTATTTGATTCAGAATGCTTAAATGTTTTGATAATTATATCATTATTGACTGTTTAGATTAGTGTGATTTTGTAAGAATAATTAGAATGAATTTTGATAAAAGAAATTCAGTATTAAGCATTATCAATAATGGGCTTTGCATCTTGTTAGATTTTAACTTTCATTCAACATTAAGACACTAAGAGGCAAAAAAACAAACACAATATTACCTCTTAGTTAAATGGAACACAAACACCCTCTAATACTACACACGTGACAAGGCATATATGATCATGAATAAACACAAACCTCAGTTCTAAGTTTGAAGGGATTTTGGGAGGTAACTCGAAGCTGCCTCCTCTTCCAACACTTTCCACCAAATGTCCCAGTTGATTCGGAGCTCTGCATTTGAGAAGAATTCAAGTACTCTTTCAGTTCAAAATTTAAACTGAAAATTTTACAATTCCAATTCCAAGTAGATAGAATTGGAGTTCCCTAAGGGTCCGTTTGGCAACCCTATTCCAAACCATAGAAATGAAATTCGAAGGCCAATTTTAATTCCATAGAATTGAAATTGGCCTTTCAATTCCAATTCTAAGCATTGGAATTGAGTTGCCGGAATTGAGTTGCCAAACGGACCCTGAGGGTGCGTTTGGGAACCCTAATTCCATGCATTGGAAATAGAATTGGAAATTTTCCATTTTGCCCTGAAAAAATTTCAATTCCAAATCCAAACCATAGAGGCAACCCCAATACCATGGCTTGCAGTTGGAATGGAAAAAATTTCAATTCAAATTTATAAATTTGTGAACTGAAAAAATTTCAATTTCAATTCCACTGGGAATTGGAGTTCCCAAATATAAGCTAATTGTCACTCAAATGAACTAACAAAATTCATACATTTCTTCTGCTCCTCGTACCACCACCAGAAAACCTCCTTGAAACACTAATGCTTGGAAAACCATTGAAAAAAAGGAACAATTAGAATCCAAATAAAGGGTACTTAATAAAAATACATATGGTTTGGTAAATACCAACCTTCCTTGACAGCTATCTAATGAAGATTCCAACCCTAAACTTTCTGAATTCAGGAAATAATCTGATGGACAAAATGAAGAAGAGACCTCTGTTTCAGTTTCACAAACCCTAGGTTGGTCGTCCTGCAATCCAGGCAAAGCCCATTTCATCCCTTTCTTCAAATCCTCAGAATAATCCTTCTCACCATTTTCATCACAACCCTTTGTTTTTGGAATAGAAAGAAGCTGCTCAAAGGCCTTAACCAAATGCTTAACTACCCCAGACCCAATTTCAGGCACACTCCTCCTTGCTTCTTCCAATAACTTATCTCTCCTTCTCTTCAAATTCTCACTACCCATTTCACCACACTCCTCGATTTCATCAAACGTCTCATACTCATACCCATCAGTATTATTCTCAGTTGGGTTAGTGAAAAACTCTTCTTGAGAGGCCCTCAGAGTCTCATAAGCAACACACAGACACTTTTGTGACTTTTCAGTGGCGCTGCACTTACACGTCACTTTTGAAGAGATGGGTTTCTGTTTGTTTGGTTTTTTCTTGGCCACAACGAACTTTCTTTCGCGAATCTTGTTGCGTGGCGAGGGAGAAGAGATTTTTGCAGTGGGGTTTTTTTGGGCTGATTTTGGGGTTTTAGTCACGTTGGGGTTGAAGTTTTCGGATTGTTTTGGCTTTGATTTTGATTTTTTGGTAGGGGTTGTTAGTGAGCCGCTGTTAAAATCCATGGGGAAAGTTGCCGTCGAGAGCTGGTGGTCGATCGGAAATATGTTCAAACAGAGTTAGTAGAGAGAGTGTATTGTATTGAGTATTGACTTTGTATTTGTATTTGGATTTTTTTGCTGAATCAATAAATGGGAAGCGGAATGGAAGGGAAGAAAAGAGGGGAACGAACGATTGAGCCGGGATGGACGCTCTCGTAACGGCTAGTTTTGTGGGGCTTTTGATTTCAGGGCGTTGGATTGTTTAGTTTTAAAAAATCGGTTTCTTTGGACCGTGTGATTTGATGATTAAGGAGGATGAGGTGAGGCCAATATTGCTTACCGTTATATCTAGGCAACTTTAGTATGCGTATGGATTGTTTTACACTCGTAACATAACCAAGAAATAGTTGCAAAATTAGCAAATTCAAATATTTTATTTTGAAATAATTATTATTAAAAGGATTTCAGAAAGAAAATTTCAAATTATGGTTAATGACATAGTGATCATTTTACAATATATTTTTTAAAATATATCTCAAAAGGAACATTCTTGATTGTGAATGGTTTTAGAAAATCTTGCACAATGCGCAAGTGTCAAGCAATAATAACTTGTAGGAAAATCACATTTTTCTTAAAATCTTTATAAAACAAAATTATTGGGGGCATCTATATGAGCCCACACATAATATGACATTTTCTAAACAAAAATATCACATGCACAAACGAGCCAAAATTAAATATGAAATATTTGACTTTGCCCCCAAGCTAAATACCATATTTAGACATAACATCAGTTGAAAAATTATACTTGCCCCCTAACATCTAACTTCTTTGTAATTGATATTTACGACTTTACCAACAATAATTTTAAGGATCAAAATTTCATCACATTTCCTTCTTCCAAAAAAAATAAACTAAGGGGGGAATGAGAACAATTTTATCCAAAAGGTAATATGTGGGCACATGTTAACCTAATACCCTTGACTAAACTAGGTTGACCATCAAGGAGAAGTTGGTTATAATTGGATTGTGTCAAATAAATAAGATAATTACAAATCACTTATAAAACCCATCATCACCTTATCACGACTGATCAAGTGTGCAAGAGCTAAAATCAAATCAGGCCAACTAGGGGTTAACTTGTTCCCCAAGGTTGAATAGTTTGATAGAACTCTTTGTATATAAAAATAAGACCATCACCGCATCTCCCTCCCTCCCCCCTCACAACACCCTCCACCCACCCACCCACCCACCCACGAGGAGGGTACTTTGTGAGAAAATCACTAATAAGAACCTTTGTATTCAAAGGCTAGGCTCTCAGTTAGCATTCTCTAATACCCAAATCTTATTTTCCTCATCTAGTTAAATCAACCTATTTACCTAGTGGACGTAGGTCAATTAGGGTTGAACCATGTATATATGGTGTCATTTACTTTCTGAATTGCACTTTAGGCTCATTTAAGCAATTTAAGATATTGTATAAGTAAAACCATCATAATTTGGCGTCGTTTGTGGGAAATATCTCGATCCTTGCCACCTGAATTGTTAGATCCGTCACTATAACTGTTGAACATATTCACTAAGACCTAGTGGCAAGGTAGAGTCATTTTGAAGATTTGTAGAGAGATAAGGAACTGGTCTATAATCATGTCACCTTCCTCACTCAGGGATGCCAGATCGTGTGGAACAACCTCCCACTAACCTAGCCTAGTCGATGCAACCGCTTGTAACACCTCGTATTATTTGGAATATATTAAATTACACGTATGCTCGTAATTTAATTAATTTGAGAAACAAAGTGAATTGAATAAATGCTAATTGGCGAATATTGGATTAATATTTATGTGTTATTACATATACTTGTGGGATAAGTAAATGAAAATGTGTTATTTTACATCATGTCATAAGTGAATGAAATCGACAGGTTGGACGGCATCTCATTCGGAACTTGCGTGTGGGGTCGTGTTGAGAATGAGATGGGAAAAGTATGTTGGGTGACTTGAATGGTAATTTCGAGTGCACCGATGATTCGGAATAGGTCAAGATAGTCAGAATTAGGTACTCGGGGGTTGTAGTCGGGTTTCGTGGACTTTTTAAAGTAAATAGGACCTTTATAAGTGCATCCGAGTCATTTTATACTTAGACTATAACCTAATTTCGGGATTTGTGATATAAGTGGGGAAGGTGGATGGAATGGGCAGCCATTTCACCATTCCAAAATATCTAAACTTGAGAGAGAAGAGAAAAGACAAGGTAGAACTCAAGAGAAAGCCAAGAAATTCTTTCCGGGAGAGAATTGGACCAATTTTCGGGACAAAACCAACACGTATAGAGGATCCCAAGAAATAAATCGGAATTATCTACGATTAAAGGAAAGTGTTTAAACTTGATTTGACATTCTATGCTATGTCAATAATTCATATTATAGTTGGAGTAAAAATATGAATTTTGGGGTGCGATTCACATGATAAAAATAAGATTTTTGAGAATGATATTATAGAATTTGATTTAATTATAATCCCATATAAAATCTAAGATTAATTTATATATATAATATGTGATCTTGAATAAAATCTGATATTGATTCATAGAGAAGATGTGATCTTGAATGGTTCTTGGGAGAATTTAAAGAATCTTGAAACAAAGGTTTAGTATTGAATGACATATTGATTGACTTGATGAATCTGACAGAAATTTTGACGTCGCTTAAAATGAATACCATTTTATTTTTACTTTGAATTAGACAACGATTCATAGATCAAAAGAAAGGTATATATCTTAGATTTCTAATGAGCTTTGAATCATGTCATTTGGACTTCTGTGGAGGGAGTAATAGTCATTTTAGTAAAAGGTGTTTAATCTATCAGAATATCTTATTTTTGCGAATTTTAATGTCACCTAAAATGCATGCCATTTTATTTTTACTTTGAATTAGAGTATGAGCCATAGATTAAAAGAAAGGTATGGATCTTATATTTTCAACGAGATTTGAATCAGGTTATTTGGACTTCTTTGGAGGAAGTAATAGCGATTTTAGTAAAAGGTGTTTAATTTGCCAAAAATTTTAAGTTATTTTCATATAGTTTAGGGATGTCGTAGGAGTTACGTCATCCCAAACTAAAGATTTTGTAGGCTGACGTGAGTGATCAGATACTACTGCGGGTCTATCACATGAAGGGAGTTATGCAGCTTGGAAAAATAGAGAGGTTGTTACTTGGAGATATGGGGCCTTTCCTCAGTATCACTACACCAAAAACAGGAATCTGGCACGGTTTAAAACAGTGCCAGACGCAATCTGGCACGGTTTAAAACCGTGCCAGAATCAGGCGTGCCAGATTTTCCCAAACTGACACGCTTTTAAACTGTGCTAGTTTTTTTATCTGGCACGCTTTTGACACTCTTTTAAACCGTGTTATATGTTAAATCTGGCACGCTTTTGGCACATGCTGAAACCGTGCCAAATTGTCTATTTTCTGGCACATTTTTGGCACGGTTATAAAGCGTGCCAAATTATTTTATAAGCGTTCTCATTTTTATACATTGGCACGGTTTAAAACCGTGCCAGATTTTTTAATTAATAAAAAAAATAATAATAGGAAACAAATCTGAAAAATTTGCAAATTTCAAATCTGATAGGATAAATTTTTATTATTTGCAAAAAAAAAATCAAGAAAATTCACAAATTATGAATATCGCATGTTATTGATAAACTAATGTGCATACAAACTTCAAAAAATTATAAGAGCTAATCGTTCCCAGATCAAAAAAAAATTGGCCAGAGTTTCCTCTATTTTTTTAGCATTCCAAAACCTGCTAACATAAAATCTGTCCATATAAAGCTCGCACGGCCATAAAATTCGACAATAAAACTACTATAGCCAGTACGGCCATAAAAGTAAACAATAAAACTACTAAAGCCTGCTCGGCAATAACACAAAAAATAGAATCCTGAATATTAACGACACTAAATAAATAATTCCCTTGTTGTAAAGCATTGACTTCTTCATGCGTTCCGAGTGGATACAAGCTAGCGATCAAATGTCATCCTACAAAAAAAATAAGACACAAAAAAAATACGATATTAGTAACCAAGTCATTTTTAAAAAAATAGTATTCAAGCAGAAAAATTGCATATACGAGTCACAATTATTATTATATTCTCAACGACTTGTTTGAGAATTGGTTTGAGTTTTCACCCTTTAACGACCTGTTTTTAAGTTTAAGTGTTAATTTTTCGTTTGGAGGCTGGGTTTGGGTTTTCACCCTTTAACGACTTATTTTTAAGTCAAGTGTGATTTTTGCAAATTATCGTCATTCTCTCAAACCGGGAGACCCGGGACTACGCGGTCAGTTACTACAAGTTACATTGGTCCGTGCGAGGTGTTCGTGACTCTTACCGGGTCGTTTGGGGGCTGGTTTGGGTTTTCACCCTTTCACGGCTTGTTTTGAAGTCAAAGTGTGATTTTTGTAAATTATCGTCCTACTCTCAAACCGGGAAACTCGGGACTACGCGGTCAGTTCCTACAAGTTACATTGGTCCCGTGCGAGGTGTTCGTGCCTCCTACGACGTCGTTTGGAGGTTGATTTAGGTTTTCACCATTTAACGGCTTGTTTTTAAGTCTAAGTGTAATTTTTGCAAATTATCGTCCTACTCTCAAACCGAGAAACTCGAGACTACCCGGTCATTTTATACAAGTTACATTGGTCCCGTGCGAGGTGTTCGTGCCTCCTACGGGGTCGTTTGGGGGCTCGTTTGGGTTTTCACCCTTTAACGGCCTTTTTTTAAGTCAAAGTGTGATTTTTGCAAATTATCGTCATACTCTCAAATCGGGAGATCCGGGACTACGCGATCAATTCCTACAAGTTACATTGGTCCCGTGCGAGGTGTTCGTGCCTCCTACGGGGTCGTTTGGGGGCTGGTTTGGGTTTTCACCCTTTTACGGCTTGTTTTCAAGTCAAAGTGTGATTTTTGTAAATTATCGTCATACTCTCAAACCGGGAGACCCGAGACTACGCGGTCAGTTCCTATATGTTACATTGCTCCCGTGCGAGGTGTTCGTGCCTCATATGGGGTCATTTGGGGGCTAGTTTAGGTTTTCACCCATTAACGGCGTGTTTTTAAGTCAAAGTGTGATTTTTGCAAATTATCGTCCTGCTCTCAAACCGGGAGACTCGGGACTACGCGGTCAGTTTTTACAAGTTACATTGGTCCCGTACGAGGTGTTCGTGCCTCCTACGGGGTCGTTTGGGGATTGGTTTGGGTTTTCACCCTTTAACTGCTTGTTTTTAAGTCAATGTGTGATTTTTGCAAATTATCGTCATACTCTCAAATCGGGAGACCCGGGACTACGCGGTCAGTTCCTACAAGTTACATTGGTCCCGTGCGAAGTGTTCGTGCCTCCTACGGGGTCGTTTGGGGACTGGTTTGGGTTTTCACCCTTTAACGGTCTGTTTTGAAGTCAAAGTGTGATTTTTGTAAATTATTATCCTACTCTCAAACCGGGAAACCCGGGACTACGCGGTCAGTTCCTACAAGTTACATTGGTCCTGTGCGAGGTGTTCGTGCCTCCTACGAGGTCGTTTGGGGGTTGATTTGGGTTTTCACCCTTTAACGGCTTGTTTTTAAGTCTAAGTGTGATTTTTGCAAATTATCGTCCTACTCTCAAATCGAGAAATTCGAGACTACCCAATCAGTTTTTACAAGTTACATTGGTCTCGTGCGAGGTGTTCGTGCCTCCTACGGGGTCGTTTGGGGGCTCGTTTGGGTTTTCACCCTTTAACGACTTGTTTTCAAGTCAAAGTGTGATTTTTGCAAATTATCGTCATACTCTCAAACCGGGAGACCCGGGACTACGCGGTCAGTTCCTATAAATTATATTGGTCCCGTGCGAGGTGTTTGTGCCTCCTACGGGGTCGTTTGGGGGCTGGTTTGGGTTTTCACCCTTTAACGGCTTATTTTTAAGTGATTTTTGTAAATTATCGTCCTACTCTCAAATCGAGAGACCCGGGACTACGCAGTCAGTTCCTACAAGTTACATTGGTCCCGTGCGAGGTGTTCGTGCCTCCTACGGGGTCGTTTGGGGGTTGGTTTGGGTTTTCACCCTTTCACGGCTTGTTTTCAAGTCAAAGTGTGATTTTTGCAAATTAGCGTCATACTCTCAAACCGAGAGACCCGGGACTACGCGGTCAGTTCCTATAAGTTACATTGGTCTCGTGCGAGGTGTTCGTGCCTCTTACTGGGCCTACTATGATAACTAGGTCCCCAAGTGCAAAACCATTATTTAACTAAATAAAAAGTACTGTTTATATGCATAGGAAATGGAAATTAATATTTCATAATTATGTTATACATGACCTTGATGAATTCTTGATTAAATATAACCTCTGCCTCAAAATCTGGGACTGAATTTCCAACTAGTTGAAGTTCCCCCTCTGCAAAATGATTAGAAAATTCAACATGAGCACCCAAATAACATACCAATAGTATCCACTAAATCGATCAAATGTAACTATACTATCCAAGGAGAAAAGAACAACTTGAATGACCACATGAATGCACCCTTGCAAAACACCATTTTCCCTTTGACCACTCCACCTGTCTCCAGGCATAACACCGCGTCTTCTGCATGTTGTTCATCCTTTTCACCATTTTTGGATCCACTTAGAGCAGCAAAATCACAATTAGAGAGACAATACATTAGAACAAGATATATATATATATATGTAAGCAATTTAGCAAACATTAAACATAAACATTATAAGAACTCATCCATCCAAAAAGATCCCTGTTCATTAGAGATAGCTATTCTTCATTATGATGTTCAATGATGAACTCCTTAAAATAATTCAACATTTTCTAATAGTATAGAAATATAGTTTGAAAATATACACCAAAAATATTGTCTACAAAGGGAAGAACTAAATGAAGGCATGCCTTACCCAATCAAAAAGATACGCGAACTCCTCTTTGGGCCTATAGTTTGTGTTGCTTTTTTCACTAACAATCTCTAATGCAACAATTTCAAAGTTGTAAACATCTACTTTGTTTGTCAAGTAACCTCTCATTGCATAATCGTGTGCCATATATCCTCTGGAAAAGTAAAATTGCACAAAGTAATGCACCAGTAAATATTTTTCCATAAGCAAACAAAAAATAACATCATTGCATCATATAGTCTATATGGAATATGATCAAGTAAAAAATAACAAGATATGATAACCATATGATTAGTGACCTTCTTATGAGCAATTGCAGTAACATAAATTAATTCATTTGTTTTCAGCACTAGCCACCAACATTTAGTAGTTACTTAAAAATGCAGGAAACCCCTAATAACCTTAAGATGTTTCCATTATGATTTCAACCTAAAAGAAAACAAAGTTTAAATACCTGAAAAACTATAACAAATAGCGCATGACTTGTTTACAGGAGGAACCACTGGAGGGTTATAAGGGATGAAATAGTGAAGACTGGCCTAGAGGGTATCACATTCATCTGGGGGAGGTACAGATGGTGAATGTGAGAGAGAAACATCTGAGGAGGTAAACCCCAAAGTAGGCAACGCCTTCATGCAAAAGTTGACACGATAAGTTAGATATAACGAACATAACAATGAACATTTATGACATATAAAGATTGCAATGTCTTTTCTACACTTTTTTCTATGAAACTTCTAATATGTTTTGTTGATATTTCTACATTCATCTGGGGGAGGTACAGATGGTGAATGTGAGAGAGCAACATTTGAGGAGGTAAACCCTAAAGTAGGCAACGCCTTCATGCAAAAGTTGACACGATAAGTTAGATATAACGAACATAACAATGAACATTTATGACATATAAAGATTGCAATGTCTTTTCTACACTTTTTTATATGAAACTTCTAATATGTTTTGTTGATATTTCTACAACCGTTGTTTGTCAAACTTGTATTTAACTCTTGGTTTTCTGTAATTTTTGAATTTGTAAATGTTTTTTCTGTAACTTTCAGATTTTTAAAAATATATGGTAACTTGAAGTTCTAGAGGTATTCCAACTAGGCTTCAAAAGCCTTGGCACAAAGAGCTATGTTTTTCACCCACTACAAACATCAAATTCAACTTGAAAACAAATTTCTAACAGAGATAAAAATGAAATACAAACATAACTTTGATTGATCTGCACATAATGTATCGAACCAAAATTCAGGAATCTGCAAATACAGGAGAAAAAAAAGTTAGGCTTTAACTTGCACATATTCTACTCACAATACTAAGATAAACTAGCAAACATTTAGTCATGATAGAACAAGCCAACCTCTAAAGTCTCAAAAAAGGTATGCCACTGAACAATAAGAACAATATCAAAAGTCCAAAAAAACTTTATGGTCATGCCTAAGTCTAATTCTGGCCGGTATCAAGGTACCCAAGTCTAAAAACCGTGGCATCAATAAAAGGGTTGCTAAATAAGTATATTTCCCTGAAAAAATATATTAAAAATAATCATATTTCCTTGAAAAGAGTAAAAATAGTTATATTCTGGCCACCAACATTTAAACACAAAAAAAAATGTAAAAATAAGTATATTTCCCTGAAAAAATATCTGAAACCAATCAAACACACCCTATGATATTAAGAGAAGTAAATCGTGATGAAAAATAACTATGTACATTAACAATTAAGAAAGTATGGTTTTATGTCGCCGGACTGAACAATCAATGCATCCTCTGCATGGGCTACATGATTTATGTAGTTCCAATCATCTTGTTGATGGTACAAAGTATTAAAAATTATAAATAATAAAAAAAGTAACATGTAAAAAGATACCTCTATTTTTTGCATACACCCTACACTTTCTTAATTTTGTCATTATTTTTAGTAATTAGATGTCTCAATGTTCTACTATCCGACCAAGATTAACTCAACATCCAATTGCATGAAACCCATACTTGTCAGGTTTGAACAATATGCATATTTAAGTCTGACATGTATAAAAAGATCATCGCCAATCAAAACAATCTGCATTAAAAATGAACACTTGCCTAGAAGTAAAACATAACAAAACATCAATCAGAACATAACATTAAAAATAGGGAAGAGATAAAAAGATATACCTCTGTTCAAGATTGTTGAAGCCGGCGCCAAAAGAATCAGAGAAATCAACGGGAACAACGGTGTGGTCGGAGCTATAGAGATCTTTGCTTGTAACATCTAGGGTTTGGCTGGGAAACTCGACGGAGCAGAACTCGACGGAGCTATGAAACTCGACGGAGCAGAACTCGCACTGATGTGGCTGTAGTGTGGCTGGAAAGACAGCAGGTCACCACCAAGAGAGAGGGTGCGTGGAGGTAGGGTGGCAGCTAGTCATCGAGGAGGGGGGCGGGTGGCGGGTCTCGTAGAGAGAAGGGGGAGAGAAAAACGTGTAGATAGTGTTTGTGAATTGGGAATGAAATTTGACTTGGCATGACTTAATGAAGCGTGTCACGATTTGGCATGGTTTAAAGCCGTGCCTGATTTTGGCGCGGTTTTAAAGCGTGCTAAATGAGGCATAAATCATGCCAGATTCTGGCACAGTTTAGAACTGTACCAGATTTTCCTTGTATCAGCGTGCCAGATTAGTGTTTTTGGTGTAGTGTATTGAGATGATAGAGCCAGTGGTGTATAGACTCGTCTTACTGGGACATTTATAGTGGGTTCACAGGGTGTTTCGAGTGTCGTCATCAAGGAGAGACCTTAGTAATGACGTATTATATCGACATGAAATGATTTGAAGAAACTTTCGCTAGTTTTGGGGCCATAGTGAGTAGGCATTCAGTAAATATGGTATCATCAGTGTATGTAGTCATGAGGTGATTTGGGAATCTAAGGATGCTGTGAGGGATAAGCATCTGGAACTTTTGGGTACCAGGTATATCTGAATTTTGAAAACGAAATTTCTTTGTATGGAGAAGTATATAACACCCCGTATTTTTTGGAATATATTAAATTACACGTGTTCTCGTATTTTAATTAATTTGAGAAACAAAGTGAATTAAATAAATATTAATTAGCGAATAATGGATTAATATTGATGTGTTATTATATTTACTTATCGAATAAGTAAATAAAAACGTATTATTTTACATTACGTCGTAAGTGAGTAAAATTAACGGATTTAACGACATTTCATTCAGGACGCGTTGGTGGGGTCATGTTGGGAATGAGATGGGAAAAGTATGTTGGGTGACTCGGGCGGTGATTTCGAGTGTGTCGATGATTCTGAAATGGGTTGAGATAGTTATAATTAGGTACCCGAGGGTAGTAATCAGGTTTAGGGGACTTTTTAAAGTAAATAGGATAGGACCCGTATAGGGGCATCCGTGTCATTTTATACTTAGCCTATAACCTAATTTCGAGATTTATGATATGAGTGGGTAAGGTGGATGGAATAGGCAGCCATTCCACCATCCTAAGAGATCTAAACTTGAAAAATTAGAGAAAATAGAAGGTAGAACTCAAGAGGAAACCAAGAAATTCAATCCGAGAGAGAATTGGATGAATTTTTGGGATAGTTACAACACGTATATAAGATCCCAAGAAAGAAATCAGAACTCTCTATGATTAAAGGCAAGTTTATAAACTTGCTTTGATATTTTATGCTATGTCAATTACTCATATTTTATTTGGTATAAAAATATGGATTTTTGGGTAGGATGCACATGATAAAAATATGAATTTTTGGGAATGATATTATAAAAGTTGATTTAATTATAATCTGATATAAAATCGGAAGATTGATTTATATATAAAATATGTGATCTTGAATAAAATCTGATATTAATTCATATAGAATATGTGATCTTTAATTGTTCTTGGGGGAATTTAAAGAATCTTGAAACTAGGGTTTAGTATTGAATGACGTATAGATTTAATTGATGAATCTGGGAGAAATTTTGACGTCACTTAAAATGCATGACATATTATTTTTACTTTGAATTAGATTATAATATATAGATGAAAAGAACGGTATAGATCTTATCTTTCTAATGAGCTTTGAATCAGGTCATTTGGACTTCTGTGGAGGGAGTAATAACCATTTTAGTAAAAGGTGTTTAACCTGTTAGAATATATGTTTTTTTGTTAATTTTAACGTCAATTCAAACGCATGCCATTTTATTTTACTTTGAATTAGACCATAAGCCATAGATGAAAAGAAAGGTATGGATCTTAGATTTCCAAATGATATTTGAATCCGGTCATTTGGACTTTTGTAGAGGGAGTAATAGCCGTTTTAGTAAAAAGTGTTTAATCTACAAGAATATTAAAGTTCTGCGAATTTGTGATTTTTAAGAGTTCTAATGGTATAAGGACACTTACATTTTTACCTATATAAAGGGAGATCGTGGGAGGAGTTTTTATAACTCATATTAACTTATTCCTAAGAGACTTAGGAAGTGGCGTAGGCTAACCGGGGATGGACTCTATGTAAGGAAATATGCGATTAAGTGAGTAAATGGTCAAGGGTGAAAATCGAGAAATTAGGTTAGGAGATGGCTAGGCTAAGTGCTAAGGTAGAATAGCATATTGGATAGAAATGTGAAGTTATATAATTAATAATAAGTAAGTTAATACTTGATCAATTGGGAGTTAGGGTAGACTCCGAATTTGTGGGCTAGTGCTACGAGAGATATATGCACGATGAGCCGATTATATATTTACGTACAAGGTGAGATAATATATATATATATATATATGTGTGTGTGTGTGTGTGTGTGTGTGTGTGTGTGTCTGGATAGATCGGTGTGATTGATATATGTGAAACATACCTACTCTATGGATGTTATCTTTAGAGGTTTCTCATAGTGAGAGGCCCATCCTAGCGTTGACCAACAAGTGTTGGATCGGTTCCCCTAGTCATAGGACTGTCGCATGACCACTGTATGTGAGTTTAAAGTCTAGTACTGGGGTAATGTGGTAAGGTTATGACCCATGATGTATGTCTATGACCGCCTCATGTTATGTATTTACGATTTGGTTTCGGTGGCGAGATTCCGACCTGTTGGCCCATGAGTGGTACATGATGTACCTGGAGCCTAATAGCATGCTATAGAATACATCCGCGACGTTAAGCTCTAGGGATGCGGTTATACGTATATAGCGAGTGATATATATGTGTATGTGTACAAGATGTGATATGTATATACGTATATATGCGGATTAAATATATACTGGTGAAGTAAATGAATGTGTGAACAATAAATTATATGCATCCGGGAGAACACCACGGCGATGTTGTACTTATATAAGAGTGATATATGTATATGTGCAAATGAAACGAATGTGTGAAGACTGAAATTATAACTAGCGTAAAGTTATGTAAAATGGTTAACGAAAAGATTATAATTGAGAGTTAAAATTATAAAGCTTGTGTGTTAGCCAAATGAGAAATGAAACGAAGTGAAATACATATAACACGGTTGGGCCGTAAAATTAGAGTGAGGGAATAATTTAAGTGATGGTACTAGTTAGGCAGGGTAGCATAACTAGGGTGTTTAAAATACATGTGTAGGTGCGCACAATAGATGAGGGGCGAGAATTATCTCATGGGAGTGCGACACCACTTTAAATATGAACGATTACATTGCATATTTATTATTGTATTTTAAACACTTGCAAAATATTTTCAAATGATTTTTGGGCTCTGACCCGTATCAAAATCTTTTCAAAACCTTTTAGATTCTAAGCCACAGTGACATCAAGCTTAGTTATCTTTCCGGTCAAACGATGTTGCAGCAGCAGTGGATGCCTGTAGGAATTGGTTAGACGTTTCTATCCTTGTAAACTAGATATGATGTTTTTTTAGGTTTTAATTCAGGCATATCTCCCTGTTAGACAATATTGTATTATTAAGACTTTTTAGTTTCAGTTGGACTATTGTATTGGATAATTACGAAAAATCATCAGTTAACTCAATTATTTCATCTCATTCAGTATTCATTTTATTTGTGTGGTGAATATGTATACTAGTTAAATGGAATGGTTTGTTGCATTGATTAGAAGTTTTATTAAATCAAGTTAAGTTGTTAATAAGTTTTTAAAATTTTGACACTAGGCCTAATAGATTATTAGTAATTAAATTAATTTTCGACAGTGATGCTAAGAATGAACCAGACTGAGATTCTTGTTTTATCTTAGTATATGACTGATCACTCGTTATGAAAATAGGCGAGGTGTCACTGAGATGGTATTAGAGTATCAGGTTATAGTGTCCTTAGAATCTGTTTGGTTCTACTATATTTCCAGCGTTGCTTTATCTTTGATGTAGAGCCTTATGCTTAGGACTTTTGATTCATATTACGATTTTATGTTCTCCTGCTAGTGTGTATAATTAAAGAGAATATTATACCAGTTCAGTTTGATTTCATATGTCGGATAGGATATGGCGCCCAGCTAGGGCCACATAAAGAGAGGCTCAATTAGATCCACGGACTATTCACGGGACGGTGACCGCAGTAGAGGTCACCATTATTATTGCTCAGGCAGTTAATGCCGCGATGACCGCCATGGCACAACAGTTTCTCCAAGCATCGCCACAGCAACTAGTGGATCTGATTCAAGCTCACCCAGTGCAATCAATATGGGAGAGAGTCAGAGGGCCTTTCAGAAGGGTCATCCACCGAAATTTTAGGGAAATGAAGACATTGTAGTAGCTAGCTAATGAAAGAATGACATACAAAGGCATTTACGTATGGTCAAGTGCAGTGACACTCAGAAACAATTCTTAGCGACTTTTATGCTTGTAGGAGCATCATTGTAGTGATGGGAGTTGTTCACCATGTCTGAGGAGAAAGACACCATGACTATCGAGAAATTTTGGGTGCGCTTCGATCGTAAGTTCTTCCCATCGCCTATTCAGACAGAGATGCGGAGAAGGTTCTTAGACTTATCACAAAAAGGTCGGATAGTGACCTATTATGAAGAAGAATTCATTCATTTCGCGAACGTCATGCACGACGAGGTGGATATGGAGAAAAAAGGGTCCTTAAATTTGTTGATGGACTCACGTTGAGGATTCACCAACACTTATTGGGAAATTCGATATTAGTGACTTATGTTGATGTCGATAATGTCGCACTTTTACATTGTCAAGATCAACACTTCCATGAAAATGGAGCCAAGAGATTTGAAGAATCTATCCAGCAAGGCAAGAGATGATATAACAGTGCTAGTGGGGCACCATATGGGGATACTGAGTGGCGGTTAATTTTGACATATCCATCAGGGCCAGCGGCGTGTTCTACAGGGCTAAGGGAATAACGGGGGTGGCCATCAGGGCCGAGGACACCAGGGCCTGAGAGCAGGGAAGCCCCGATATTCTAATGGTACTAGAGATGGGGGGATTTCACGGTCATGTGTTTTATATGTGGAGAGCAGGGGCCACATGTGTCGAGCTTGTCCGCAGCGAGCTTGGGGACAAGAGCAAGGTGCCCTATAATACCCGTGCCCAATATTTTATTATTTTTTCCCTCATAAATTATAAATATATGAAACCTTGGGACTTAAATAATTATAAGTGAGTTTATATATGTATTTTTTTTTTTTTTTTTTTTTGGGGAGGGTCCTAATGGTAATGATTGGAAGAATATAGATGAAGATTGGAAAATTTGGAGAAAATATAGGAAACAATAGTTTGAATAAGTTCAAGGTCATTCGAATGAGAATTGCATGTCATTAGAAGTGATGATTGAACGAGACCCAACTGCATACCTGAACAGACTCATTAGAAGGTCGTTATAACAAGAGGCCATTCTCGTTCGAACGAGCGCAACAGAAATTTTCAAATCGATTTCCCCTTGTATGTTGTTGCATTTTGGCCCATTGGATGGATGAGGTGTCAATCTCTGGTGTGCCCCTATTGGGAAAAAAGGGGGATTTTGAGGCTTGGGGGTGTTTTTATAAGGGTTTGTGGGTTTATTTGGGAGATAGGGAGTTTGAAAAAGAGAAAGAGTGAAGTGTGGATCTTCCCCCACTATTTGCAGCCTTCTGTCCCTCTCCCACCACCACAAACCACCATGAATCACCATATATCCACCTTGTACAACCATAATCTACTAGTATTTCACCACATTTGAACCATATATATCCATTTCCTCCATAGATGAACAAAGCTACAAACTTGGAGGTGTTATTGGGTTTTTTTTTGGAGATGAAGGTCAAGGTGCTTTGTGGAGTTTTAAAGGGAGGGGGGGGGGGGGGGGGGGTTAACAGAGCTTTCCTGGAGGCAAGTTTTTGTGGAGCAAGGAAACCTCTTTAAGTCCACTTTAGGAGGTGGGAGGTTGCCATCTTCTTATACATTTCATCTCAACATTGTTGGAGCTTCATTTTGAGGTGGAAAAACTCTGCTCTTAGTTTAAGACTCTATTTGCATATTACTAGTCTTGTAGCTAGAATTAAAGAGTAGGATGCATTATGATATAAGAAAAATATTCCTTATGAAATTGGATTTCAATTGTCTTAAGTAAATTAGCATATTTAAAGAAAATTTGTTATTAAATATTTTTATGGAATAAAAATGTTGGAAGAATGTTTATTTTGTTGAGAATAAACATTTCAAAGTTTTCTTGAAAAAGTTGTGATTCTTATGCAAATAATGAAATTTCAAGAAGTTTGGTTCTAAACATTTTATTCGATAAAATGTTTGAAAATGATATTTATCTTGCTAAAGATGTTTTGGGTGAACTATGTTTTAAAGTTTCTTGCAAAAATGAAGATTTTACAAAATTGGACATTTGTTGAAGTTTTGATGAATAAAGATGTCCTTTAGTCTTGAAAATTTTATTTTTGTAAGTATTATGAAATTTCTACATCAAATCACATGTTTAACGCATTTTAGTGTTAAAAATTCATCTTCTCGTGTATATAAACTTGTACTATTTTGATAATGAACATAAAAACAAGTTTAATGAAGGTTTAAGTGGGTTTAAACATGAAATAAAGAAGAAAAATATCTCATCCCTTAATGTGTGTTAAAAGGAGTTGGAAATGTGATAAGTGAAAGGGTTTAAGACTACATGTAGTAATAAAGAAAATGGTAATCTATACTAATACTATAGGATCAATTATTAAATAGTCCATACTATAAATATATATTTTTTAAAAAGGACACATATTTTTAGTTTAACCCATTTAGTCCCTCAAACACTCAATATCCTCTTATTTTTAGAGGTCCGCGCCAGCGGCACTTCCTCTCCAAAATATGTGGCAAAGGACTTTTTGAAGCAAAATAAAAAAGTTTGGACTAAATGGATATTAAAAAATGTCCGAGGAACTATTTGGTATATGCCCCTACTATAAAATGCTTTACAAGAGTAATTTCTTCTCTTCAGCGAGCACATCCACATGTCATTCCTCTCTTTATTTCTTTTCATTACCTTCAACCCCTATCTCTTTCTCAATTGTGTGTTGGCATCCCCCACATTTATAATTTTTCCGGTCCTTTCATCTTTCAAAGATCCTTCCTCTACCCGTCCTTTCATATTTCCTTCATTTTACTTCTCCTCTCTAAATGTGGTTCTCACTTTTGCATCCAGCTACATTAAAATAAAACTTCAGACATTCAAGAAGAAAAAATAAACATTGCTATATACACAAGAAGTAATTGAAACCCACGTGCCTATTCATCAGAGAATATCTGAGTATTTGGCTCACATGCATTAACAGAGGTGACGAGTTTGTAATTTTTTCTCTCATCTCATTTCTTTCATCTAAATATTTGAAGAGATCTCTCCTTATTCTTAATTCAATTTGTCCATTTTTATTCCTCTGTCTAGAAATTAAACGTGTAAAACATATATTAAATTGAAATCCCTATAGTTGAACAACAAAGATAGAGATAGAGATAGAGAAGAAGAAAGAAAGAAAAAAACTTGCTCCTGAAAATAGCTGATGGACAACATTCATCCCATCCACCAGGAGCCCCAATCTAAACCACTCTCTATAACTGAACGCCCGCGTTGTTTTCTCCAACGTCTTCGCTCTAGCAGAAAACCATTTTATCAACCCGTATATATATATATATATATATATATAGGTCAGGTTTTGATGGTTTAAGGATGGAGCTGCCCTGGTTAGTGTGTTCACGGTTGGGTCGAGCAGGAATGGGAGTCGGATCTTGAGTTTAGTGGAGGGATACGTTGTAAGGGTCATGTGAGGAGGTAAATGGGTGTTTGGTTTGGTATTGGGGCGGAGTAGGTTGTAGTTTCGGGTCGCCAGTAGGTACGGATCCGGGTTTTTTGTGGGGGTGGTTCGCTGGACTGAGGTTGGTTCGTGTTTTTTTCTTGACCGGAATGGGGCTGTAAGGGATTCAGGTTAGAGTAGCATGGATTTGGGTTGTCGGGTATGGGAGCTTGGACATGTGCTGGTTTTTTGGTCACGATTCAAGGTGTAGCAGTAGGTTGAGGTCGAATAAGTTCAAATCGAGTTGGGGGTTAAAAATCGGGTAGAGTAGCTGTGGACATGGTGTAGGCAGTTTTATTTTAATTGAAGGAGGTGAGAGAAGTAGAAAATGGGGGAGAAAAAGATGATGGGGGTAGGAGAGATATTCAATGGATCGGTCTGGATTCGGATCCGATCCGAATTCGATCCGTATAATAGGGTCTGAGCATATTTTTTTGGACTCGAGACCGAATACCCGAAGAACCGTTTATTAAACTGATAGGGTCTGAATCTTATACAAGACCCGAACCGAAAGATCCGACCCGAATTGTACATTATTATTTTGTATATATTTATAAATATATCTTATAAATATAACATGTAAGTATTATATATAAAAATATATATATTTATGTATATAATAAATATAAGTAATATATGTTTTATTTATACTAATAATATTCTACAATACATTACAAAATATTTTAATTTAAGATTAAATAATAAAGAAGGGGGATAAAATAAAATAAATATAAACTAAATGTACATATTTGACCAGCCCGGACCCGAACCCGAGACCCGAAGACCCGAACGGATCCGGGCCTGGATCCAATATTGTAGACCCGATGAAGACCCGGCCCCAACCCGAACCCGATAAAGACCCGATTACACGGATCTGGATTTCCATAAACCCGACCCGTCTCCAACCCGTTGACAGGCGTAGTCTGAGGGAGAATAAAATCTTATTTTCTTTTGAAATTAGGGGTGAGGGTTAGTTTGGTGTAGATGAGGTACATGGAATGTGGGTATAGGTTAGAGAGGTATTAGGTTGTGTATGTGATAGATAGGATTAATGTGTGTGTAGGGATTTTATTATATATATATATATATATAATAGAAAAATATATTTATATTTACAAAACACGAGCAATAAAAATAGAAAAAGATTCACGAAAAAATATAAATAAAAATAAAAATAGTATATAAAATATAAAATAAAATAAAAGTATAAAACAAAGAACACTAAAAATATAATAAAGAAAATATTAAACATACACCTAAATATATACATGCACTGACATGGCGACACGAACGTTATAATATTTACATAAAATCATAAACCCTCCACGAAAAAAAAGTTGATTTTAAGGGGGAAAACATATTAAGTTTTACTAAAATTAAAATTAATTAAAAAATACATTCAACTTTAAGGAGAAATAGACTAATTTATGAATTTTTACTAATGTTTAAAGTTAGTCTAGATGACCCAATGAAAGTGTGAAACATTCCCATGAACATTGTTTAAATGGTTGTGGATATTGGCTACAGGTTCAATTTTCAAATTCTATGAATGTTGTGACCTTATTTAGTTTTTACTTTGTTTATGATTTTGTTTTTTTTTACCTAATTTATGTTTTGATTTTCTCAATTTTTTATTGGTAAAATCTTATAGTGATTGGACATTTTATTTATAAAAGTTCCTTAATAATTGAAGCTTTAGAAATTTTTAGTATATGAATTTAAAGATTTTTTTCAAACATAGTGACAGCATTGTAATCAACATCGTAACATGAAATAATATCAAAGACAAAAAGTATACACTTAAGGTGTCTGCGCATCACGCGAGTTTACACCTAGTTTTCTAATTAAGTGATCTTTGGATATTAATGAAAGGCAAAGTAATGAGATGAAAGGATTTCCAAATTGAGAAGAATAATACTCCAAAATGTTAAAAATGTGTTAAAAGCGCTAAATAAGTTAGTGTGTGTAACTTAATGGTGTTTGGAAAATTAACACTTCTGAAAATGGAAAAAAAGATAAGTTTGGAAATAAATGAGTAAAGTGGTAATTTTACGTAAAGTGGAACATTTTTATGAAATAAAAATGTTGAAAAAGGCCGTTACACAAGATGGTCCTAAATAAACATGGATTTGGGAATGAAATCAATGCTAAAGTGAGAAGGACAAGAAAAAATTATTTTAAAGTGTAACACAAGTTGGGATGGAATCCTGAGTTTTGGGCTTCGATCGAGTAAGAGGAGAAATGGAATAATGTGGATATTTGTAAAATATTAAAACACATTAATAAGGACTCGAATCACACCAGGAAAATTAAGGAGGGCCCGGAGCCCTGGGGTGAAAGACCCAAAATCATTGGCCAGAGACTATGGTGCACATAGTCGGCGGTGTGGAGCCCATTAAAGTACTTGGTTATTGAAGGATTCCGAGAAAAAGATAATAAAAATGGAACATGTCAATATATGGGTTGTGTGGTGAACATACGAAAATACAACCTAACTTGAATGAAATAAATAAATATTCCGGTAAATAAATGGTAAAGTTAATGTGAAAATGGACTTTAAAGGATAAAATGGACAAGTAATGTGAAAATTAATTAATGTCCATAAGGTAAATGAATGGTAAAGTTAAGTGATTAAATGGGTGGTAAGCAACCTAAAGAGGTTTAACCCATAATTAACATAAGGGTATGCTCTTGAAAGGTTTTCAAAAGAAAATAAGTATTTTCTAACACGGTCTTTGCATGTGTTGAAATGGTGATTTTCAGGAAAAAAAATACTAAAGTGAATTGGTGTAAATGAAGGAGTAATTTCAGGAAAAGAAATGATTATTCCTAAACAAAGTGTATTTGTTAAAGTATTTAATCGGATGTGTTAAATCAAGGAATAGGGGTTCTTTTACAGGATTAAGGTAAATTAATCGAGGTAAACAGCGTTTTTGGAATAAAAACATTTTCATATATATATAGTTGCGTGTCCACGTAGATATAGATGTTAGAGTCTTCCTTCTGCCGTTCAATTTTATATTGCATTTTATATATTTTCCACTGAGCGTTCGGCTCACACCCTCGTCTTTGTTATGGAAGGTGGGGCGCAGTTTCATATTTTGAGGGCGTTATACAAGTAATTATTCCCTTTTTATTTTACGTTAGTACCTTTGTAAGCTTGGATTCTGAGGATGCTTCCCACAAGTCCCTCATGTATCGTGATTTGAAACATGCTAAATAAGTGAAAGGTTAATTAAATAAAACTGGACTAGTAATATTATATAGATTGTTTCATGGCACTTCGCACCTAATGCTCGGGTCGAACCGGATTGACTATGGGTGACCCATAAATCCGATCCAGGGCATTACAAATGGTATCAGAGCTCTAGGTTCAAGGTTCCTTTTAAGAGTGACGTGGTGAGCTCAGTAGTGGATCTTTCAACGTCGATGTTGGTTTTGGGTTGGTCACGTTAGAATCGGTGATGGTTTTAGTTCGTATTATCGAAGGTAAAGTCAAGGAGAAGTGCACGAAGGGTAATTCATTTCCATGTGGCATGCGACCAAGTGAGTTGTAATAAATCGCTTCCATGCTTCTGATTAAACATATTACTAAGTTGCGAGTGTCCGTGCAAGCCAATAGTGATGACACCGTGGGTTTTTGTGTGAGGTGCTTATGTGTCAATTCGTGATGATATGAGAAACCAATTAAGATGTCGAAAATGGTAAATAATGTCTATTGAATCAGAAACATAAATCGTTTAAATTTAATTATCGAGATTGGGTGACTAGAGTGTCATGATTAGGAAACGTTGGTTGTGATAAGAATGCATTGAGTTCCAAAGTGCGATCCTTTCGAATGGATAATAATGATGATGTAATTGGGTAAATTTGATCCTTGGGGTAGTATTGTGTTGTATAGCAGTTGGTGATTCGGTAGACATGAGGAACTGTGTTAGCCACTTGGGGATGTGTACTCCATTTGATTCAGTGAATTATTGTTGTTATTGTATCTCGCAAGGTATGATAATGAGAGTTACAGGAAAATTCCAGTAAGTATGTTACATATGCAATAATGATAGTTAGGGAGTCTTATAGATAGCCTTCCATGTTAGAGTTTTAGGAGTTATGATGTGATTTTTAGGGGTAGGATCTTTAGTGATGTCGACGATGCAGACCTTGGGGTTCATAGGTTGTAAGCAACATCTTGTATCCTGCCATAATCTTTAATGGTGTTAGTTTGTGATTTAGTACATGGCCTACGGGTCACATTTATTAAAGAAAGATAAGATCGTTATCTATTGAAGAAAGATAAGATCGTTATCTAAGTGTCAGGGTCATTTGAGTGGCTAAATTAATGGCTAGATGCGAGGTAATTCTAGTGTAAAAGTGGTTTAAGGGCAACTTGAAGTGTTCGTAGGAGAAACAATGTGTGGCATCATTGGGAATAGAAGTCAACTTGTTGTGATGTGTTAAGGTGTTCAATAGTCAAGTTGAACTATGTGTAGAAGCTCGTATACTAGCGTATTTGCAAGCATCTAGTAATTGCGATGTGGTTATTAAAGAGTTAGTAAAGCGTACCTAAGATGAGGAAGTCATGGATGATGAAATCTTATCGAGTTTAGTACTATTATGTGAAGTATTTTTAGTGTCCTTAGGAAACTAGTTAAGTCTGGTAAGGAAAGTACTAGTGTCCTGGTGATGATAGTAGTGAAGTTCAGGTAAAGACCACACATAGGCGGTGTGACACTTGATTTTGAGGAGTCCTAGGAAATGTGTTCAGGACTTATATTGATGATGTCATTTGAAGACTTAAAGGTGGTACCCCCCAAAAGGGGGATATCGAAGCATTATTTGAATGTTGACATGTATCGATAGTATAAGTTAAGATGATCCTCTCAAGATAGAACTAGTTCTTGGCACATCTTGCTAAGCCAGTACGAATTAAAAGATGTATCCCTGTAAGGTACTCACTACCCTTGGTATGCCAATGGCGACCGATGTGGACATAACATAAGTTCAGTTTAGGTAGAACTCGGAGATGAGCTCAGTGATAACCTTATGTTGTTGAATATTACTTATAAGGTGAATGTTTCTCTTAATGGGGTTATTATTAAGGAGACATTGGGATGCGAGATGCAATAATAGTATGACAATGACCTAGGTGTGTTAGGTTCGTCACGATGTTAGAAAAAGGTCGACTTTGACAAAGGCGTTAGGTATTCGCCAATCATAGTGGTTCATACGTTGCTTTCATATTGTGAGGATGAATGGTTATGATTCGATTCATCAAGGTTGATGACTCGAGCCAGGGTTCATGATTAGAATAATACAAGTGAGAATGTCTGGGAGAAGTTGTAAGACCTCAAGAAATTGGTGTAAGTTCTCTGTCATAAACCGTAGTCTGACACGTACGAATGGGATTTTATCAGAACGGTTATTATTCCTTTGAATCTTATGTGCATATTCCTTTTAGTTTCGATAATCGAGGATTACTATTCCCATGAATGTGGTAGCTCAGATTGGTATCATGTCATGGTACGACGTGGTTGGGAATAATAGAGTGAATATGGACCTAGCATGGTCAATAGAGCTCGATAACTGTGTGCGCCCTATCTGAGGTATTTTTTCCATTGAACAAAGTTCAGTGTACCGGTAGTTGCACTTTCAGTCGCACAGTTTTCTTGTAGTAGTTGCTTTTCTTAAGATTAATGGCCTTATGACTGGACGACATGACAGTCAGTGGCTCTGGGGATAAAGAGCAGGATTATGACTTGAGGACATTGTATAGTGTTAGAACTCGAGGAAACTTAGCATGCAATTTTACTTTGACATAGTGAGTGGACTGATATAATACTCAAGTGAGTGCTCCAAGTGAGACACCTAGAATAATAGTAAGGTCATCAGAGTGACGCAACGGAAAGTGTTAGCCGAGTATGCGATGATGATTTGGTTGGTATGTTGCTCCACGGAGTGAGTGACTTATGATATGAGGTTACATGGTCATGATGACCTGAGGATTTGAGGAAACTTAGGATATGTACTCCTTAGATTCGATATGGGACATGATGATGAGTTTGAGGATGGGTTGTATTACGACCCTCTCTTAGATGAGTGTCGATCACTAGTGAGGGTTGCCCAGTAAGGGGCACCGGTATGCTTGGGTACTAGAAATGTAGTCTTGGGACATAAATAAACGTGATCGTCGGGAAAGTGCAGACTCGGGGACGGTTATGAGACATTGATCATTAGCATGTCAGTGAGTATTAGATTATGTCGCATGTTGAGCTTTTGGTGACGACCCCATGAAAGAGCGTATAATGTTATCTTGGCTGTTGAGTACTTCGATGGTTTAGTCATGGAGGATTCCAATCACTTAGTATAAGAGTCGATAAAACCCATGGATTTGAGGAATTGACGGTTCGATAATTTTAGGGATGAAATTTCCTAAGGGGGGAAGAATGTGATACCCGTGCCCAATATTTTATCATTTTTTCCTGCATAAATTGTAAACATATGAAACCTTGGGACTTGGATCAATATAAATGGGTTTATATCTGTATTTTTTGATTTTGGAGTCTTGATGGTAATTATTGGAAGAATATGGATGAAGATTGGAAAATTTGAAGAAGATATAGGAAATAGTAATTCGAACGAGTTCAATGTCGTTCAAACGAGAATCCCAAATCCTTCGAAGTATGAATTGAATGAGGATCAAACTAGACCAACTGCATACCTGAACAGCCTCGTTAGAAAGTCCTTCGAAGGCAATTCGAACAAGAAGCCATTCTCATTCGAATGAGTGAAACAAATTTTTTTAAATCGGGTTATCCTTGTGTGATGTCGCATTTTGGGCCATTGGGCGGATGAGGTGTCGAGCTCAGGTGAGCCCAAATTGGGAAAAAATGGAATTTTAAGGCTTGGGGGTGTTTTTATAAGGGTGTTTGGGTTGATTTAGGAGATGGAGAGTTTGAAAAAGAGAGAGAGAGTGGGGGTGGGTGGGTCTTCCCACACCATTTTCAACGTTCCTTCCCTCTCCCAACACCACAAACCACTATGAACCACCATATATCCACCTTATATCGCCATATTCTACTAGTATTCCACCACATTTGAACAATATGTACCTATTTTCTCCATGGATGAACAAAGCTATGAATTTAGAGATGTTGTTGCGGGTTTTGGAGATAAAGGTGGAGGAGCTTTGTGGAGATTTGAAGGGGGTTTTAATGGAGCTTTCATGGAGGCAAGCTTTATGGAGCAAAGCAACCTCTTTAAGTCTAGCTTAAGAGGTGGGAGGTTTCCATCTTCTTAGATATTTCATCCCACCATTGTTGGAGCTTCATTTGAGGTGGGAAAACTCTACTTTTAGTTCAAGACTCTATTTGCATATTTGTAGTCTTGTAGCTTAAATTAAAGAGTAGGATGCATTATGATATAAGAAAGATATTTTTTATAAGTTTCTAAAATGGATTTCAATGGTCTCGAGTAAATTGACATATTTTAAGAAAACTTGTTATTAAATATTTTTATGGAATAAAAATATTGGAAGAATGTTTATTTTGTTGAGAATAAATATTTTAAAGTTTTCTTGGAAAAGTTGTGCAAATAATGAAATTTCAAAAAGGTTGGTGCAAAACATTTTATGGAATAAAATGGTTGAAAATGATATTTATCTTGCTAAAGATGTTTTGGGTGAACAATAATTTAAAGTTTTTTGCAAAAATGAAGATTTTACAAAATTGAACATTTGATGAAGTTTTGAAGAATAAAGATGTTCGTTCATTAAAATACTTCAAGTATATATATACATGAGAATATGGAT
This sequence comes from Sambucus nigra, assembly GCA_949130495.1. Taxonomy (NCBI): domain Eukaryota; kingdom Viridiplantae; phylum Streptophyta; class Magnoliopsida; order Dipsacales; family Adoxaceae; genus Sambucus; species Sambucus nigra. Next base: position 136,635,982 of record OX422219.1, read on the forward strand.
TTAACTCCAAAAATACTTCAATTATTAAAATACTTCAAAAATACTTCATCATTAAAATACTTCAATTATTATGAAATTTCTATAATAAATAAAATATTTAACCCATTTAATATGATTTTTGGAGTTAAATCCATATTCTCATGTATATATATACTTGAAGTATTTTAATGATGAACATAAAAACAAGTTTAATGAAGGTTTTAGTGGGTTTAAATATGAAATAATGAAGAAGAAAATTCCAGCCCTTAATGTGTGTTAAAAGGTATTAAACATGTGATAAATGAAAGGGTTTAAGACTACATGCAGTAATAAAGAAAATAGTAATTTGATTATAAAGTGGCCTTTGGATATTGATGAAAGGGAAAGTAATGAGAATAATGGATTTTCAACTTGAGAAGCATAATACTCCAAAACTTTACAAGTGTATTAATGTGTTAAAAGCACAAAATAAATTAATGTGGGTAACTTAACGGTGCCTAAGAATTTAGTACTTGTGAAAATGGTGGAAAATATTAGTTTGGAAACAAATTAGTAAAATTGAATATTTTTATGAAACAAAAAATTTAGAAAAGGGTGTTACACAAGATGGTCCTAAATGAACATGACTTTGGGAATACAATCAATGCTAAAGTGGAAAGGACAAAAAAATGATTTTAAAATGTATCACAAGTTGTGGTGGAACCCCGAGTTTTTGGCTTCGATCGGGTAAGAGTAAAATTGGAATAATGTGGACATTTGTAAAATGTTAAAACACACTAATAAGGGCTCAAATGACACCAAAAAAATTAAGGAGGGCCCGGAACCCTGGGGTGAAAGACCCAAAATCACTGGCCAAAGCATATGGTGCATATAGCCGATAGTGTGGAGCTCGTTAAAGTATGCAGTTATTGAAAGATTCCAAGAAAAACATAATAAAAATGTAACATGTCAAGAAATAGTTTGTGTGGTGAACATATGAAAATACAACCTAACTTGAATGAAATAAATAAATGTTTTGGTAAAGGGTGAATTGGACAAGTAATGTGAAAATTAATAAATGTCCATAAGGTAAAGGAATGGTAAAGTGAAGTGATTAAATGGGTGGTAAGCAACCTAAAGAGGGTGTGTTCATAAAAGGCTTTCAAAGGAAAATAATTATTTTCTAACACGGTGTTTACGTGTGTTGAAGGGTGATTTTCAAAGAAAATACTAACGTGAATTGGTGTAAATGAAGGAAAAATTTCGGGAAAAGAAATTATTCTTCCTGAAAAAAGTTTACTTGTTTAAGTATTCAATCGGGTGTGTTAAATTAAGGAATAAAGGTCAAGTCAAGAAAATACCTTGACACGATGATGAGTTACGACTATCTTGACTTTGTGACGAGATGGATGATGCCCTTATATATTTATGATGTAATAAACATGCCTCCGCCTCTTACGGATTCGAGTAGGGGTACGAGTCGGCCAGTGGGGTCTGCCCACAGCACTAGTGGTGCGTCATCGTCAATGGCGACAGTAGCGATGGAGGTTCCATTAATCCAACTTGCTCCTTTTTCCTATAATATTAGACTGGCTGGAGGGGGTCACCTCCCTAATGCAGTGGACTCGACGGTGTTAGGCATGACGGAGGATGTCTAATATCCGGAGGTATTTTTTTCATTTCTTTGTCCTTTGTCTTTCTGATATATTCTATTACTTTAGATTGACTGATTTACCTTTTTATTCTTCTTGCAGTATGTTCGGGTGTCGTCTACTTGGTTGAGGAACATTCGAGATTGGGTGGCTTCTGCGACGACCTATATTCGGGATTCAATTTCGGTTCCTTCATGTCTTGTTCCGTCGGCTACTTCTGAGGAGGGATATGGATTGGTTAGTGGAGGCTCCTCAGCTCGTCGCCGGGGGAAGCGCGCTCGCCGTAGGGATGGGTGGTCTTGGAGAGAGAGAGAGAGAGAGAGATTGGGGGTTTTCGAGTTGAGTCCCACTGCTTATATATTCTTCTATTACTCCTGTAAAAAAGATGTTAATGGCAATATATATAAAAATGAATGAGATTTTATTTTATCTTTGTTTAAATGACTTATTATGCATGCACTCTATAATTTGTTACTAAGACCGTAAAAAAGATGGGTCGTTTTTATTATTTATTTTTGAAAATAGAGAGTTTAAATAACTCAAGAAAAAGATTTATGTTTTAGATACAATCGGTAAAAATGGATAATGCAGAAAGGGGTGTTCTTTGAAATAAAGATTTAGTTTGAGTCAGATATCATAATTCAAGTCATACCGTTACTCTGTCAAAATCAGTCCAGACCACTAAGTGTTCTATCCCTTCTCTTTCTCTCTAAGTGTTAAGTGCTTTGTTCCTTCACTCCACCTGACAGTCATCACTCTCAGGAGTTTTTCTTAGGTAAAGTTACTAGTATTGTGGTGAAGATCATCTTCTTGTAGGGAGTAAACTACAGTTTGAGTTCCATTGTTACCAGATAGGGAAGGTTTTACCAGAGACTTTTTCAGAAGTACTTGAGAACCTTGAATGCAGCATCCATTGGAGCAGGTCATGCCTTACCCTTTCCAGTTATTCATAGACCCCAGTCTCACTACCCTCTTACATTTGGCGACTCTGTTGTGAAGGTATTCTTGCTTCCATGGAAAAAGAAGGTTTGAACATTTCTAAACAACTGGTTTTTAATGACATTCCTTATGGGAATGGGACTCAGAGTGACCAGACCACTTATGAAGATGTGGTGGTGATTGGAGTAAGGACATCTGCCCCTCCGACAGTGCAGGTCAGTTCACCGACAGCGGCTCCGGTGATAAGTATGAGTCTTATGAGCATGTTCTTTGATTTATTGAAACAAAATAATATCGACCTTGAAAGTTTGGGTCAAGGATGTGTAACACCGACAGCATCCCTCTCTGGAGGGAAAGTCGCCCCGATGGCGGCTCCGGTAGAAATAGCCCCACCTCTATAAGTGGCGTCGGAGCAAGTTCCAACATTGTCAAGCTCACCATCAACAAAGGGCGTGGGTCTAGAAGAATCCTCCTCCAAGGCTGTTACGATAAAAGAGGTGAGGAGTCTGATATCCTCCTCTCAAAAGGAGGCCTCTCACTTGTACGAGGAGTTACAAGACCCATACCCACAGGAAGTGAATGAGAAATCTTACCCAGAAGGGTATTCCCTACCAAAATTTATCTAATTTAGTGGCAAAATGGAGAACCCAAGAGAACACCTGAAGAGGTTTGTTGAATATTTGGGAGTGCATGTGAATGATAAAAACCTGAGGTTGAGGGAGTTCTCCAAAACCCTCATAGGGAAGGCCTACACATGGTACTCCCACCTAGCACCCAAATGCATACCTACTTGGGAAGAGATGCATAGACACTTCCTCCAAAAGCTCTTTGTGATGGAAGATGAATTCACGCTGAGGCACTTGGCGCAAGAGATGAAAAATCCTGGCGAAGAGTTGATGCAATACATTAATCGCTTTCGTGAGAGAGAACTTGATGTCCACGAGGAGGTGGTAGAGGCGAGACTGCTTCAAATTTGTGTTGAAGGACTCCTGGAGGAATACAAAGTATATCTACTTAATGAGACTAGAGATGGATCCTTTCAAGAATTCACCAAAGCCTCGAGCAACATAGCTATGATAATCAAACCAAGGACCTCAGGTTGGAGGACACAGATACCGCTTACTTTCATAAGATTTCATATCTCGAGGAGACAAGAAGCTAACTATGTGGATGGAAATCCCAAAGGCAAAAAGGGAGATTCTGGATCCAAGAACAACATCCCTAGCAACAAGAGAAAGTTTGGAGAAGATGCTCCACCACCAATACCTTGCAGAGTAGCGGAGGCTATGAATTGTTATCGTACATTGGTGCGGGTGGGGGTAGCAGGTCCCCCTGACCTGAATGGAGAAACTCCAACAGCAGCAGATAAAGGCAGCCCTAAGTATTGTGAGTTACACCCGCGGGTGCAAAACTCCACTAAAGATTATTACTATTTGAGAAGAATCATTGGCGAGCGAATAGCGGCCAATGGTACCTTGCAAATACCCCCAGTGGATGTTAATGAAAATCCACTTCCAGCACATTACTTTGGCACTACCAACATGGTAGTGGCGTATGATGATGAGGCAGTCCAAGAGATAATGGAGTGGGAAAATGGCGACGAGAAATCTGAAGAGTTGGAGAAGTTAACTTTCAGCAATTAACACCATAGTGAGCTACAAAGAAAATGTGAAGAATGGTTATTCACTTCAGATCAAGAAAATGAGGAAGGCAAGGAATTCGAGCAGGTCAACCTGATAGAGCTCCAAGTGGATATCATCCTTGCCCTAGACGAGGGGGGGACATCCGAAGCAGAATTTGTGTGTAATTTCCAGACACACGAAGTACACCTAGACTTTGAGTGTGAAGACATAGCGAAGAGCCCCAAGTTCAAGTAGTTCTTCAATAAAATAGGAGTGAAGTACGACACAAGGGTGCTCATAACAAGAAAAGTTTTGGAGGAAGTGCAATAGCAGGGAGATCCCTCACTAAATTGGCAAGGGACAATTGGAAGGTTGATTAAGAGATATACTTTCCAAGTAGTATTTTTGGAGGTAGATAGGCAGGTGCCTTATTTTCATAATCGCCCCTTATATATTACAGCTGTGATCAATGGGGTGTCATTCCCCAGGGCGTTAATGGATGGAGGAGCATCTATTAACATCTTGTCGATCAATACATTATATGACACAGGAATTGATCAAGAGAAAGTAGTGACAGTGCCACTAGTGATCTCCAAATTTGATAGTGCCGGAATGCAATCCATCGGATATGTGAATGTGAGAATTAAGTTGAGGAATTTCACTTCCCACATCAAATTCCATATCATCAATGCCACTACCAGTTACCAGTTGATCATCAGGAGGGTATGGATGCATACCTATGGAATAGTGTCTTCTACCTACCACTAGTGTGCAAAGGCTAACATTAGAGGCGCAAAGATTGTAATCAAAGCGACTCAAAAATATTTCTCCATCGAGGAGGCCCATCTAGTAGATATAACTTTTTATACCTAACTATATGAGGAAAGAAGAAATTTTATACGAAGTCTAGAAGGAAAGCAAGTGGTAGGGGGAGTGGATTAACTAAATAAATATGTTCATGATCGCTTGGGGGAAAGGGTAATTCCCCACATGGTAAAAGGGAAGAGGAAGGTGGAGTAAGTAGTTAAACCTCCCCGAGCTTGTAAAAAAGTGGTTTTGCCCAATGGAAAGGTTATCTACCGCTTATAACGGTCTGCGCGGGTGGTGTTCTGGGATAAGAGCACCGACCCGACACCATAATGCTTTGTTATTGATGAGTCACATATTATTGAGCACGTTGAGGAGCCAGAGGAAGCTATAGAATGCATGCAAGATGGACCCCGAGAGTAACTGTATGAGTTGGAGGGGATTAATCTAGCGAAAGAAGGAGGTGAAAGTAGACCCATCCTGATCTCCAAGAGTATCAGACTAAAGCATAAAGAAGAGCTCGTTGGCTTGCTCAAGGAGTTCATCGATGTATTCACTTGGAAGTATTTAAAGATGCCTGGAATAGACCCAGAGGTGAGCTCCCATAGATTGAAAGTTTTTTCCAAGGCCATTCCAGTGAGATATGTCACTCGCACTTATAAGGCAGACCTCGACTTGAAGATAAAAGATGAGGTGGAAAAGTTATTGGCGGCGGGATTCATCAAGACAATTCAGCATCCCGTATGGCTTTCTAGTATAGTGCCAATAGCGAAGAAAGACAAGAGCCAAATCAGGATTTGTGTAGATTTTTACGATTTGAACAGGGCATGCCCCAAAGATGAATTTCCTCACCAAGCATAGATAGCTTAGTCGATGCTACCGCAAGACATGAGATGTATAGTTTCATGGGTGGGTATGTTAGCTACAACTATATTGAGATGAATTCGACAGACGCGAAGAAGACTGCCTTCCACACACACCTAGGAAACTTCCACTATACAGTCATGCCATTTAGAATGAAGAACGCTGGGGCCACATACTAGAGAACCATAATGGTAATTTTTCATGACCTGTTTCATGACATATTATAATTTTATGTGGATAACGTAGTGGTGAAATCCAAAAAAGAAAGAAAACACATACAAGACCTCAAGAGGGTGTTCTAGAGGTGCCGCATGTATAAGATGTGAATGAACCCTTCCAAGTGTGCCTTTGGACTCACCGTCAGAAAGTTTCTTGGGTTCGTGGTGAAAAGGCAAGGGGTGCAAGGAGACGCAGAAAAAATGAAAGTCATAATGATGATGCCACCCCCTAAGAGTCAGAGATAGCTTAAGAGCTTCCTAGGAAAGGTATCCTACCTGAGGAGGTTCATACCCGCACTCGCAGAGGTGACTCACCCGTTCACACCCCTTATGAAAGATAAATTCAAATGGATTTGGGGAGATGACCAGAAGAAGGCCTTTGAGAAGATCAATGAGATTATATCCTCCCCATCCACAATGATTCCACCAGAAGCGAGGGCACCGCTACTTCTTTAACTTACTTAAACAAAGAGGTCCATAGGAGCACTGCTAGCCCAAGAGAAGGAAGGAGTGGAAAAGTCGGTGTACTACCTCTCAAGGGTGATCTCAAGTACAGAGTCTAGATACACTAATGTAAAGAGGCATTGCCTTGCCTTAGTATTTATTGCCTAGAAGTTGAGACACTATTTGTTAGCTTTCACAATTCACATAATCACTAAGTGTGACCCCATCAAGTACCTCCTCATGCGGACAACACTTGTGGGACGAGTAGCAAGGTAGTTTTTAATCCTGTTAGAGTATGATTTGAAATGCATAGTGCCCAAGGCCATTAAAATCCAGGCAGTGGCAAATCTGCTTGCACATTTTCCGAGTGGAAATTTTGAGCTGCCTGGGGAGAATTTTCAAGCATGCATGATGGAAGAAATGGAAGAAAGGGGCAATGGAGTTTGATGGCTCCAGTTCTCAAGGGACAGGGGGTGCTGGTATTATATTGGCAACTAAGAAAGAGAAGATCATTTTCTCTTTCAAGTTGGACTTTAAATGCTCAAACAACGAGGTTGATCAGTATAAAGCCCTCATTTTGGGGATGTTGGAGGCACTCAGAAGAGGAATCAGGTTATTGTGCGTACGAGGAGACTCTAACCTGGTAGTAAAATACGTTAATAGGGAGTTCGCCCTCAAGCATGCCAATTTAGCGCCGTACATGAACATCATCCAAAGGTTACTAGGATAGTTCTTGGAAGTAACTATAGAGAGACATGCCTGAATAATGAATAGGCATCCCGACGCACTTGCCACAATATCACAAAAGCTAGACATGGATGAGTCAGAAGCAACAATCACAGTACGACAAAGAGCAGTGCCTACTATAGTAAAATCTTTATTCCCAAGCAATGAGCCAGAAGATTGGAGGCACCTAGTGGTGAAGCAACTCGAAACCAGAGAAGGGACAATGAAGATGTTGGATTAGATAACTATCACATGCTGCAGGCTACACTCTATTTTAAGATCCCCGGTGGAATTCTGGCTAGGTGTGTTGGAGAGAAAGAAGCTAAGAAAAGGTTGGCAGGAATGAACTAAGAGCATTGTGGAGACACTAATATGCCTCTCTATCGATGGTTGCAACAGGGTGGTTAGCCCACCATGAGCGCAGAATTTGTCCGTCTACAACAAAGCTATCTAAAATGCCAAGAAAATTTTGACCAGCATGCGGAATCTAACTTTGTAGAGGTCTTTGAAGATTGGAGGTAACCATATATAGCGTATCTGAGATATGTGGAACTGCCCTCAAAGAGGGCGGATGAAATTTATTTACGAAAAAGGATATCCCGTTTTACTTAGTGGAAGGAGAGCTTTACAGAAAAGGGTACAATGAGAAGGCGCTAAGATGCATAACTAAAAAGGACATAGAGAAGGTGCTGAAAAGGGTTCATGAGCCCTCTCATATGGGGGGTGCCAAATTGTATGACCAGCTGATGACATTAGGGTACTACTGGCCGACTATGGAGATGGATTCCATTGGCTACATGAAGAAGTGAAAGGCCTATCAAGTTCTTGGTAATATGATACGTGCCCCTTCCGTAAGCTTGCAAAGCCTCGCAGCTCCCTACCCCTTTCACATATGGGCATTTGACCTAGTTGGAAAGATCAACCCAACCTCTTATGGAAAATCTTTTATCATTGTGGCTACAAAATTATACAACAAATGGCCAGAAGCCATCCCTCTAAGGAGAGTGAATCCTAGTGGTAACCCAGTTTATAAAGGGGTATATCATATGTCGTTTTAGTATACCCAAGGTAATCTTAATAGATAACGAGAAGCAGTTCGTATGCAAGGAGATGTCCCTCCTCACAGACAAATACAAAATTGTGCACAATAGCTCAACCATCTCATACCTTAAGGGTAATGGTCAAGCGAAAGCTACCAACAAGACCCTGATAAATATATTGAAGAAAATGCTGGAGGACATGCCAGGAGCATGGGATGAGAATTTGCCCATGGTGTTATGGACTTATCGTACTTCAAAAAGAAAATAAATAGGGTTCACCCCGTTCTCCCTAATATATGGGACCGAAGCTGTCTTATCGGTGGAGTTGGTCGGTGCCCTCAGCCAGAGTTTCTCTAAGAAACAGACTCATCCCTGACCCAAGGCACGTGCAGCTGGAGGCACTAGACGATCATAGAGACAAGGCGAAGGAGAACTTCAAAGTCTACACCCAGCAACTGTCCAGAGCCTATGAAAATTTGGTCAATCCTAGGGAGTTCCAGGTAGGAGACTTAGTCTTGCGAGCATCCACTCACCATCTTCGCAGCATGTCGGCATCAAAGTTCAAACCCAACTGGGAAGGCCCCTTTATCGTCAAAGGAGTAGGAAAGTCGAGTAATTGTCAGATTTCAGAGCCAGCGAGTGATTGCCTCCAGTCCATCAACTGCAAGTGGATGAAGAGGTATTATGCTTAATTTTGTTAAAGGAAAATTTTCATTTCTGTTGAAAGGTTTGAATAGCTTGCTCTAGTGCTAGACAAATGCTTTTTTTTTTGTAAAATGATTAGAGAAATACAGTCTTGTAAATGATACAAACAATGACTAGAAATGAATAGCAACTCTTTTTTAGCATTGCATGATGATTCACATTTTTTTTGCTTATGGCATAAGATAGATAAACCAGTATATATATATATTATATACATTTTTAACTCTCTATTCTAGACTAGAGGAGAGTTCCAGATAGAGAGAACTTTGCTCACTAAACTTGGAATGTACATCCATCCCGATAGAAAGGTATACTAAGCAAAGTCTCTCTAAACATATTAGATAAATGATTTTAATTTTATCACCAGACCATTAGGAGGACGTCCTCCAAGCCTTAGCTTATGTTCTCAAAGAAAACTCCTTATTTCACCAACTCATGTAAAGAATAGAGAAAAGGGGATTTACATTCCCCTGCTCTAATTTCTCAAAAAAAATGTTACATGCCCAGATTAAATGCCTTTACCCCATAGTTAGAAGGGATAGTTCTAAAAAAGTTACTTGCCCAGATAAAATGCAAGTGCCCCATAGTTAAAGGGGATAGTTCTAAATAATGTTACGTACCCAGATAAAATGCAAGTACCCGACAGTTAGAGTGGCGGTTCTAAAAATGTTACTTGCTCAGATAAAATGCAAGTACCCCGACAGTTAGAGGAGACATTTCTAAGAAATGATAACTTGCCCAGATAAAATGCAAGTACCCCACAGTTAGAGGGGATAGTTCAAAAAAATGTTACTTGCCCAGATAAAAATGCAAGTACCCCACAGTTAGAGGGGATAGTTCAAAAAAAATTTACTTGTCCAGATAAAATGAAAGTACCCCCACAGTTAGAGGGGACAGTTCTAAGAAATGATAACTTGCCCAGATAAAATGCAAGTACCGCATAGTTAGAGGGGATAGTTCTAAAAATGTCACTTGCCCAGATAAAATGCAAGTACCCCCACAGTTAGAGGGGATGGTTATAAAAAGTGTTGCTTGCCCAGATAAAATGCAAGTACCCCGCAGTTAGAGGGGATAGTTCTAAAAAATGTTACTTTCCCAGATAAAATGCAAGTACCTCACAATTAGAGGGGATATGTGACACCCCGACTAATTAAATACCGGGTAGCTACTCCTTTATTAAATTAATTCAAAATGCCAAGTTGGTTCAGTTAATAGCATCACTGTCGAAAACATTTTAATAATTACTAACCACCTAGTATTTAAAAAGTAAGTGCCAAATTTTAAGTTAAGTCTGATTAACATGCAGTAAAAGAATAATGAAAGAATAACAACCATTCACTATAATGAAGTAATGAATAACCAACAACATAAATATAAATCCGAAGGAAAAATCCTCATAACAATCCCACAACTGAAAAATAAAACTACAAGTCTGAATCCTGAATAATTGCATGCCAGAAGTATTAATAACTGAAATAAATGAAATGTCTCTAAAAGAAATGGGCGACATGCCCTACAACTGATAACTGAATAATATCGAGTCAAGATAGATGAAGCGTCTACAAGCAAAGTCCTGTAACTTCCACAAACAGCTACAGCTCGTCACCTGAATGAGAATCCTAAGCATGGTGTCCTTGTGGCTGGGCACCTAAAATGGTTTTTACAAAAATAGATTTGAAAGCAAATGGGTCAGAGCCCGAAAGTGGAAATCATTTTAAAAACAACAAGTGTTTTAATAATATTAAAACATTAAATGCAAAATACATGTTAGGACGTGAACTCACATGAAATTCTCACCCCTCGACTACATGTGCACTCCTAACGTACCATACCCATCTATAAGACATCCATATCTAACCAAACCGTATTAAGTTCTACCCCTTACTACTCGATTTCCATATTATATTCTAATGTTATCAATTAAATAGAGGGCTTTACATACACTCGGATTCTCAATTAGTAATATAATTCACTATCAATTAACCCGTTATGTTTTCTCAAAACATTACCATAATTATATTCACAATATTAACATGAAAATTCCCCTTTAATTAAGTGTATATTATTCACGTCATAAATATACAATACAAGCACCCCGAGACTAGCTGCGGTGCACACATACTCTGCTATCCATCCCGGTACATCACGTACATAAGGATCACGTATTCCGAATATCTCAGGAATCGTTCTCAGATAACAACATCACAAATAATGGAGGCGAACACAGTCACATCACATGGGTCACGCACATACCTGCGCTCCCACGATCAGCAGACTTATTAACATACCAATAAGTCCTTCTCTGACCTATGTTCATCGAGATAACCAATCTAAATCCGGGCAACACAAGGATTAGAAGGCCCTAAGCGAACGCAAACCTCCCGTGATAGCAAGTATGGTAGGTATGTCATACACATAAAATCAATACATATACTAAGTATTCACACATCTTAGTAATCACCATAATATATTGGTGGTACACTTCTCATTTTCATACCGACATATAATACTACACAATTTATATGTTCCCGGTTAATATAATACATTAGGCCGTCAATAGTTCTCGCAACGTAATAGACACTCACGTCCTACTTCATATATTTCCCTTAGGTTCCAACTACACTTCTAGGTTTGACTCCTCATTATATCCCAAACATCCCAAATGTAACAATTAATCATCAAGGGAAAGTTATCTCTACGTATACACAAGGTTACGGGACACTCGGGATCAAAACAGGCTAAAAAGCCTAAACTGTCAACTCGTTCGAAGTCTCGTTCGAACGAGGCTGTTCGAACGAGAGTTCGTTCGAACGAACTGGGCCTTCTAACGAGATCTCGTTCGAACGAAAGTCTTCAAACGAACATCCCTCTCGTTAGAACCCAAACTGTCAACTCGTTAGAAGCTCGTTCGAACGAGCTCGTTCGAACGACCTGGGTAGGTCTTCTAACGAGTGGCCAGATTCAAGCCCAGAAATTTCTTTACTCGTTTTTCAAATTTCTCTACACCTCTAATCTCCTCTAAACATCGTTCCAACATCAATTTAAGTTCCTAATTCTTACTAAACATACATAGGTCACCTACTAACGTTTTTGCGGGGATTAAATCACTATAAACATCATCCAAATATCAAATCCATACATTTATCCCCAATTTCAAGAACATGAACCCTAAAATTTATAAATCATCAAAGAGTCTAAATAAATCCGTTTTTGTTTCATCCAAAACGTATTAACATCAGATTATTCACCTACATATAGTTCTACATGCAAATCCTCATCACAACACAAGTTTCTAATTCCAAATTAATGGGTTTTTATCAAACTCCCAAGAACAATAAGATTTTTATAAATTCCTACACATGGAAGAAGCATTCTCTGAAATTAATTGGAATTAAATCACTTGCCTTATTGGAATCTCTGATTTGATGACGAATTTCTGAAGGTTGAATTGCCTTCTCTCTCTCTCTGCAGAATCCTTCTCTTTCTCTCCCTCTCTACAAGTTCTTCTCAAGGTGTTAATGGAGGTGGGGTTGGTTTTGCCAAGTTATAACTTCTCCCGTAGCCCACTTCCTAAATTGGGGTTGGAAATGGCTTAGTGGGTTAATACTAAGTCAGATTTTTAACTCTAATTTTCGTGGGTTTTAATTACCCAATTTCCAAAATTACCAAAATGCCCTTATAAGTTACCGGTATGGCCCAATAATGCCCCGGGACCCAAACTTAACCCCCGGCTAGTGTTTTCTAACTATTTCGACCCTTCCGGACACGTTGGCGCACTTAAAACGACCATACGATTAATAGAACTAAAATTCACTTTTTAATTAAAATAAATATTTCCCTGACGCGACTGTCACACGCGTCTCAATAAAATTTTCCAACTTGCCGTATTTCAATCTCACGACAAATTTCATACTTCAATATTCATGTATAATCATATATGCACATTATATTCAAATACCAACTCACATCTCGCTACTATTTTAATCCAGATTAATTTTCAATTAATATGCATTTAATTTAATTAATCCCGTAAATAAATATCACAAAAATACGGGGTATTACAGGATAGTTCTAAAAAATGTAACTTGGTCAGATAAAATGTAAGTATCCCACAGTTAGAGGGGACAGTTCTAAAAATTTTATTTGCCCAGATAAAATGCAAATACCCCCACAGTTAGAGGGGATAGTTCTACAAATGTTACTCGCCTAGATAAAATGCAAGTACCACACAGTTAGAGGGGATAGTTCTAAAAAAATGTTTGCCTTCCCAAGGTAAAATGCAAGTACCCCACGGATAAAATGAAAATACCACATTGCTAGAGGAGATATTAACACAGGCCACAATAAGAAAACACCAAGGTTGAGATAAAAGCAAATGAGCAAAATGTAAGAAATCAACAAAATACTTTTTTTCATTAATAATGGCCAAGTCATTTACATATGAAAAAGTATACAAGAAGGAGCCTAAACAACCAAACTATCTACCCACTAGATAACATGAAAAACAGATTCTGGCGGGAGTGAAAGTCTACATAAGAAGGACCAACCTCCTTAACAAGTTGTTCCTCTAACCTAGCTATCTGAGCCTCATCCTCAGCATAACCCACCTCCATCTTGGCTAGCTTAGCTTGTTGAAATTGAATCTGAGTCTAAATCTGCGCGACCTAAACCTGATGTTATCGCTCCCTAGTCTGTCAGGAAGTATGAAGCTTCATCATCTTCCTAAAGGTGGTACCGAGAAAATGACGAACCAAAACTTCTAGCCAATCCTACTGGAAATGATAGAAACACTAAAGATGATGAAGATCTTGGAGAAATAATGAGACCCTCCGAGCAGTCACATTAGTGGGAGGGGTAGATAAGAAATCATGAATATGGCTAGCTAAGACCTTCAAATTGAATATCGTAAAGCTGTCAATATTGAGGATGCTCTGAGAGGTGAAGGACTCAAGATGGTGCTCCAGAAGTAACTCCAACACTTCCCGTTCTGAGCGCGGAATTGGGATGGCAACTCTACATGCCACTATGCGCTCATAAAAGCACTAGGAGCCTCTACCTCTATGTCATCATAACTTGTATTGTGAGATTCGATCTCGGAGAGAGGCACAGAGGAATCCTCATCAGAGCCAGCATCGTCAATTGCCTCAGAACCTTGGTCGACCTTGCCAGTAGCTTCAGTAGGATCATCAATTGGATCCTGCACAATGAAAAGTAGCAAGGGATAAGTAGTAGAGAAGAAAAATAGCAGGAGGAGGTTATTCATATTCGAATTGAAATGAAGATCACTGAAAGTTTACCTCAAAGCCAAGAGGAGTCAATATGTTATCACCAAAACGGGGGAGTACCACATGGCCTTGGGCACCAGCCTAACAAAGAATATGCAAATGTTAGCATACTCTTTTACTAAAAAAAAGAGGAGTAGAAGAGAAATGTGCCAACATAAACAGACAAAAAGAAATTGGGTATGACAGTTTAATACCCGGGGAGTGCACAGTATAGCATTCACAACAGGTCCCGTAGCACTAGAGACAGCTGCCTCGCTGACCTGAAAATAATTAAATAGGAATGTGAAGGTAAATCTACTTGCGCAGTAAAAGTAAGAAGAAAAAGGGAATAAAGACATAGTAAGGTATGCCAGTATAATACCTAACGCATAGTAGTTCCCCTTGGTTGTCCCATAGTCAAAGGGATAATCACTGTGCTAAGCTACAAATAGGGAAATAGGTAAAGGCCAGCAAGTATTTACATAGAAAATATAAGCTCAAAAGAGCCACTAGATTAAGTATTTACCTGGGAGCGCCCCACCGGGACACTTGCCAAAGACTCTGTGACAGTTAGAGCAAGAGTGGAACTAGCTGGAGGGATGGCCAATGTCTCCTCAAGCATAGAAACTGGTAGACTACTCAGCTGAGAGTTTAAATGTAAGTCCCGTAGTCAAAAGGGATCACATCCACTGAAATGTTAGAAAAGAAAATATTGCATGAATAAGAGGTATAATCAAGATAGCAAGTAAAATTTTTAAAATTTGAACATACCGCTGAGACTAAGACCGGTTCCATGGAGTTAGGGATAAGCCCCTCAGACTAAGGGACTTCGGCCAAGCTGGATAAAGGATGTGCTATCTCAGGAGCTCCCCAGGCGTGGAAGGGACTACTGGAAAGGGAATCGAAGGTGCAGGCAGAGAAGAGGTAGTGGTAACCAACTAGCATTAAAATAAAAAAAATTATGAAAATAGAATCCCAGTAGCATAAAAGCAGGGACCAAGAAGACAAAAGAATCACATGTAGGCGTACCCAAAACCCCTTCAAAAAGGAAGGGGGAAAGAAAATCGATGGAATATCAGTGGTAAATATGACGAACTAAGTTATAATAAAATGGTCAGAAGATCAAATGCAAAGCAAAGTAAAAAATGAGGCCTAACCAAAACAAGCAATACTTGAGAGGTGGAGCTAATATGTATGAAGGCTCGCTAGATGAAATGGTAAAAATAGGCCCAGAGGGTATGGGCGATATGTGAAGCCTGGGGTCCGTAGACGTTAAAACTCAGGAAATAGGAATTCTCACTGAAGGCAATATACCGGGAGTAGCGCCTCCCGAGGATGGTACTGGCCCTCAATAAAAGAAGGGTCGCTGGAAGAAGGTCCCTACGCAAAAAGCATACACATAAACTATACAGTTATGAATGTAGAGAATATGACAAAGAAACGAAAGACATGTGAAGAAAATAAGTTAAAAGTACCTCAGGCAGCCTGGAAGGGGAACCTTTCACCACAGAGGAAAGGGGAGGTGAAGAAAGGCGACTAAAAGAAACGGTCACCTATATGCACAAGGACAGAAGACGTCAAAAAGATGTACTTTAAAAATATGGCAAGTAAAAGATAAAGGACTCAGGGGAGCTAATTTTTACCTGGATTAAAGAAGAGAAAGATATCGAAGAAGTCCTCACTGATGTCGGGAACACAGTAGACAGCTGTCAGAGTTAAAAAAATGATAACAGAGAAATAATAAAGGAAGTAATGAATCGGTAGAGGGAAGTAACAAACCTCATTTGATAAGACCAAAGATGATGCCAGCATGGAAATCTTGGCCCTAACAAAAGGCCCCCGATCAGAAAGTGAAGGCACAAGATCGCTCACTACAACAGAGACACCCTGTAACTACCGTGAAGACAAAGACAAGCTATAGTTAAATTATGTACAGGAAAATAGACAGTAAAATAGTAATAGAAATTTAAGAAAAGAAACTCACAACGGTAGTGTGAGCGGTCTATCCGTACGGTAGCTACCTAGTAGTAGGATTGGAGGCATAAGGGGACCCTATCAAGGTACCCTCACTGAAAGACTCCTCCGAAACTGGCAAAAAAGAAGAAGCATCAAAGTGCTGATTATCATAAGGGTGAATGATTTTCATCTCAATTGAAGAAGAGCAGTCATCATCATAGGAGGGAGAGCTTATATAATCGACTAGTTCCTCTTCAAATGATAGAGAAAGGGAACCAATAAGTAAGTCCCCGAGAAAGTCAGTTTTACAAAGTCAAAGGGAATGAGTTGTAGTCCCTTCACCGACAGGAATGGAAATAACATCAACTCCCTCAGTAGACAGCCGAAGGGCCTTATATCCTTTATCTCGCATAGTCCTATATGTCTCCTTTACTCCAAGTTCATCAGTGTCAGATCCCTGGTCGGGCGCAAAAGAAGGTGCAGAGGTCCTAGTACTGATATTCTTCTTCTTCCTACTCACCCTGGTTCTTACTGGCGAGGGGGAGAATGGGAGAAATAACAGCAGTAGTGGAAATCACATTGGTTGTAGGGGTAATGGTAGTTGGTATTAAACTAAAAATATCCACATCGGGATGCTTCCTCTTTGATGCATTAGCTCTTAACTTACTCTTTGACTTTGGCCCTAGCAGGTTAAGGCCCAGGCTGTTTGGAATAAATAGACTCGTCAAGCAAAGGCCTCATCAAGATAGGAGTGAGCTTCTCAAGAGGAATCTTAAGGATGGTGCTCCGGTGCCACACTGACCTTTGGGTCCTCTTACCCAAATACCTATCATTGTTAGGAATATTTGTATATATAGTCTCATGAGGAACATCCCTCACACAGTTTTGGACCAACAGAACTTGCTTCTGCCAAAGGGTGAACCAAGAGCGAGTAAAGGAGGGTAGATAATCTCGCTAAGGTATAAACAACTTTCCCAGATGACCAACCTTATCAACCACCCCCTCAAATTTGAAGTTGGAAAAAGCCTCGGGTTATAGCTCGAAAGGGGTGGTGCTCGAAGGATAAATAGGTGTATGGACCCCTGGTCATAACCAAACTGCCTTCTCACTCTTTCAGAGTTATAGAACTCCACACCTTGACCCAAGTCGATAAGGGAAGGCTAAGTGAAAGGAAGGAACATAATGAAAACAAAAAGATGGGGGCATGTAGGAACAGACTCCGCATCTGCTGGGTAATAGAAAGTGCCCCCAGTAGCTGAGAAGGAATGCTAAGAGAAAATACCTTCAACAGTCTTGCAGTAGGGCATAAAAGAAAACTCATCAATATTATCTATCAGAAACCTCAGAGGAACTTTGGGGGTCTTCTTATGCTACTTTGAAGCACGAGCAGCTCCACTATGGCAGGCCTTTGCCTCTGGATCAAAGTTGGTAAATCTCTCAAAAAGAAAGGACATAATGATGAAGGTGTTAGAAAAGTTAATGGCGTCACAGAGACCGTAAGAACGCTTAACATCAACATAGACCCTGTCCAGCCAAGTATATAAAGAGCCTAAAGTCAAAGCTGCTAGGGGGACTACCCTCCCTCGATAAAGCCTAACAGTAAGCTTGAATAACAGTTCGCAAGGTGAGTCATCTGCCCTCCCAGGGAGAAGAAACCAACTCAGAAAGGTGAAAAAAAAATGTTGCCAACTGTGAGGGGGAGTTAATTTTTGGGCCTTCGTGACTCTTCAAGGCCCTTCTCGAGCTCTCTCCTTTGGGCAGATGCTCAAAATCTTTGAAACAATATCTCTGCCATTTAGTGAAGCAGTTCTTTTTGGTCCCAGTCAAGTTGATAAATACATACTTTGAGCACTCACCCAAAGCGGGGTGTAGCTCACCTACCATCTTCTCCTCAACCTCATCCTCAAAACCATTAGTAGGGATGTGACTACCTAAGTAGGGTAGAACGAGCAGCTCACAAATATCTTCTGAAGTAATAGTAAATCCACCTCAACTTGTAATAAAGGTGTGAGAATCCTGCTCTAACGAGAGGCCAACACAGTAAAAGCTCATTCTTATTTGGTAAACGAGCAAGCTTTGAGACTGTTAATAGTGGTCAGAGGACCAAGGCTCTCAATAATAGCTCGGTGTGTGGGGTGGACAAGATATGATCCACTCAGAGACCCCATGCTTCTGTGGCACCCCCACATGCATTGACCTCAATACTAGAATGAGGAAAATCACATCTGTCTACTTGCACCCTAAGTATTGAATCAGGAAGAACTATGAGAAGGTCAGAAGACTCACCTAGACCCACTTGGGGTCGCTCGTTGATCCTAGACAAAAAATCCTACTAAAAATTCACAAGAGAAGTCATAAAAGTGTCCTCCCCACCAAAATAGGGTGCCAGACGATAAAGCCCCAAATCCCTTTTTTGAAGAGAAACAAGATATTCCCTTTGAGACTTAGAATAAACAATATGCGAGGAGGAGGAAGTAGTCTTGGTGGTGAGGAGGCCCACGGACGAGGAAGCCCCAGTGGTTGTAATCACCCCATCAGGCAAGGAGGGCCCAGTGGCTAGGGTTCCTCTGGACGAGGTGGACGAGGAGGCACCTGTGACCTTGACAGAAGAAGAGCCCCTCCTCGCAGAAAAATCCATGTGAGAGGAAGCCCAAAAAGCAGTAGACGTTCCAATGGGAAAGGAAACCCTAGATGATGAATCCCTCCTCGCAGAAACATATATGGGTGAGGAAGCCCCAGTAACAGCAGATGTTCCAAGGGTTGAGGAAGCCCTAGGCGATGGAACCCTCCTCGAAGAAGTAACTATAGGGGAAGAAAACCCTATTATAAACACAACGGAAGATGAGGAGGCCCTCAAAGAAACAACCTCAACAGATGAAAATTAGACAGAATATAAAACCTCTGATGTTACGATGGTGGTTCCGGTGACCAAGATGCTAGAAATAGTGACGGAAATGGGCATTGCGCCCGTAAAAACCTCACTAGTGGCGGTGGAAACAGTGGAGGTGGGGTTTTGAGAAGATGAGGAAGCCATTTGAGTGAGTAAAATCAAGAAAAACACAAAAATGATTATGGAGGATTTTAACCCTTTTCAATATCTCTCTCTCTAAAGAATTTGAGTTTGAAAAAAATGGTAAGGTAAAAAGGGAAGAAGAGATTAAAAAGCCCTTTTTATACCTATTATGACATGCGCAGAATGTCGATGAAAAAGGGGAATACATATTTCCTAATGATGAGATGTGTGTTCCCCAATTGACACGTGCCACCTCGAGACCCCAAAAGTAGGCTGAAGTGACAGGCCTAATTAATGCAATGGTGATGTTTCGAATTCCAACACAAAAATGAATCATTGTGTAGAAAAACCTTTGGTATGCCTAACACACGAATTTTTGTACGAGGGGACTAATGTAGACGGGTACAAACTTGATAGATCAAGAACCTGGGCGAGGAGGGCCCCATAAAGGGCTCCTCTCCCCAAGACCCTCAAAGGGTCACAGAAATGGAAATGGGTGAGGAGGGCTCCTCGCCCTAAGACCCTCAAATGCTCACAGAAATGGAAATGGGAAATGAGGGCCCTAGAAAGGGCTCCTCGCCCCAAGACCCTGAAAGGCTCATAGAAATGAACATGGGTGAGGAGGCCCCAAAAAGGGCTCCTCGCCCCAAAATCCTCAAATGCTCACAAAAAAAATGAAAATGGGCTAGGAGGGCCCCAGAAAGGGCTCCTCGCCCCAAGATCCTCAAATGCTCACAGAATTAGAGTTAGGGAGAAGAGGGCCTCAGAAAGGGCTCCTCGCCCCAAAGTACCCAAGAATTCACAATTTGGAATATTGGGCGAAGAGACTCATTAGAAAAGGTCCCTCAACCCAAATAACTTAGATAATACAGCTCAACGAGGAGGCTCACTACAAAAGGCTCCTCGGCCCCAGAAATTAGAATTCCCCACAAAATAAAACCAATGGGTGAGGAGGTTCACTTATAGTGACCTCTTTCCCAAGATTTATTACTCACATAAATATCAAAGAACTGACATATTACTTTCTTTTACATGTAGCCTAGTTGAGCAGGCAAGTCGCAACTAAGCAAGATGGGATCTCCTAGGAGTTTTGACTTAGTGGATGAGGAACAAGGTTTATTGAGCAATCTCAACCACTTAACACTTTAAAATTGAGAAAACACAACATACCCTAGTAGTCACCCAGTCCTCACACAGTCCACACTCAATCATAATTGAAGTGAGCAACCAGGGGTTGCTCATAAGAATTGAACAGGGAGGTGGTCCTCGAGACTTCCCTCCTCAACTTTACAAAGATTTTAGAGGAAGTGGTCCTCGAGACCTCCATCCTAAAGTTTACAAAGGTTTTAGAGGAGGTGGTCCTAGAGGCCCTCCTCTAGTTTTCAAAGTTTATGCAACAAGTTACCATATTAAAATAATATTCACCAAATCAAAAAATTTGTCCTCAAGCGCAGACACATTTGCCTTTTGACTTTGGCTCACACCAGGTGGCATCCGTCAGAGGAGACAGGCGGTTGCACACAAGTATGGAAAATAGGTATATTGTAGGCCTTGTCCCTCACTAACCCCTCACTTTTGGTGCCCAAAAAGTGTCAACTCAGCCCTAGTGCCCAAATATAAATAGGACCCCTAGGCAAGGTCGAGTCAGATATCATAACTCAAGTCATATTGTTACTCTGTCAAAATCCGTACAAACCACTAACTGTTCTTTCCCTGCTCTTTCTCTCTAAGTGTTAAGTGCTCTGTTCCTTCACTCCACCAAACAATCATCACTCTCAAGAGTTTTTCTTGGGTAAAGTTACTATTGTTGTGGTGAAGATCGTCTTCTTGCAGGGAGTAGACTACAGTTTAAGTTCCATTGTTACCAGATAGGGAGGGTTTTACTAGAAACTTTTATAGAAGTGTTTGAGAACCTTGAAGGCTACGTCCATTGGAGCAGGTCATGCCTCACCCTTTCCAGTTATTCATAGACCCCAGTCTCACTACGCTTTTACACGGGCCATACTGGAGACGTTGCCCTTTACTTAACTTTGAAGCTGCTGCTGCTGACTAGGGACCTGATGGTGGATCCTCAATTGGTTGTTATTACAGCATGTGTGTCATATTATCACAATATTGTGGCAGTGATACTGGCAGAGACCCCAGACAGTCTAGATGCTTGACGAGAAGGTTGTTTTGATTTTCTGAGCTCAAGTTCGGTAGTGCTATTTATGTGGTTGGCTGAGAGATTTCATTTGACGGTCCCCCTGAATATCCCTTAGTAGTTATACCGAATTTCTTTACTCATTATTTTATCATCTTTGGCCCATCCACAGAGAACTGTGTAAACATTACACCAAAAATAGGAATCTGGCACGGTTTAAAATTGTGCCAGATCAAATCTGTCACGATTTTGAATTGTGCCAGAATCAGGTGTTCCAAAATGGCCATTTTTTTCTGGCACGATTTAAAAGTGTGTCAGATTTGACCAAATAGGAACACTTCTGGCACACTTTTAAACTGTGCTAGAATTTGATATTTCTGACACAGTTTTGGCACAGCTTCGAACTGTGCCAGATTGAGCACATTTTCATAAAAATTTGGCATAGTTCAAAACCGTGCCAAAATTTGATACAGTTTTGGCACGATTTTGAACTGTGCCAAATTTTTGGATGAAAGAAAAAAAATTAATTATTGAAAACAAGAAAATTCACAAATTGCAAGTATTGCACATTGTTGATAAATTAATATACATACAAACTTCAAAATATTACAAGTCTTTAGTAGTTCACAGACCAAAAAAAATTAAGCGGAGTTTCCTCTATTTTTTGGATATTCTAAAACCTCCTAATATAAAACCTGCGTAATATAAAGTTTGTACGGCCACAAAATATAACAATAAACTTATAAAGGCCCGCACGACCATAAAAGTTAACAATAAAACTACAAAAGCCCGCACGGCCATAACACAAAAAAATAGAATCATGAATATTAACGACATTAAATAAATAAACCCCTTGTTGTAAACAATTGACTTCTCCGTGTGTTCCACATGAATAAATGCTAACGATAAAATATTATCCTGCAAAAAAAATAGGATACAAAAAGGCGACGATATTAGTAACCAAGTAATTTATAAAAAAAGCTTACTCAAGCTAAAAAATTACATATATGAGTTGCAATTATTATTATTATTATTATTATTATTATTATATTCTAAAATTAAAAATCTTATGCAAGTTATAACTACCTGATCAGTTCCTACGAGTTACATTGGTCCCGTACGAGGTGTTCGTGCCTCTTACGGGGCCGTATGGTGGTTGGTTTGAGTTTTCACCCTTTAACTGCTTATTTTTAAGACTAATTTAGATATTTTAAAATTATCATCATATTCTCAAACCTAGAGACCCGCGATTATGCGGTCAGTTACTACAAGTTACATTGATCCCGTGCGAGGTGTTTGTGCCTGTTACGGGGCCGTCTGGCGGCTGGTTTGGGTTTTCACACTTCAACGGCTTATTTTTAGGCCTAATCTAGATATTTCCAAACTATCGTCATATTCTCAAGCCGAGAGACCCGCGACTGCATGGTCAGTTCCTATAAGTTACATTGGTCTCGTGCGAGGTGTTCGCTCCTCTTACGGGGCCGTTTGACGGCAGGTTTGGGTTTTCACCCTTAAACGGATTGTTTTCAAGCCTAATCTAGATATTTTCAAATTGTTGACATATTCTCAAACCGGGAGACCCGAGACTACGCGGCCAGTTCCTACAAGTTACATTGGTCCCGTGCGAGGTGTTTGTGCCTCTTACGGGGCCGTTTGGCGATTGATTTGGGTTTTCACCCTTAAACGGCTTGTTTTTAAGCCTAATCTAGATATTTCCAAACTATCGTCATATTCTTAAACCGGGAGACCCGCGACTACACGGTCAGTTCCTACAAGTTACATTGGTCTCGTGCGAGGTGTTTGTGCCTCTTACGGGGCCGTTTGACGGCGGGTTTAGGTTTTCACCCTTAAACGGCTAGTTTTTAAGCCTAATCTAGATATTTTCAAATTATCATCATATTCTCAAATCGGGAGACCCGCGACTACGCGATCAGTTCCTACAAGTTACATTGGTCCCGTGCGAGGTGTTCGTGCCTCTTACGGGGCCGTTTGGCAATTGGTTTGGGTTTTCACCCTTAAACGGCTTGTTTTTAAGCCTAATCTAGATATTTCCAAACTATCATCATATTCTTAAACCGGGAGACCCGTGACTACGCGGTCAGTTCCTACAAGTTGCATTGGTCCCGTGCGAGGTGTTCGTGCCTCTTACGCGGCCGTTTGGCAGACGGTTGGGGTTTTCACCCTTAAACGGCTTGTAATTGAGGTCGAGCTTTCTCCACTAGGAAAGAATGATGTGCACAGCGAATTTTGGACAATTTAATCAAGTTGATAAAGACAGAATATATTGTAATTTGTAATATTATGTTGGTGTATTAATGTAGGTATATGCATATCCTAAGGGAAATTGGTCCCCACTACCCACCCTATTCAAGCATAACTCACCAAAGAGGATCAAAATCAAATTGCTCAAGTACCTCAACATGTACGATCTCACTAAAGGTCTCAAAGACAAGGTGTGCCACTCGCTGACAAGGGGAAGCACACAAAGACAAAGAGAATCTCACACAATATTGGGAATTATAACTATCAACGCTCAGCCTATAAAAACTAGCCTTACAACCCCCTTCGACAACCATCAACACCTACCCCCTGATAGACTTTCACTACCCAATGCACAACCCCAAAAATATCACCATTAACCTTAAATAAGACATGACCCCACCGCAAAGACACCATTAGCCCCTCACTTGATCCCCTACTTGATAAGCAAGATGACACTTACATATATGCACCTGGCACCCACAATACATACATGCTAATGTATCTACAATACCTTTCAATATCAGCGGGCCATATCACCCCATAACCGAGATAAATGCCCCCCACCCACCCACTTCAGGAATCGAGTTGACAAACTCTCGCCAATCTAGCATTACTTAACTTTTACACTGAAATCCTTCATTAAAGAACTCCCAAAAACATTCTCTGACCGACTTTACTCCAATGGACTTGCATAGTTAGCCATAACTCTTGTTACCTCATCCCCGACCATGCCTTGGTGCTTGGACTGCCTTCCTTTACTTACTCTCTAATGTGGTGACTACTCCCTCACCTTTTGTTCCATTACTCTCTGGAGCTATCTCATTGTGCTATAATATACACTCTCCAAAACATGTTACATCTCGACTCTTGAAGAGCATTCTCCCCAACTCAATCCCAGAAGCTTACTACCCACCTATAATAAAAATAAAATACTCATTAAGTTGAACCTTCAAGTGTATTTGATACGAGTGAGACGATTCAGAGCGAACTAATGAGTTTGAGTTCATGAGGTTTAGAAGCTAAATTGCACGAGCATTAGAGTAGCTAGGATTTGATAAGAGTGAGACGAAGACTCGATGGTTCTTACAGAGCAATTATATAAATTGGACCAATGTTGTAGCAATACGAAGTAAATTGGACAGTAACGAATATGAATTCATTCAATGTCGCAGCAATGTCACAACAATACGAATTCATTCAATGAATATAAATTGGACCAATGTCGCAGCAAGCAGCTTAACTGTTATATATAACAGTTATATATTACAATTATATATAATAGTTATATATAAAAACTCATGTTATATATTGTTATATATAACAACTGTTATATATATATAACTGTTATGAATCTGAAATTAGATACCCCCATTATTACACGCTAAAACAAAAGCTAGTTTTAGCTCTTTCACATATCCAAGTTTACACGCTAAAGCTAGTTGTACATATTGCCCAAGATTTGACCAAAAAAGTTAGGACATGATAAAAGAACTTTAAATACACCTACATTTACACACCAAAAAACTCATCTTTTAGTCCAGTCGAAAACAATAGCTTGTCTACGGAGACGACCAGTCCTCCAGGTGGAGCATCACAGTGGAACAAATCAGCAGAAAAAGCAAAGGCCATTAGTGGCTCAAGGTCATCACGGCCAAAGTATTAAGCCATTCCAATGAATACCCTATGGAAAAAATTTGAGCCTGCAAATTACAACACCCTACCAATTGCTATTAGTGAAACACCTTGCAAATTGCGTAATTTTATACAAGCCATATACATCAACTAGAGGTTTTGTAGTATGCATATTGCATAAATTAGTAATATAAGTAGAGATTTTTCATATTTGTACCTTAGAGGGAAGTACTTCGAAGCAAGGTGGCGTAGGTGGAAGAGGATCTTATGGAGAATCCTCTTGTCTGCATCCTTCCTAACCGTATATGTGTACCTCACAAGAAATAAAATTAAAAATTAATAACTAACTGTTAAATTGGAAAATATAGATGTTAGCATCCAATATAAATTAAACTAACCTTTCTTTAAGTCATCCATGATCGAGTCCCGAATGCTCATTTTACTGAAGCTATAATCATCATCCATGACAAAAATATTTGATGCAAAGAAACAAAGGATGTGATAATAATATTTTATCCCAACACCATAAAAGCAAATATAATATGCAAATAAACAAAAAAAAAGATAGCAGTTATATTGTCAAAAGTTATAGTTACTTTTACACTTGCGACTACAAAAGTGGATGCAATACCTAATTAGCACCAAGACAACTATTTTCACGATATAAGAGCTCCATGTTCATCAAACACAATGCCACAAGAGTTGAAAAAGTTGACTCAATTACATCATTCATTGGTGTCACCGATGGGAGGACAAAGGTCGTCGAGCCAATATATAATTCCATTTTTACCAACATCTTCCAAGTTCTCGCAATGAGCTTGTTTTCCACCCCAAACTGGATACTCGGGAACTTTTATATCATCGAGTAAAACCCGCACTTCATTCTTTCTCAATGTATGGAAGTGAACGGTTGAGACGGCTCCTGGTTGCGTTTTCCTCCCATAACCAACAAGTTCACGTGTGTGGGATAGTATTTTTCATTCAATTAGAGAGGTGAAATTTGGAAC
This sequence comes from Sambucus nigra, assembly GCA_949130495.1. NCBI lineage: Eukaryota > Viridiplantae > Streptophyta > Magnoliopsida > Dipsacales > Adoxaceae > Sambucus > Sambucus nigra. Next base: position 136,662,234 of record OX422219.1, read on the forward strand.
CTCGAATGGAGGGGAGAAAATAGAACACGAAGGAGTTCCAGTGCCTAAAGTAGGTAACTCCTGAACGTTGTGTCCAACACATGAAAATTTCTCGGTTTTGAAGTCACTAATGAATTCTGATAGTGAGGACTTTATGCCATCTATGTCATTCCTAAGGTTATCAACATGATCCTTCTAATTTTCGATGTCCTCTTTCACCTCTTCAAGCATTTCTCTAGAAAAATGCCGACCTTAATATAGCGGTTCTCGAAATCGTGGACCCAACCCAATGAACACGTCCTCGCGTAATTTTTTCAAAAACCTCAAAAATAGGCCCGGCATCCAAGGTCTCCTCCTGACCACTCGCTTTGTATACATCCAAAAGCAATTGAATTTGGTCATGTACAAAAATATATTAACATTAGGTGTGATGATACGATACTTTTTTAGACAAAACGAACATTAAAAAATTTAAATTATCGCAGATATTATATCATGAGGGGGCATAACCACCTCCTTTGACTATATGAGTTGCTAACCACAATTCAGCATGAGTGGGTGCACGCCCATGCTTCTTTCTCCAATTCTCTTAAGCTCGGGCATAACCATGACGACCTGTGTTATGAGTTGTATTTCTCACACAATTTTTCTTAGTCTCTTTGTTATTTCTTCGCAAAGTTTTTTAACCACTAAAGCTTCGTTAATGCAAATCACCTCCCAGTCCTCAGATTTGTCATTTCATCACACTTTCTCCTTTCACTTTCCAACATCACCATCCTTCAAATTAACCCTTAGCTTTGACTTGAACTTTTTCCAAGCATCGTTCGCTTTTTTCACAAAAATTTGCTTATGACTTTCGCGCACATTTGGGAACTCTTTCTATAATATATGAAGAAATAAAATTAAAACATCACATAATTGAATTTACTAACTATTACAATCTTTGGAATATAAAGTAATAGTATACCACTAATGATGACCAAACTGAGTTCTTATATCGCACATCCACTTGTTTCCAACTCGTATAAGAAATGGGAACATGTGTCCTTTCTAAGTCTCCCTACTTGGTTGAGAGTGTATATGAATCTTCACCAACTGGAAGGTCGTGCTCATTAAATTTTAATTTCTTAGTGGAAGAGTCATCACCTACTCTTGAAGCACCCGAAGCAACCTTAGAACGGGAGGTTGATATAAGTGTCGCCCCATTTATTGACGGTTGCAAAGTATCACCCATATGAGACATTTATCTAGAAAAAAGTGACTATTGGACACCAAAATAATCAGAATAAACATTTACAATAATATTACATGTTCAAATAGCAATATAAAGAAGATTACATGTTCAAATAGACACCAGTATATTACATGTTCAAACATCAGTAAACATAGAATTACAAGTTCAAACAGCCATACTTGTATTAAATGTTCAAACCATAATAAACTATTAAATGTTTACAACAACAACAACAACAAATGGAATAAATAGAATATTATCCATTCAAAATAACAAAAAATATAATATTACATATTCAAAAACAAGTTCAGAACTAAATCATTGCACTAGAAATCCGTGTCCAAAAGCTCCAGCAATTTATCATTTTCCTCGAGAATGGAGTCATACATTGTACGGTCAATATCAATCGCGTCTATTTCTTTTGTCAGTCTCTTGGGAGAGTGTAAAACAACTGACCACCTCTTCAGCTTTTCATCTTGACAATAAAATACTTGACTGGCTTGAGATGCAAGGATGAACGGATCATCGTGAATGGTATTTTTACTCACGAGCTTACTAAGATTCACCATCACTTGTTTTGAGGTGGGTTCAACTTTGCAAGCATTCTTATCATCAACATCCACCCAATCACAATAAAAGATAGTATGTGTGAACTCAATGTAATTGAGGTATAGTATTTTTCTAATAACTCCATAAAAGGTTGTCATAATCCCCTTCTTATTAAAGGCCTTAGTGGATACACCACTACTCTGAAAGTTATGATTCTCTTCATGTCCATAAGTACAAAAGGTGTAACCATTGCATTAAAATTTCTCATTACTGATTACCCTATGGAGCGGACTATCGGCATATGGCAAAATTCCCGTATCATTAAATCTTGAGGCCTGTAAGGAATTGATATTTTTTTAGAGTTTCATTAAAAATAATTACAGTTGATAAAAAAGTACTTGTATAAATAAAGACTTGCCTCGTTCCTTAGCCAAGGGATGAAATCATCAATTCTATGCCTCGATTGAGTCTCAGTTACCACAAATTTTCTGCAAGAAATTAGTTTAAAAATTAAGAAATATCACATTACAATCAATTAATATGAATTAACATAGAACTAAGTGTGTACCTTCTTCATTCATCAACATCGTCACATTGAGATAAAACCCATCTTCGCACTTGCTTATATTGTACATTATTTAAGATTAATTCTTTACTTTTACCCAATGCTCGTTGGCATGCCGAGTCATCAAAATTATTATCAAGAAAATCCTTAAGATTCCTCTTATGGGTTCCTTCACCTCTTTTCGATATGTACTCCATGGCATACAAAGAAGCTTCATGTAATAAATATGCATTAGCAATGCTCCCTTCAATGTTCCTCTTATTTCGTGACCAATTTGTATATCTTCCCATTTCTCTCTCAAACAACCCCATCGCTCGATATCTTGGTGTCCCAGCTGTCAAAGCTTCATCGGCTAAATGGTGCATGGGGTGGATCATCACCACAAAAAAGGTAAGTGGAAAATAAATTTCAAAGACACAAAGTGACTCTACCAATGCATTTTTAGCCTTCAAAAGATGTTCCCTAAATATCACTTTGGCACACAAAACATTAAAGAATATGCTTATCCGTTGTATAGCTTTAAACAAAGGCTTATGATCCGAAAATGAATGCATAAGCAACGCAGGAAGCAACCGTTGCAAAATGACGTGATAATCGTGGGACTTGAGACTGGTAAATCCAAGTGGATAGAGGTTAACATTGTTTTTGAAATTTAATGAAAATCAATCGGTACCTTTAATATTTTTAGTCTACGAAAAAGGCTTCTTTCTCTTCCTTTCCTAATGCGAAATGTTCCTTTGGCATCAGCCTTTTATTACTTCCTTCAACATCTTTCATCCATAATTTCCTTTTAAGATTCAAATGAACTTTCAAGTCTTCACGGGCTTTGACCGTATCTTTATTTGATAAACCTTTCATCGAGAGTATTGTACCTAAAAGAGTCTCTATGAAATTCTTTTCAACATGCATAACATCTAAATTATGTCTAATATCATGATCATTCCAGTACTCTAAGTCAAAGAAAATTGACCTCCTTGAAAAACCCTCGGTACCCGCTAGATTCTCATCATCACCCTCACTTGGATAATCATCGTCTTCCATTACGACATCCTCCTTCTCCTTCCCCTTCCCCTTCCCCTTCCCTTTTCCCTTTGCCTTTCCCTTTCCCTTTTTGTCTCCCTCTCCCTCTCTTTGAACACCTTCTCGAGCGATAAGTGACACTATCTTCTCAACTTCTACACTTGTTAACTTTCTTGGATCCATAGCATCCTCTATTTTACCATTAAATGTTTTCTTTGATGTGTCAACCCTGTAAGGATGGTCTTTAGGAAGGAACATACGAGATCGTTGGTAACAACATTTCGTTGACTTAGGAAGATATTGAGAAGGTGTATTTGTAGAACAAACAGGACACCCATTGTAACCTTGAGTTTAACAACCTGCTAAAATCCCATGAGCTGGAAATTCATGTATACCCCACATTAACATGGATATTAACTGAAATTTCTCATTTTTGTACGCATCCCAAGCCTCAATTACAGACCATAAGATCTTTAACTCATCGACCAACGTTTGGAGGAAGACATCAATATTACTTGATGGTGACTTTGGTCCTAAAATCAATACAGACAACATTAAAAACTCACTTTTCATACACATTGATGGAGGAGGGTTGAGAGGTTGAATTATCACTGGCCAACAACTATACTTACGGCCAAACATGTTATTCGGCCTGAAATCACATCCGTTGTTATTACAAGTCGAATATTCCGCGGATCTTTTGCAAAATCTCTCCACATAATGTTTGAATTTACCCGTTCTGCTGAATCTCGGGGATGACGCAAGAATTCCATACAAGAGCTTGCATGAGTGTGCTAAGTAATTTTCTCTACTATCCATTTTATGGTATACAACCGTTTTAGCCCTAGGGTTTAGAGGAAAATGTCGCATTACCTTCTTAGGAACCCTAGAGTAATTTTTTTTCCATTAGTATTCTGAATTTCTACCCCATCCTCCTCTAGACAAGTAAACTTGTAGCGTAAAGAACCACATTTTATACATCTAGTAGATTTTTCATGCGCTTTACAAAATAGCATACAGTTGTTAATGCATACGTCATACTTAACATAATCCATATCGAGATCACTAACTATTTTTTTCATTTCTGTATAACTAGTTGTCAAGTTGTTCTCTTCAGGAAGTAGTTCATTTAACAATCTAAGAATTCCACCTGTAGCACCATCTGATAAATTGAATTGTGTTTTCAAATCATTCAACTTTATAAGAGCATACATTGTGGTATGACGCAAAGAACCAGTAGCTGGGTGCAATGGCTCCTGTGCGAGTTGATGTAAATGATCATACTTCTTACCTTTGTATTTATGTGTGTGCAAATCATTGGGAACCTCAAAAGTTGGGGGGGCTTCATCACTGCCTACACAATTAGGTTCACTAGGTTCCGCTTCACCCATAAACATCTCACAAGCATCATTCACAAGATCATTCAAAATTGGAATATTGTGCACATCAGCGTGTTATGTCGGTATCACAGATTGTGGTGGTTGGACTTAATCAACAATTAATGTATCACCATGAAAATGCCATAAGGTATAGTTCATGTCCATACCATATGTCATTAAATGAAGGAATATATCATCTATAACAACATGTCCTTTTCCATTTCGACAACGTCTACAGGGACATGAATGTTTAGCATTCGAACTATTACTACGCACATAATGTAGAAACTGTAACACCCCATCTCTATATGTATCGGTCTTGATGTTTTTCTCATTTATCCACTCTTTGTTGATTCCCGACGACATCCTGATAAGTTTAAAGAACACACATTATAATATAAACGCTTATTGTAAATATATTTAAGTTTTTCAAGTGTAAATATGTATATATTTGAGCTCCTATATTTCCTCCATCTCCTCTACAGGGTAAGCGTCCTATCCCATTAGAAAATGCATATTTTGTATTGTTCATAATGTCTCATGCCATGTCCTAATTTGAAATTTTTTGCCAACATCTCCCTACAGTTCTTCAAGTACGCAACTTAAATTGGGAGTGTTCATGTGTTACTTAAGTTTTTCAACCAAGAAAACACAAAACGCTACATCAATCTAGTATGCACCCAAAGAACATAAAGAGTTACCACCGAATTTTTCAAAATAGGACATGCATAAACATTATGTACAATACAAACTTTTGTATTTCCAAAGTGTCCAAAAATGGGACAATTCAAGAGTTCTCGCCACAGTCATAGTGAGACCTCTTGAACGGGTCTAAGGTTTTTCTACATGTGTAACATCATTATTGAATCTTTATTATTAATGTCTACTTACTATTTAAATATATATTTTTTTGCTTTTTCTTAAATTTTCAACACATAATCTCATTTATCCATTTAATTAGTGGGGTGTCTACTTTTCAATTTGTTATTTTTACATTATTATTGAATATTTAGCACTTAAATTTTCTTAAAACTCCGTAACCTATATAAATCAGATCAAATATGCATTTTAAATAGAAGGGTAAGAACATAAAAACATCGATTACCACTAAAAGATTCCAAGGTCCATCCAAAAACCAATGATTTATTTTTTTTCATTATCAACATTCAATTTGCACCAAAAACTCATATATTAAAAAAATAGTAAATATTTAAAAATGTATATATAAAACCCTAAAAATGCAAACACGAATCAAATCACGCATATCATAAACTCTAGGATCAAATCTTATACCTAACTTAGGTTAAAAAAAATACAGATGCTTTAGACAATTACCTAATTGGTATGAGTGGCGTGAGAGAACAATGCAGTGACTGGAGAAAGAGAGAGTGGTCCGAAGAGAGAGAGCGTCGGCCATAGAGAGAGAGAGTGCGCTAACCTCCGACCTAGAGAGAGAGAGAGTGAGCTCCGACCACCGACGTAGAAAGTGAGCGGGAGCGAGGAGAGAGAGAACGGGAATGAAAAGTGAGTGTAATGTTTTTTTTGGGTATTATATATTTTAGTAAGTGTACTCATTTTTGGCACACTTTAAAACAGTGCTAAATTTTGGCACTGTTTTAAAGTGTGCCAAATTGCTGTTAAACCATGCCAAAATATGGCACAGTTTTAAACTGTGCCAGATTTTTAATATCAGGGTGTGCCAAATTGCTATTTTGGTGTAATGAAACTGGTTTGTGGAGCACGGTGATCGATGTCTGCGTTGGTTGGTGCCTTAGTGGGGGGGAGTTAAGCCCATTCTAGACCTAGGGGAATACCGGTATGTTTTGTTAGTTAGCCTCCGATAGACCTCCTTCTATGTCCCCTGGTGGCTCCTGTGTCATGTCGGATGGGAGTAAATTGTGCCTTCCCATACCATGGATTTCTTTCATATGGAGCATTTAACTAAACACTTGTGCATGCGATTGGGCTCTCTGTGGGAGAATCATCGACCGTTAACCTGTCCTTTTCAATCTGTTGGTAGGGTTTGTCATGTTTCTGGAGACTATATGAAATGGTTATAAAAGAGAGTGGAGGTTAAGATCTTGACAGAGGAAACTAGATAGACATGGTTCATCATATTTGACACTATGGAGGGGACATAGTGGTTTACTCTAGGCTGGTCCGGGCTTATCATTCCATGGAGAGTCTTTGGTATACCATCCAAGCAGGGGAAGTTTGGGGGCCTCAAGGGGAAGATGATGATGGGGCTAGGTCTTTCGACAACTGCGGATAGGGTCTTTCGTGAAGTTGGTGTTTATTTGTAAAGCTTTTTATGATAGACATGTGTTTGGTTGTTTTGGGTTTTGGGGAATAATTTTGGAAACTTTGGTTTGTTTATGTTTAGGGGTAGTTTGGTTAGCGGGGCTAGTTGTTTGACTCCTTACACTGTTATTTCGTGCAATTGTGCCTCTTGATGAGTTTTATATTTGAATTATCTATACCAATCGCTAAGGCATGCATAATCTTTTTATTCATGTAAATGATAAAATGAACTGTCATTCTCGGAGGTAAGAAAAGAATAGCATTTTGTGAAAAAAAGAGGACCGAGACCATGTAAAGCATATGATATGCCTACGTACCACTGGGGTTTTTTGAAAATTTTCTGAGTTTTATTTTTTAAAGAAAAAGATTTCTAGAGGATCAGGTCCCACGTAGTTCTGAGTAGATGGAAATGAAGAATTTTTTTTAAATAGAAGGGGGTGAGAGAAGTCATAGCGCGTTGAGATTTCAGACTAGGGATAGAATTTCTTGAGACGGTTCAGGTTGACTGGATGCATTATCTCTTCTTCATCAAGGTCAGTGAGTATAGTGTTGGCACCGGATAGGATCTTCTTCATGATGTAGGGGCCACTCCAGTTTGGCTTGAATTTCCCTTTGGGGTCCCAAACGGGTTTTATGATATCTTTGAGGGCTAAGTCCCCTTGGACACCATGATCCTTGAGTCTCCTGTTGAATTATTGTGATAACTGAAGATGGTACCCTTGTATTTGATATAAAGCGTTTATCCTCCTTTGGTCTCAGAGTGATAACTCGTTGAGACAGCTCTGATGGCAGTCTTCTTCATTGACTTTGCTTTGAAGCATGATGTATAATGAAGGTATTTCTAGTTCAACGGGTAGGAATTCATCTATGTCATTTACCATAGAGTAAGGGGTATCCCTAATAGATGCCCAGACTGAAGTACGATAGCTCCAGATGGTGTAAGGGATCCGATCGGCCCAATATCGATAACTTTCAATCATCTTGATGATGATTTCTTTGAGGTTCCTATTAGTGACTTCAACTGCATCGTTGGTTTGTGGTCAGTAGGGAGAAGAATTGTGTCTTTGAATCCCATACTCGTCGACCAATTATTTGACTTTCGCCTCGAAATGTAACTCGTTAGCTATATTAGCTCATACTCTTTCGGATGAACCTGGCTACCTTGTTATCTTTCAGTACTGCGAATGACTCGGCTTTGACCCGTTTGGTGAAGTAATCAATGGCAACCAGGATGAACTCATGCCCATTGGAAGCTTTGAGTGTGAATTTACCTATGATATCAACTCCTCATGTGGATAACGGCCAGGTAGAAGTCATATTGTATAACTCTCGCAGAGGTAAGTGCTGGAGATTAGAAAAGTGTTGGCATTTAAAACATCTCTGAACATAGGCGGTGCAATCCTTAACCATGGTGGTCCAATAATAACCCTATCAGATAATCTTCTTGATGAGCATATAGCCATTCATGTGGGGTTCGCATTCCCCATTGTGGATATTCTGTATTATTTCTTCAATGTTAGCCCGTATGATGCAATGTAAGTGGGTTCCATTGAAGTTTCTCATTAGAAGTGCTTTATCATGGATAATTTACTGGGTAGCTAATTTGTGGAGGGTCGCTCGTTCTTTCTTCTTGGCATCTTGGGTGTACCTACCGTGCTTGAAGAGGCGCCAAATATCAGAATCCTTTTCTGCGATGAGCTCAATATGGTAGAAATAGGTCGGTTTAGCTTGTTTTTGGACTAGGAAAAGGGCCATTGTTATTCCCTCAAGCATGTTGACCATAGAGGTGAGATTAGCAAGAGCATCGTTTAGGTTGTTCCTTATTCAAGGCAAGTAATGGAAGGTGATATCTCAAAATTGGGAGGCTAACTCCTCTAGGTGGGCGTGGAAGGGTAAGATCTTTTTGTCTTTGATTTTCCCTCTTCTAAGGACCTGGCCGATAATGAGGGAAGAATATCCGTAGACTTCTAGGCACTGGATTCCTTTATTGGGAGTGAATTTAAGTCCTATGGTGCATGCCTCGTATTCGGTTATGTTATTGGTGTAGGGAAGGTCTAGCTTGATGATAATGGGAGTGTGGGAGTCATCAGGGGCGATCAGGAGTATCACAATAATGTCTCCTTTTTTATTAGCAGCACCATCAAAGAACATTTACTATCAGAAGTCTTCCTGAGAGGTATAAAGGAAATCTTCATCCGAGAATTCGGATATCTAAATGTCGGCTTCTTCTATGGAGTAGTTATAAAAGTAGTCAGAGAGGGATCTCCCTTTCATAGCTTTTTACGTGATATACACGATATCGAATTCAGCTAGCAACACCAACCATGGGGCCATTCGGCTAGACAAGGCGGGTTTCTCAAGAAAGTATTTGATAGGATCCATTCGGGATATAAGTTTAATAGGAAAAGCGATCATGTAGTGTCATAACTTCTAAGTGACCAAGATAAGGGCAAAATGTGCTTTCTCTAAGGTAGTTTAGTTGACTTCATACCCGACCAATTTATAGCTAGTATAGTAGATGACCCTTTCTTTGCAGTACCCTTCAAGTTATTGGGCTAGCAAAAAAACCCAGCTATAGTGTCTGTTATGGTCAAGTATAGGAGTAGAGGGAGACCAGGCTGCAATGGCATGAGTACCGAAGATCGATTAAGGTACAACTTGATTTGGTTAAAGGCTTCATGACAAGCTTTATTCTAGACTTTGGTGGAATCCTTTCGAATGAGTTTGAATATGGATTCATAAATAGAAGTCAATTGGCTGATGAACCGGATGGAATACTGTAATTTTCCATAAATCCCCAAACCTCCTTCTCCATTCGGGGTGGTGGCATTTCGAGTATGGCTTTCCGTTTGGTTGGCTGCTTAAATTACATTCTTGATAACCATGAATCCCAAAATCTTTCCTTTAATGTCGCCAAAGGTGCATTTCTATAGGTTATGCTGCATGTGGTATCGCCGTAGTTATTCGAAGAACTTTCGAAGGGCAAGAACGTGACCTTCTCGCATCTTGGATTTAGTGATCATATCATCCACGTAAATCTCAAATTCTTTATGTATCAAATCATGTAAGATGGTTATGGCAACCCTTTGGTAGGTATCTCCTGCGCTTTTGAGATCGAATGTTATAACTGTGTAACAGAAAGCTCCCCAAGGGGTGATGAATGCATATTTTTCTTGATGATTAGGATGCATCTTGATCTAATTATATCCAAAAAATCTACCAACGAATGACTTTAGAGCATGAATGGCCACATTGTCTATGATCATATCGATATTGGGTTGTGGGTAATCATCTTTCAGAGATATCTTGTTCAAATTTTGGTGGTCAACGCACATGCGAACTTTTCCTCCTAATTTTGGCATGTAAATAATGTTGGATAACCATGTGGGATATTTAATCACCCTGCTGAAGCCTACATTCAACTATTTGACCACCTCTTTTTTAACCTTGAGTGACCATTCGGTGCGGAGATTTCACAGTTTCTATTTAACCAATTTTCATTTTGAGAGAGTTAAAATCTCGTGCTAAGCAATCTTAGGATCGATGTCCGGATTGTCGTCATTGGACCACACGAAGACGTCCATAAATTCCTTCAACAGTTCTTCGAGTTGTGCACGCTCATGCTCATCAAGGTTAGACCCTATCCTAATATCACGTTGTTGGCTACTAAAACCGAGATGAATAACAATAGTTTCATCCTCATTAATTTTGATGCGATTATGTTGTTTGTTATTAACCTTATTAAGATCAGTTATGAATTGTTCATTTGCAAAATGATCATTATTAAGAGTTTGATTATAATTAAGATAATTAATATAAGGCACAACAAGATACTCACAATCTTCATTTCTTTCATTCTCGGGAAAAATAACGTTGAACTTCGTCGAAGGAGGTCTCGATTACATTATTATCCTAAAAATGAGGAGCAATAAAAAAGGAAAAGACAATATAAACATTTGGGTTGGGTTGCATTTCAGCAGGTGGAACTGGTATAGCATTTTAGTTGAGGAGGGGTTCATTAGCGACCTTGATCAGAGTGGACAGGTTCAACGATGTAGTACCTGAATGGATCATGCAGAGTATCATCCCCAGTGTCTACAGATTGAACGAGTCCTCTGAGTCACTTCCTTCGGGAACCTCGATAATAGATATAACTTTCTCAATGAAAGGTTTCACATAATGCTGGTTGTCTTTGGCCCAGGAGTAACTATCTAGAAAGAAGATCTATATCCCTAGCTTCATCATCTTATCCACATGATCATACTATGGTTAATGAAAGCCACAAAAGGAAAAATCTCCACCCTCTTTGATGAATCTTCCATTCAAGAAGTCCCTTAAAATAGTCTTAATACTTTTGAAACTTCTCTTCAACTGTGGTTGGAAGAGCATTCTGAGTTCCTCTTAGGATGGTTGATAACTTAGGTCATATAGAAGAAAGGTGGCCTTCTTCAGTACTATGGGTTCCAGTATCCCCTGTTGTTTTCATCTCAGTCCCAGTCTAGACATGAAGTGCATATTCTTAAACATCTGTATCGCATTGACATTGTTATGAGGGTTATGCTCTGGACAGACTCGGTCTTTAAAATCATCCCCTGTTGGTAGTGGAAGTGGTTCAACTCAAAATCTAGACAGAAGCATGTCATTCACCCCATGTTATATTTCTAGTACCGGATTACTAGTTCTTGTATTCTCAGTATTATCATCATCGCCCAAGATGGTGATGACCTGCCCCTTTGGTGAAGAACTTCCCTTTTTTATGGAGAGAGAAAGATACCCCCTTGATGTTGTGAAGCCACTGTCGACTAAGCAATAAGTTGAAACAAACAGGCATGTCGATAACTTGGAACTCGATAATGGGATTTATATAGCTAGCCCCTACTATGAGTGTTATGGTTCCCATCACCGCTTGGCGGGTATTTTCATAGGCATGCATTACTGTAAAAGTTGGTACAAGGTCGCTTACCTTCAAACCTAGGAAGTTCAAGGTTCTTAACGAGAAAACATTGAATATTGATCTGTTATGGATGAGTGAGAGCTGTATTGTCTTCCCTATTACCTCAACAGATATATTAAGGTCATATTAATGATTAGGGTCGAATTTTGGGATTTCTTCTTCAAAAAAGGAGAGCAATCTTGAAGAGGTTAGATACCCGACTAGGTTCACGGCTTCTTCTGGAGTGGTGGAAGGAGGGACTGTGGTCCCGATAAGTAATTTTATCAAAGTGTTTCGATGCAGCTAGGAAGACATAAAGAGTCCCCACAAAGTGATGTTAACCTGAGTTTTCTTCAATCGGTCGAGGATCTTTTTCTCCTTGATGGTCATTTTTGGCATGGGTAGTTCCCTGGCAACATCATTTCCTTTATTCCTTACTACTGACTGAGGATTTGGACTCTAGTAGTGCCTCCTAGATCTTGTCATATGGTTCACGGAGGAGGGGAAGAATAAAAACTATGTTTCTTTATCTATCTCGAATTGTATGGCGACTTTGTTTATCTCTCCTAGAAGATATTTAAATGATATCATCCCACATATACTGATCACTCGATTAACCTTTTCTTAACTTGGCTCTTCATCAGCACTATTAAACTCGTCCCCCTATTTGGTGGCAATGATGTCATATTTCCATGAGAAGTTAATGCATTACACAATTTCCACGGCTTCTTCATACAGGTCCTCCCACTTAACGGGGAGATTCATAAGTGAAGGGACCAATCGTCCTTATAGGTTCAAAGCATCAAGTAGCTCATACATACTACAAATCGCATAGGTTTATTGGAATAAGCCTACCATGATCCAAACTACATCGTCCAAACTCATTTCATCGATAGGTACCACCTAATTATCCGACTCATTAGCCCACTTTCGGGCTTCCATGAACACTGTGCTAAACTTCTAGTAGCCAATGGTCATTTTCGAGGGCAATTTGGTCCAGTACCATTGGAAATTCCATATCTTTTCCCCCAGAATGAGTACGAATGGAAATGCATGCTCTTATAAGAAGCGACGGGGCTTGGTCGACAAAACAAGTAGGGTGTAAAAGAAATTATGGGCAAAATTTTAGGGGTTTAGGTGAAGATACGAGTATAATGGGTGATTTACTGGGTACAATCTTGGTAGATGGATAAAATTTTGGGTCATTCTCTAGGAAGTTGGTATTTGCATGATTTGAGAGTGGATTGTGAGTGGTGTTGGGTTTAAGATTGGATGGTGGGGCAATAACACCTCGGTCAATCAGACCTTAGATTACATTCCGAAGGTGGAAGCACTGATTAATGGTATGGTCGACATTTTGATGGAAATCACACTGTGCCTTGGTTTTGAAATTTTTAGGAAGTGGGTTTTGTAATGGATGAGGGACCAATGGCTTGATGAGATTTTAGCTCAATAGGGCTTGGTAGACTTTAGAGAGGGGAGCATAAAGCTCGGTGTATTCTTTTTTGATGGGTTAACCTGGCTTTTTGATGCCCAAGAGTTAGCAGGCTGCGAGATATTGTTGATGTTCGAGACTATAGCAGGCTTCTCATATTTTCTTGGAGTGTACTATCTGGATACTTTCTTTAGCTCAGCTTTTATCTTGGTAATACTTTCTTCAATCTCCACTCCTGTTTCCCAGAGGGCTCGAAAATGTAAGTATTGTTATTGTGACACCCCGCCTAATTAAATACCGGGTGATCAGTCATTTATGAAATTAAATCAGAATATTCAATTGGTTCATTCTTAGCATCACTGTCGAAAAACAATTTCTTTATTAATTCACCTAATAAATAATTAAGCTATTGTCAAAAACTTATCCACTGTTAATTTAATTAAAACCATTCCACAAAGCGTAGTAATAATAGACAACATCACATCACAACTGAATAGGACTAAATGTGACTGGAATAACTCTCTAGTTAAAATATTTGTTAACCATCAAATAAAATTGATATCAACAGTATTAACATAAATTATTACAATCTCTGGAATAGAAATGAAATAACTAGAATCCTGGGCGACATGTCCTAAATGAAAGTAGACACTACCGATGTGTGAATCAACAGAATGGAAGCGTCTAAACAAATCTGCCTCTCTAGTAGCAGCTATAACCCATCGAGATATCCATATTTTATGCCGGCATCCCTGATACTGGATACCTGATGTACAAGATACAATGGAGAAGAGAATATTCAAGGAAACGGGTCAGAGCCCAATTGTAAAAAAATTTAAAAATAGCGAGCGCTTAACAAGTACAATTAAACAGGTATTATGTACATGTTAGATTCTAGGGCTCTCGCTTGAGAATTCTCACCTCTCATCTAGTGTTCATGCCTAACGTACCTTATAATCTCCAAAATTAAGGTTTCTCAATTAGGATTCTATTGCCTATCATTTCCCCATATTTCCCACATAATACGTATGATAATTAAACATGTTCATTTCTCTTTAATATGAACTAGGCTTCTACAGCTTTAAGATTAAGTATACACTTACTTAATTAAATCAAATCTCACTATTCATTTTTTCTACAATTTCACACAGTAGATTACCTCATCATATATATGTTAATCTACAAATTTCACATAGTAGATTACCGCATAGTATATATGTTAATCTATAAATTTCACACATTAGATAACATCACCGTATATATAGTTTAATCTACAATTCTCTCCTAGTAGATTATATCACAGTATATATATTCATCACACTATTATGTATACTAATACAACACCTCCCAGACACAATTACGATGCATGCATACTCTGTTATCATATCCTGATACATCTCTTTCTATATAAAGGACTATTGGTTCGGCGTCACTCACGAACCATAAATATCATAACGCATATATATTGGAGGCGAGCATACTCCCCAGCCGAATGGGTCACACATATACCTACGCTCCTATTCAACCGTCGAAACTATCATTCATACCGATAGAACGTGTCCAAGGTCATATGCTCGAGGTACGAATCTAAAATCCCCCCAAATGGGCTCATCGGGATAAGATCGATCATAACACGAAACCTCCACCCCGATAGCAAGCAGTGTAGGTATGTCATACACACAATAAATAATAATATAGGCATTCACCCCACCTATATATATAATAACAATAGGGCACACACACCACCCATATAATAATTTCCATACATAGTATATTTATCTCACAATCCTACGTATTTACAGGTTATGACTTTACTTCTCAAATTATATTCACAAGCTTCTCTCATCACTTGAAGGGTGATCATTTATTTATCATGTAATTCAGTAGGTAATTGCTCACTTCCTACAAGTCCATGTCATCATAACACCCAAATTTCTATGAATTAAAATCATCTTCAAATAGGTTTATTTTTCGATTATCCCTAATTCAATCTTAACCCTTTTATTTCACCTATCAGGGTTAATCCCACATAAGTCTAAGGTTATTCCGGTAATAATAACTCCCTTACTACTAGTCCTAACCTTAAATCATCCTTTATTCGATTTAAATCCCAATATATATATTTTCCACCATAACGAATTTAATTCACACTCGTTAATTTCCCCCATTCCATCCCATACAAAATAATATTTTTCGGGTCTTAAGTATACCCTACTGCCCTCCTCTAAGCCCCAATTTGTTTAATTAATCATCACCAAATATTTCTCAAAGTTAGGATTTAAATAAATATATAAATAGGAATTAAATCACATTTCCAGGGGGAGTCAATTGATCGACTATTCGTGGTCGATCGATCAATCAGTCGATTGATCGACATTCTTAAGTCGATTGATCGATCAATCAGATATTTGCTTAGATTCTGCATATGCTTACCTATGGGTTTTAACATTTTTCATCTCAAAACCATAATCAATTAATCCCAAACCCCTCATAATTCATATCAAATGACATATAAAGGTGTATAAATGATTTCTAACATTTAACAACATAAATTCATTAAGAAGTTTCAATTAAATCATGTTATTTCCCTTAAAATTCATAAACTTCTTATTTTATCATCTCTCCAGGAACAACTATAAATCCCATATTTTTGTCACCAAATGATTCCCAAATTTCGTGGATTAAACCATATATTCAAAAAGAGATTAATCCTACATAATTCTCATTTCAAAGATTCATCAAAAATCATCTTAATTTATATAACTTTTCAGAATTTTCTAAACATCCTAACATGGACAATATTCATGCTAAATTTGCAATAGTTAATCACTTGCCCTTAGATTGTAGGTCTGAACCATTGAATACGAATTATAGCCTCCACGAATTTCCTTCACTCCAAATTTGTTCTTGCACAAATTCGTCAAATCCTCCCTTTAGGCTCTTGAAATTCATTCTCCATTCTCTCCTTTTTCCCTCTAACTCTCTGTATAATTTTCTTAAACTTTGGGTTTGTGAAAGTGACTATTCCCTAAGCCCAGCCTTTGATTTTAAAGGTGAAATATCGTTTTTGTCTTTTCACCTACCATTAAGAAGGCCAAAAGTCACCTAAATAAGTTCTGACTAATCTCAAAAACTCGCAAGACCCGAACATAACCCCCGGGTACTCAATTTTGACTATTTAAACCCGTTCGGACACTCTGGCGTAGTCAAAATGACCATTCGGATGATATAAAAATAATTTACTTTTTAATCCACTAAAATATAGTACCGACACGACTCACACGCGCATCCCGACTTAATTACCAAAATTGTCGTATTCATCACTCATGATAATTTTGTAAAATCATAATCCTATGTAAAGTCATAATCATATATATTACTTTTAATCACCAAGTAATATTCATTAATATGCCCAAAGTGTACCCCCATACTTGGAGTCACCAACCTCAGTCGACTTCATTCCTGAAACGTCAGGAAGCACACAACAACCATCAACGAAGAGTCGTCCTCCTCAAGGTCGGTTCAGCATTGTACAACCTCAGCTGGGGAGGTAGTCGAGGACTGTGGTCCCTTATGGGTTCAAGCTATTACCATCAGCATCTTACGGGATCAACCTCGGTTGGGCAGCAGCCGACACTGAATCCAACCTCGCACCTAACCTCAGTTAATCATTCCGGCTGAGTTCATACTTGTGATTGGTAGGATTAGGCAACTATCGGACTTCCCAACATCGTACTCGGTTAGACCAAGGTTCCATCAGATGATGCCACAAGTCCGAGAACACACAAGAACATGGAAGACTTGGAACACGTGAGCAAGTCAGTTATAACCAAATCACTCCCCTCACGTGAGGGAATATTTGGTCATTATTCTTTACATGTGGCATAACTAGGTGTCCACTTATGATTAGTGCATTCAACACACATGCTCTTGGCATGCTTGGGAGGTGCACTACACCCCCCCAAGCACTATAAATACATATATTCTCCTACCTTGGAGGGGGATCCAAAATTACAACCCTAGCAGAAACTCTGTTTGTATATACAGTAGAGAGAGAAAGTGAGAGATTGTATCACAGGCCATTAATGCCCTCATTTTAGTGATCCTTATTCACACACTCACAGTGGATGTAGGTCAGATTAGTTGAACCACTTATATACCATTGTTCCTCCTCTTCTCCTCACCTCCTTCTACTAGATATATATATACTCTTATGTTGCCATTATTATTACTAGCTTGAGCTTATTAACACCTCATTTGGTGGTGCTATTTACAGTATCATCATTTTGGTGTCGTCTGTGGGAAACGAGAAGTTATATCTCTTCCTTCTTGAAGCTTGGCTTCGCCAGAGACTTTGTTGGTGCACCAGTCCTCCCCCATCGTGTGGAGCTGTTTCACCATTGAAAGAGATATCAAGCTCTCTATTTTTTTCATTTATAAGTTCTCTCGTCTTTTTCCATGGCACCAGAGTTACCTCCACCATTTGGCGTTGGAGGGCCCAGTTCCATCCAGGCACCACCCCAGTCCAAAATTGCTTAAGTGGTAGCAACCTTGAAGTCCTTAGCGACAACTCAACATGCGATACCGGAGCAATTTGTCGAGCTAAGCTAGAATATAATAATGAGACCACCTGCGGTCTCACCAGAGATGATTACTCCGGCAGCTGCTCAGCCACATCATGAGCCTAGAGGACCACCCCAGCCATCGCGAAAGGACCTACCTACTCCTCAGCGGAGGGGGGATGTTGTTGAACTGCAGAGCAGGGGGCATTGGAGCTGAGGTTAGTGTGAAAGACGAGATTGTGATGCACGGCAAAGAGGATTATCTTTTGATCGCTTAAGTAGAGGGTCGGCCTTCGAAAGGTTCGGACCAGTCAATGATCTTAGGGAGAAGTTGTCCAGATCAAGAAGTCTCAATGGCTCTAGAAGAGAATGAGGTGACTGTTGTCCCCATAATGGCCAACCCCTACCTGACCGAGACTGTGGTCAGGGGGAGGTCAACAACCGATGTTGTGTAGTAGCTAGGGAACCCTCAGTTCACCCTTTAGAGGTAGCTTAGGACAACCTCGGCCAAGTCGATGTTGCCAAACCATGGAATGACTCCATTCAAAGGCTGGAAAACAAAATTGGGTATCTCTTAAAAGTCTAGACCCCTTGCAGAGGGGGTATACATAGGGTTCACCTTTTGTGGCGAGGATTGTTAGTTTTCCAATCCCGGCCAAATTCAAACCTCTAACACGCAAGTATGATGGAAGTACTAACCCAATCCACAAAATTGAGATGTATCAGTCTACAACTTACATCTATTCCATCTCTGATGAGATTAAATGTCGAGATTTCTCGAGTACTTTGACTGGGGCGGTGCATGTATGGTTCACCTCTTTTATCAAAAACTCTATAGTAAACTTTAAACAGTTGGCTGAGCGGTTCATTCATAATTTCTATTTTGGGGTAAGACCTCAGAATAAGATAGCCCATCTGCTTTATGTCAAGCAATGGAAGAATGAAAGCCTCAGAGACTACATCGCGAGGTTAAACAAGGAAAAGTTAGAGGTAGAAGATTACGAAGAGAGTATAGCCATGACAGCTCTCATTAGGGGTTTGCAGAAGAGAAACTCTTATGGAAACTAGCTGAGGATCCTCCTTAGTCAATGGTCGGGTTGTTGGATACAACTGGAAAGGTCATAAACGCAAAGGAAGCTATGACTGCAAAATACAAGGATGAAAAGGGGAGAAGCAGTGGAGGGAAATTTCATAAGAAAAACAAAGATGGTAAGAAAAGATCTGCAGACGATAAATTTTCGGACTACACTCCTCTAACTATAAGCTGTGAACACATCCTCAACAAAATAAAGAATGATAGATCTCTGAGATGGCCAGAGAAGCTGAGAGCTCCTCCATATAAGAGAAACAAAAACTTATGATGTGAATTTCATCAAGATCATGGCCATTTGACTGAGAAGAGTTTTTCTCTGAAGGACGAGATTGAAAAAATGTTAAAGTCTGGAAAGCTCAGAAAGTATGTGGATAGTAAAGCTTATAAAGGGGGAAGAGATGACCCTAAAAATAAAAGAAATGATAAATGTTGGGAAGATACCCCTTCCAGAAGAGTTGATGCCTCAGATGATGATGAGGATGACCCTGACCTCCCACCAAAGGACAATAATATCCCAATAAAGAGAGTCGGTATGATCTCTTTTGGTGTGAGCACTATTTGCAAAGGACTAACAGGGGGTGGCTCAGAGGTAGTTGATCGTAAGGCTCATGTGGAAAAATCTGAAGCAGTGACTAAGGCCGAGGTTGTGAACTTTGCTTCTACAGAGGTTAAACATGAGAAGAGAAAGAAGGTAGATATGGACACCCTCGTAGTCGGCTTCTCACGACTTGATTTCAAGGGTATCTTATCTCCCACAATGACCCTTTAGTCATCACCACAAGGGTGCATGGGTGTGAAGTTCAGAGGATCCTTGTTAATGGGGGAAATTTTGCAGCTTATCATCACCCCTTGATTGGCTTCAGCGGTGAGAAGGTCCATCCATTGGGTATGTATGAGATGGTTGTGAGAATGGGAGATGAATGACCTAAGAGGTTGACCAGAAAAATAAATTTCTTTGTGATGGATGAAAATGTTTTCTCAGCCTACAACCTAATAATGGGACGAGTGGCCCTCAGGGAATTTGAGGCCATGCCTTCAATGGTCCACTAGATGCTAAAATTCTCGACCCCCTATGTGGTAGGGAAAGTGCAGGATGACCAAACGTCAGCCCGCGAATGCTATTTCAACTCTGCAGAAGAGAGAGGCTCATAAGAGGGCAACAATCACTTACAACATTGACACCCTTGACCCTAGAAATGAAACAAAGCTCAAAAAGGGAAAGGCTACGAAAGTGGTAGAATCTATCATCCTCAATGAGGACGAGCCAGAAAAAACCATCCAAGTCGGCAGATCCCTAAAGCTTGATATAAAGGAGGAACTAGTGAAGTTGTTCAGGAAGAGACAGAGTATATTTGCTTGGAGCCATGCAGACATACCAGGCATTTATCCTAAGATTATATGTCATAAACTCAATGTTGAAGAGGATGCCAAACCCATCAAGCAGATTAGAAGGATATACTCACGAGAAAAGTACAAAGTCATCAGAGACGAGGTTCGAAAACTTGAAGAGGCCGAGTTTATTAGAGAAGTTATATACCCTGAGTGGTTATCTAACTCTGTCATAGTGCCTAAAGCTAATGGGAAATGAAGAATGTGTGTAGACTTCACCGATTTAAACAAGTCTTGACCAAAGGATAGTTTACCCTTGCCTCGTATATAGGGGTGGACAAAAAAAAAGACCGACCCGATTGGACCGAACCGTATCGGACCCATTTTTATAGGCTTTTTTATAAATCGGTCTTAATTCGGTCCTAAATTTAGAGACCCGAAATATTCGAGTCTGTACAAAAAAATCATTTTAAATTCGGTCTTAGGACCGGACCGGACCATTTAATTTAATAATATATAATATATTTTAATTTTATATAAATATATCTAGTATCTATCATATATGTTTTCTTTAAAGTTTAGTATATAACTAAACAAACCCTAAATAAAAACCCAAGCAACCGCTGCTCTCTCATTTTCTATACGGTTGTTGCTCTTTCTCTCTCAATTTCTCTGTCTCACTACACAGCGCTCTCAATTTTTTTCTCTCTATGATAAATTTCTAACCTAATCTACCGCCGCTATTCCCCTTTTTCCTTATCCTTTCCGGTGATTACCCCCAGCTCCATTAGCCGAGTCATGTCATTTTCTCTACCGATTCAGGTCTGGTAAGGGTCGGGTTGTTCTCTCTATTGGCGATTAGGGTGGTTAAGTCCCGGTGGAGACCACATTGCCCCTTCCCTCTATTCTTCATGGTCCTAAACTGGGTCTTCATCGGATCACCATTTTTGCTTGCTGAACTTCAAGTCAGATTTGATGTAGGCTTCATCTTTTCCGGAGATCGAAGTTTATGGGGCTGGGTACGATATGGTGGTGATTGGGCTGTGGCTGGAAGTGGGGTGGTTTCGTGGTGTTGATTTTGTGTTGCTATGGTGGTTGGCGGTCTTTGTTCTGGCCGGAGATGGTTGTTGTGGGTTGTTGTGGTTGTTCATGGTCATGGTAGTGATTGTTCATTGAACCGACATACCCATTGTGGCAGTGATTTAATTGTTAATAAATTGTTAAATTGTTAAGAAATTGTTAGAAACTTACCACGGTTTGTTATTTGTGTATTTTACAGTTTGTTAAATTGTTAAGATTTAAATTGTTAAGAAATTATTAAATTGTTAAGAACTTATTACAGTTTGTTATTTTGAGGATTGGGAAAAAATTAACAAGTTTTTATTGAAAAAAAAGAAGTAAATGAATGTAAAGTGGATCGATTATTAATCGAACCAGACCGAAAATAGCCTAGACCGATTAAATAGGCTAAACTGATTAAATCGGTCTGAATACGGTCTTCTCAAATATAGGACCGAATAATTTGGTCTGGCACCTAAATGATCAAAAACCGGACCGAATCGCACCCACCCCTCTCGTATAGATCAGATGGTGGCTGCCACAGTAGGACATGAGCTCATGAGCTTCATAGATGCATATTCCCGGTATAATCAGATCTTCATGGACTTGGCTGACTCATAGAAGACAACCTTTATTACAGACAAGGGAACCTATTGCAACAAGGTCATGCCCTTCGGCCTAAAGAACACAGGGGCTTCTTACCAACGTCTTGTAAATAAGATGTTTGAGGATCATATAGGAAAATCCATGGAGGTTTCTGTGGATGACATGCTGACTAAGAATCTGAAGGCCGACACTCATGTGGATGACCTTAAAATAATTTTTGATACCATAGACAAATACAGAATGAAGCTCAACCCAGCCAAATGTGTCTTTGGGGTCGGAGCTGGAAAGTTTTGGGGCTTCATCATCAACCAAAGAGGGATATAGGCTAACCCTGAGAAGAGCAAGGCTTTGTTGGAAATTAAGACACCTAGAACTATCAAAGATATTCAGAGGCTAACCGGACGAGTGGCTGCACTTAACAGGTTCATCTCTAGAGCTATAGATAAATGTCTTCCTTTTTTCAAAATTCTTAGAAAAGCCTTTGAAAGGAATGAGGAATGTGACAAAGCTTTTAAAGAGCTGAAGTACTACCTCAGATCCCCTCTACTAATATCTCGTCCAATTCAGGGTGAGAAGCTATATATATATTTAGTTATCTCAGAGTCAACCATTAGTGCTGCAATAGTAAGAGAAGAGGACACAGTGCAGAGACCAGTGTACCTCAATAGCAAGGCACTGAGCAAATTTACCCTCGGATGGAAAATTTAGCCTATGCTTTGATACATGCTTCCAGGAAAATGAAGCCATACTTCCAGGCTCACTTTATGGTCATCCTCACCGATTCCTCACTTAGACAAGTCCTCTATAAGCCTGAGAAGTTAGGAAGGCTAATGACCTAGGCAATTGAGTTTGGAGAGTACAATCTTGTTTATTAAACTCGAGTTGCCATGAAGGGACAAGCTCTCGTAGATTTTATGGCCGAGTTTACTTGGGATGAGTCCAAGGTTGCATGAGGCTGCTAATGATCCAGTAGAGAGAAACGTCGGACGAATTTCGGATGAAGACGAGACAAGTACTGTTAGATAAAGAACAGTTGAGAATGAAGAAGAGAGATACCTCTTTAAACAAGGGTCCTTATCAGAGGGTAATTTCTCTTCAAATGAAACCATCTTGAATCTCTTCATTGATGGGTCGTCCTGTGAAAGAGGAATTGGAGTAAGGCTAATAGTATCGGCACTAGATAGTACATATATTGACTATGCGCTAAGGTTCAACTTTAAAGCTTCCAACAATAAGTCAGAGTATCAGGAATTAATAGCAGGTCTCTCTTTGGCAAAATCCCTCAGTGTCGGCCAACTCCTAGTCCACAGTGACTCAAAATTAGTCGTGAACCAAATCCTGGGGGTATATGAAGCCAAAGACGAAAGGATGGTCAGATATCTGAAGAGGGTGAGATAGATGCTAGAAAGCTTCAAGTAAGTAAAGATGTAAAGGATTCCTCGGGTAGACAATAGACGAATTGATGCACTCATGAGGTTGGCCTCAGCAACAAGAACAGATATAAGGAGAACAATGCCAGTTGAGATTTTTCTCAAGTCGACCATCGAAGAGGTTGATAAACCTTGCTTAAATCTGAGTTTGGGGGCCTCATGGATGGACCCTCTTATCAAATACGTCAGAGAGGGAGAACTACCAGAGTCAAAGTTAGAAAGGAGAAAGCTAAGGTTAAGAGCTGCTAAATTCTCTATTATAGGAGATATCTTGTATAAAAAGGGATTCCTGCTCCCACTCCTCATATGTGTCCACCCTTCAGAGGTTCCACACATCTTGCACGATGTGCATGAGGGCTCTTGTTCAAGCCACATAGGAGGGATGTAGTTGGCTATGAGGATAATCACTCAGGGTACTGGTGGCCAACCTTGGCCAAAGATGCAGCCGTGAATGTGAAGAAATGTGATAAGTGTCATAGGTTCTCCACCATTCCCCATCAGCAACACCAACCTCTGATTTCTATTAGTTCCCATTGTCCATTTGCAGTATGGGGCATTTATTTGGTAGGACCCTTTTCAAGAGCTGTAAACAATTATCGATTCTTAATAGTGACAAGTGATTATTTCTCCAAATGGGTTGAGGCCGAGCCAATGATCACAGTCACTGAGAAAAATACTTTTCAGTTCATCTGGAAGAACATCATATGCAGGTATGGCCTTCTAAACACCCTCATCTCAGATAATGGAACCCAATTCAAGAATGTTTCCATAGAAAAATACTGCGAAAGAGTAGGGATCAAGAAGTTCTTCTCTTCTCTTGGCTGACCCCAGGCAAACGGTCAAACCGAGGTCAAAAATCGAACAATCCTTGATGGGATAAAAAAGAGGCTGGAAGAAGCCAAAGAAAGATGGATAGAGGAGGTATATGTTGTGCTTTAGGCTGACAAGACGACGGTGAGGATACCTATAGGGCAAACCCCATTTATGCTAGCCGATGACTCAGAGGCTATCATCCCAATAGAGATATGGCTCCCCACTCATAGAGTCCTGACATATGACCCTCAGATGAATGGGGAAGAGAGAATACTTGATCTTGATTTGATTAAGGAAAGAAGAAAAGATGCAGAGATAAGACAGGCAGCCTATTAGTAAAGAACTACGAGGTTCTATAATCAGAGGGTAAAGTCAAGGTCGATAGCTGTGGGAGATCTGGTCCTGAAGAAGACGTGGCCAAAAACCAATAAGCTCCATCCCAACTAGCATGGTCCTTATAAGGTCATCGATGAGGTCGTACCAGGCACCTATTGGCTAAAAAATCTTGAAGGAGAGCCTTTCTCCAACCCTTGGAATTTCGATCACTTAAAGAAATATTACTTGAGATGTTGCATTTGTTCTTATCTTTTTGTAATACATATATCAGTTTATATAGAGGATGTTAATGAAAAGATAGCAATGTTATGTTGTTAATTTTGTTACAATGTATATGTTTTAAACATCATTAACTTGGTGACTCAGGCCTTCAACATCATTTAGTTGGTGAAAATATGAGGTGAAACATCATTAACTTGGTGACCTCAGACCTTTAACATCACTAATTTGGTGAATTATGAGGTGAAACATCATTAACTTAGTGACCTCAGACCTTTAACATCACTTAGTTGTTGAAACTATAAGGTGAAACATCATTAACTTGGTGACCTCGGGCCTTCAACATCATTTAGTTCGTGAAAATATGAGATAAAACGTCATTAACTTGGTGTCCTCGGACCTTTAAAATCATTAATGTGATGAATTATGAGGTGAAACGTCATTAAATTAGTGACCTCGGACCTTTAACATCACTTAGTTGGTGAAAATATGAGGTGAAGTATCATTAACTTGGTGACCTCGGGCCTTCAACATCATTTAGTTGGTGAAAATATGAGGTGAAACATCATTAACTTGGTGACCTCAAGCCTTCAACATCATTTAGTTGGTGAAAATATGAGGTGAAACATCATTAACTTGGTGACCTCAAACCTTTAACATCATCAATTTGGTGAATTATGAGGTGAAACATCATTAACTTGGTGACCTCAGACATTTAACATCATTAACTTGGAGACCTCAGACCTTTAACATCATTTAGTTGGTGAAAATATGAGGTGAAATATCATTAACTTGGTGACCTCAGGCCTTCAACATCATTTAGTTGGTGAAAATTTGAGGTGAAACATCATTAACTTGGTGACCTCGGGCCTTCAACATCATTTAGTTGGTGAAAATATGAGATGAAACATCAGTAACTTGGTGACCTCAAACCTTTAACATCGTTAATTTGGTAAATTGTGAGGTAAAACATCATTAACTCGATGACCTTAGACCTTTAACATCATTTAGTTGGTGAAAATATAAGGTGAAACATCATTAACCTCATGACCTCAGACCTTTTAACATCATTTGTTTGGTGAATTATATATGTTTATTGTTACTTGATTTTATTCCCATTATCCAAATTTTGTGATAAGGTGGATAAATGAAACATCGTAGACATGAAACAACAAAGCAACAAGTGAAGGAAATGGAATTGCATTCATTTGAACCAAAATGTATTACATCATTCAAAGGGAAGAGGTCACAGTTCATTAAATAAAATTTACATAAAAAGCTTCATAAAAGTTCAGGCATGCAGAAGAGACACTCAGAGTTCAGCTTCACCCTCAGCTTCAGTCGGCCCACCAGCAGCAGGGTTGTTTGGATCTGGGACTTAATTGGTAACTTTAACCTCATCATCCCGATGCCCACCATCCTTGGTCTCAAGCTAGCTCGTCTTAGTTGGGCCACCCTCTTCAACCTCATGTACGGCCTTAGTAAGATGAGCATTTCCAAAGTCAAGGCTAATAAAGTCCTCAGTCGATAGACTACCATAACTTTCTTGCTTCATGGAAGACCATCGGCTGGTTGCCTTTATGACCCTCTCCAGATACTCAAGGCTGAAGCTGATAAACTTATTCGAGACTTGGTACTCTCAGACGAATTTCTCTGAGGAATCCTGGACAGCAGCGTTGACCTTGGATTGAAGGCTCTGATCTTAGTCGTTCAGAGCCTAGTCATGATCAGTCTCTATCTTAGCAATCTTAGCATCTCTTTCCTTTCAACCCCTCTTCGGGTAAGTGATCTCCTTCATGTGGTTTGCTTCAAGCTTCTCAGCGTCCTCTCGTTTCTGAATCAGAGGCAGCCTCTTCAGAGTATAGCTGGCCAAGCGGTGAAGAGAAATAGCACCCTGTAAAAAGAGGTCAGATATATTGGTAAGAATGACTAGCTAAACTCAGAGGTAACACTTGAAAAAGAACTGCAAATAAATACCTGAACGAGCCTATGAATAGCAAACTCGGCCAGTAGAGGTATGTCTAATGATTATAGGAATCGTTTGTCATCTGGGGTAACCATTTAGCTGAGGACATCAGAATCCTTGGTACTATGGCCGATGATGCTATCACTGATATTCAAAGCAGAGAGACAAGCAGCCAGAGCCTCGTCAATAGAAATGGGAATGCCACGATTCATGCTAGAGTTTTATGAGCCTCGTCGGTCGTAGCTTTTCTCTTCTTATTTGTGTCAGCATGAGATTTCCCCTTATTTATGTGGGTAGGGGGTGGTGGTACAGTCTTACCATCATGCTTCCCCAACAGTTTTGTGATGCTTGGAGCAGACATATTCCAAAGATCTTCAGAAATACCCTCTAGGCTCTCTGTAAAAATATAAATATCAGAGTCAAAAGATCAGACACATAAAAAGTATGATACTGGACTGTAAAAAAATGTTATTCTAGAATACTTACAAAGCTCGGCTAAGGGGGACACTCCCAAGACCTGTCTGAGACAAATAGTAAGGGGTCATCAGATGCTCGTATTTCATGAGGTTTCCACCTTCACCCTAACTACGAAGGTCCTCAACGCTTTTACGATTATCCTAGATTAGTCCAGGATTAGTTTTGGCCAATATAGAGACCTTGGCCCACCTAAGGGGAGTCCTTAGAACAGACGTTCCACCAGCTTATTAGGGCCAAACTCCCAAGCCCCTAAGGTAAAGAAGAATCGAGGCTTCCAGTTGTGGTTAGAGGTTTGAGTCAACAATAAAATCTTCTTCTCAAACTTTTTGTCTACGAAGTGGTAGTATCCAAGATGATTTTTAGCAGATGAGGGTATATAGCAAGCTAAGAACACCCTAACTGGAAGGTTGGTATGATGAACCAGATTCCAAAGAACGATAGCCCCAATCAAGAACCTCCAAGCATTGGGGGAAAGTTGAGGAGCGAGGTTAATATGAGAGAGAATATCTCGAATAACAGGGTGGATTAGAAAATTAAAGTTGAGTTTGAACATCTTTTCATAGGACGCAAAGCTCTCCCTCTCGGTTGTCGAAGTCACTCTCATCCTTCAGGAGTTTTCTTAAAGTAATGGATAAAGGAATAGCATATATATGTCTAAAAACAAGAAGGTCGTACTCAGTGACAGGAGTCTCAGGACCGTCAACCTTAGAAGTGTAAAGTACATTCCCTTCATCATCATCATCGTAGCCCTCAGCGGTCTGAGGATGGGCCTCAGAGGGGGCTCTAGGAAAAGATGTTAAAGGAATTGCCTCAATAGGGGCATGGAAAGCTACACTAGGTTCTAAAATCTATATGGAGGGAGACCTACGAGAGGTGATAGCGTCTCGGTGAAATGAAGAACGTTCAGAAACCTCTACTTCTTCAGAGATTATACTTCCCTTGGGAGACAAATCCATAGCCTCTTGGAAAGAGTCTACGGACTCAGCAGCCTCAGAGGTGGACATAGGGTCTAAAGAAGCTGACTCAGACATTGGCTCAGGAACCTTAGGAACTTCAACAGGTTCAATAGGCGGTACATAACCTTTAAAGGTGGAGGAAAGATGGTTCTAAGGGGAAAGGGCTTCTACTTGGGCTAGCTCTATCTGTGTAATCTTCTCAAAGGTCTTCTCGCATAGAGCTGGAAACTCTTCAGCAAGCTTATACAAAGTTCTGAGCATATGGCGGATGACACTACACTTGTGGGAAAAACTCAAACTGCAAATAGGTACACAAATTATGCTACCTAAACTAAAGATCAAAGGTTGAAAATTAAAAGGTTTCGAACAAGAAAACCAAGAACACTTAAAGTTGGGTCATCGAAGAAGATGATCGGAAGGTCACCGAAAGGCAAAAAGGAAGGGTTTTTGGTTAAAATAACCTCAGAGAAGTTTAGAATAGACCCAAGAACACCTAATCCTACCAATGTTGGCCTAATAACCACCAGATAATGGTGGTTTTGCTAGCCAAAAAACCAAAAAATCCAACATAAAATGAACTAATGTGCAAATATACCCAGAAATGGGATAGCAAGGGTTAAAGGAGGTTACCTGAGCAATGAAGAGTGAAGAGCAAAGGCTTACAATCCCAATATGTGCAAGAAACCGGAGAAGTGATCAAGCTTTGGCTATGGAGGGTTTGTAAGGTGTTTGCAGTAAAGAAAGCCTTCGCGGGAGAAGTGAGGAGAAGAAAGAGAAAGATCTTTTAAACCATCTTAATAATGGAGCGCGATTTCCAATACCCTCATCATTACCATAGAAAGCCCTAAAGGAGCCGCCAAAGTTGCCATGCCTTGGGGAAAACGCTAGCCACTTCAGTGAATGACATGTGTCCAAGGCACCACTTCAAGCGACAAGATATCAAAGCGTCCCTTTATTAACCTGACTCTTATACCCCTCAGTCACCCACTCATATAGGAGACTAAGAGCTAGGAGTGATTAATATGCCCAAAGTGTACCCCCATACTTGGAGTCACCAACCTCGTCCGACCTCATAGTCGAGATGTCAGGAAGCACACAATATCCATCAACGAAGAGTCATAATCCTTAAGGTCGGCTCAGCATTATACAACCTCGGTTGGGTCGGCATCCAAGGGCTGTGGTCCCAAATGGGTTCAAGCTATTACCATCAGCATCTTAGGGAATCAACCTCGGCTGGGTAGCATCCGACACTGAATCCAACCACGTACCTAACCTCGGCTAATCATTCAGGCCAAGGTAATACTTGTGATTGGCAGGATTAGGCAACTATCGGACTTCCCAACATTGTACTCGTCTAGGCCGAGGTTCCATCAGATGATGTCACAAGTTCGAGCATACACAAGAACATGGAAGACTTGGAACACGTGAGCAAGTCAGTTATAACCAAATCATTCCCCTCACGTGAGGGAATATTTTGTCATCATTCCTTACATGTGGCACAGCCAGGGGTCCACCTATGATTAGTGCATTCAACACACACATGCTTGTGGCATTCTTGGGGGGTACACTACACCCCCAAGCACTATAAATACATATCTTCTCCTACCTTGGAAGGGGATTTGAAAATACAACCCTAGCAGAAACTTTGTTTTTATATATCGTAGAGAGAGAAAGTGAGAGATTGTATCACAAGCCATTAGTGCCCTCATTTTAGTGATCCTTATTCACACACTCACAGTGGATGTAGGCTCGATTGGCTGAACCACTTATATATAAGTGTTCCTCATCTTCTCCTCACCTCCTTCTACTAGATATATATATACTCTTGTGTTTCCATTGTTATTACTAGCGTGAGCTTATCAACACCTCATTTGGTGGTGTTGTTTACAGTATCATCATTCATCATAAATCACATATTACTTTATTCTCAAGTAATATTTAAATACGGATTAATTTTTAATTATCCCATCATTAATTAATCCCATTTTAAAATTCATTAAAAATACAGGGTGTTACAGTTGTCCTCCCATCTTCGCTCGGACATGGGGTAAGATTTTTTTCTTCACAATACTAACTTGCTCCTCTTGGGAAGGTCGGTTGGTCATGGTGGTCGCTTTCACCACCTTGCTATGAAATTACTGACCGTTTCTCGGGGGTTCTTCTTGAGAAGTTCTAAATCACCCCCAACTCCTCATTATATTTGTACTGCGACATGAACTCAAGGGAAACATCCTCCCAACTGCGAATTCTAGATTCCTCGAGAAATAAAAACCAACGAAGGGAGCTGTCCTTCAAAGTCTATTAGAACATTTGGGTTATTATTTACTCGGAGGCACCTAGGAGAGTTATGGATCGGTGGTTGCTTTGAAGATGAAAAATTGGAGTCCCACTATGCCCGAACTTCTCAATGTTAGGCATCTTGAATTTTTTTGGTAGCCTTATTTTAGGGTAGGAAGACATATAGCTGCAATCCATGTAGTTCCCAAAGATTCGAACTCGGTCAAACTTCTTGGTTAACAGCTTAAGGTCCTCCTTGATCTTATTTAACTCTTTTTCCTTCGGATCGACGGGCAGTGGAAGGTTAGCCCCTAACTGGGAAAGAATTAGCATAGGGAGCTAAGTTGGTGGTTGTCGATTAATAGGAGGCGCACATGGAGCATGTTTATATTCTTCCAGGACCCAGACAGGCTCTGGTGCGGGTGGACCCATAGCACGAGCAAAGAGGACCTTGAGCTCCTCGGGAGCTGGGACCCGATTTCACTACATCTCATAAACCTCAGTTTGAGGGTTATCAATTTTGGCGATAAGTTGGACTAGGACTATCATCAAATCATGTTGTACATTGGGTACTTAGTCTGCGTTCACCATAAAGAGTTGGTGAAGGATGATTATGAACTCAGAGGAAGTAGCAGAACAACTTATGAAGCTTTGGGGAGGTTTGACAAAAGATCGAAACCAATAGGGAGCCAGGCCAAGGGTCAGGTTTGCGATCGACCTGAGAGGGAAAAATTTCAAAATTTATTTTTTGAAAGAGAAAAGGAAGAATCTTTTATTGAAAAAGAGGAAAAATATTTTTGACATTTTATTTTGGAAAGTGGACAAAATGTTTTTGGTGTTTTGATAAAAGGGGGGTGTTTTTAACACTTTAAGGAAGGAGGGAAAATGAGAGAAAAGTCTCAGCGTGATTATTATTATTATTATTATTATTATTATTATTATTATTATTATTATTATTATTATTATTATTATTATTATTATTATTATTATTATTATTATTATTATTATTATTATTATTATTATTATAACGTTTTCACTTGTATTAGTTTTACGTAAATGCAAAAAGAAATGTCAAATGGGACTTGAGCCTGGGAAAACTTAGGTTTAAAAAATATGTAAAACATGGTTGACTTGTGGCCAGGCTCGTGGATAGGGTTCAGTTTTGGAAAAAGATTAATCGTGCAAAAATTTGGGCGGGAAGCCGATCCGAAATTTCGGCAGAGTTTTAGATAGTAACTGATAAACTAAATATGTGTGACCTAGGTTTGACACCTATATGAGGGTATGCAGTTATTGGGTTAGTGGAAATGTTCCCCTCTTTGCCATGACTTCCACGATATACATCTTTCTTTTGAGGGAAATTAATAAGTGTGGACAAGCAATTTGTTATACCTAAGTGTACGTGAATTTCCTCACTATATACCTCATGGGACAGTGCGTGTGCGAGCGAATTCGATATACTCAACGTAGAGTTCCCTACTATATACCTCCCGTCGTGAGTTTGGTCAAGCGATACGATGTGGGGTGAAGGTACTTGTCAAATTGAAGGTTTAAGTATTATTTCTTATGCTAATTGTGATCTACCGAACCAGCACCCATCACAAATTCACCCCCAGTACGGAATAATTTTTGGTCAATATAGCAATGATCTTGGTGATGTAGTGTGTAAAATACATGATTCTTAATTAGTATATTATGGAGAGAGTATTTTATTTGGCATGATGAGCATTATACTAAATAGGATGAATGCACAAGTATCATGAAAAGTAAATCTAGAATGGAGCATGAAGATTACACTAAACATGGATACGTGAGTGATGTGTGAATATGACTGAGTGTGTGGTAGTGAATCTAAGCATGGTTCAACTACAAGTGGTGTGTGATAATTATAAGTGAGCATGGATATATACAAGTGTATTAAGTGGAGGTTTATGCTAGTCACACCTATGCATGGATATTCTAAGTGGTGTGTGAAGCATGTGAGTATAAGTGACCCTATATACAAGTGTAAGTAGTATGAAGTGTACATGGAGATTATTTACGTGTGAAGTGAAAAGTGAGTGAGAGGTGATATAAACATGAGGTAGGTATACAAAAAGTAAATAGAGGGAAAATGGAACATACAGGTAGGTGCATACGCACACAAGCAGAAAATGATA
This sequence comes from Sambucus nigra, assembly GCA_949130495.1. NCBI lineage: Eukaryota > Viridiplantae > Streptophyta > Magnoliopsida > Dipsacales > Adoxaceae > Sambucus > Sambucus nigra. Next base: position 136,694,911 of record OX422219.1, read on the forward strand.
ACACCATGCAAACAGTGTGTAGACCTTTTATGGAAAGTATGTCCTCAGCAGAGTCTCCACTGTGTCCATCCCAAGATTTTCCCTCCCCACAGTTCGGGGGAAAGGGGTAGGATAAATGTCTCGCGCCCCTCGCTACTCCGGAGGTGCTTCGGCAATCATAGTTTTGGGGGTAATATAAAGAGATAAAGTCGCCAGTATATTTTGCACAAAATAGGCAAAAGAACATGTTGTCGCCTCGAGAGAACGACATCAAAGACAAACTGATGCTTGCAAAACCAATTAGATCAGAAGTTCAGGGGCTAAATTACGAAATGGGAAGGTTTTAGGCACCAATCCCGCCCTTTCGGTCTCTCGTGGGCTTATGTTACTATTTTTTTTAATTTCTCCGCGAAGTGTGTGCGCGTGTATATATAAGTGGAGATCGGAATCGTTCAACTCGCATCATGGAAAAAGACAAAGTGGGTTCATCCATAAAAATGTTCCTAAAATAATAATTAAAAATATGATATGTGCGCTTATCGAGATATTGATTATTATGATGAAATGATAATATGTGTTGGATAAGACACAAATATGAATCACAAGTATGATATATGTAAATAATATATGGATAAAATAGGAAAAAGAGGAAATAGGACTTGAGTCTCAAGTTTTAGCCCTAGACGACTACATAGCCTATAAAGGCATCAAAGTACACGTAGTTAGTATGTGGCAATAGGGTGGGGTTTATCCCATAAATTCAAACTGTCATTTTATTATATGTATGTGTAAGAAAAAGGTGTTTTTAGTTTGAGAAAATGTGGTAAAAAAATCCCATTGGAATTTATTGGTGCGACCCTCGTTTTCTTGGTTTGGGTTTTTTTGTAGAAAATATATTATATTCAATATTACTAATAAACGATTGAAGATTAATATGTGTTTAATCTTAAGTAAAAGACAAATTAAGAACTTATATAACTAATGCGAAAATAAAATAAAATAAAGGGAGAGAAGAATGTTTAGACCTTTTTTAGAAACTTGCAGATTGATCTTGATTGTTGATGAGCTTCCTTGCAATTGAATGAACAATGTAGGGGGATTTTTCTAAATTGGGTGTGAAAGTGATGAAAATAAAATGTGGAGAAAGGTTTAAAATAAGGAAACCTCATTGACTTAAGAAGAATGTTGTTGAGATCACTCAAGTTGATGTTTTTAAGGTTGCCACTTGAAGAGAGCTCATGCTCTCCTTATATAGGGTAGAGGGACTGCCGATCGGCATTGTCCTTGTCCTACCTATCGGTAGGTAACCCTAGACACACTGTCGATAGGCAGCTCCAAGGGCTAATTGGCAGTCTCATGCAGATTTTCTAAAAAATGATCGTAAAATGAAATCCATAATTCAAAGGCCTTTGAGGATCCTTTGGGCTACTCCCGGGTCCGTGAGTTGACTTTGGGTCAAACGGGGCTCGAAAGCGCCCGTTGGTCCTTTGGATAGGAGATCGTCGAATGGTAATGGATCATTCGTCCAAACCCTAAGTTCAAATCGAACATGGGATGGACTATTGGAAAGGTTATGCGAGGAAATTTGATGTTCCAAATAGCTTCGCTCGATTAGGAGAATTGACTTTGGTCAAATGGGGCTCGAAAGCTCCTGGTGACCTTTCAAAGTAAAATCGGTCATTCCTCTGAACCGTAAGGCTGATTCGTGCATTGGATGAACTGTTGAAAAGGGGATTCAGTGACTTTTGAGGATTCATTCGGTCTCATTTGAGAAAAAGAGTTGACTTTGGTCAAACGGAGCTTGAGAGCGCCCGATGACCTTCAGACCAATTTTTGGGGGAAAATGGTTTATTTATTTGAATCGATGTGCCATTTTGCACACGAGGTGGAACATTGGAAAGGGTATTCAGTTCTCTTCGAAGATTCATTAAGATTTTTCTCTGATGATAAAGTTGGTTAGGGTCAAATCAGGACACAAAAGTGCTCGATGGCCTCCAGATCAGTTTTTAGTAGTAAAAATAATCGTTCGTCTGAACCGTTTTTCCATTTTTTGCACGAGAGGATCGTTGGAAAGTGAATTTAGAGCCCTTAAAGATTTATTGAGATTTCGCTGTGACAATGAAGTTGACCATAGTCAAATGGGGCTCGGGGATACTCGATGGCCTCTAGATCGGTACTCGGAGTATTACTTAGGGCTTATAGTGAATGGGGAGGTGCTAGGGACCTAAGGAGAGACTTAGGGGGTCCTAGAATGTTGTGTATATAGACCCTTAATTTTTTCACACCTTTATTCAAGTGAATCTCTTCCTTTCTCTCTCTAGAAATTAGTTTCAAGCGTATTTCTTTGAAATATTTTATGGAGAGAGTAGTGGATATTCTTGAATTGCTGCTGACGACTGGTTTGTCTTGGAGTGGTGTGATGTTGAGGCGCTATTATTCAAGAGTAAGAATACCTATAATAGTTTCGATCTTATTCTTGATGATAGAGGTACATTGCGAGAGCATGTGAATCATCATTTTACGAGGGTGAAGAATCCAAATGGTTATATAAGTGCTTGTTCTTTATTTTCATTTTTTTGTTTCCCATTTGTTCTATCCTTGGGATGTTTAAGGGTCTTGGCTTATGTGTAGTTGGATATCGCGTCATCAAGTCTTCGTTATCATGGCTCGATAGGGATGAAGAAGCTGTGGAACAAACTACCTCAGGTAGTGCAGTTGAAAGTGGAGGTTGTTGGTTTTGGCCTTATGGCTTGGGCTTTTAATGCGATGTCGTATTCTACAACGGTATTGTGTGCTCTGGGTGAGAGATGGTTGGTAACCACCCATATATTTCACTTGGGTGTTGGGGAGATGATATATGCCCCTCTATGTTCATCGGTTGACTGAGTTGGAGTGCGAGGGTAATTAGATCATGGTAGACTGGACTATGCATGTATTTGAGGTCACGATTCGGGTTGCCCTAGGAAATATTGGACGGATAGTTTTTATCTAGCCGGTCCAGATATCGGTGCCAAAGTACACCTTATTACAAGTCGATGAGACTGTGGACGAAAAGTGAGGCAAGAAACTCATCTGTTTATTTTTTTTTTGTTGGGAGGGTTCGTCATGGCGATGAGTGGCGATGTCGTCCATTGTGGTTTTTTCCCTACTTGGGGTTAATTTTGGAGATCCATCTGTATGATTAGGGTAGCTTTGTGTTAGCGTTCCTTTATTCTTCTCTTAATGTTTTCAGTCGATGTTATCGATAAACCTTTACTGGGCTTACGTACCTTTGGGAGGTAATCTTTAGATATAGTTTTCCAAACTTTCTTGATTGTCCTTCCCATTTTTCCTTTTTGACATTTTGCATCGCTTTCTGTAAAAATAATTCTATGAGGTGACTGGGCACAATGTTGGATTGGGGTCCCTAAAGTAAAGTGAGATGGGGAATTTCTCGAGAATATAAAGTTATAGGAAGTCAAATCAGTCCTTAATTTTGCAGGGTGTGCGAGCAGGGTTTAAACACCTTGACGAGTGATCAAGTTAGGCTTTGGTTTTTGTCCTTTCTTTGGATTTTATGCTTTTTTTACTTGGTAGATTTTTTATGACTGACCTTTATTTGGGAACAAGTGATGTTTTACCCCTGGCGTCTGCCCTCGAGGTCTGCAGGGGTTAAGAGCATGCATGCTCAAATGCGAAGATTGCTAGCACATAAGTTTGGGCACGTCTGGTACCTTGGAGATAGGGTGGTGAGGCAAGTGATGGAAGTAGAGGTGGAGGTCCCACTATTAGCACCCCTGAGTTCATGGGGAGAATAAAAGAGATGTCAAACGCGGCCAAAGTGGTGGTGATGGAAGGCGAACCCTAATGCTTTATACGGACACGACGAAGGGATATGAGTATCTAGACTTTTCAACCAGTTAGTTGATTTCGTATCCTATCTATGACTTGGAGGGTATGCCTTTATTAGCAACAAGATCGGGGTGTAATCGTGCGCCACTGCCTTCAGCTCATAGCTCGGGGTGGTGCAGCGGTGGTTGAGGATATCCTTGTTTAGTATCTTTACATACCATATTCGGCTACGTGGTGGGGGATGTTGTCTCGGTGACTTATCATCCTCAGGCGGAGATAGATGGTTTTACAGGCCTTCCTGAGGAAGTTCTCAGGAGAGAGGTATGATTTCCTTTTCTGTTTTACACGTCTGCTTCTAATTCTCTTCCTTTAGTGATAACTTACTTACTTTCAGTGGACTTCTTTTGTAGATTGTTCGTGTATTGACATCTTGGTTTTCAGACATTCGAGACTAGATGGCTTCGGTGTACGATCTTGTGAGAAAAATGTCCAGGTCTTGTATGGTGTCACCGGCCACTTATGAGGAGAGCTCTAATTCTGAGAGTGGAGGATCTTTGACACATCATTGGGGAAAGTGTGTTAGCCGAGGTGCCTGACGCTATAGTTTTTAGATGATGGGGTCTTTGGAAAGTCCGAGATGCATCATGATTTATTTTAATTTTTTCTTCCTTTTAGCTTTTCTTGTTCTCTTTGTACCTGAAAAATGTTAGCATACCCATAAATATATATATATATATATATATATATATATATATATATATATATATATATATATATATAAGATGCATTTTTCATCATTTTCTTATTTATCATAGGTTAAATGACTTATTCTACATGCAGTTTAATTTTCTGTTGAGGTTTATTTGTTGCAAAGGTAAGTAAAAACGATAAAAAAAAATCCTTAAAAAACTTTAATGCAAACAGGTTATTTTTAATAAAATAAAAAAGTATCTTTTAGAAAGGTATATGCAAGAGGGGAAGGCAAAAAATTTCTAAAAATGGGGTATGCTAATTAGCGTATCCCTTGGCCTACCTATCGGCATATCGGTTAAGTCCAAATCATTTTTCTAACTTTTATTTCACTTCTACCACACTTAGGAATACTTAGGAACAGTAGTCATAATAGTAGGTCGAGTCTTTTCTTTCTTATGGGTGCTCTTGGGTATTAAAAGGGGCTTGGAAAGGGGTTCCATCACCACACTTCGATCTTTTCTCTATCTTCTAAGTCTTCTCTTTTTCTTGAAATGGTTCTTCCCATGATCGAAAGCATTTGTAGCTTATCTTGAGGGTTTGGAGGCCATGTGCCTTTACAACATCAATTATGAGGATTTTAACTTGCACCTAGTCTCTTTGTGGTGTAATCATTCTTTGGATTGGAATATTTTAGAAGCAAAATTGCAGTTTTAATATCCCGGATAACATGTACTTAGCTTTGGAGTGGACGGAGTATATTCAACCTACGAGGAGTTTGTCGGGAAGTTGGACTTCAACCCAAGTGTTTTAATAGCTATGTCGGACTTGTCTCATTCACCTCGGGTATCATTAGCTGAGTTACTTCACTTTTCTCCTTCGGCTTCCCGATCATTGGTGCATGAAGTAATTATTCTTCTCTTAATAGTATTGAAGTCGGTGTGCCCAAGAGACTATACTGTTAACAGCTTTGCAAGTGATGTGGCCTTAGGGTTAATTGCCAGGTTACTTTTAGTAACCGGTGACATGACGGCGAACCCCTAGGTGACCATGATTGCGTTATTGATGTCCCATAATTGTAATCCTGTTATTGTCATACTAGCAGAGACTCTTAATGGACATGATGCCTGGAAAGAAGGTCGAGCCAATTTTTTTCGGGGTAACCCAGTGATGCTATTCAACTGGTTTTCGAAGAGACTGCACCTGGCGAATACTCTTGAGTACTCTCTGTCGGGTATTCTAAACTTCTTTGCGTGGTCTTTTTTCAATTTTGGCCCATTTATGGAGAACTGGGTGAACTGGCTTGTCAAGCACGGAGCTAGGAATCTTCAATGGTTTGTGACATGGTGGAGCAATGTATAGCCTGTTTCGTAGCTGGGCGACTACCGGCACGTATGGTTGGTGGGCATTCGCCATACTTCTTTTTATATTCTATGGTGGCTTCTGTATTAAGTGGGCAAGGAGTAGATCGTTTCTCCTTGTATAACCAACCTCTTTCCTATAGAAGATTTAACTAGATATTTGAGGATGATTTTGGGGTCTTTGTGGCAGTGTTGCCAACCATCTACACGTCCTTCTCAGTCTATTGGGGAAGTTGGTTTTGTACCCAGGGGTTATTTAAAATGGTTATGGAAGAAAGGAGTTATGAAGGTAAGTGCTGAGGAGACAGGTCAAAGGTGTCTTGTGATGTTTAACACTTTAGAAGAGGGCGTCATGGTTTCATCCAAGATGATCAAGGCATACCATCGCATAAAGCCAATACATAAGCGTAACCAAGATTGGGATTCCTGGGTGTATCTGCCATAATGTGTCATGTAACTGCCATATTTTGTTTTTTAATATAAGATGATGATGATTTCGACGTATTTTATCGTGCCTTTGAAGACTTTCTCTTTTTTGAACTATCTATACCAATCGCTAAGGCATGGATAATCCTTTTGTTCATTTAAAAGGTGAGAAAGACAAATGTTCTCAAAGGGAGAAAAGAATAGTATTTTGTGAAAGATAAAGGACCACGTCCAAAGTGTCTTATTGGTTGCCTACGCATCTCTATGCTTGGAAATTGCGAGTTACTCCTTGAAAAGGTGATTTTTTAGAGGAACAGCACCCATGTAGTTCTGAGTAGAGAGGGAGAAATAATATTTTCTTATAATAGAAAGGGAGGTGAGAAGAGTCTTAGCTCGATGAGAGTTCGGACTTGGGATAAAACTTCTTGAGATGGACCGAATTGATTAAACATGCCATATCCTCTCCATAGAGGTCTGTGATCATAGAGGTGACACCTAACAAGATCTTCTTTACGATGTAGGAGCCACTCCAGTTGGGTTTGAACTTCCCTCTCGGGTCCCAAATGGGTTCTGTAATTTCCTTAAAAGTAAGATTTCCTTCTTAGACACCGCGATTCTCAATATTTTTATTGAATGATCACGTAATACGGTGATGGTACCTTTGTATATGATATAGGGCTTTCAGTATTCTTTCATCTAAGAGCACAAGTTCATCATAGCGACTTTGCTGCCAGTCTTCTTTATTGACCTAGCTTTCGAGCATAAACCCAATGGTCGTTCTGATGGGGGTACGGCTGCCCCAGAGGATGTATAAGATCCAGTCAGCCACCATGACATATACTAGTGAGTAAGGGGTAGCCCCAGTGGTCATTCTGAGGGAAGGACGGTTGCCTATAGGGCGTATGGGATTCGATCGGCCCAGTCTCAGCCGCTTTCGATCATATTATTGATTATGGTCTTGAGGCTTTTATTGGGGGCTTCGACAGACCCGTTGGTTTGCGAATGGTAAGGAGAGGACTTGTGCCATTAAATTCCATACTTGTAAACTAGTTCTGTGACTTCAGCTTCAAAATGGAGCCCATTGTCGGACACTCCGTAGCGGCAGATGATTTTTTTCCCGATAAACTTAGCTACAATATTTGCATTCAACATTGCGTAGGACTTGGCTTCAACCCATTTTGCGAAGTGATCAATGGTGATCAGGATGAACTCATGCCTCTTTGGTGCTTTGGGAGTGACTTTCTTGATTATTTCTATGCTCCAAATGTAGAAGGGCTAGGGAGAAGTCATGTTGTACAACTCTCGGGGAGGCAAGTGTTGAAGGTTGGCAAAGTGTTAGCATTTTAGGCATCTTCTGACATAAATGGCATAGTCTTGTACCATGGTGGTCCAGTAATATCCCTAAAGGATGGTCTTCTTGGCAAGCATGGGACCGTTCATATGGGGTCCAGATTCCCCATGTGGATTTTTTGTATCACGTCTTCGACCCTAGCCCCTGTTATGTAAGGCAAGTGGGTTCCATCGAAATTTCTTTTGAAGAGTGCCTAATAACAAATGATGCACTGAGCGGACAACCTGCAAAGGGTCGCACGGTCTTTCTTATCTGCTATGCCACCCTGTCTATTTTAATATCGGGGATCAATCTTTTATAGGATTTCATTCTCGGCATCACTGTTGCAACAAGTAATAAAATATATAACATAATAAAACCATACATACAATAATATGACAAGAACTGATATGCATAAATAAATAATGTGAACATAATAAACCCTCGGTCACTATGAATAACCATCCACTGTAAATACAAACTGAAAAATTATAAAATCTGACATGAAATAAAATACTATCCAATAGCGGGCAACACGCCCAAAAGGAAAGACTGAAGTGAAACTGCATCCTATCTAGATGAAAATGACTTAATCGACTACCATAAAATCCAGCAACATTCACAGCTACTGTTCGCAACGTCATGAAAGATATACCCCTATTTTTCCTGCTACTGCTGCAAACCTGGGATTTTAAAAACGAAAAAGAAAAGAGATTTGCCCGCAGATTAAAGCCTAAAAAATTTTGAAAATATTTTGCAAGTAATTAAATGCTTTACATCAAAAAAACACGTAGTGTATTACTTTCACAATTAATTTACTAATAGAACTCACATGAGATAAAATCTCAACTCTCATCTACACTCTGCGCCTAACGCATTTATTTTATTATCCTAATTATGTTACCCAATCTAACTAGGAAAATAACCAATATCAATACAAACTAGTTAATATTCACATTAGTTAACCATATGCTACCCTCTCCAGGTATAATTTTGTACGCAGTTACATAACTGCACACTTACTATATATATATGAACATACGATACAATGACATAGATACACTTGTGCTATAAACAGATTTCCTCATAATATAATAACATAGCTACACAGGTGTTATAAATAGATATACAAATAATATCTCATATACATAGACATATATATCACTTGCTATATACTTATAATCTCATCCTAGAGCTGATACCTCGCGAATGCATCCCTCGTGTGCTATTAGCCTCCAGGAATATCACGCATCACACTGAGCCACCGAGTCAAAATCTCACCACCGAACCCCAAACATAAACATAAATAATGGAGGTGTTCATAAATATACGTTCGGGGTTGAAACCGTACCACATCGCACCCAATCGGTCTCCAAACCAACACATATCCTCACACATAGATAGTGGCCATGCAACAATACTATGTCCTGGGGAATCAATCCAACACCAGATGGTCAACGCCAAGGTGGAGTGCCCACAACGCGTAACCTCCTAACAATAGCACTACCGAGTAGGTATGTTCAATACAATTAAGCAACAATCACACGTGGATATATATATATATATATATATATATATATATATATATATATATATGTGTGTGTGTGTGTGTGTGTGTGTGTGTGTGTGTGTGTGAGAGAGAGAGAGATGTGGGTTCTTGCAATACAATTAGTATTAAGTGAGGCATAACCCCTTATCAAGATCGGGATCAACACCGTACAACATTAAATATTGACAATGAACACAGGTGAATAAGAGACAAAAAGATACAATATTCAGACCTGTATTAAATGATATGTTAGCACAATAAATATACACCAGGCATGTAAATAGATGGGACCAGCAAGTAGCGTGGTCGTTGGGAGAAAGAGCAAGCACTCTAGGCACAATAAAGGCAAGGTAGGAACTTCAATCTCAGTTAATGCTCAATGATTTGGGTATTTAATGGATGTGGGCAATTATGTTCTCACAATAGCTCTCGTGTATGGGGGCAATTGGGCAGCAATCCTAGGTTCAGAATGTTTTGTCCGTGTTCAATATTATCGATCATATTAAATGCCCAAGTACCACCTATTAATGTAGAAGATATTGCATTAAATGCATGGGATCTCATAATTTGGAGGGAAACTGTTTCATTGATTGGAGGTATGGTGGACATTAATGAGGGATGTGGCATGGAAGCTTGGAGCTTACCTTAAGACGACTAAAGGGTCAGGTTTGGTGAAGTAAACCTATCATGCTAAGGATAAACTCACTTGAGTATTATAACTTCGAGTCCCTAAATGCCAGACGTTATGACATCAGAAAGTGGTTAAACAGTGACTCTGGCAGGTGTATAGTCACATTAGTTAGGCAGGATGGCATTTACTTAAAGGTTGCTCGGCTGATAGGTAGCTTGAGTGTTTTGTTTTTGTTTGTTGGTTAAGAACTATTTTAGAACCAAGATAAAATATTGAGGTACCTCGAGAAGGTTCCCTCGAACAAGTAAGACTTGATATGGCTCGGTTGTAGTGGCTCAAGCAAATATATATGCTAAGTGAAGTTTTTCCAAAGTGTGCCAAGAGGGTTGGTAATTGTATTCCCAACATTGCCTTCTTCTCAATCCTCCAAACAATGTCCCTGAAAAATTACCAAGAGGAGGTTGTTCGATAGAGCATGTTAGCTCTCCTATTCCATGTTAGGCATGGTCCCTTGTGGGTACCAAATAACCTCACTTAACATATATATTATAAGATAAAGTACATGATACATATCATTATATTTTTTATTACAAACTATCATCATTGAAGTGATTTCGATCTAGGGATTGGATCCTTCGATCCAGGTATATTGGAGAATCTTCGAGGTAGGTTCTTCGAGCCCCTTATATAGAGCATCTTTGAGGTAACTTGCTCGGGCGGCCTTCATCCTCCTTCTTTGTAGGTCAATCAATAGATTAACTAAGTTAATCACTCTTTGGTGGGGACTCCCCCCCTACATTTACCCCTTCGTAGAGATATTTATTTATTGCATGAAGAAATATCTGTACGAAATCCTTCGTTGATCTTCAGTCCTTTCCTAAAATAAGTTTTAAATATCCCTGGGCACTTCATTTACAAGAAATAACAATTTATTAGTAATGGAAGAATTATATTATCCTCCATCTTTCGAACTGCCTCATCGGTTTAATGAATATCTTGCCATACTTGAAATAATATCTCTTCTTTTTATGAGGCTTCATAATTACTTGTGGCGGATGCCTTGGGGAAAGTGAAGAGGTTTATTCAAATTTCCCCCAAGACTCATTATTTCCCTAAGATGAAAATACCCCAGGCATGTATCATTAAATGAGATTGTCGTCTATACTTCCGTATGTGACACATGGCAGTGCTAGGGCGCGCGTGTATTCCCCATGTTACTCATTCACGTGTTTGTCTCTCAAAACTTCATCATTGTAACCCTTTAACTTTTGCAGCAGTGCGTGCTTGGCAAACACATAAATTGATCTGATCATTATTAGGCTTTTCTAAGCGTCGCATTTTGCCGCCTATTGGGGTCTGTGTTGACTATATAAAAAGGAGTACCCTCATTTCAAATATTCACCTTTGGTTTTTCGTTACCTTGAGTTGAGCTTATATGAGAGCAAACTTTGCCTTCTTTATTCCCTTAACTCTTTTTAACTTATGCTTTCAATCTATTCCCTTAAGCTTCCATGGAACCCATCGTCAAGAGAAGTCACTCTGCTAGGGGTGCTTCCCCCGAAACCCAAGCGCGATAAAACCAATGGGAGCATTACTGTCGTGCTCCCTATTTTGGCGAGTCTAATTGTTTCTAGAAAACTGTGGAGAGATTTCCTGATGAGTTAGAGCTAACTGAAAACCCCAATTTACTAATGAATGAGGGTGAGGATGCTAAATTTTTTCCTACATTCCTACCGCCACTATCACCCGCTTTTGCATGGAACGTGGTGATTTTCCATTCTCTAAAGTAGAGTTTGAAGCTTCCTTAGGTGCCTGTAAGGGATTAGGCCCTTGGACCGAACACATCCACTCTAAATATTCTGTCCAATTTGCTCTTGTTGGTTTATCCTGTTCCCTCTACTTGGGTGATCTCATCCTCGCCAAAAACAACATTACCCTTCAACTGATCATTTCTCACTGGAGTCACAGGTCACATAACTTTGTGGCCTCTTGGAGGGAATTCATTGTCACCTTGGAAGATGTTTGCGAGCTTCTAGGGTTAAAAGTGACAGGGTTAGACACTTTTTTTGAGGAAGCAGTCTCCAGCAAAGAGAAGGCCTTGAGGGCTGAGTCCAGCAAAGAGAAGACCTTGAGGCCTGAGCTGGAAGTAGTTGTGAAGAACTTTATGATTACTTATAACAAGTGTACCTACTCTGAGGTGATTAGGTACTTCTATTTTCTTGAAGATAGAGCAGTGATTAAGGCCCGCGAAGCAGCTAAGGAGAATCTCTAGGGAAAGCAAGTGTACGAATAGCCCATGGCAGGAAAAGATTTTGACTCCCAGATCGAGCTAGTTGGTTACATCTGGGTGATGCTGTGAAAATCTATCTTCCGGGCAGGCCCCATGATTTCCCCAAAAAGGATTTGATAAACATGGATGTTCGCATGGTGATACGACGGAAATATTGCGTATTGCACTCGTTAACCTACGCGTTATTAGCCCCCTCGAGTATCTTAATCCCTATATTTTTTCTCGCTAACAAACAACCTCTTATTTCTATGTAAACATGTTTTGTAGGGGTTAATTGAGCTTTTGTAGGTATTTGGATACTTAGTATGAAGTTCGGACGCATTTCGGTGAAGTTTCGTACAATTCTGCACGCGCAAGGGCATTTTAGTCATTTCACAATTAGTCTACCTAGTCTAATATCTTCATGAAAGTTGAATCCCTCGGACCAAGCTTCGCGTGGTCACAAATGGTTCATGATTCTGAGTCCGAATGAAGAAGTTACAAGGCTTTTCACGAAAGATAATTACAAAAAAAAAAACAAGGGAGCTTGGCTGAAACCTGATGAATCGATCAATCGAAAAAAGGGGAAGATTGATCGACTCCTCAATTTTTGTCATGCTTCAAAGATAGTGTGCATTTTTCTGAACGATCGACCGATCGAGCCTTGGGTTTGATCGATCGATCCCCTGTTTTTTACAGAACTCTCTTCCGTTTCATTTCTTTCTTCTTTATTTCTTTTCCAACTTACTATATAAAAGATGTTTGTTGTAATAAATGGGAAACTTAGTTTTGATAGATATTTTAGGTTAGGGTATGGCTTTTGAGATCTCATCTTCATTTCTCTTCGAGGTGACATCCATTTGGGTTTGAAAGTTGTACTATTCATCATCCTCTCCATTAATCTTGTTATTTTTCCTTCATTTCTTGCTTTGCAGTTTAATTTCATGCTTTGTTAATTAATTATAGTTATTTATTTATTTCTTTAATTAGTGTAATTTAGTTTACTTCCATGTCGTACCCCTAGATAAATAGGGTCGGGGTTGTGATCCACCATTATCGAGCTCCGAAAACTTGATTTCGTGTAAAATTGCGTTTAATTGAAACCGAGTGTATTAAAGTTAGATTGTTATGCATTTAACTTTATTTGTCACGCAACTTTAGTGTTTATAGCGACAATCCAAATCTAATCCGCGTGTGACCATTTTTTATTAAATTTTTATTTAAGCAACTTTGGGTTAAATTCCTTATTGCATGAAGTTTATGCTTAAGTGTAAATGCTCGGTTAAATGCTTTCGAACCGAAATTCTAATTAGTAGTTTTTTCGATTCGTGTGGGGAAATTAGATCCCGATCCTCACTTTACTTTTGTGTTGTCTAACTTATTCTTTTCTTTTGTCACCATAACCAATCATCACCTTTTATTTTATTTATTTTACACTTTTATTCCTGAAGTAATTAAAGCAATTAAAATCTAAAATTCAATCGCTCCTTATGGTTTTTTATGATACTCGACTTACTGCTGTTCTTGCCTCTCAAGTGTAGTAGTATCTTAGATTTTTGCATGTAGAACGGGATTAGAAATCAACTACAGTACTCGGTTCCCCTCGCATTAAAATGGCACCATTACCGGGGAGTGCATTTTAGATTGCAATTGTTTTATTATTTCGTAGTATTTTTTCTTTTGTATTTGTATTCTTTGTTTTAACCTTTTTTGCAGGATAGCATATTTGAGCGCTAAGAAACTTCGATTCGCGGTTGCTCACTTTCTTGCTCGGATTCTCCATCTACAAATAATTCGATAATCATGTCCTACTATTATAGTTATTACGATCATTCTAATGATTTTTACTTTGGGGATAGTTTTCAAGTTTTCCATTTTGAATATTTTCTTGATATTGAAAGAGTTGAAAATAATTATCGGAATGAAAATCGTTGTTGGGATCTTGAGTTGGATTCATTATTCGAATCCAATGACGATTCTTATTCTGATACTTTTGAAGACAAGTTTCAGCCAAATGAGGAATCTGAGGTTCTTGAGCCGAGGAAGCCTACTTTGGAAGAACATTTTCTTCTTTACTACCAAGGTTTTGAAAGCCTTAATGGCGCTGGAAAGAGACTTGGAGCACTTTGCGATGAGATGAATTCTTATGCACAAAACAACGACGAGGTGGAAACTTGTGTTTCACCTCAATTTTTTAAAGAATTTCTCATCGAATGTGAATCTCTCCTCCCCCCCCCCCCCCCCCCGAAATTCAATCTCCTTCTGACGATACATTGACGGAGATTGAATTTATTTCATGACCATATACATTTTCCATCATTGAACCATTAGAATTACTGGTTGACTTATATGAGTCAGTAGAAACTTTTAAAACTCCTTCACTTTTTGCCGATGAGGACTCTTTACCGGACTTATTTTTAATGGATGTTATCCCCACGTGTGCACTATCTCCCATTCCAATTGAAAAACCCTTGGGAGATGAGTCATTTTTTCTTAGACCTCAAGTGTATCTTTCCCCCTTATTATCCAAATCTCCCATCGTCCGCCCAAAATTTATAATTGGCGATGGTTCACTTTTTCCACCACCTACATGCCATTTGTTGTTCAAACGAAATTCCAATTTTTCTGGAGGCATGTTCGCTTTGGAGGGTCCATCGTTGATCTTTCAAAGTCAAATCGTAGTTTGGGTGGACCCTCAAATATTTAGACTTCTAGTGTATAGTTAGTGTGAGGCCTAAATAGTAGGTTATAAATAGTTAGTTTTATAATTTTCTTTTTTTCTTTCTTTTTAATGTAGTCCAGTGTAATTAGTTAATTTTTTTTTTTTTTGCTATGCTTGGTACTAACTTGTTTTGTAGATTCGTTTGGACTCGTGCTTATGGAGATCGCTCCAATTTTGGGTAGTTTCGTTCTTTTCCTATCCTTGTGTTTTGTTCTTAATGCGCATTGAGGACAATGCAACATTTTAGTTAGGGGGTGTAGGATATTCTATCCATTTCTTATGTAGTCCATTGATTTGCTTACTTGTTAGTTAGTAAGTATGCCTTCTTGTAAAAATTTGAAAATTCTCAAAAAATACTTTATTTCTTTTTTCTCCTTTGTTGGGCATTTTGTTCTTGTTTCCAATGATAAATTTCAATAATTGCTTGATCCAATAGACAACCCAATGATGCAGGTTCTCGATTTTAGAAGTTATTAGACTTTAGTCCTCAAAACATTGATATTGTGAATAACTTCATGAATTAAACTTTATCTCTTGAGCACATGCGCTTTTCTTGTTTATTGATTTGGTTTAAGATTTTTATAAGTCGGCAATCATTTGTTGCATTGTATATACTTACACCGAGTAAGCTTTGTACCTTTTGTCGTTTGTGAGTGTATACACTATTCTTTCATCTTTGAAAACATTGAATTCGTCGGTAATCTCTTTATTCTGTCATTGATCGTTCATTAATTGAGTTTATATCATGAAATGTGTTACTTGAGCATGATTTTCATATATTTTTTTGACTTGAGAATTGCATAAACTTTATGAAATGATCATAGGCAATCTTTGTTATATCACCCATATTAGCCATAACCTCACCTTATTCCCCTAGTCAACCCCTTTGAGTCTAAATATAGCCTCTTATTTCATTACCCAAAATCCTATAAACAACTCCAAATTGGAGTTAAAACCATACATATTACCTTCCTTACCTTTGTCTGGAATGTTATTTGGGATTGAATGATGTTTGTCTTGTAATTGCAATTTTAGCACGAAAAGAGTGAGAAAAGAAGAAAGTGTAGTGAAAAAGAAAAGAAAAAGAAGAAAACAAAAGAAAAGAAAATATGGGAAAAAGAGGAAAAGAAAAGAAAAGAGAAAGTTGTATATGTTGTATATGTTGTATATAGAGTTCAATAAGCCTTGATTGCTCTTCAATTTTTATATTTAATGCTTTTAAGGAACTTGTTTTCCAATTTTGGAATTGCCCATAATTTCCCATTGTTCCAAGTTTTCATTCTGAACACTTTGAATCCGTACATAGTCCTTTCATTTCGTACCTTTAACCCAAACCTACATTACAACCCTATAAAGTCCAATGTGATCTTAGGGTGCATTTAATTTAAAAGTCATAATAGTTTTGATAATCTGTGAAAATGCATTTTGCCTCCTTTAATGAGCAGTATCTTTTATTGAGATTACATATTTTTCATTTTATATATAGCGTTCTTCATTAGTGATGTGCGGCCTAGTTTCCATTTACATTTACTCTTTATGCCTGCATGCTCCGTGTTTTACCACCCTATTTTGAGTGAATTCATTTGATGAGCGTAATGCCCGTGAGGATTGAATATATGCTTACTTTAACGCTTATCCGATTTATTTAAGTTTTTGCCAGCTCATACTATGCATTTGCCCTTCCCCCTCTCACGTTTAAAATTTCAATTCTATGAGGTGTATTCAACCTGTTAATAACACCGGACTTTAGCTTGAATTCGTTCAATATGCTAATAACATGTTTGAAATCTTTTACGTTGTTGTTGATTTTGTCGCATGGTTAGTTGGGCATATTTTGAGGAAACCATATGATGTTTGTGGGTTTCATCCCTGAAAACCCTCACGAGACAACACTCGTCGACTAGGATAACCTAGGGGTTTAACGGCTTATTGCATACGCTAAATGCAATCGTTGGCCCGCGAAAGTGGCCTTATTCTTTATTATCCCGTTTTTGTACTTGTATCCTATTTTTGGTTTACTTGTAGTTCTTATTGTATCCTATTTCATTGCTAGGGACTAGCAATGTGTAAGTTAGGGGGTGTGATACGACGCAAATATTGCGTATTTCACCCGTTAACCTACGCGTTATTAGTCCCCTCGGGTATCTTAATCCCTATATTTATGCTCATTAACCAGACAACCTCGGATTTCTATGTTAACATATTTTTCAGGGGTTAATTGAGATTTTGTAGGTATTTGGATGCTTAGTATGAAGTTCGGACGCATTCCGGTGAACTTTCGTACAATTTCGCATGCGCAAGGGCATTTTAGTCATTTCACAATTTGGGTACCTAGCCTAATGTCTTCACGGAAGTTGTAACCCTCGGAGCAAGCTTCGCGTG
This sequence comes from Sambucus nigra, assembly GCA_949130495.1. Lineage (NCBI taxonomy): Eukaryota > Viridiplantae > Streptophyta > Magnoliopsida > Dipsacales > Adoxaceae > Sambucus > Sambucus nigra. The sequence continues at coordinate 136,712,081 of OX422219.1, forward strand.
GCCATAAATGGTGCATGATTCCGAGTCCGAATGAAGAAGTTACGAGGCTTTTCGCGAAAGAGAATTATAAAAAAATCAAAACAGGGGAGCTTGGCTGAAACTTGATGGATCGATCGATCGACAAAAGGGTTCGATCGATCAACTCCTCAATTTTTACCATGATTCAAAGACAGTGTGAATTATTCTGAATGATCGATCGATCGATCCCCTGTTTTTTACAGCACTTTCTTCCTTTTCATTTCTTTCTTCTTTATTTCATTTCCAACATACTATATAAGAGATATTTGTTGTAATAAGTGGAAGACTTAGTTTTGATAGATATTTTAGGTTAGGGTTTGGGTTTTTAGATCTCATCTTCATTTCTCTTTGGGGTGACATCCATTTGGGTTTGTAAGTTGTACTATTCATCATCCTCTCCACTAATCTGGTTGTTTTTCCTTCATTTATTGCTTTGTAGTTTAATTTCATGATTTGTTAATTAGTTGAAGTTATTTATTTATTTCTTTAATTAGTTTAATTAGTGTAATTTAGTTTATTTCCATGTAGTGCCCCTAGATAAATATGTTCGAAGTTGTGATCCGCCATTAACGGGCCATCGAGCTCCGAAAACTAGATTTCGTGTAAAATTGCATTTAATTAAAACTGCGTGTATTAAAGTTGGATTGTTATGTGTTTAACATTATTTGTCACGCAACTTTAGTTTTTATAGTGACAATCCAAATTTAATCTGCGTGTGACCGTTTTTTATTAAATGTTTATTTAAGCAACTTTGGGTTAAATTCCTTATTGCGTGAAGTTTATGCTTAATTGTAAATGCTCAGTTAAATGCTTTTCAACCGAAATTCTAATTTGTAGTTATTTCGATCCGTGTGGGGGAATGCGATCCCAATCCTCACTTTACTTTTGTGTAGCGTAACTTATTCTTTTCTTTTGTCACCATAACCAACCATCACCTTTTATTTTATTTATTTTACACTTTTATTCCTGAAGTAGTTAAAGCAATTAAATCTAAAATTCAATCACTCCTTATGGATTTCATTCGATACCCAACTTACCGTTGTGCTTGCCTCGCAAGTGTAGTGGTAGCTTAGGTATTTGCATGTAGAGCAGGAGCCTAAATCAACGAGAGTATCCCTACACGAACACTCGGTTCCCCTTGCATCACATGGCCAGCGGCGTGAAGCTTCCTCTCACGGCTATCATACTTAGTTCATTACATACTTGGTTGGATCCTGTTGTGACTGATTCATCACGAAGCATCAGCAGGTTTAATGTCTCCATTCTTCACATGACGGTCAAATAACCTTCTTAGTGAAAAACATACTTTGGTAGGGTAGTTCACCCTATTGTAAAGCGCACAATAACTAGGTTTCTCCCTATCCTCCAGGGAGAGTTGTGTCGTGTTAACGTTGACCGGCCTACAGACTTTATCACGAACCATGAGATCATATGGGTTCAAAACTTGTTTCACCGTGTAAGGTAGCTCTGGGGAATCTTCTTCGTCTTCGAATCTTCTCTTGTTGCCTCTCCCCCTTTTGCATCCTCGGCCACCTATATTTTCTTTTTTGGCCCTATCGTTTATGTAATTGACGCTCGAGGGTATTCCCCTCCCTGATGTAACCGCTGGCCTTAGTATAAAGTTTGACAAAGCAGGCGGGGGTACTACGGGTTTAACCACCAAAGCAATGTTCCTCGTTGCTTTCAAGCATGCCATGAATGTCCTTTCTCGTCTTTCATTAATCAAATGGCATATATACTCGGGAAATAATCCCTACGCACAAACTTACAAAGGTTTAGCCTCCCGCGTATCCTCTCTCTCGTTTAGAGAGTGATTGAGAAACCTCCTAATATAGTCCACAACATCCTCCCACGGCTTTTACTTCTCACGCGCTAGCTGCGTGAGCGTAAACTCGTCCCCAGCCAGAAAGAACTTTTGCACGAACAAAACATGCAATTCCTCCCAAGAGCCCACGTTGCCTGGGGCCAAGTGGGAGTACCACGTGTAGGCTTCTCCGTTAAGAATTTAAGAAATTCCCTCAATCTCAGCAATTGGGCAGCAATTCTAGGTTCAGAATGTTCTCACAATTCTAGGTTCTCACAATGGCTCTCGTGTATGGGGAAAGTTGGGCAGTAATTCTAGGTTCAGAATGTTCTGCCCGTTTTTAATATGATCAATCGTATTAAATGCCTAAGTACCATTAATGTAGAAGATATTGCATTAAATGCAAAGGATCTCATAATTTGGTGGGAAACTATTTCATTGGCTAGAGGTATGGTGGACATTAATGAGGGACGTGACATGGAAGCTTGGAGCTTACCTTAAGATGACTAAAGGGTCAAGTTTGGTGAACTATACATGTCATGCTAAGGATAAACTCACTTGAATGCTATAACTTCGAGTCCCTAAATGCCAGACATTGTGACATCAGAAAGTGGTTAAACAGTGACTCTGGCAGGTGTATAGTCATATTAGTTAGGCAGGATGGCATTTGCTTAAAGGTTGCTCGACTGATAGGTAGCTCGAGTGTTTAGTTTCTGTTTGTTGGTTAAGAACTATTTTAGAACCAAGATGCAAGATTTAGGTAGCTCAAGAAGGTTCCCTCGAATAAGTAGGATATGAGATGGCTCGGTTGTAGTGGCTCATGCAACCATATGTGCTAAGTAAAGTTTTACCTAAGTGTGCCGATAGGGTTGGTAATTGTATTCCCATCGTCGCCTTGCTCTCAATCATCCAAACCATGTCCCTTAGAAGTTCCCAAGAGGAGGTTGTTCGATAGAGCATGTTAGCTTTCCCATGCCCTGCCATGCATGGTCCCTTGTGGGTACCAAACAACCTCACTCAACATATATATTATAAGAAAATACATGATACAAATCATTATATTTCTTATTACAAGTTGTCGTCATTGATGTGACTTTGATCTAGGTATTGGATCCTTTGAGCCAGGTACGTTGGATAATCTTCGAGGTAAGTTCTTCGAGCCCCTTATGTAGAGCATCTTTGAGGTAACTTGCTTGGGTGGCCTTCCTCCTCCTTCTTTATAGGTCAATCAACAGATTAACTAAGTTAATCACTCATTGGTGGGGACTCCCCCTTACAATATGTATATATATATATATATATATATATATATATATATATATATATATATAGTACGAACCCCATACGCAAATCCCATAGTGTACTAGTCCAATGATCCCGAAGTCTGAATCGACTTCCCGATCATACATATAGGTGTTCACTCACTTGAATTCCTATTTTATCTTATTTGAACCCATCTATATGTTGTCCTAACACACTTACCAAACCCCAAAAATATTCCTCACTAGTACCACTCTAACCCGAAAGCCCTTACGGTCATTTCCCAAGATCTAACGTGTCAAACTAACACACATACAAAACCTGGACAGACCAACAAACCGAACTGATTCTCTTGGAAGACCGAACTGATTTATTCAAGCGAAATGATTCGCTTCCCCAGCGAACTGGTTCTGCTTGTTGGGCTGCCAATCGTCTTCTTCCTCCGATTTTCTCCTCCAAAACCCGCCAATGGAGATCTTAAGCCTCCTTAAACATAAAATTAACATCCTTCATTATTATATTAACATCCTAAAAGTATTTTAACATATAATTAACCCTGAATCCATCATTGAAACCCTAGGATTCCAAATCAAACTTCAATTCTATAAAAACCCATAATTTACCCAATTTGGATTTTTATTATTTCAAACATATTATACATGTTCTATTTTCGCATCCATGTAAACCCATATTTAATTTCAAAATCTCTATAGAATCATCATCAAATAATTATAAACTCCCATCCGATATTAATTTTTATCTACATCCCTTTATTAATTTCTCAAAGTTTAAACTTTTAAACCTTTAAATTATAGTTTTTATACCAATAACTATGAAGGTAATTAACTACATAATTAAGAAATTTAAGTCAAGTAACTACTTGCCTTTTGAATATGAATCCAAAGTCTCTCTCCACGTAGGAATGATTCTGAATCCTAAGATGCTCTTATCTTCCACGGTTATTCTCTCCATTTCTTCTTTTTTTTCCTCCTCTTTTAAACTCTCTCTAACTCACAATTATGCGGAGATTGAAAAGTGGATTGTCATCAACATCCCTAACTCTTAAATACCTCCTAATTGCACCATAATCCCATTTTTTCCTTTAAAACCTAGGTGTAAAAATATCACCGTACCCCTACACGAGTCCTTTTATGTCTAAAAAGCCCCCGAAATCCAATTGTAACACCCCGAGTACCTATTTTGGACTATTTCAACCCATTTTGAATCACCAGCGCACTCAAAAAGGTCATCTGACTCAACTAACTACAAATATACTAACATCTCATTACCGAGCCTGATACGTGCATACAGTATGCGTCGCCCATAAAATATACCAATCTGTCGATATAGCTCTCTATCAACATGACATAATAAACAATTGCTTTTAACCTATAAATGACATATAATAAATTATATCTCTATTTACTTATCATATGCAAGTAAATAATAATTTCTTAAATATTAATCCTTTTCTAGCTAACTAATATTTATCGAAACCAATTTAATTTCCCCAATTTAATTAATAAATCCATACACACGTGGAAAATAAGTGTTGATAAAAGTACGGGGTATTACATTCTCCCCCATAACAATGGAATTTGATCCCTCAAATTCGAACGTAAATGCCACAAGGATCTCTGGATACTTTTCTCACATGTCATCCTCGCGCTCCAACATCTACTCGGCGACACTGTGGTGTCCCCATCGTACACACATTAAATGTTCCAACTTTGACCAAAGCTTTCGCTCGCTATATACCAAAATGGAAACAAGTCTCTCCTTGTAAGAAATGTCCGGTTACAGGTCAATCTACTCTAGCGCTATATATCGGTAAGCCGCGTCATCCCCGAGATACCTCCTCACGGATGACACATGAAACACATCATGAATCCTATGTAAATGTTTCGATAAGGCAAGCCTATAGGCACCCGGCCCTACACTCTCAATGATTGGAAAAGGCCTCCAGGCGCCAATTTCCATTTCTTCCTCAAATGCATCACTCCCTTTATGGGAGATAACTGCAGCAACATCCGATCGCCGATGTCAACTCTGGTGTCTCCGGTTCATATCCGCGCAACTTTTCTGCCGATCCTAAGCTACCCAACTATGACTCCTGGTCAACTCAATCCTTGTTTATGTATCCTGAATCACGTTCAGCCCGAGAAGCTTATTGTTCCCCACCTCTAGCCAGTAAGAGGGAGAACGACAAGGTCCTTTGTAACAAGCCTTAATTGGTGACATGCCAATAGTAAGCTGGTACGAGTTATTATACGTAATCTCTACCAATGTTAAGTATTATTCCCAACTATACTTAAATTGCATAATACATATGTGACACCCCGACAAATTAAATACCGGGTAGCTACTCCTTTATTAACTTAAATCAAAATGCCAAGTTGGCTCAGTTAATAGCATCACTGTCGAAAACATTTTATTATTACTAACCACCTAGTATTTAAAAAGTAAGTTGTCAAATTTTAATTAAAGTCTGATTAACATGCAGTAAAAGATTTAAAGCAAGAATAATATCACCATTCACCATAACGAAATAATAGAATAACCATCACATGATATAAATAAATCCGGAGGAAAAAATCCTCACAACAAATCCCACAACTGAAATAAGTAACGAAATACTGAATACTGAATTAATACATGCCAAAGTCTGAAAAACTGAAATGGCAATGTCTCTAATAGAATTTGGCCAACATGCCTTACAACTGAGGAATACTGAACATGGAATCCAAATGATAGAAGGGTCTAAAAGAAAATCCATGTAACTTCCACAAACAGCTACAGCTCGTCACCTGTATGAGGATCCTAAGCGTGGTGTCCTTGTGGCTGGGAACCTAAAATGGTTTTTACAAAAAAATAGATTTGAAAGCAAACAGGTCAGAGCCCGAAAGTGGAGAGTATTTTGAAAACAGCAAGTGCTTTAATAACAATTAAAACAATAAATGCAAAGTACATGTTAGGACGTGCTCTCACATGAGATACTCACCTCTCGTCTAACTGTGCACTCCTAACGTTCCTGTACCCATTCATGTGTTTTCCCCTAACTATCTAGTTCAAAAGGATTTCTAACACTTCTACTCGGTTCACATTTTAATTCCAACCTTAACAATTAAATAGAGAGTTCTACTTTAATTCTCGGATTCCCAATTAGTAATAAAACCATTTATTGATATCTGTCCCCTTTTATCTTTTCATCAAGTTACAATAACTATACACATAATTTAACATAGCAGATTCCTTTTCATTTAACCGTATATTATTCGCATCATAAATATACAATACACGCACCCCGAGACTAAGCTGTGGTGCACACATACTCTGCTATCTATCCCGGTACATCACGTACATAAGGATCACGCATTCCGAATCTCTCAGGAATCGTTCTCAGATAACAACATCACAAACAATGGAGGCGAACACAGTCACATCACAAGGGTCACGCACATACCTACGCTCCCACGATCAGCAAACTTATTAACATCCCAAAAAGTCCTTCTCTGACCTATGTTCATCGAGGTAACCAATCTAAATCTGGGAAACACAAGGATAAGAAGGCCCTAAGCGAACGTAAACCTCCCGTGATAGCAAGTATGGTAGGTATGTCATACACATAAAATTGTATGCTAAGCATTCACACATCTTAGATATCACAATATTAATAAAGGTATACTCTACATCCTTATACCATTATTCCAAATTATATATTTTAAGTCTCCCGATAATATAAAGGTTAAACTGTCGACACGTCTCACGTCGTAGTTTCTTATACTTAAAACCTATCTCAAATAGATTATTAAGTTCCTATTATTCCCACATATAACATCTTTATTCCTAAGGTCTTTACTTCTGCCCAAACCTCATTTCATCAAATTATTCAAATTTACACTTTTATCCCAAATATTATCTCACTTATCGAATTTCATTAATTTGGAATAATTCCTCAAATTGAGTTCTAATTAAGGTCCAAGTTTCATAATCATGCCTACTGGTCTTTCTTAAGTTTAAGGGTATTCATAAGGTCTCCAATAACATTTTCCAAGGGTTACTACCATTAAAATTTAAATAGGGAAAAACTTTACTCATTCTGGGAAGGTCGATCGATCGACCTTTTCCTTCGATCGATCGATGGTGGTCGATCGATCGACTGATGAACATCGATCGATCGAATGCACCAGGTATGGCTACGGACTGCTTCGTTTTGCAGTTTTCAAATCATCCCAAAACATACTTTTAATGCATGGATCTCTAATATAACGTTATAGTATCATCATACAACCATCCTACAACATTAATAACGTTCTAAAACCAATAATTCATCAACTAAGGGCTATATATATGGATCAATCTTCATCAAAAACCCTAGTTTTCTAATTCTTTCAAGAACATTCATAAACCTCTTCTTAAATCCGTTTTTAAATCATCAAGGGTCAAAATTTTGAATTCATAATTCGTCCAGATTGTTACTACATGCAGTCCCTAACATAATTCATAGTTTTTAACTTCCAATTCATGGGTCTATATCATCTTCCAAGATCAATTTCGATAATTCCTAAACATGGAAAAGCATAGCATTAAATCAATTGTAATTAAACCACTTGCCTCTAATCTTTCTCTGGATTTGAGGATGAATCTTAAAGTCTGAATTGCCTTCTCTCTCTCTCTGCAGAATTCTCCTCTTTCTCTTCCTCTCTAAGCTTTCTTCTCCAATGGCTATGGTGGCTAGGGTTTGTTTTGGGAAAAATTAGAAACCTAATTCTAATAACCTACGTAGCCTATTAGGTTAAAATGAGTTGGTTAGTGGTTTAGTGGGTCAAATCCACATCAGATATAATTTACTAATTTTCGTCACTTTTAATTCTCAAAAATGCAAAATTACCAAACTACCCCTATATGTTGCCGGTATGGCCTAAAAATACCCCGGGACCCAAACTAAACCCCCGGCTAGTGTTTTCTGACTATCTCGACCCTTCCGGACGCGTTGGCGCACTCAAAACGACCATATGGTTAATAGAATTTAATTTCACTTTTATAATTAAAATAATTATAACCTGATGCGAATGTCTCACGCGTCCCAATAAAATGTCCAAATTGTCGTATATCAATCTCACGACAAATTTCATAATTCATATATCATCATATATACTCAATATAGTCAAATACCAACTCACATCTCGCTAGTATTTTATCCGGATTAATTCCCAATTAATTCTCATTTTATTAATTAATCCCAAAAATAAATATCGCCAAAAATACGGGGTATTACATACTTCCCCCCTAATAACAGAATTTCGTCCCGAAATTCGGAACTAGAAAGTACCTGATAAAAACAACTCTGGATAATGTTCGCGCATCTCATCCTCGCGTTCCCATGTGGACTCCTCGACATTGTGATGTCGCCACTGAACACGCACTAACAGAACTATCTTTGACCGCAGCTTCCTCTCACTTCGGTCCAAAATAGCAATCGGCCCTTCTTCGTAGGAGCTATCAGGTTGTAGATCAAAATCCTCCAAAGCGATGTGAGAATGAGCCAAATCGTCTCTGAGATATTTCCATAGCGATGAAATATGAAACACATCGTGAATCCGGTGTAAGTGCTCCGGTAACCCGAGTCTATACGCAACTGGTCCAATCCGCTCAATAATAGGAAACGGCCCCACATACCTCGGTGCCAACTTCCCCTTCTTCCCGAAATGCATAATCCCCTTCATAGGAGATACTCTGAGCAAAACCTGGTCCCCCACTTGGAACTCCCTGAAAGATCTCTTCGCATCAGCATAACTCTTCTGCCGGTCTTGAGCTACCCGAATGCGACTCCGAATCAACTCAATCCTTGCCGAAGTATCCTGAATCACTTCCGGCCCAAGTAGTTTGTTGTCCCCCACCTCCAACCAACATGCTGGGGAACGACAAGGCCTACCGTACAACGCCTCAAACGGAGCCATGCCAATAGTGAACTGGTAGGAGTTATTATAAGAAAACTCTACCAGTGGAAGGTATTGCTCCCATCCACCTCCAAAGTCAATAATGCACATGCGTAGCATGTCCTCCAACATCTAATTTGTTCGCTCGGTCTGCCCATCGATCTGCGGATGATAAGCCGTACTCAACCGCAATTCCGTGCCCATGGCCTCCTGGAAACTCTCCTAAAACTGCGAAACAAATATCTTGTCTCTGTCAGACACGATATTTAGGGGCACACTATGAAGTCTCACAATCTCTGAAATGAAGAGCTGGGCATACTGTCCCGTAGTGTAGTCAGTCCTTACGGGTAAAAAGTGAGCGACTTTGGACAACCTGTCCACAATTACCCAAACGGAGTCGTGACCCCTCTGCTACGTAGGCAACCCCGTGATAAAGTCCATGGATATGCTCTCCCACTTCCACCTCGGAACCTCCAACGGCTGTAGAAGTCCTGTCGGTCTCTGATGATCCACTTTTACTAGCTGACAAGTGGCGCATTTCGAAACAAACACAGTGATATCTCTCTTCATACCGCTCCACCAATACTGGAGTCTCATGTCTTGGTACATTTTGTCCCCTCCGGGATGTATCGCGAACCGTGATCCGTGCGACTCTGCCATCACCTCGTGTCGCAATTCCTCCCCTTCCGGAACCACCAATCTCCCATTGAAGCGTAATCCCCCGTCTGAGCTAACGGTATAGGACTCGGCTCCCTCTGCTAGTAATCGAACTATCTGCTCCTGACAGAACGAGTCATTAGCCTGTGCCCGTACTACCTTCGTGACAATCTGCGGTGTAACGGTCATCACAGACATGAAAGATCGGGCCACTGCATCCTGGTGTCCCAACTCCTTCCACTTTGCCTTCCATAACCCTGCCACCTCATCTGTTGGCCTACGGCTCAACGCGTCTGCTACCACGTTAGCCTTACCAGGGTGATACTGGATATCGAACTGGTAGTCCTTCACAAACTCAAGCCACCTCCTTTGCCGCATGTTCAACTCCTTCTGCGTGAACAGGTACTGTAGGGACTTGTGGTTCGTGAACAATTGGAACTTCTCCCCCAAAAGATAGTGCCTCCAAATCCGTAGGGCAAATACCACTGTCGTCAACTCCAAATCATGCGTGGGGTAATTCTTCTCATGAGGCTTAAGCTAATGGGAAGCATAAGCTATGGCCTGTCTCTCCTGCTACAATACACCTCCAAGTCCTTGCAAAGACGCATCGGTGTAAACCAAATACTCAACTCCCGGTCTCGACAATGCTAACACAGGTGCTGAGGTCAATTTGTCCTTTAACTCATCAAATGCTAACTGATAGGCATCACTCCAAATGAACGGCACACCTTTACGAGTCAGATGTGTCAAAGGACCCGCTATCTTCGAAAATCCCCGAATGAACCTCATGTAGTATCCTGCTAGGACCAAGAAACTACGAATCTCAGTCAGTGTCGTGGGCTGTCCCCACTCCCTCACCGCGGATACCTTCCCCGGATCAACAGATATCCCCCGGTCGGAAATAATGTGTCCCAAAAACTGGACCTCCTTCAACCAAAACCCGCACTTCTCAAACTTTGCATACAGTTCGTTCTGACGCAGCGTCTGCAAAACCTGCCTCAAATGTTCGGCGTGCTCCTCCTCTGTCTGGGAGTAAACCAGAATATCATCAATGAAGACAATGGCAAACTGATCAAGGAACTCTCTGAACACCCTATTCATCAAGTCCATAAACACTTCTGGAGCGTTGGTCAAACCAAAAGGCATAACCCAAAACTCGTAAGAACCATATCTCGTTAAGAACGCAGTCTTTGAGACATCCTCCTCCCTGATACGCAACTGATGGTATCCCGATCTCAAATCAATCTTCGAGAAGAAAGAAGCTCCTCTCAACTGGTCAAATAGGTCATCGATTCGAGGCAACGGATACTTATTCCGTATCGTGACCTTGTTCAACTCTCGGTAGTCCACACACAATCTTAGTGAACCGTCCCTCTTCTTCACAAACAAAACTGGAGCGCCCCAAGGTGAGGTACTCCTGCGAATAAAGCCCTGACCTAATAGCTTCTCTATCTGATCTCGTAGCTCTCGCATCTCTGCCGGAGCCATACGGTACGGTGTGCGTGCTATAGGTCTCGTATCTGGCAATAGGTCTATAACAAAGTCTATCTCTCGACTGGGGGGTAGGCCTGGTATCTCCTGAAACACATCTGAATACTCCCTGATAACTGGGATCGAATCTAAAGGAATCACAACCTCCTTAGAGGTATCCTCCTCTATGTAATATAGATGAGCGGTCGAACCTCCCTCTGGGCGAGGCATCGCCACTACAAACATCTCTTGCCCCGGAATGGCAAAAACAATGCTCCCGCTGAAGCAATCAATCATGGCCCTATAAGCTACGAGCCAATCCATACCGATAATCACATCGTGCACATGCATATCTAATACCAACATGTCTGCAGGTAATACCAAACCACCAATATCTACCCCCACTCCCTGGAATATAAAGAATATAAGTGACCCATTCCCCAATGCTGAGTCGACACACGTCACTGTGCTCTCCGCTGTGGCTAACAACCCTAAAGCCTTCGCGAAATGTGTAGCTATAAAACAATGTGCAGCCCCCGTATCAAACAATACCCGACCTATAGTTCCATGGATAGGAAACGTACCCTCAATCGCGGGCGGTGCCTGTGGAACTGCTGCCTGGTGGACGTTATAGACACGTCCATACTGTAGCTGCCCCTGCTGAGCTGGGACTGCTGGAATGGGTGGCAATGTTGCCATCTGTGGTGGTGCGAGGAGAGCGGAGGGAAACATAGGCCTCTGCGGCTCCTGGCGAGCACCCTGCTGCTGCTGCTGTGGGGCCCTGCCCCTATCAGGACAATCCTGTCGTTTATGGCCAGTCTTGCCACAAACATAACACTTCCCTAGAAAGTTCCCTCCTCTCTGCCCCTGCTGTCCCCAGCCCTGGTGGCCGTTACCGTTCCTCCCTTGGCCCTGCTGGCCCTGCTGAAACTGCTGCCCATTCTGCCCCTGTTGGCCCTGATGGCCGTTTGGACCCTGATGGCCCTGACGGAAACCTCCCTGTCCGTGCTTGTAATTCCCTGATCTGAACCTCTTCTGATCCCTCTGCTGGGAACCCTTCTCACCCTGTCTCTGCCCCTGAACAGATTGTGCCCCACCGGCATCATGTCCTCCAGTCCTGCCCTGATGGCTAAACTCTCCCGATCTTTTGCCCTCAGCCATATGAAAGCGGTGACCCTGGCAGTGTAACAAAGCATCGTTAACCACATCAGAATAAGTGGCCAACAAAAAGTTCCCTAACAGATGCTGACGGATCCTCCATGTCAACCCGTCGGTGAATTTCTCAATCTTCTTCTTTTCTGTCAGTATCTCATCCGGAACGATATTCAACAGATTCGTGAACTCGGCCTCATACTCGGCCACGGTCTTACCCTCTTGCTTTAGATTCATCAGTTTCCTCCTCATTTTCGTGTAAACAGCTGATGGAAAGTACTTGCGATCGAACCGCACCTAAAAGTCCTGAATAGTGAGAGTATCCCCCTCCTCCACGGTGGTAATAGACTCCCACCACTGCAGTGCAGATCCAACTAGCTTGAAAGTAGCTAGCACCTGCCTCTGAACATCCGTGCACTCATACATCCTCAAGTGCCTCTACATATCCTTCCTCCACTGGCTTGAGACTACCACATCTGAGCTACCTGCAAACTCTGGCGGATGCGCTTTCTGAAAAGCGTCACGTACATGTTCCCAAGCAGACGGGAATGCATTTTCCTGTACTGGCGCGGCAACCGGCGCCTGAGGCGGTGCCTGCTGAACTACGGCAATTGCGGCATTTACCGCTTGGGCTACAATGGCTGCAACCTCAGCGGCGTTCATCATGCCCTGAACTGGAGCGGGTTGGGGTCCTGGCGTTGCATCCCTGGGAACTCGTCGTGCACGTCGTGGAGGCATCTGAAATAAGAATAAAGTTTATAAGTTCACAGTTTATAAACTTAAAATAGCTGAAGAACGAAGTATACACAAAAAGAGTACAACATTCCTAAAATATAGGGCTCTATATCACAGAAAACTTAGCGGAAACATAATAGCCGTACAGATCCTAAAGGACACTAGAACCTGATGCTCTGATACCACCTGTGACACCCCGACTAATTAAATACCGGGTAGCTACTCCTTTATTAAATTAAATCAAAATCCCAAGTTGGCTCAGTTAATAGCATCACTGTCGAAAACATTTTATTATTACTAACCACCTAGCATTTAAAAAGTAAGTTGTCAAATTTTAATTAAAGTCTGATTAACATGCAGTAAAAGATTTAAAGCAAGAATAATATCACCATTCACCATAACGAAATAATAGAATAACCATCACATGATATAAATAAATCCGGAGGAAAAACTCCTCACAACAAATCCCACAACTGAAATAAGTAACGAAATACTGAATACTGAATTAATACATGCCAAAGTCTGAAAAACTGAAATGGAAAGGTCTCTAATAGAATTTGGGCAACATGCCCTACAACTGAGGAATACTGAACATGGAATCCAAATGATAGAAGCGTCTAAAAGCAAATCCCTGTAACTTCCACAAACAGCTACAGCTCGTCACCTGTATGAGGATCCTAAGCGTGGTGTCCTTGTGGCTGGGAACCTAAAATGGTTTTTTTACAAAAAAATAGATTTGAAAGCAAACGGGTCATAGCCCGAAAGTGGAGAGTATTTTGAAAACAGCAGGTGCTTTAATAACAATTAAAATAATAAATGCAAAGTACATGTTAGGACGTGCTCTCACATGAGATACTCACCTTTCGTCTAACTGTGCACTCCTAACGTTCCTGTACCCATTCAGGTGTTTTCCCCTAACTATCTAGTTCAAAAGGATTTCTAACACTTCTACTCGGTTCACATTTTAATTCCAACCTTAACAATTAAATAGAGAGTTCTACTTTAATTCTCGGATTCCCAATTAGTAATAAAACCATTTATTGACATCTGTCCCCTTTTATCTTTTCATCAAGTTACAATAACTATACACATAATTTAACATAGTAGATTCCTTTTCATTTAACCGTATATTATTCGCATCATAAATATACAATACACGCACCCCGAGACTAAGCTGTGGTGCACACATACTCTGCTATCTATCCCGGTACATCACGTACATAAGGATCACGCATTCCGAATCTCTCAGGAATCGTTCTCAGATAACAACATCACAAACAATGGAGGCGAACACAGTCACGTCACATGGGTCACGCACATACCTACGCTCCCACGATCAGCAAACTTATTAACATCCCAATAAGTCCTTCTCTGACCTATGTTCATCGAGGTAACAAATCTAAATCCGGGCAACACAAGGATAAGAAGGCCCTAAGCGAACGTAAACCTCCCGTGATAGCAAGTATGGTAGGTATGGCATACACATAAAATTGTATGCTAAGCATTCACACATCTTAGATATCACAATATTAATAAAGGTATACTCTACGTCCTTATACCATTATTCCAAATTATATATTTTAAGTCTCCCGATAATATAAAAGTTAAACTTTCGACACATCTCACGTCGTAGTTTCTTATACTTAAAACCTATCTCAAATAGATTATTAAGTTCCTATTATTCCCACATATAACATCTTTATTCCTAAGGTCTTTACTTCTGCCCAAACCTCATTTCATCAAATTATTCAAATTTACAATTTTATCCCAAATATTATCTCACTTATCGAATTTCATTAATTTGGAATAATTCCTCAAATTGAATTCTAATTAAGGTCCAAGTTTCATAATCATGCCTACTGGTCTTTCTTAAGTTTAAGGGTATTCATAAGGTCTCCAATAACATTTTCCAAGGGTTACTACCATTAAAATTTAAATAGGGAAAAACTTTACTCGTTCTGGGAAGGTCGATCGATCGACCTTTTCCTTCGATCGATCGATGGTGGTCGATCGATCGACTGATGAACATCGATCGATCGAATGCACCAGGTATGGCTACAGACTGCTTCGTTTTGCAGTTTTCAAATCATCCCAAAACATACTTTTAATGCATGGATCTCTAATATAACGTTATAGTATCATCATACAACCATCCTACAACATTAATAACGTTCTAAAACCAATAATTCATCAACCAAGGGCTATATATATGGATCAATCTTCATCAAAAACCCTAGTTTTCTAATTCTTTCAAGAACATTCATAAACCTCTTCTTAAATCCGTTTTTAAATCATCAAGGGTCAAAATTTTGAATTCATAATTTGTCCAGATTGTTACTACATGCAGTCCCTAACATAATTCATAGTTTTTAACTTCCAATTCATGGGTCTATATCATCTTCCAAGATCAATTTCGATAATTCCTAAACATGGAAAAGAATAGCATTAAATCAATTATAATTAAACCACTTGCCTCTAATATTTCTCTGGATTTGAGGATGAATCTTAAAGGCTGAATTGCCTTCTCTCTCTCTCTGCAGAATTCTCCTCTTTCTCTCCCTCTCTAAGCTTTCTTCTCCAATGGCTATGGTGGCTAGGGTTTGTTTTGGGAAAAATTAGAAACCTAATTCTAATAACCTACGTAGCCTATTAGGTTAAAATGAGTTGGTTAGTGGTTTAGTGGGTCAAATCCACATCAGATATAATTTACTAATTTTCGTCACTTTTAATTCTCAAAAATACAAAATTACCAAACTACCCCTATATGTTGCCGGTATGGCCTAAAAATACCCCGGGACCCAAACTAAACCCCCGGCTAGTGTTTTCTGACTATCTCGACCCTTTCGGACGCGTTGGCGCACTCAAAACGACCATACAGTTAATAGAATTTAATTTCACTTTTATAATTAAAATAATTATAACCTGACGCGACTGTCTCACGCGTCCCAATAAAATGTCCAAATTGCCGTATATCAATCTCACGACAAATTTCATAATTCAATATTCATATATCATCATATATACTCAATATATTCAAATACCAACTCACATCTCGATAGTATTTTATCCGGATTAATTCCCAATTAATTCTAATTTAATTAATTAATCCCAAAAATAAATATCGCCAAAAATACGGGGTATTACAACATATCCTCAGCATATCCTTCAACATCTGATTCACCCTCCCCGTCTACCCATCGGTCTGCGGGTGATACGTCATGCTCAAACGCAACTTCATCTCCATCACCTCTTAAAAACTTTGGCAAAATTAGGACACAAAGATCTTACCCCAATCTGAAATAATATTAATCTTCACCCCGTGCAGTTTCACTATCTCTACAATGAAAAGTTGGGTATACTTCCCTATTGTATAATCCACCCCTCTGTGATGTCGGTAACCATGAAATGAAATCCATCAATATATTATCCCATTATCAGACTAGAATCTCCAACGTCTGTAAAACCTCGATTGGTCTCCTATAGTCAACCTTTACCATCAGACAAGTGGTGCACCTGAAGATAAACTCTATTATGTCCCTCTTCACATCGGCCCTTCAATACTGCCTCAATGTACTTGGTACATCTTATTCCCTCCAGGATGCACCCAAAAATGTGACCCATGTGTCCCTTCCATAATTTTGCACTATAGATCCTCATCGTTAGGGATAATCAACATCCCATTGAAGCGCAAGTCACCTTTAGAACTAACTGAGTAAAACTTCGCTCCGCCTACCAATAACTATTTTATCCTCTCCTGACAAGAAGGATCCCCTGTCTATGACTTCATAAATCTAAAAAAATGTTCTCGAGTGTAACGATCATCACCGCTTTGTAGGCCCAGACTACATCCTCCTCCTGATGAAGCTCAGCCCATTTTTCCTTCCAAACTATTGCTAACTTCCCTAGAGGAATACAACTCAATGCATCTTCCACCACATTAGCCTTTCTCAGATGATATTAAGTATCAAATTAACTAGGGTACCCATACACCTTATGCAATGTGCTCACATGTAATTATCACCAATACAACATGAATACATCCAAAAATCAACCATACATACCATGTATGATCATACAGTAAAGGTATACTCAATTACCCTATTAATCGAGACTTAATTGTTCTTCAGATTGCTCCACTTATTCAAATAGTGGTGCAAACATCCCTGAGTGCTCTCAATGTTGCACTCCTGAGCTCCGTTGCCTTAAATAATATAATAACTCACTGCTCTATATGCTACGTCTTCACATATGTCATGCCTAATGTATTAAACCAATGTCCTATAGCCTAAATGTTTCTCAACTATCGACACTTACTAAACCTCATGCGTGGGACATCTCGCAAGAGAAATCCAAACTAGGAACCCTGCTGATACACTATCGCCTAGCTTAACCCGTTATCGAGATTCATTTTCCCATGACATAGTAGTAGAACACTCCAAGGTAATGTACTCCTACAGACAAAACCCTACTCCAAAAGATGCTAAATCCGATCTATCAATTCTCGTATCTCTAAAGGATTCATACAATAAGACACTCATACTATCGTCCTAGTCTTCGACGCTAAGTCGATTACACATTCAATCTCGCGACTCTGTAGTAACCCTAGTATCTCCAGAATCACATCAGTAAAGTCCCAAAAATAGGGATCAAATTTATCGAAACAAATATACTCTCTAAAATCCCCTCCTCGATATAAAATAAATGCCTTATCTACCATCCCTCTAGATGAGGCATTGCCATAAGAAACACATCATGCCTTGTAATAACAAGCACGACAGTCCTACTATAATCATCCACCATCGCTCTAAACGTCGCTAACCATTCTATACCAAAATCACATCATACTCGTACATCTATAAAATGAGTAGATCTGCTACAAATCATAACCTCCCAAGGTCCATACCCACTCCCCTATAGATGGAACGAATGGGAGCTCCACTACCCAACGGTGAATTTATGATCATAATAATATCTAACATTGTGTCCACTAAACCCGTTTTATATGTAAATCTAGCGTTAATAAAAAAATGTGACGCACCCGTGTAGAATAATTCCCACACCATGGGCCCATAGATAGGAAACGTATCATCAATCGCTAGCAGCGCTGGTGACAAAACTGGTCCACGAACATTATACACATGCCCAAACTGTAACTGCTCCTACGAAGGCGATAAAACTAGAACTGGAAGTTGCGGTAACTGCTACCTCGGCTGGGCATCCTGCTATTAACTCCTAGCCCTATTCGGGTATGCACGTCACATGTGGCCCCGCTCCCCATATATGAAAAATCTCCCTATAAAATCTACCTGCCTCTGGCCCTATTGGTCCTGATAAGGCTGCCCCTAGCCCTAGCCCTAATAACCACGACCTTATTGACCTTCAGTTCGGTTCCCCTGGCCTTGCTGAGCATGCTACTAAACCTAATGGCCCTGCATAAACTTGAGAATCTTATTCTCATCAGTGTTCACCTCATTTGGCACAAAGTTTTCCAGGTGAGTGAACTCTTTTTCACACTCAGCCACTGTCTGAACCTCCTGCGTGAGATCCAGAAATCTCCTCCTCATCACACTCTAAACCATTGACAAAAATAACTTGAGGTCAAATCTCACTTTAAACTCTTGAATCATCATCGCGTCTCTCTCTTCTAGAAATGTAACCAACTCCCACCACTACAAAGCTACCTTGACTAGATTGAACGTAGCTAGTACTTTCTTTTAAGTATCACTGCACTCAACCATACATAGATGCCTCTATATGTCCTTATTCCATTGGCTTGTTGCTACTACATCCTCACTTCCTTGAAACTCTGGCGGATGACCCTTCTGAAAGGCCTCCCTAAATTGCTCCCACAGGACAGCACTGGGTGAGTTTGTACTAGTGTTTCCACTGATGGATGTGACTGTACCTCGAGTAGATGTTGCTCCATAGCGGTCATGGTAGCATTAAATGCTTGGGCTAATATGGTTGAGACCTCTGTTGAGGTCATAATACCCTGAAAAGCCTGCGGCTTCGGCTGATCCTTCCCTTCTGCAGCCCTCCTTACTGCACGTGCTGGTCTACTTCTCCTTGCATTTGGCATCTGAAACCAAACTGAAATTATATGAGATTCACTTCAATCATAAACAGTAGAAGAAGAATGTAAACGTCCAATATGAAATAACACCCAAAACATAAGGCTCTATATCAAATAAACGGAACGCTGACAACGTAGCAAGTTCGCACAGATCCTAAGGACACTAGAACTCAATGCCTTAATACTACTTGTGACATCCCGCCTATTCTAATACCAGGTGATAAATCCTTTGTCAAAATAAAATAGGAATTTAGTATGATTTCATTCTCAACATCACCGTCGCAATAAGCAATAAAATATTGAACAGAATAAAACCATATATACAATAATATGACAGGAACAGGTGTGCATAAATAAGTAATATGGACCGAATAAACCATCAGTCACTACGAATAACCATCCACTGTAAATACTAACTAAGAAATAATAATATCTGACGTGAAAAAAAATCCTATCCAACTGCGGGAAACATGCCCAAAAGGAAAGAGTGAAATGAAACTGCTTTTTATCTTGATAATAATGACTGAAGCGGCTACAATCAAATCCAACAGCATCCAAGGCTACTGCTCACAACGTCATGAAAGTTGTATCCTTATTGTCTTTGTTGCTTCTATATACCTGGAGTTTTAAAAAGAAAACAAAAAAGAGATTTTTCCACGGGTCAAAGCCCGAAATCCTTTGAAACTATTTTGCATGTAATTAAATGCTTCAAATCAATAAAACAAGTAATATATTACTTTCACATTTATTTTATCGTTTGCACTTACATGAGATAAAACCTCACCTCCCATCTAAAGCTCGTAACTAATGCATTCAATTTATTATCCTAATTATGCTACCCATTCTAACTAGGGCAACAATCGCTATCAACCCAAACCTGCTAATAATCACCATTAGCTAGCCATATGCTACCCTCACTAGGTATACTTTCATACATAATAACATAGCTACACACTTACTATATATAAAGGCACATGCGATAAAATAACATAGCTACACTCGTGCTATAAACCTATATTCTCACAATATAACAACATAGCTATACACGCGCCATAAATAGATATGCACATAATATCCCATATACACATACACATATCACAACCTCACCCCCAAAGCTGAGACCTCGCGAATGCATCCCTCATGTGCTATCAGGCTCCAGGCATATCACACATCACATTGAGCCATTAGGTCGGAATCTCGCCACCAAACCCAAAACATAAACATAAACAATGGAGGCGGTTATAAACATAAGTTCGGGGGTCATAACCATATCAAATTGCAGCCAATCGATCTCCAAACCAACACCTATCCTCATATATGGATAGTGGCCATGCAACCGTATATGACCAGGGGAATCAATCCAACACATGTTGGTCAATGCCAGGGTGAAATGCCCACTACACGCAACCTCCTAATAATAGCACTATTGAGTATGTATGTTCAATACAATTAAGAAACAATCTCACACACACACATATATAGATATACAAGTCACCCTAATACGCATATATAGAGAGAGTACGAATCCCGTTCACAAATCATGCAGCGTACTAGTCCATCGACCTCGAAGTTCAAACCAAATATCCGATCATACAAGTAAGTGTCACTCACTTGATTTCTTGGTTAGTCTCACCCAAACCCATCTATTCGTTGGCCTAACACTCTTACCAAATCCTGAAAATATTCCCCAGTAGTCCCACTCTACCCCGAAAGTCCCTACGATTATTCCTCAAGTTGTAATAGGTCAAACTAATAACAAATAAAATTTGGGCAAGCCAGCAAACCATACCGGTTCACTTAGCTGACTGAACCAATTTAGTCAACTGAACTGATTTGCTACCCAATGAATCACTTCAGTTTGTTGGGTTGCCAATCATTTTCTTCCTTGGGTTTTATCCTCCAGAACCCTCCAATAGACGTCCCAAGCCTCCCCAAATATAAAATCAACATCCGACATTATTATATTAATGTCCTATAAGTATTTTAACATAGAATTAAACCTAAATCCATCATCAAAACCCTAGGATTCTAAATCAAACTTCAATTCTAACAAACCCAGAATTTACCCAATTTGGATTTTCATTATTTCAAACATCCTATCCATGTTCTACATGCTCATCCTTGTAAACTTAGATTTTATTTCAAAATCTTTACAAAATCATCATCAAATAATTATAAATTCCAATTAGATAACAATTTCGCTATGTATCCCTTAGTTAATTTCCTAAAGTTTCAACTTTTAAACCTTTAAATCATGGATTTTATACCATTAACTATGAAGGTAATTAACTACATAATTATGCAATTGAAAGTAAGTAATTACTTTCCTTTTGGATATGAATCCAAAGTCTCGATCTATGTAGAAATGATTTTGAATCCGTAGATGCTTTTTTCTTCTAAGATTCTTCTCTCCCTTTCTTTTATTTTCCTCTTCTCTTAAACTCTCTCTAACTCAGAATTATGCAGAAATTGAAAAGTTACTTGTCATCCACCTCCCTAACTCTTAAATACCTCCTAATTACACCTTAATCTCATTTTCTCAATAAACCCTAGGTGTAAAAAGACCATTGTATCCTTACACGAATCTTGTTATGTCTAAAAAGTCCCCGAAACTCGACTATAACACCTGGGAGGCGAGCTCTTCGAGGTGAGCATGGAAGGTGTTAATACCAAAATTAGTATGCTGATGTGGACGAATAATAAGAAGACACGTGTCAATCTATGTGGCACAATAGCAACGAGGAAGATCATTCCCCCGACCAACATACTCATTTGGAGCAACAGGTGTACTCCGAGGAACACCAACCCTCCGAGGAACTCTTGCCCTTCGAGGAACTCCAGTGCTCCGAGGAACTCTTGGACGATGAGCAACTAAGGCGGTTCGAGCTGCATCTCGACCACAGCATTGATTGCCAGTTAATCAACAGTTCAACTATTCATTGAATGCTTATCATCTTGACGCACACGCTTGAAGAGCATTAAATGAGTTACCCTTTCATATGTATATTATTTAATGTATCACCCTTTCATGTACAGCCTAAGGGTTATAAATACCTTGTATCACCATCATTCAAAGGGACCGGAATTTCTTGATAGCACTTGTAATCGAGAATTCCCAAACACTCAGCAATAACATAACAGTGGACGTAGGCCATTCATACAAGGCTGAACCACTTTAAAATCTTTTGTCTCATTTATTTATCTGTGATTGAATGATTGGAGTAATCTAATTTTTTACATCAACAGATTGGCGCCGTCTGTGGGAACGATTGTTATTATCATTTTTCACCGAAAATCATTCATCATCAATGGCAGATAACCCGGAATCCAGTAATCGAAACGCTGGAAATGCTGGAAATCCTCCAAATCCCTCTGCATCTCCAGATCTGGCTGGGATTATGACGAATCTGGCTCAAGGACAAATCGCCATGCAGGAAACAATGAGGCAACTCATACAGACCCTTCATGGCGGTGCACCTGCACGTTCAGGACAGCGAAGTGGTCAGAGGCAAACTTATTTACTTCCTTCACGATCCAGGTGTACTGAGTCATATCGTAATGAGGAATCTGATGATTTCTCTTATCAACCTGGGCGAACTTCGTCAATAAGGGCTACAGATACTGATCAACGTATCACTCTCTCTCTCCAGAAAAACCCAGTGCCTTGGAAAGACTGAGTAAGGTGTCTCCTTTCAGTCGATTAGGCCCTAGGAGGAATAGGAGTCCACCTAAGACCATGTCGAGGAGTTTTCGACGACCATCAGATCTAAGAGAAGGATCAGCACAATCACGACCAGTTGCTCGTCAAGATAGATCTCAAGAGGCCACATCAGAACAATCAATTGCTCGAACTAATAAGCCCGAGGAAGGAAACGATGCGTGGAAGGGTTCCATTCAGCGCTTGGAGGATAGATTGGGAGAAATGGATAAGGCGAAGAATCCCTTACAACGAACTTTTGTTCAAGGGACACCTTTTGTCCAGGCCATTATGGGTTTTCCTACCCCGTCAAAGTTTAAAGCACCAGTGGTGACCCCCAAATATGATGGAAAGACAGATCCTGTTCTACACATAGAGCAATATTAAGCTGCTGCCGACATCTATGTTGTCCCCGACGAGATGAGATGCAGAGCATTCTCGGGAACTCTTACTGGATCTGCCCAGATATGGTACAACAATCTTCCTCGGGGTAAGATTTCAACTTTCTTTCAGTTGGCCGAGTTGTTCATCGGCAATTTCTGTTTTGGGGCAAAGCCAGTAAAAAGAGTAGCACACTTGTTAAGTGTTAGACAAAAATCTGGTGAGAGTACTAGAGATGACATAACTCGTTTCAATAACGAGAAACAGGAAGTCATAGATTATGAAGAAAAGACAACAATCACCGCCTTGATGAGTGGGTTGTTGCCTAACAAGTTGTATTACACTTTGGCCAAAGATCCACCTACAACTATGTCAGAATTGATGGCGAAAGCGGCCAAAATCATGAATGCCGAGGAGGCTATGGCTGCGAAGAAGAATATGGATAAAGAAACCAAGGTGGAAGACGACAAATCCAAGAAGAAATAGCATAAGGTCAATGGCGGTGACAAGCATTCCAAGAATAATAAATTGTCATGGGAAGTCCTGAAGAAATTCGATAATTATACTCCTTTGAAAATGGGTATTAATCATGTCTTGGAAGAAATCAAGAATAACGAGGAAGTAAAGTGGCCAAAGAAAATGAGTTCAGACCCTGACCTGAGGAATAGGGATAAATACTACAAATTCCATAAGGATCACGGCCATATGACCAAAAATTGCATAGCTCTTCAGAACGAGATTGAAACACTCATCCGAAGAGGGAAACTAGCAAAGTATGTTGATCGGTGAGGCGAAAGAAGAAATAATGACCGAACTAGAGAAAGGTCTAGATCTCCTCGTCGAGCAGAGGAGAAAAAGAAAAGGGATCATGAAGATGATACAGAGGATGACCCCGATCTTCCCAAGAAACCAAGGCAGCCAGAACGAGAGGTATTTTCCATACGTTTCGGTTCATTCGATTGTAATGTTATTACAGGAGGAGATGCAGGAGGAGGATACCTTACTGCAGAATGAAAGGCTTACCTCGGAGAGGCCCAAGCTTGCTCGTACATTTAGCGAATAAATTTGGCCGAGGAGGATCGTCCGAGGAAGGTAAACAAAGAGAAGTTGGTCATTGGCTTTTCAAAAAACGACCTGGAAGGTGTTCTTTACCCTCACGACGACCCTTTGGTGATCAAAATGAGGATGAAAGAAGTAGTGATTTCAAGGGTGCTGGTAGACAATGGTAGTTCGGCAGACATCATGTACTATTCATGCTTTGACAGTTTAAATTTGAAATTATCTCAATTGGAACCTTATCATAGACCTCTTCTGGGTTTTGCTAGCGAGAAAGTTTTTCCACTTGGGATGATCAAGTTGGATATATTCATTGGAACTTGGCCTGCTTGTCGAACAAAGAGAATACGCTTCTTTGTGATGGATAAGAATGTGCAGTCAGCTTACAACATCATCATGTGAAGAGTTGGTTTGAAGAAGTTCGAAGTAGTCCCATCTACAGTACATCAGTGCTTAAAATTCCCTATAAATTTCAGAGTAGGAGTTGTGAAAGGTGATCAGAAGGTAGCTCGGGAATGCTATTATTCATCTGCCGAGCAAGAGGAGCTTGAAGAATCAAGGAAAAAGACTACTACCTACCAGGTGGATGAAGGTACGGAAATCGAAACACTCGATCCTAGAGATGAATCCCAACTTGTAAAAGGACAGGTGTTGGAATCTACAGAAAATGTTATTCTGGACGAGGAGCACCCTGAACGAGTAACCCAGATAGGCTCGTCGTTGGATGCTTTAATAAAACAAGAGTTGATAATGTTCTTGAGAAACAGGAAGAAAACTTTTGCGTGGAGTCATGAAGACATGCCAGGAATAGATCCAAACTTCTTATGTCACGAGCTCAATGTGAATAAGGAGATCAAGCCTGTAAAGCAAAGAAGAAGAGTATTTAGTCCCGAGAAGAATCAAGATATACAAGAGGAGGTAGAGAAGCTCTAGAAAGCCCAATTCATTGAAGATGTGAAGTATCCAGACTGGTTGGCAAATGTGGTGATGGTGAAGAAGAAAAACAATAAATGGAGAATGTGTGTTGATTTCACTGATCTCAACAAGGCATGCCCAAAGGATCATTTTCCATTGCCCAGAATTGATCAACTAGTGGATGCTACCTCGGGACAAGAGCTACTCAGCTTCATGGATGCTTACTCTAGTTACAACTAGATCAAAATGAAACCAGAAGACAGGGAAAGAACTTCTTTCATTACCCCTAGGGGAACTTATTGTTATGCCATCGAGACAAGCCCTTCATAAGCCAGAAAAATCAGGAAGACTGATGTATTGGGCAATAGAGCTCGGTGAATATGATATTGTGTATGAACCCAGATCATCATTAAAAGGGTAGGCTGTAGCAGACTTTATAGCAGAATTTACATATCCTGATACCCCCGAGGAGCCCAACCTGTGGATGTTACAGGATCAACAGACATAAGTCCAGATCAACTCCGATTGGTAAAAGGGCTTGTGGATGTAGAAAGATCATCAAATTCAAACCCAGACCAACCCCGGTTGGTAAAAGGGCGAGAAGAGATGGTCGATGAAGAACGAAAAATACCAGGGGAGGATGAAAGGAAACAGTAGATATTTCATCGAGGAACTCTGTCAGATAAGAAATTTGAAGATGAGTTACCTACATGGAGATTATATGTAGATGGGTCATCTTGCACAACAGGTTGTGGGGCAGGGATTGTTTTGAACACCCAAGACGAGATTGACGTGGAATATGCCTTACGATTCCAATTCAAAGCTTCCAATAATGAGGCTGAGTATGAAGCCTTGATAGCAGGTCTTAATTTAGCAAAGATTATGGAAGCGCAACAAGTGATGGTATTCAGTGATTCTCAATTAATTGTGAATCAGATGATGGGAACATATGCAGTTAAAGGAGAATTAATGGTCAAGTATCATGCAAAGGCGATGGAGTTGTTGGCAGAATTTGATGCCATTCAGTTGATCAGAATACCAAGAATGGAGAATGCACAAGCAGACGCACTGGCCCGACTAGCATCAGCTACTCTTACCGAGTTGCGAAGAACGATACCAATTGAGGTATTAGAAAGTCGAAGCATAGATGAAGACCTGACGATGAATATTATTACTCTTGATTTAGGACCTTCGTGGATGGATCCCATCAGGGCATATGTCGAGGAAGGAGAATTATCGGAGGATAAGATCGCTGCCAAGAAATTGAAGTTTAAAGTTGCTGAGTATGTACTAACTGATGGTGTTTTGTATAGACAAGGAATTATGACAGATTTGCAAAGATG
This sequence comes from Sambucus nigra, assembly GCA_949130495.1. Lineage (NCBI taxonomy): Eukaryota > Viridiplantae > Streptophyta > Magnoliopsida > Dipsacales > Adoxaceae > Sambucus > Sambucus nigra. The sequence goes on from OX422219.1 coordinate 136,738,581, forward strand.
TGTACATCCCTCCGAGGTGAAAGAATTGATTGAAGAGATCCATGAAGGGTCTTGTGGAGCCCACGTAGCAGGTCGGACACTTTTTCAAAGGGTGATGACACAGGGATACTACTGGCCAACGATGAGGGCTGATTGTATAGTCTATGCTAAGAGATGTGATAAATGCCAACGTTTTTCCCCCGTCCGACGAACTCCACAAGCATTGTTGACACCCATAACTTCCCCTTGGCCTTTCGCCATGTGGGGAATGGATTTGGTTGGACCACTGCCAACGACTCGAGGAAGATTTAAGTACCTCGTCGTCGCAGTGGATTATTTTACTAAGTGGGTAGAAGCTGAGCCACTTATTGATATGACGTACGAGAAGGTGTACCAATTCGTTTGGAAGAACATCATCTGCCGATATGGTCTCCCTCATGCCTTCATCACAGACCATGGAACACAATTTGATAACGAGGAGTTTGCCACCTATTGTCATCAGTCAAACATTTTGAAAGTTCATTCAGCACCAGGCCATCCTCAAAGTAATGGGCAGACTGGAGTGACGAACAGAACATTACTAAATGGTTTGAAGAAGAGGCTAAGTGAGGCTAAAGCTAATTGGATTAATGAGCTACAGTCAGTATTGTGGGCTTATCGAACAACTCCCCGAGCAGCAACTGGAGAATCACCATCTATGCTGGCATTTGGAAGTGAGGCTGTAATACCTGCCGAGTTGGGTCTTCCAACACACAGAGTGCTGAATTTCAGTTCCCCAGTCAGCGACTTGATGAGGAGATTAGATTTGGACATGCTCGAGGAAGTTAGAGAAGAGGCAGCTATTAGGAATGCTACTTATCAACAACGAACAGCCCTGTTCTACAACAAGAGGGTGAAAAAATACGACTTAAAAGAAGGAGATTATGTGCTAAAGAAGGTCATTCAGAAGCACAATAAGTTGGAAGCAAACTGGCATGGACCTTACCGAGTTACTGCAGTTGTCCGACCAGGAACTTACCGAATAGCAACTCTAGAAGGAGAGGAATTTAAGAATGCATGGATGCTGAACACCTACGCAAGTATTATCAGTGATGTAAAATGTAAAGCAGTTCCATCAATAAAACGATGATATTTCACAATAGTCTCTCCTTTTATTGAAAGTTTTTCGGGGAATACTAGTGTGTTTAACACTACGCTGCTCGGCAGTAAAACAACGCTGCTCGGCAGTAAAACAATGCTACTCGGCAGTAAAAAGAAAATGATAGTTCAAACCCACGACCAACTCCGATTGGTAAAAGGGCGAGAACAAACTACACTCCTTTGGTTAGGAGGCGTACACTAGTGTGGCCAACTCAGGTTGGTAAAAGAGCTAGTGGACACGATAGTTCAAACCCACGACCAACTCCGGTTGGTAAAAGGGCAAGAACAAACTATACTCCTTTGGTTAGGAGGCGTACACTAGTGTGACCAACTCAGGTTGGTAAAAGAGCTAGTGGACACGATAGTTCAAACCCACGACCAACTCCGGTTGGTAAAAGGGCGAGAACAAACTATACTCCTTTGGTTAGGAGGCGTACACTAGCGTGACCAACTCAGGTTGGTAAAAGAGCTAGTGGACATGATAGTTCGAACTCAGACCAACTCCGGTTGGTAAAAGAGCAAGAACAAAAGATGATAGACGAAAGGCCAATCTCGGTTGGTTAGGAAATAAAATATACTCTCAAATGCCAACTTATGTTGGTCGGGAAGTAAGTTTATTAAATTTAAGTTCCTCGAAGAACAAATATTCCAAACTGAACCAAGTACAGTTGGTCGGGGATAAAAACCCACTAACTGTAGTTGGTCGATGAGGAAAAATCATCGACCTTGGTTGGTCGGGCACATTTTATGAAAAAGATAAAAATTTACCAAGTATAGCTGGTCGGGGATAAAAACTCTCACTAACTATAATTGATCGACGAACACAATTTAACAACCTTGATTGGTTGGAAGAATTTTTAACATTTTTATACTCATTACTTTATTATTAAGTGATCGAGCAACATTACTAATACTTGCAATTTTTTTACTAAGTTGGTCGAGGAACCATACAATATTGTTATGCAAACACAAATATAGAGTGTTTGACAATCACAAGACAATAGCAATACAGATTTGCAAACAGAAAATGAAAGCCTTTCATTAAAATTCAAAAACGAATTACAAGTTACATATGTGTACTAACTATTACATTGAGATCCCTACTCTATTGGTTTCTTTCCCTCTGCTTTTGAAATAGGTTCCTCGCTAGCAGGCGGATCATTTAAAGTCTGAGGAGAGTTGATAAAGTTCAAGTCCTTCAACATCCTAACGTTCATCACAGAAGGTGTGTTCAGTAGATGCTCGGGACGAGATACCTCGATCTGAGAATGAAGATTGTAGTCATCAAGGTATTTTGAAATTAAGCTCCGAGGAATGGCACGAGCTGGGATCCATTCCATGTCCAATTTATAAGGTGGCACGGGCAAATCTAGTAGCCCAGGAGCATGATAATCCCATAAATAATGACCTTGCTCTAGTTTTAATACACCCAGGGCGTTCAACCATCCCTGTTTATAACCTTCATTATTGGCATTTTCAAGGCGATCATCCAAGTGATAAAGGGCCTCATTGTAGCCTGCCATCCAGAACTCACGAGGTTGTTTGTGGAATTGGAAAGTTATTCTCTCTAGATGCTCATGAAGGTTCCTAGCAAAAACATCCTTATTCTTCAGAGAAGACTTTGTCGAAGCAAGTTGATCCTCCAGAGTTTGGATTTTCTTAGACATTTCAGACAAAGCCCGATCTTTTGCATTCAATTGGAACGCCTGAGTTTCCAACGTTGATAGAGTACGAGCTTCTTCAACATTACGACTAATAGCTCTTGATCCTCCAGGAGCAGGTCGGGAACTGGGTTCCTCGATGACATTCTGAGAAGCTCTTCCTCGACCACGAAAACCTCTTCCTCGTCCTCAAGTAGCAGCAGAAGTACCAGATCTTCTCAAGGTATCTAACTCTTGCCTTAATTTGGCATTCTCAACCTCTAGAAAGGAAAATCCCTCGTCAGTCACTGGGATTACAGCTGTTGAAGAAGATGCTGTAGACTTATACTGTGCCAGCTCTTTCTGCCAATTGTTATTTTCTTGCTCTAGCAGCTCGGCAATCTGTCTACAAGCTTCAACTTCACCCTTTAGGGTTCTCTCCCTGACATCGTACCCAGCAAGGATCTTTTTGTGGCCTGTCTCGGCAGAAAGCTGTTGATACCTCTTTTCATACCCCTCGTGCAAAAGGGCAGTTGATTCTTTGTACTGAGTCTGAATATCTTCTAGAGTATATTGAAGTTCCTCGATTATGTCATAGTAAGCCACGTTATTGGCCACAGCTCGATCAAGTAAGCCCTTCAGGTATTGATAAGCTTCTACTGCCTGCTCTGAAGCATCATGACCGAGGATGTCAACAACTTCTGATACACTCAATTTTGTGTGACCAGCCTTATAATATTCATGGCATTGCTGCATCAACTTTGTATCATTGGCAGATAATAATTCCATTCTAGCCACAAACTAGTAAAGAAGAAAAGGCAAGAGTTAATAAAAAGCAGACAGAGCATCAACAATGTAGAGGAACAAAAAAGAGGTGATTTTATTACATCATCAAAAAGAGTACATCTTTCAGAATACAAAGTACAAGTAAAAGAAAAATAGAAAGAGAATACCGAACAACTTCACACCTTTTCCTTGTCTCCCAAGACTTTCTCGGGGGGCTGGGACGAGGAGCTTGGTTGCTCGGTGGGAACAATGATTTGATTGGCAGAAGCTGGGACTTGTTCAGGAGGAGCAGGCAAGGACGAAATCTCCTCGGTGATTATCTGGTTGGGTTGTGGAGCAAGGACTTGATCACCCACTGTCATTGAAGACTCTTCAGATGCAGCTTCGTCTTCATCCTCATCTTCAATTACAGGAGGAGGGCCAGGAAGATGTTGTTGAAATAATTCAGAGTCCTTGCTCACTTTTAATTCTTGCAAGGCAGCAACCCAACCATCTCAGAAGTATTTCAAACTCCCATACTTGACCTGGGTCATCATTGCTGCTACCCCCCTGTCCCATCCTTTATCCCATCCGGTACGAAAAGATTTCTTTACAGCCATTTTCCTTTTCATTTTCTCCGAGGAGAGCTTCTCGGATAGAAGATCCTCGGTGGCTTTCAACTTAGCCTCCACCTCCTCCTTCTGGCGATTTACTTCTCGCAGAAGGGTCAGCTCTTCCTCAGCTGATTTCAACTTATTCTCAAGCTCCCCAAAACTTGTGAGCTTCTCGGCATATTTTTTATTCTCTCTCTCCAAGTCCTTCACCTTATTTCCCAACTGTATCTTCTCTGCCTCAGACGCAGCCATCTTCTTCTCCCATTCACCCCTATCCTCGTCATATTTTTGACGAGAATCCTTCAAAGATTGGGCCAAGCCCTGGAAAGCATCCTCTACTCCAGACGAGGAGCTGGAAGCCTTGATTGCTTCATCTTTCTTCACTATGGTGTTAAAGCAACTCACCAGCTGAAAAAGAAAATAATGATAAGTCAGTGTCGAGATACATATATTGACTGAAAGAAAGAAAAATTCAGGATAAGAAAAACTTACTGAAGCAATGTGACGAGTATCTAAGGATGTCAGCATATCCCTAGACATGTTTTCTTCAATTCATTGGACTTCAAGAATAGTCCAAGTCTTTACCGAGCTCATTGCAGAACTCGGGGGAATAATGGTTGGGACACCAGCTCCACTAGCTTGGAGCTGGGGAATGGTTTCAGTCAAAGTGACCGAGGAGGATTTCTTCAATCTCCTCAATGGCACTTCAGCAGTTTCAACCAAAGAACTTTTGGTTGGGACCACTTCCACAGGTGCACTTTTCTTGCTCGGAGCCACTGGGGGCTTCTCGGCAGCCTTCTGAGGAGCAACAGAAGGGGCAGCATCTACTTTCTTTGTCCCCTTTGGGACATCATTCTTGCTTCTCTTTCCATCTCCAGCAGATCTCCTCGAAGATAGAAGGAACTCTTCTTTTGCCCATCTTCTGACTCAGAGGAATGTGAGATTCTGGTGAAGATTCCTTAGAAGCTGACAATGGCTCACTAATGCTGACCAAAGGACGAGCAGTAAAGGATGATGTGTAGCTCCTGTACTGCAACAAATAGGAAGCAGACTTGATGTGCTCGTCTGTAACTCTTCGATGAAAATTTCGGATATGTTTCAAATGCTTTATATTAACTTCTGATTCTTTGGGAGTTTTTCTCTTGCTGTCGACTGCAAACAAAAACATATTGAAATGTCAACCATGCATTTATTCAAACATAATGAAATCATAATTTCAGAAATGAAATAAAATGAAAATAACCTATCCCATTGCCATATGGAGGGCATTTGGGACCCTCATATACTGCATCTCCAACCAAAGGGGCATGTTGCCAATTTTTTATAACTACCCCATGTTCAAAATAATCCCTGTTAGCATCGGGGAGGTTGACTACTAAGGCCCTATTCAAAAACCTAGTTTTTAAATAAAAAACATTATCTAAAACAGCCCATCTGTAACAGTACATAATCTCAGGAATTCCTATACGAGTTCCATGAGTTTGATTTAACCTATACACCCCATTAACTATTCTCCATGTGTTGGGGGCTATTTTTGCAGGGACAACATCGAAATACTGACAGAACTCTAAACACAAAGGGTTTGGTGGAAAAGAAAATCCACATTCAGCAATAAAGAAGCTAGGGAACCAATGTCCCTCAGCCAAATTAAAATAAGTTGAAGGTTCAGAAAGACTCTCCAAAGTTACCCAAGAAGGAATAGAAAAGTCAGAACGGAATTTCTGAAGAGATTCGATAATATAAACCATGGTGAATAAAAATAAATGAAGAAGAAGGAAGAAAATCTTACAGGAAAAAGGAGATATGTTGACAAACAAACGAAGAAAGGGATGAACACACAGGAGAGAGAAAAGCTATAGAAAACTCGAAAGCAGAAATTGAAAAGGTAGAAGACGATGGGATTGCCTCTGAAGCTTAAATACTTTGCCTTGGGAAACGGCGAAAGAAATGATTACAAAAAGGAAACTATTACGCCACCGGCGGCTAAAAGGACAAAAAGTGCACGAAGATCGAAGCGCTTATAAAAATGCAAAAAGGCGGATTCTGCGAATTTGGAAGGAAATTCAAATACGAAGAAAAGGCTCCTAAAACCCAGGAAGGTCATTTAATATTGCCATATACCGAGAAAGAATGTTCCATACTCCTCAAAGTTCAAAATATGAAACATTAGGGGCTTCTGTTAATACCAAAATTAGTACGCTGATGTGGACGAATAATAAGAAGACACGTGTCAATCTACGTGGCACAATAGCAACGAGGAAGATCATTCCCCTGACCAACATACTCATTCCGAGCAACAGGTGTACTCCGAGGAACACCAGCCCCCCGAGGAACTCTTGCCCTCCGAGGAACTCTTGGACGATGAGCAACTAAGGCGGTTCGAGCTGCATCTCAACCACATCATTGATTGCCAGATAATCAACAGTTCAACTATTCATTGAATGCTTATCATCTTGACGCAGACGCTTGAAGAGCATTAAATGAGTTACCCTTTCATATGTATATCATTTAATGTATCACCCTTTCATGTATAGCCTAAGGGCTATAAATACCTTGTATCACCCTCATTCAAAGGGACCGGAATTTCTTGATAGCACTTGTAATCGAGAATTCCCAAACACTCAGCAATAACATAACAGTGGACGTAGGCCATTCATACAAGGCTGAACCACTTTAAAATCTTTTGTCTCATTTATTTATCTATGATTGAATAATTGGAGTAATCTAATTTTTCACATCAACAGAAGGGTAGAAGCTTCTTATCTTTGTCTTTCCATTTTCTTAGAATTCGCCCCTTGGTGAGGGTTGAATATCCATAGACATCAATGTGTTTGATTCCTTTTTCTAGAGAGATCTTGAGCCCTACGGTACAAGCTTCATATTTTGTTATTTTTTTGGTGCAATGAAAGTCTAACTTGATGGAGATGGGTGTGTGAGAATCATCGAGAACGATCAAGAGTATCCCAATACAGCATCCTTTCTTGTTAGTAGCTCCATTTAAGAACATCTGCCATCTGAGATCTTCGTGAGAGGCGTAAAGAATGTCTTCATTTGGGAATTCAAATATCCGAACCTCAGCTCCCCCTATGGGATTGTTGGCAAGGTAATATAAAATGGGTTTTCCTTTCATGGCTTTCTACGTAGCATACGTAATGTCAAATTTTGCTAGTGACATCAACCATCAGGCCATGTGACGAGACAAGGCAGGCTTCTCCAACAAGTATTTCATCCGATCCATTCGGGATACCAATTTGATAGGTAATGCAAGCATGTAGTGTCGAAGCTTCTGCTTGACCCAAACTAAGGCGACACACGCCTTCTCCAATGTAGTATAGTTCACCTCTTAGCCTGCTAACTTTCGACTAGCATAGTATATGTCTCTCTCTGTGACACCCCGCCTAATTAAATACCGGGCGATCACTCCTTTATTAAATTAAAATCAAGGTGAACAGTTGGTTCATTCTTAGCATCACCGTCGTAAAAATAACTTTTCCAATTTAAACACCCTAATTAATTAAGCCAAGTGTCAAAACCATTTTAGACATTATTTCCCAAATTTTATTTATAACCAATGATTTAAAACTTTACATAAGTCAATATTAAAGAATCACGCCACAATTATCCTGGAACATATAATCCAAATAATTTAAACATTCAACAACTAAATCCCAACATTAAAACTTAAAGTAAAACATCCAGACAGTAATAAATCGCAAAGTGCAAATACTGGAAATAAATGGATTACAATATCCAATAAAATAACCGAATAATGGAAAGGGCGACACATTCCCAACTGGAATAAATAATGCTAAGAGTATAATCAAATGAATGAGTTCATCTAAGAAAGAGGCCTGCAACTCCCACCTAAGCTGCAGAGCGTTCCTTCTAAAGGATCCTATGCAAGACTCCCCTGTGGCTGGGCACCTTTAATATATACATATATATACAAGAGAGAAAGGAAAATAGAAATGGGTCAGAGCCCGATAGTGTAAATGATTTAAAATTTGTTTGACAAGTATTTAAAATGTTTACAGGCCAATGCAACAACATATTAGTGCGGCACTCTCTTGAGAAATTCTCACCTCTCTTCTAATGTGCACGCCTATCGCACTAATCTTCCCAACGGTTTAAATTAACTTAGGTTACTCGTAAGATTTAAAACTGAACAATTTAATTGTTTAAGAGGATAATTTCATTTGATCACAAAGTTCTCATTTAAACCTTATTTGCTAATAAAGTTTTCGAGTGTCCCATTATACTTTTCAAAACAAGTATTTCCAAATTGAAGTCATGATTCATTTCTTACTAACCATAAACACAATAGGGAGTTCCAAATTTTAGAAATTCATATATATATTAAATGCTCATATAATATATATATATATATACTCTAACAGTACCCCACATAAAAATTATGGTGCGGGCATACTCTGCTATCCAATCCCCGTATCACTCGTACTAAGGGAAATACAAGTTCGGAATCACTCTCGAACTGTATTAACACATACACAAACAATATTGAGGCGAAGCATAGATTCCAAATCTCTAAGAGGATAGCACATGCCCTCACGTCTCTTAGGACCGTCTGACCATCGATCAGATAGCCTGTACCAAGGATATCTATCTTCTAGGGTACGAGTCAATATCCCCTATAAAGGCACATCGAGATAAGACTGTCCCAGTGCGGTAACCTCAGTGATAGCAAGTAGCGCGGGAATGATTTTTACAAGTACACGTACATATTATATGCATAAACACAGTCATATAAATACACTACTTTCACCATATCAAATTTAGGTTCATCTCATAACCCATAATTATAACATTTATCCTTATTTCTCATTATTTAATTATCACTTATAATGGTTCGTCTCTTACTTTAATTTGAGGGATTATTTCAACTCACTACGTAACACTCATGGACTCTATCCTCCCAAGTGTGGAATTTCAGTAGATACTCATCTAATTTCCAACGTAACTATCTTATGCGTCTCTCCCTTTAATGCATAATTTCATCGTCCCTTATATGTAAATATCCCAAAAATGTACATCTCGTCTTACATTAAAGGTCTCATAATTATTAATAAGTCCTACTGGTCTCCTTTACCTTCCAAATTATTTTAATAAGGATGCCCAAATATTTTTACTCATTTAATTTGAATTTATCTATTTACAAAGGCGAAATGTGAGTGTTCCAGAAGGGGTCGATCGATCGATGGCAGGAGCTCGATCGATCGATGCGTCGATCGATCGACACTCCTGGTTCGATCGATAGATCAAACAGGTATGCGAATTTTGCAGATTAACAGTTACGGGTTTCATAATCTAACCTCAATAAAATCCAGATTTTTCACACCCAAACTCCCTAAAATTTGTGTTGTAAACCGTATAAACCCATATTATACATCTTCAACGTAAAGTATGTAATTTTTCATCAATAACCATAGATTAATAGGCCAAAACTCATATAAATCTCAGGAACCCTAGAATTTCTTTAACACGGTTCTAATCAGTCTTTTTCTAGAAATTTCTACTCCTAATTCATCATAAATTCATGGTTAAGCCTCTACATGTGAAGGGGTTTTCAGATTATCATTCAAATCATTACTACATGCGATTTTCCTATCTCCAACGTGGATTTTCTTCTACCAAACTCATCCTAATCACCCTAGACTAACATGAACGATGCATTAACGAAAATAAGCAAGGTAAATACTTGCCTAGAAATTTCAAAGTTCTGATTTGTGGACGAATTTAGTGTTGTCGCGTTCCCCGTCGCGCGATCTACGCGTTGGTGGTGGTGGCGGTGCAATCGGATAACTTTTTGGCCTTGGATTGCTTGGAAAGCTTTCTCCTTCCCTCTCCTATGGCCGTTCTAAAGTTTTGAGTCTGCTAACCCTAAAGGACTATTCCAAATGGCTGATATAGCCTAATAATTTTCGTGGGTTTAATTACCCAAAAATGCAAAATGTCCCAAATGCCCTCCCGGGGTGCTAAATAGGCCTAAAAATGCCCCGAGAGCCAAACTAAACCCCCGAGTATACTTTTCTGACTATCTCGACCCTTATGGACACTTTGACGCACTCTAAATGACCATACGGGTGACTTATAATTTATTCACTTTTATTAATCAATATTTAGTCCCGACGCGACACGGGCGCATCCCGACTTAAATTTCCAAAATTATCATTTTATTCACTCTTGACATTTAATAGAACCAATATTATATAGTACTCTACTCATTAGTAATATTCAACAAGTTTCCCATAATTACTAACTCACATCACGTTAATAATTATAAAGTAATTAATTTTCGAATTTATATTAAATTAATAACTCACATTAAATTTAATAAATCCCCAAATTAATAAAGCATAAAAATACGGGGTATTACACTCTCCTTGCATGACCTTTTGATGTGTTGGGATAGAATAACCCATATTGAGGTGTTTGTGACAGTGAGATATAGGAGGATGGGAAGACCTTATTGCAAAAGCATGAGCACCAGAGGTCAAGTGAGATATCATTTGATCTGTTCAAAGGCTTATTAACATGCCTCATTCCATACTTTGGTTGAATCTTTCTGGAGAAGCTTAAAAATGGACTTGAACATAAAGGTCAGTTGATTAATGAACCGACTGATATATTGGAGTTTACTTAAGAAATTGAGAACTTATTTATTTATTCAAAGCAATGGCATCTTAAGAATCGCTATAAGCTTAGCAGGGTCTGCCTCAATCTCTTTCTCGTTGACCATGAAGCGAAGGAGTTTTCCTTTTATAACACCGAACATGCATTTTGTGGGTGGAGTCGCATCTGGTACTGTCGCGGCTGATTGAAGAATTTCCTCAAGGAAGGAATGTGACCTTCCTCAGTTTTAGAATTAATGATCATATCATTGACATAGACTCCAACCTCCTTATGGATCAGATGATTCTTAATGGTCATAACGAACCTTTGATAGGTAGCCCCAACATTCTTAATACCAAACGGTATAACTGTGTTGTAAAAGGTTCTCAGGGTAATGAGGGTAGTCTTTTCCTAATAGTCAAGATACATTTTAATCTAGTTATATACAACGAAACTGTCAATAAATGACTTGAGGTCATGGCCAGCAGTATTATCAATGATCATGTTGATATTGGGCAGAGGGTAATCGTCCTTAGGGGAAGCTTTGTTTAGATCCTAATAGTCGACACACATGCGGATGTTTTCTCCAAATTTCAGCACAGGGACGATGTTTATAAGCTATATAGGGTATTCGACCACGCGAATGAAGCCTACGTTCAATTATTTCACCACTTCATATTCGACTTTGAAAGACCACTGTATTCGAAGATTTCTCAGCTTCTGCTAAACATGTTTGCTTTTTGAGAAGGAAGTAATCTCGTGTTATACTATTTTTGGGTCAATATTAGGCATGTCGTCGTAGGACGATGTGAGGACATCCCCAAATTCCTTTAGCGACTCTTTGAATTGTGACCGCTCATGCTCGTTGAAGGTGGACCCTATCCTAATCTCATGTGGATGACAACTAGAATCGAGATTAATAATAGCAGTCTCATCATCATTAGTTTGAACGTGTATTGAAATCAATTCAGAATTTTTCATTTATTAATTCATCTTCGTCCATCGTTTTATTATAATCAAGGAAATTATTGCAAGGCACAATAAGATACTCAAAATAATCATTCATTTCATCAAAAGTAATTTCAAGAAATATAGTGGTGAGGACCTCATCAAGGGAGTACTTATTCACAATTACATCAGAAACATAAGGAAGAACAAGAGATTTAGGTGATTCTTTGAGGGAGTGAACATCAGGGTTCAGATTGACTTAGGCAGGCTTGACAGGGAAAGCTTACCAATTAAGGAATGGTGCATCAGCAGTGGAGAGGTGTTGTCGCAGCTCACAGGGCCGTTTGGGGGGTGTTTCGTGGTTTCTCCCTCTAACAGCTTGTTTTCAAGCCTTAGTGTAAATATTTTGAAATTTGGTATGCGCTCTCAGACAAGGGGTCCCGTGACCACGCGATCAGTTCCTACGAGTTACATTAGTCCCGTATGAAGAGTTGGCACCGCTCAAGAGGCCGTTTGAAGGGTGTTTCGGGGTTTCGTCGTCTAACATCATGTTTTCAAGCCTAAGTGTAGATATTCTAAAAATTGGGTTGTGCTTTCAGACTAGGGGTCCTGTGACCATGCGGTCGGTTCCTATAAGTTACCTTGGTCCCAAGCGAGGTGTTAGCACCGCTCACGGGGCAGTTTGGGGGATGTTTCAAGGTTTTGCCCTCTAACGGTATGTTTTTAAACCTAAGTGTAGATATTCTGACTATTGGTACGTGCTTTCGAGTCGAAGGTGCAGTGACCATGCGGTCGGTTCCTATGAGTTACACTGGTCCCATGCGAGGTGTTGGCGCCGCTCATGGGACAGTTTGGTGGGTTTCGGGATTTCTCCCTCTAACGGTATGTTTTCAAGCCTGAGTGTATATATTCTAAAAATTAGGTCGTGCTCTTCGACCGGGGGTTTCGTGACCACGCGGTCGGTTCCTACGAGTTATATTGATCCCGTCCAAGGTGTTAGCACCGCTCACGAGCCTGTCTAAGGGGTCTTTGGGGATTTCATCCTCTAACGGCATGTTTTCAAGCTTAAGTGAAGATATTTTGAAAATAGGGTCGTGCTATCGAACAGTGGGTCATGTGACCACCCGATTGGTTTCTATGAGTTACACTGGTTTCGTGCGAGGTGTTGGCGCCGCTCACGGGGCCGTTTGGGGGGTGTTTCGGGGTTTTACCGTCCAACGGCATATTTTCAAACCTAAGTGTAAATATTCTAAAAATGGTTCATGCTCTCGGATCGGGGGTCTCGGGACCACATGGTTGGTTCCTCTGAGTTACATTGGTCCCGTGCGAGGTATTGGCGCCTCTCACAGGGTCGTTTGGGGGATTTTCCGGGATTTCACCATGTAACGGCATGTTTTCAAGCCTAAGTGCAGATATTCTGAAAATTAGTTCATGCACTCGGACTGGGGGTCTTGTGACCACATGGTCAGTTCCTACGATTTGCATTGGTCCCATGCGAGGTGTTGACCCCGCTCATGGGGCCTTTTTGGGGGCGTTTTGGGTTTCGTCCAGTGATAGCATATTTTCAAGCTTAAGTGTAGATATTCTGAAAATTGAGTCGCGTCTCGGACCGAGGGTTCCATGACCATGCGATATGTTCCTACGAGTTACATTAGTTCCGTGCGAGGTGTTGGCACCACTCATGGGGTCGTTTAGGGGGTGTTTCGTGGTTTCGCCCTCTAACGGATTGCTTTCAAGCCTGGTGTGTGGATATCTTGAAAATTGGTCCGTGCTCTCGAGCCGGGGGTCCCGTACCATGCGGTCGGTTCCTACGAGTTACATTAGTCCCGTGCGAGTTGTTGGCGTCTCTCAAAGGACCGTTTGGTGGGGGGTTTAGGGTTTTGCCCTCTAACGGAACATTTTCAAGCCTAGATATTCAAAAAATTGCATCGTGTTCTCGAACCGAGGGTCTCGTGACCACGCGATCACTTTTTATGAGTTACATTGCTCCTGGGTGAGGTGTAGGGTTCACTCATGGGGCCTTTTGGGGGGTGTTTTGGGGTTTCGCCCTCTAACGGAATGTTTTCAAGCCAAAGTGTAGAAATTCTAAAAATTAGGTCGTGCTCTAGGACCGAGGGTCCCATGACCACGCGGTTGAATCCTACGAGTTACATTGGTCCCATGCGAGGGGTTGGCATCGCTCATAGGGCCGTTTATGGGTTGTTTCAGGGTATCACCCTTTAACAGCATGTTTTCAAGCCAAAGTGTAGATATTTTCAAAATTAGGTCATGCTCTCAGATCGGGGGTCTCGTGACCATGCGTCCGATTCCTATGAGTTACATTGGTCCATGCGAGGTGTTGGTGATACGGCGGAAATATTGCGTATTTCACCCGTTAACCTACGCGTTATTAGCCCCCTCGGGTATCTTATTCCCTATATTTATGCTCGTTAACCAGACAACCCTCAGATTTCTATGATAAAATGTTTCGCAGGTGTTAATTGAGCTTTTGTAGGTATTTGGATGCTAAGTGTGAAGTCCGGATGCGTTTCGCTCGATTTCCGTACACAACCGCACGCGCAAGGGCATTTTAGTCTTTTGACAGATTGGGCACCTGGTCCAACATCTTCACGAAAGTTGTAGCCCTCCTCGCTAGCTTCGCGTGGCCGCGAACGGTGCGCGATTCCGATTCATAACGAAGAAGTTACGGCGATTTCAGCGGAGGAAAAACAAGGAAGCAAAAGAGGAGAAGGAGAAGAGGAAGAAAAGAAGCAGGGGCTGCTGCTGCAATCTGCCCTGCTTGGTCGATCTATCGACCATAAGGGTCGATCGATCGACCATTCTTATTTTTGCCACGAATTACACTGTCGGTCGATCGATCGACCAAAGGGGTCGATCGATCGATCCCCTGTTTTTCTGCAGATATTTTCTTTTCTTTTCTTTCTTCTTTTCTTTTATTCTAACTTACTATATAAGCCAAATTTTGGTTTTGTAATAAGGGGCAGCCACAAATACGATTTTAGGTTAGATTTTAGTTAGGGTTTTGGTTTGGAGAGCTCATTTTCTCTTCCTCTTGGATTGACAACCCTTGTGGTTTTGTGAGATTGATCTTTTCTCTTCCATTTCCATTAATATAGTTTGTTCTTCATTCTTTACTTGCTTTGTAATTTAGATTTCATGCTTTCATAATTAGGTTTTCTTGCTTTATTTATTGCTTTCCTAGTTTAATTAGTTTAATTAATATGCACCCTTAGATAAATAGGTTCGGGATTTCATTTCCGCCATTTTCGGGCCCCGAGCTCCGAAAACTAGGTTTAGTGCAAAATCGCGTTTAATTGAAACCGCGCGTATCAAAGTCGGATTATTATGCGTTTAACTTTCTTTGTCATGCAACGTTAGTGTTTATAGCGGTTATCCGAATTTAATCCGCGTGTGATCATTTTTCAGTTAAATGTTTTATCTCGCAACTTTGGATTAAATTCCTTCTTGCGTGATGTTTATGCTTAGTTGAAAATGCTCGATTAAATTGCTTTCGAGCCTTAATTCTAATTAGTAGTTGTTTCGATCCGTTTGGTGGAATGCGATCCCGATCCTCGCTTTACTTTATTTTAGCATAACTTATTCTTTTCTTTATTCACGATAACCACCCTTTCACCTTTTCTTTTATTTATTTTACACTTTTATTCCTGAAGTAATTAAAACAATTAACATCTAAAATTTAATCACTCCCTGTGGATTTCTTACGATACCCGACTTACCGCTTTACTTGCTTGTCAAGTGTAGTAGTAGCTTTGGTTATCTTTTGTATCGCGGCGGCGAAACACACGACGATTGTGCACTTTACACGCGCACACTTTTTCCGCCGCATCATCAAAATGGCGCCGTTGCCGGGGAGTGTGTTTTAGATAGTAATTGTTTTATTATTTCTTAGTATTTTTCCTTTTGTATTTGTATTCTTTGTTTTAACCTTTTTTGCAGGATTTGCATACTTGAGCGCTAAGAAACTTTGATTCGCGGTTGCTCACTTTCTTGCTCGAATTCTCCATCTACAAACAACGAGGTAATCATGTCCTACTATTATAGTTATAGCGGTCATTCTAATGATTCTTACTTTGGGGATAGTTTTCAAGTTTTCCATTTTCAAGATTTTCTTGAAAATGAAAGACTTGAAAACATTTATCGAAATGAAAATCGTTATTGGGAGCTTGAGTTGGATTCATTATTCGAATCCAATGACGATTCTTATTTCATTACTTTCGAAGACGAATTTCAACCAAATGAGGAATCCGAGGATCTAGAGCCGAGGAAGCCTACTTTGGAAGAAACTTTTCTTCTTTACTCCCAAGGTTTGGAAAGCCTAAATGGTGCTGGAATGAGACTTGGTTCACTTTGCGATGAGATGAATTCTTTTG
This sequence comes from Sambucus nigra, assembly GCA_949130495.1. Taxonomy (NCBI): domain Eukaryota; kingdom Viridiplantae; phylum Streptophyta; class Magnoliopsida; order Dipsacales; family Adoxaceae; genus Sambucus; species Sambucus nigra. Next base: position 136,754,688 of record OX422219.1, read on the forward strand.
CACAAAACAACGAGGAGGTGGAAACTTGTGTTTCACCTCAATTTTTCAGAGAATTTCTCATCGAGTGTGAATCTTTCTCCTCCGAAATTCAATCTCCTTCCGACGATGAGTCGATTGAGATTGAATTTGTTTCATCACCATATACGTTTTCCGTCATTGAACCATTAGAATTACCGTTTGATTCCTATGAGTCGGTAGAAATTAAAACTTCTACACTTTTTGCCGACGAGGACTCTTTACCGGACTTGTTTTCGATGGATCCTATCCCCGTGTGTGCACTATCTCCCATTCCACTTGAAAAACCTTTGGGAGATGAATCGATTTTTCTTGGATCTCTAGTGTACCTTTCCCCCTTATTATCCAAATCCCCCATCGTCCGCCCAAAATTTCAAATTGGCGATGGTTCACTTTTTTCACCACCCACATGCCTTCCGTTGTTCAAACGGAATTCTTATTTTTCGGGAGGCATGTTCGCTTTGGAGGGTCCACCGTTGATCTTTCAAAGTCAAATCCCTTTTTGGGTGGACCCTCAACTATTTAGACTTCTAGTATATAGTTAGTGTAAAGCCTAAATAGTAGGTTGTAAATAGTTAGATTTTTAATTTTCTTTCTTTACTATTTTTCTTTCCTTTTTAATTTAGTCTAGTGTAATTAGTTAACTTTTGTTATTTGTTTTTGCTATGCTTGGTACTAACTTGTTTTGTAGATTCCTTTGGACTCGCGCTTATGGAGATCGCTCCAATTTTGGGTAATATCGTTCTTTTCCTCTCTTTGTGTTGTGTTCTTAATGCGCATTGAGGACAATGCAACATTTAAGTTAGGGGGTGTAGGATATTCTATCCATTTCATGTGTAGTCTATGGATTTGCTCACATTTAGTTACTAAGTATGCCTTTTGTGAAAAATTTAAAAATTTTCAAAAATATTTTCTTTCTTTTTTCTCCTTTGTTGGGCATTTTGCCTTGTTTTCGATGACAAATTTCAATAATTGCCCGATCCAATAGACAACTCAATGATGCATGTTCTCGATTTTAGAAGTTATTAAACTTTAGTCCTCAAATCATTGATATTGTGAATAACTTCATGAATTAAACTTTATCCCATGAGCATATGCACTTTCCTTGTTATATTGATTTGGTTTAAGATTTTTATAACTCGGTAATCTTTTGTTACATTGTATATACTTACACCGAGTAAGCTTTGTACCTTTCGTCGTTTGTGAGTGTATACACTATTCTTTTTTCATTGAAAACGTTACAGTCGTTGGTAATCTCTTTATTCTTTCATTGACCGTTCATTAATTGAGTTCATCATTGAAATGTGTTACTTGAGCATGATTTTCTTATGTTGTTTTAACTCGCGAATTGCGTATACTTTGTGAAATGATCATAGGCAATCTTTGTTATATCACCCATATTAGCCTTGACCTCACCATATATATTTCCCTAGTCAACCCCTTTGAGCTTAAATACTAGCCTTTCGTTTCATTACCCAAAATCCCATAACCAACTCCAAATTGGAGTTTTAAGCCATACATATACCTTACATACCTTTGTTTGGAATGTTTCTTGGGATTGAATGATGTTGTTATGATGTCGGTTGCAATTTAGGCATATGAGAGTTTGATAAGCAAAGAAAAGAAAGTAGTGAAAAAGTGAAGAAAAAGAGAAAGCAAAAAGCAAAAGAAAACAAAAGAAAACATGAGAAAAAGAAGAAAAGAAAAAGAAAGAGAAAGTTGTATATGTGTATATAGTTCAATAAGCTTTGATTACTCTCCCCGATGATATATCTAATGCCTTTTTGGAACTTGTTTTCCGATTTTGATATTGCCCGCATTATCCCATTATCCTGAGTTTTTCATTCCGAACACTTTGAATCCGTACATATATTCCTTCATTTCGTACCTTAGCCATGCCTACATTACAACCCTATTACAAGTCCTATGTGATCTTAAGTAGATGTAATTCAAATGTTTAAATAGTGTTGATAATCTGTGAAAATGCATTTCGCCTCTTTTAGTGTGCGGTATCCTTTCATTGAGATTACAGTTTTTCATTTTATATATTGCGTTCTTCTTTTGTGACATGTGTGCGGCCTAGTTTCCATTTACATTACCTCTTTATGCCCGCATGTCCCGTGTATTACCTCCCATTCCGAGTGATTTCATTTGTTGAGTGTAATGCCCGTGAGGATTGAATATATGCTTGCTTTATGTTTATCCGGTTTATTTAAGTTTTTACCAAATCATATTTTGCATTTTCTCTCCCCCCTCCCACTTTTAAAGTTTCAATTCTATGAGGTGCATTCAACTTGTTAATAACAACGAACTTTAGCTTGAATTCGTTCAATATGCTAATAACATGTTTGAAATCTTTTTCGTTGTTGTTGAGTTTGTCGCATGTTGGGTTGGGCATATTTTGAGGAAACCATATGATGTTTGTGGGTTTCATCCCTGAAAACCCTCACGAGACGACACTCGTCCACTAGGGTAACCTAGGGGTTTAACGGCTTATTGCATACGCTAAATGCAATCGAATCGCCCGCGAAAGTGGCCTTATCTTTTTATTGCTTTTATACCATACTTTTGTACTTCTCCTGCTTTTGGTTTGCTTGTAGTTCTTGTTTCATTGCTAGGGACTAGCAATGTGTAAGTTAGGGGGTGTGATACGGCGGAAATATTGCGTATTTCACCCGTTAACCTACGCGTTATTAGCCCCCTCGGGTATCTTATTCCCTATATTTATGCTCGTTAACCAGACAACCCTCGGATTTCTATGATAACATGTTTCGCAGGTGTTAATTGAGCTTTTGTAGGTATTTGGATGCTAAGTGTGAAGTCCGGATGCGTTTCGCTCGATTTCCGTACACAACCGCACGCGCAAGGGCATTTTAGTCTTTTGACAGATTGGGCACCTGGTCCAACATCTTCACGAAAGTTGTAGCCCTCCTCGCTAGCTTCGCGTGGCCGCAAACGGTGCGCGATTCCGATTCATAACGAAGAAGTTACGGCGATTTCAGCGGAGGAAAAACAAGGAAGCAAAAGAGGAGAAGGAGAAGAGGAAGAAAAGAAGCAGGGGCTGCTGCTGCAATCTGCCCTGCTTGGTCGATCTATCGACCATAAGGGTCGATCGATCGACCATTCTTATTTTTGCCACGAATTACACTGTCGGTCGATCGATCGACCAAAGGGGTCGATCGATCGATCCCCTGTTTTTCTGCAGATATTTTCTTTTCTTTTCTTTCTTCTTTTCTTTTATTCTAACTTACTATATAAGCCAAATTTTGGTTTTGTAATAAGGGGCAGCCACAAATACGATTTTAGGTTAGATTTTAGTTAGGGTTTTGGTTTGGAGAGCTCATTTTCTCTTCCTCTTGGATTGACAACCCTTGTGGTTTTGTGAGATTGATCTTTTCTCTTCCATTTCCATTAATATAGTTTGTTCTTCATTCTTTACTTGCTTTGTAATTTAGATTTCATGCTTTCATAATTAGGTTTTCTTGCTTTATTTATTGCTTTCCTAGTTTAATTAGTTTAATTAATATGCACCCTTAGATAAATAGGTTCGGGATTTCATTTCCGCCATTTTCGGGCCCCGAGCTCCGAAAACTAGGTTTAGTGCAAAATCGCGTTTAATTGAAACCGCGCGTATCAAAGTCGGATTATTATGCGTTTAACTTTCTTTGTCATGCAACGTTAGTGTTTATAGCGGTTATCCGAATTTAATCCGCGTGTGATCATTTTTCAGTTAAATGTTTTATCTCGCAACTTTGGATTAAATTCCTTCTTGCGTGATGTTTATGCTTAGTTGAAAATGCTCGATTAAATTGCTTTCGAGCCTTAATTCTAATTAGTAGTTGTTTCGATCCGTTTGGTGGAATGCGATCCCGATCCTCGCTTTACTTTATTTTAGCATAACTTATTCTTTTCTTTATTCACGATAACCACCCTTTCACCTTTTCTTTTATTTATTTTACACTTTTATTCCTGAAGTAATTAAAACAATTAACATCTAAAATTTAATCACTCCCTGTGGATTTCTTACGATACCCGACTTACCGCTTTACTTGCTTGTCAAGTGTAGTAGTAGCTTTGGTTATCTTTTGTATCGCGGCGGCGAAACACACGACGATTGTGCACTTTACACGCGCACACTTTTTCCGCCGCATCAGTTGGCGCCGCTCACGGGGATGTTTGTGGGGTGTTTAGGGGTTTCACCCTCTAACGACATGTTTTCAAGCCTAAGTGTATATATTTTGAAAATTGGTTCGTGCTCTCGTACCGGGGGTCTTGTGACCACATAGTCGGCTCCTATGAGTTACATTGGTCTCGTGCGAGGTGTTGGCGTGGCTCACGATGTCATTTTGGTGATGTTTCGAGGTTTCACCGTCTAACGACATGTTTTCAAGCCTAAGTGTAGATATTCTAAAAATTGGTATGTGCTTTTAGACTGAGGGTCCCGTGAACACGCAATCGGTTCCTACGAGTTACATTGGTCCCATGCGAGGTGTTGGCACCGCTTATGGGGCCATTTGGGGGGGTCATGGTTTCGCCCTCTAACGGCATATTTTCATGTCTAAGTGTAGATATTCTAAAAATTGGGTCGTGCTCTCAGACTGGGGGTCCCGTGACCACGCGATTGGTTCCTACGAGTTACATCAGTCCCGTATGAGGTGTTGGTACTGCTCACGGGGCCGTTCGGGGGGTGTTTTGGGAATTCGCCCTCTAAGTCATGTTTTCAAGCCTATGTGTGGATATTCAGAAAACTAGGTCGTGCACTCGAATCGGGGGCCCCGTAACCACATGATCGATTACTACGAGTTACATTGGTCCAATGCAAGGTATTGGCACCGCTCACAGGGCCATTTGGGGGTGTTTTGGGGTTTCGCTCTCTAACAGCATGTTTTCAAGCCTAAGTGTAGATATTCTAAAAATTTGGTCGTGTCTCAAATGGGGGGTCCCGTAACCACATGATGAGTTCCTATAAGTTTCATTAGTCCCGTGCGAGCGCCGCTCACAGGGTCATTTAGAGGGTGTTTCGGGGTGTCGCCCTCTAACGGATTATTTTTAATCCTAAGTGTCAATATTCTGAAGATTGGTTCATGCTCTCGGATCGAGATTTCATGACCACACGATCGGTTCCTATGAGTTACATTGGTCTTGTGCGAGGTGTTGGCGTCGCTCACGAGTCCGTTTGGGGGATGTTTAGGGATTTCGCCATCTAATGGCATGTTTTCAAGCCAAAGTGTAGATATTCCGAAAATTGGTACGTGCTTTTGGATCGGGGGTCTTATGACCACGCGGTCGGTTCCTACGAGTTAAATTGATCCCGTGTGAGGTGTTGGCATCACTTACGGGGCCGTTTGGGAGGTGTTTCAGGATTTCACCCTCTAACGGCATATTTTCAAGCCTAAGTGTAGATATTCTAAAAATTGGGTTGTGCTCTCTGACCGGGGGTCCCGTGACCACGTGATTGGTTCCTACGAGTTACATCAATCATGTGTGAGGTGTTGGTACCGATCACGTGGCCGTTTCGGGGTGTTTTGGATTTTCACCCTCTAACATCATGTTTTCAAGCCTATGTGTAGATTTTTGAAAAATTAGGTCTTGCTCTCGAATCGGGTGTCCCCGGACCACGCGGTCGGTTCTTACGAGTTACATTGGTCCCATGCAAGGTGTTGGCACCGCTCACATAGCCGTTTGGGGGGGGGTCACCCTCTAACAACATGTTTTCAAGCCTAAGTGTATATATTCTTAAAATTGGGCCATGTATTGGATCGGGGGTCCTGTGATCACGCGGTTAGTTCCTACAAGTTAAATTAGTCCCGTGCGAGGTGTTGGTGCCGCTTACAAGGTCGTTTAGGGGTTATTTCGGGGTTTCGCCCTCTAATGGCTTATTTTCAAGCCTAAGTGTAGATATTCTAAAAATTGGTTCGTGCTCTCAGACCAGGGGTCCCGTGACCATGCGGTCAGTTTTTACGATTTACATTACTCCCGTGCGAGGTGTTAGCGTCGCTCATGGTGCCATTTGGTGGGTGTTTCGGGGTTTTGCCCTTTAACGACTTATTTTCAAGACTAAGTGTAAATATTCTAAAAATTGGGTCAAGCTCTCGGACAGAGGGTCTCATGACCACGCGGTCACTTTTTACGAGTTACATTGGTTCCGTTCGAGGTTTTACCATCGCTCACGGGGCCATTAGGGGCGTGTTTTGGGATTTTGCCATCTAACGACATATTTTCAAGCCTAAGTGTAGAAATTATGAATTTGGGTTGTGCTCTCGGATCGGGGGTCCCGTGAGCACGTGATCGATTCCTACGAGTAACATTGGTCCCGTGCAAGGTGTTGGTGCTGCTCTTGGGGCAGTTTGGGTGGTGTTTTGAGGTTTTGTCCTCTATCGACATGTTTTTATGCCTAAGTGTATATATTCAGTATAATTTATCATTTTCTTGGACTGGGGGTCCCATGACCATGTGGTCTGTTCCTACGAGTTACATTGGTCCCGTGAGAGGTGTTGGCGCAACTCACGGGGTCGTTTGGAGGGGTCGTGGTTTTGGCCCTCTAATGGCATGTTTTCAAGCCTAAGTGTAGATATTCTAAAAATTGGGTCATTCTCTCAGACCGGGGGTTCCGTGACCACGCAGTCGGTTCCTACGAGTTACATTATTCCCGTGCGAGGTGTTGGCACCGTTCACGGGGCCGTTTGGTGGGTGTTTCGAGATTTCACCCTCTAATAGCATGTTTTCAAGCCTAAGTGTAGATATTCTGAAAATTGGTCCGTGCTCTCGAACTGGGGGTCATTCCTACGAGTTACAATGGTCCCATACAAGGTGTCGACACTACTCACGGGGTCATTTGGGGGGTGTTTAGGGGTTTCGCCCTCTGGCTTCTTACAACTATACCAGGTGTTCATATAACAGATTTTAGATGGTGGAGTTCGATTTTATTGAGGAGAGTGAGGGGAATTAAGGCTTGTTATGGAACTATTGTTTGATTACACGCTCTCCTTCTCAAATGCCATGTTATTGGTGGGAATTTCCTTTATAAAGAAAAGACTTAATATGCACGAGAAAGTGATCGTTGTGTGATGGAAATCAAAGGTCGGGTAACAAAGATTTTTGCGACCTGGTTCGTTCCATTCTCTTCTTCAATTACAAGCTATGTCAGTTGCGATATTATATTATTACGAATTTACATGCTATGTCAGTTGCAAATTTATATTTTCGGGTGGTCACGGGACCCTCGATTTGAGAATAGGACAATAATTTAAAAATATCTAGACTAAAGCTTAAAAATATGCTGTTAGAGGGCGAAAAAACAAAATACCCCCTAACGGTCCCTTGAGAGGTGCCAACACCTGACACGGTGCTAACAGCCAAAAACTAACAACAAGCCAATAACCAATAATTATCCCATACACCTTCCAACATACTATCCAACAACAATCCAATAACCAATAATTATCCAGCAGCCAAACCATACAAAACCAATAATTATCCCGTACTCTTTCTAACATACTCTCCAACAACAAGGTCAATATCTAACATACTATCAAACATTTGTAAAAGTAACTAAACATTTATATACATACGTACAGAAAAATACACACATAATTATAGAAATACACACATACACATGTACACACATATATACATTAGGATTCAAATCCAAAATACAAAAATAGGGTTTACCTTTGAGATTAGGAGAGAGATTTGGGCCGAAATTACATTTGTAAAAGTGATTAAATATTTATATATCAAAGTAAAGCGCTAATACAATATTAATATCATAGTATGATACAAATAAGATTGACAAGGATAACATAATATTTTGATACTCAATTTTCCTGTAAATCAACTAAAAGATATTTCAAATTAGAGTTGTCATCAAGAGCTGACTGGAACTCTTTTGGAGTCTTTAATTCATTCACTTCAGTAATCATACTCTTTGGTGCATGCACAACAATAGAGAAATTGCCATCGTTTATGCACTTCAAGTTGAATACCTTCTTTACGTTCTAAAAGACACATATAAAAGGCTTGTTGACTATGCGATCTTTACTCTTCAGCTTTGATAAATCTACCATAATAAGTTTGGAGTCAGGATCAACTTTTCAAGCATTCGTTGTATCTTCCACATTTACCAAATCACAATATAATATAGTTTATGTGAAATCTAAGTAATCAAGTTCTAAGATTTTTGGGGTTATCCCATAATAGGTTAGCACCATTTTCTTTGGATTTTTATCGCTTTTGCCAGCGACACAGGTGGTCAAGGCAGAAATTGATATTCCACTATTTTGCGTCAAAAGATTTTCCTCATATAGATATGAAATGAAATCAAAACCGTTGGTGCGGATTTTCTTAAACTCTTTCGCCTAAAAACTAGGGCCTTTTGCTAGGAGTGCAAGCTTGGAAGAGACATCACCTCTTTTTAGAAGTTGCATTTATTACTGAATTTGTATTAAGGCATATTTTTATCCCACGCGAATAACTAACCTCACACATAAGATGTGAAATTTACCTCTTTTGATATCCATGCCCTAAAATCAGTTGTCGTGCAATTTCTTCTTTGATTTTAGATAAATTCGTTGTCGTACTTCCTGCTGATAAATTGTAGAGTTTAGATCATAAAATATAAAAAAAACATATAATTAAAGAAGAAGAAAATAGTAGATACTCACTCTCTCTAGTCTTCGACTTCAACTTGTGATTCGAAGATATAACGAGCTGCTAGATCGTATTGTAGATTTGTGAGTTACACCTCTTTAGGGTACCCAAACGGAAATTCGTCCTCAAACTCGTCGGGTTCCTTGATCACTCATTCCCCACGAGGATTGAACCTCCTCACCTCTTGTTCTGGCATATGTTCCCTAGCATATAGCGATGATTCCACCATTACGTATTCTTCAACAATTGACCCCCCAATATACAGTGTATTCTTTACGTAATCTTTGAAGTTTTTCACCAAGCGCTTAAAAAGATACATCCAACGATACCTAACGGCACCACATAACAAAGCTTCATCTCATAAATGCACTAGCAGGTGGATGCTCATATCGAAGAACGACAGAGGGAAATATTTCTCTAGTACACAAACTGCCTCGGCTATTGATTTTACAGCTTTAATATGCCTTATGTTTAACACTTTTGCACAACGTAGGGTAAAACACATACTGATTTGTATAATTGCCCGGCAGAGATCTTTGTGTTCAGAATAGGAATGCCGAAATAACATAGGGATTAATTGAATGATTATGTGCCGGTCGCGAGACTTGCACTGTTTCAAGTCATTTGCTTGGTAGCTTACTACCCTTTGTAAATTACCAGAATAACTGGTTAGTGTCTTCAAGTTAAACAACATGTCTACGAGGATATTCTTCTCACTAGCAGTTAAAGTCCCAAGGGGTAGAAATTCTTCCTGTTGTAGGATCATTTTTTAACCGTAGTTTCTTCTTTATTTTCATCTCCATTGTTCTCCGTCTTTGGAATGAGATCCACCCAGACATGTTCCTATCAGATGTTCTGCAACATTCTTCTCTGTATGCATCACATTAACTACATGCCTTACACGATGAGCTTTCCAATATGACAAATCATAAAATACTGATCGCTTAGACCACGACTTCGTTTTAGGGTCGTTCGGATCCCCCTTAGCTTTACGCTTTAGGTTTACAAACTGGGGGTGTTTGCCTACGTACATATTCCCCGCAGTTGAAGTCATCGCCTTCTCCTCGATTTGCTGACCAGAAAACTGAGAAGGTGGCGTTCTACGCTCATCACTAATAGGTAAAAAGTTATACTTGTCGTTCCTAAAAGGCTAACTGGTCGGTATAAATCTACGATGACCCGTGTAACTCATCTTACTACTATGTTTTAGCTAACAGGATTCAGTTTCCTCCCTATATATGAGACTTTCATAATAACCATGAACATTACAACTGAACAAGGTCCCATAAGCTAGAAGGTAATGGATCACCCACGTCACCATTGTTTTAAGTGTGAACTCTTCACCCTTATAAGAGTCGAACACCGTCACGACTTTATCCCACAACTCTTTAAGTTCTTCGATTAATGGTGCTAAGAATATATCAATATTATCACTGGGAGCCTTCGACCAAGTATCAACAAAGATAATAATATGAACTCCTTTATCATGCATAGTATCGGAGGGAGGTTTAAAGGCGCCAAGATAACTGGCCAAAAACTCTAACTAGTACTTAAATTATCGAAAGGGTTAAATTCATCGACTGAGATTACAGCATGAACCTTGCGCGGTTCCTTTGTAAATTCATGATTTTGTGCGTTTGAAATTTTCTAGATGGGTGAATCAACTGGATGACGCATCATATTCCCACCCACCTCACATCGAGCATGACATGTCATGGCCTCCACTATCCATGGTACAGTAAAAAAAAATCATTTAAACTGTGGCCCAAGTGAAAAATACTTTAAAATCTTCTATGGGACTTGCGGGCACTTACGATTTTTTACAACTTTATCATTTTCATTATCACAAACCAAATATCTAGGCTCGTGCATATAGGACATTCATACTTCTCTTCGTGCTCATTATGGTACAATATTCAATCATACGTGCATGCATGAATAGACTTGTATTTCAAACCCAAACCCTTCAAGCTCTTCTTTATGGTACGATAATTGCCTGGTAACATGTTCTCTTTGGGGAGAACATCTTTAACCCACTTAAGAATTTCAGTTACCTATTCCGAGACAAACCAAATTAACTCTTCATATTATGCAAATAAATCATTACATATAATACTGAGTGATCTTTATCGCAATCTTTATGCACGGTCTAGCCACATCAGCTTTTAACCATATGTATTCCCGATGTCCTGGAAGTTCAACATCAAAATTTTCATTTAGTTGGCCATAATGCGCATTATCCGTATCCATATGTTGGTGGTTTTGACAGTTGTGGAGTCCATAAGAATCATCAATTAAGTCGATCAATGGACGATGTGTTGGTGAATCATGTACCACTTCCACTCGTTGGGGTTCCGTTACGCGATCGGGTACCGACAATTCTTCCAGAACATAAGGTATATTTTTTCCACTATGGTATGTCCATATTTTATAGTCTTGATAGATTCCCTACTTTATTAAATGCAACTCAACGTATTCCAATGACTTATATTTTTTCGTTCATACAACGGGTGCACGGACACGGATACTTATCACTTTAAGATTTTTAAAAGCATATTTAACAAATTCGTGAACGCCATTTACATGATTATTTGAAATTCGTTTAGTCTCTCCCATCCACTCTTTGTATAGTGGGAAATCTATGTAATAATCTTCAAATTTTAGTCCTATGTAATAATATTCGTGCTCGTTATGTTGGATGAGGCAGAATTTGGGAGGGGAGTGTTGGATGAGGCGGCATTGGGGAGGGGAATGTTTGAGGCGGCATTTGGGAAGGGAAACTTGAAGGGCGGGATAGGGAAAACCTTAAGGAGGAGGGTGAGGGTAAGGGCAACCTTGAGGAGGAGGCATTGGGATCCTATAATTTTGGAAAATGGACACAAGTTGCCCAATTTGATAAGTCAACATTCCCAGGTTATTTTTGATATCCTGGACATTCCCATCGGTCTTGAACTATCGTTCCTCAATGGATGAGAAACGATCCTTGATCGAAGAAAACTCATCCACAAGAGGTGCAGTCTGTTGAAATTTTATTTTTGGCATATGTGAGCCAACACCTCTCGTCCTCCCCTATTATCCTTTCTAAAGGTTCGGGTCAGGGCATCATTTTTAAGGACATAGTCATCATTAGGGCTCGAACCTAACTGACTGCTAATGGCCTCTATTGATTCTAACATCTCATCTAATTGCGATAGGAATTTATTATCTTTGCCCTGTTGAGCATAAACGAATAAGTTGGATCGATTTTATTTTTTACCCGCTTCTGGACCATCCTTTGTCCTACTCGCCCATTCATTCTTCAAATCCTCATAGGATTTGGATCCTAGCATGTGGATATCATTTTTTATGCCCAATTTTTCTTGTTTTTCTCTCTTTAGACCAAATTTTTTTCTGGCACCTCATTCTCATAAAACTTATTCCACTGCTCCACTGGAACTTCAATATTGGGAGGCACTCTCTCTTTCAAAGATAAAATATCGAAGCTCGCTGCCTCCTTGTACAAATTTTTTTTTTGAAGGTTTCTCCTGTATGTCCTCAATGATTCATCAACCCGAGACAGAACCTTATTCTTGAATGATTAGGAAATGAGAAATACTTGCAGAATTTATCGTATATGTCATCTTTGATGACTTGATCAACCACATTCCAGTTATCAGGTCCACCAATTCCCATGTTCATTTTTCCCAACACCAAACACCGGGATTTAAAGTTCAGCGCGTCATTCCTATCACCCATCGGGTTATTCTCAAGAAGTTCTTTTGGATTGAGCGAGAGGCATTGTCAGTGTTAGATGGGGGCGATATAGCAACGGGAGTGTTGGATGAGGGTGCCAAAGCAGCTGCAGTTGGACATGGTGAGGAGGGGACCATTGGTAGAGTTGTGTATTGCTCACCAATTGGTGTTGAGAATTCGATTTATGCACGAGATGGTGAACCTCGTTGCAACGTCCCATCAGCACATGGTTCCCTTGGGTGGTTTCCTCCCGACATTATCTACAAAAATGAAAAAAACATAAGTGACTAAAAAATTATAATAAGAAATTATAATTAATTAATCGAGCTTATGACTATATATATATATACCTTTTCAAAGTAAGACTTTAGAATAAGTTCAATGTGTCTGATCTCCATCCATTCGGAATTAGTTTTTAAGAACTTATGAATTTTTACATGTGGCCAACTAAGAGGAAGGGTATCTGTGATTGATGTGTAGATATCCGTGACATGAACTCGAAATTCCATCCTTTTAACCTTGTTGGCAAGATTCAATTTAGCGTGCATATGGCACGAGACATTATAATCTATGTCAATGCTCTTTGTATGTTGTTGTATCCATAATGGGTGGATTTTTTTTCCCGCCTTCCCCAACAACGTAACCAAGTTTAGTGCTTCGTCGGGATTATGAGTGTGAAATATATTTTGTATAATGTCATCCCAATTTTTTGGTAGGGAAAATAGAATACGATCCACGATTTACAAGGTAGTTAAATTGTTTGATCTTTTTATTTTCATACCTATAAATAGGAGTACCTTCTATATGACGCTCACTAATAAAAGAGTTATGTGTGCGATCCAATTGCAACCTCTTCAACTCTTGTTGCCAGTGATTATCACGGTGCCTCATTTTCCTAAGAAAAATATACAAGGGCGTGAATATGAGTATTATGGTTAAGGTATCAGGGTATATTATGGTATATTTGGTTGATTAAGGTTTTTAGAATGGAAAGGATTTTGAGTATATTAGTTTGATTAGGATGTAGAACCTAAAATACTAAATTAATTTCAAAATCTAAATAAATATCAAGCCCTAAATGACAATACCCTTAAATAATGCAATTTATTTTAATCCCTAAGTAACCACATTCAGTCAATACTAATAATACTCAATAAATTTCAAACTCTAAATAAATTTCTAGCCCTAAATGACAATACCCTTAAATTTCGTAATTTATTTTAATCCCTAAGTAACCACATTCAGTCAATACTAATAATGACAATACCCTTAAATAATGCAATTAATTTCAAACTCTAAATAATAATTCACAATCAATGTTAACAATACCCAATAAATAATGCAATAAATTTCAATCCCTAAATATAACATCCCTTTTCTTAAAAAAAAGTATACTTACATATACACACAGATACACATGCATATTCACACATATATACACACACACACATGCACACATACACAGATATACACATACATTCATATAAATATACACACACATACTCATGCATATACACACGTACACACACATAAACACACACATACAGAGAAATACACACACATTCACACGCATATACATTAGGCTTTACCATAAAAAAATAGGGTTTACCTTTGAGATTGAGAGAGATATTGAGATTGAGATTAAGAGAGACGAAATTAGGGTTTGGGAATGCAAATCTCTGAGAGAGAGAGAGAGAGAGAGAGAGAGAGAGAGAGAGAGAGAGAGATTGATGTGAGAATAAATGAAATGAAGGCGGGCGTAACCCATTGCCATGATCCTTAAATTTTTTCCACATCAGCGTATAGGTAACCAAGTGACTCATGCCCATGAACAAATTGAGATGGTTACGGCCCAAAGTCGTGACCCATTAGGTGTGCATTATGTCCCTGGCCACGACCCTTGTTCGTGATCCTACCGTGACCAAACTTAGAGGGAACTTTGGCACGAATTTAGAGCTATGATGGTCATGACCTGGTCACGGTCTAAGGTCGTGACCCATGCTGGTCAGGGATTTAGTCTGTGGCCACTTCCAAGAGCATCCATAGAGATACTAGGTCATGGATATAGTCACACTAAATTTTATGTGGTCACGTCTTTGGACCGTGACCAGCTGGTTAGGGCTTTGGGCCATGATCCCCTAGGGGTGACCATTTGCAAGATTTGGTGTAGTGTTCGGGCTTACCATGAACACAAGGAGCTTCCCTTTAGTGATGTCGAAGACATAATTCTATGGGTTAAGTCTCATCTGGTACTATCGTAGTCGCTCTAAGAATTTCCTTAGGGCAAGAATGTGACTTTGTCAGAAGTTAGACTTAATAATCATGTTATTGACATAGACCTCGACTTCTTTGTGGATGAGGTCTTGTAGAATGGTTGTATCATCCCTTTAGTAGGTAGTCTCATCATTCTTGAGTCTGAATGGCATGACTGTGTAGCAGAAGGTTCCCCATGGGGTAATGAAGGCAGTCTTTTCCTATTGGTTATGATGCATCTTAATTTGTTTATAATCGACAAAATCATCAGAAAATGACTTGAGGTCATGGCTGGATGTGATGTCTATGATCATGTCAATATTAGGTAGAGGGTAATCATTCTTCGAGGATGCCTTACTCAGATCTCAATAGTCAACACACATGCGGACTTTACCTCCCGATGTTTGGCATGGGGATTATGTTTACAAGCCATGTAGGTTATTTGACTGTGTGGATAAAGCCTGGGAAATTCTATCCATTTCTTTATTTAGTTCATGTTTTTGCTCACATGTTAGTTACTTAGTATGCTTTTCTTGTAAAAATTTTAAAAAGATTTTCTTTCTTTTTTCTCCTTTATTGGGAATTTTGCCTTTGTTTTCGATGATAAATTTTAATAATTGCCCGATCTAATAGACAACTCAACGATGCATGTTCTCGATTTTAGAAGTTATTAGACTTTAGTCCTCAATCATTGATATTATGAATAACTTCATGAATTAAAATTTAATCCCATGAGCACATGCATTTTTCTTACTTTATTGATTTGGTTTAAGATTTTTATAACTCGGTAATCTTTTGTTGCATTGTATATACTTATACCGAGTAAGCTTTGTACCTTTTGTCGTTTGTGAGTGTATACACTATTCTTCCCTCTTTGAAAACGTTGAATTCATTGGTGATATCTCTATTCTTTCGTTTGATCATTCATTAATTGAGTTCATATATGAAATGTATTACTTGATCATGATTTTCAAAGTTTGTTTTGACTCGAGAATTGCATAAACTTTATGAAATGATCATAGGCCATCTTTGTTATATCACCCATATTGGTCTTGACCTCACCTTATATGTTTACCCTCATCAACCCCTTTGAGCCTTAATATTAGCCTTTCGTTTCATAATCCCAAAATCCCATAACCAATTCCAAATTGGAGTTTTAAACCATACATACACCTTCCATAGCTTTGTTTGGAATGTTACTTGGGATTGAATGTTTTTGTTGCGGTTGTAATTTAGGCAAATGAGAGTGAGAAAAGTAAAGAAAAGAAAGTAGTGAAAAAGAGATGAAAAAGAGAAAGAAAAAAGAAAAAGAAAAGAAAAAGAAAGAGAAAATTGTAAATGTTGTGTATATAGTGTTCAATAAGCTTTGATTACTCTCCCCATTGTTATATTCAATGCCTTTTTTTGGAAGTTATTTTCCAATTTTTTATATTGCCCGCATTCTTCCTATTATTCCATGTTTTCATTCTGAACACTTTGAATACATACATACATTCCTTTCATTTCTTACTCTAGCCTAGCCTACATTACAACCCTATTAAAGTCCTATGTGATCTTAAGTAGATGTAATTTAAAAGTTGAAATAGTTTTGATAATCTATGAAAATGCATTTCGCCTCTTTTATATGTGCGATATCTTTCATTGAGATTACAAGTTTTTCATTTTATATATAGCGTTCTTCATTTGTGACATGTGTGCGTCCTAGTTTTCATTTACTCTTTATGCCTGCATGTTCCGTGTGTCACCTCCTTGTTTCGAGTGAATTCACTTAATGAGTGTAATGTCCGTGAGGATTGAATATATTCTTTCTTTAATGTTTATCCAATTTATATAAATTTTTTCCAAATCACACTTTGCATGTGCTCTCTCCCCTCCCACATTTTAAGGTTTCAATTCTATGAGGTGAATTCTATAATGTTAATGATTTTGGACATTTGCTTGAATTCGTTCATTGTGCTAATAGTGCGTATGAAATCTTGTTCGCTATTATTGGTCTTGTTGTATATTGGTTTGGGCATATTTTTAGGAAACCATATGATGTTTGTGGGTTTCATCCCTAAAAGCCCTCGCGAGACGACAGTCGTCCACTAGGGTAACCTAGGGGTTTAACGGCTTATTGCATATGCTAAATGCAGTCGTGTTCCTTACGAAAGTGGCATTTATATTTCGATTCATATATACGTCCTGTACTACCCTCTGTGGACTGGTTTTGTTTGTTTCATCACTAGGAACTAGCAATGTTTAAGTTTAGGGGTGTAATTCGTATCGAATATTGTGAATTTCCGCCCTATATCTCTATGCATTCTAGAACTTTTAGGTCCTTAATGCCTATATTTATGCTCATTAACCAGACAATCTTGGATTTGGATATATACATGCTTTGCAGTGGTTAATTGTGCTTTTGTAGGTATTGGAACGCTAAAAGTGAGGATCCGTTGCATTCTAGAGAAATTTCATCATCGGACGCTACTTCAAGGATATTTTAGTCAATTCACATTTCATCTTAGGCTCATGGACATTCCACGAATGCGTATTTAGTTGAGTTAGCATCGTGTGGCCGTAAACGGCGCGTCATTTGGAGTTCGAACGATGAAGTTATGGTCGTTTTCGTTAATGGACCTTTACCCTCTTTATGGACCAAATAGCTGTAAAAAACAGAGTACCGATCGACCGCGATTTGAGGCCCAATAGACCGCGGTTTGAACTTTTTCCGTGAAAAGGATAAAGTGGGCTTTAACTTGAAGGCACGGTTAACCGCGCCCCTGCGACCGGTCGATCGCGATCACCTGATATTTGTTGCTCTTTTCCTTTTCTTTTTTTTTCCTTTATTTTCTTTACCACTTACTATATAAACCAATTTTGGTTTTTATTTTCAGATATAATTCATTTTAGATAGTTTAGGTTAGTTTTGGGGTTTTGACAGCTCTTTCTTTATTTCCTCTTGGTTTGACACCCATTTAGGGTTGTAAGTTGACAATTCATCTTCCCTACCAATTAATATAGTTGTATTTCCTTATTTTCTTGCTTGGTAATTTATTTTACTTGCTTTAATTTTCATACTTTGTAGTGTAGTTTTATCGCATTTACTTGCCGCATTTATTTACTGCATTTTTAATATGCTTTCTAGCTATGTTAATCTAGGTTGTATCGGATTGAACTTATTTTGGGTTGACATGCTGCTTTGCTTTGGTGATGGTGTTTACGAGTCTATTTCGAGTGCATTGTCCTGGTTATTATGCCTAGGATATTTAACGGGGTATATCATGTATGATTTGTGCTTACGACCTTGCGTGCGTATTTTTCGGGGTATTTGTTGACCCCAAAATCATATTAGACTGTTTTGCGAATTTAGGGGTGTGACAACTCTTGATTTAATTAACTGTCGAAATGAGACGCGGACTAAATAACTCGTCGACCCATGTAACCATTTTATACTAATTAACTCGGGTGAGGGATATTCGATGCAGCCTATAGCTTTTACAGCTTTTATTAGTCTAGTTTAAATACACTCGCCTAGATTAATCTTTACCTTTTGTGCATCTTTTCCTTTTTATGTATAATCATCTTTTACACTTTTATTTAGGAATATTAAACCAATTAAATTCTAGCAACTCGTCTTTGTGGATTTCGATACCCAGACTTGGCCGCTATACTCACCCGTTGAGTGTAGTCATAAGTTTAGATTTTTGTATAGTTCAGGTGAACCGAATTCAAAATGACCAGCACGCAGGTGACGCTCGAGCCGTGGCAAAACCCAGCCTATCGATCACGCCTTCAAGTTAAAGTCCACTGTCTCCTTTCCACGTCAAAAGTTCAAACCGCGGTCGACTGGTACTCTGTTCTTGGCGGCTATTTGGTCCAATAAGAGGGGGAAAGGTCCATTAACGAAAACGACCATAACTTCATCATTCGAACTCCAAATGATGCGTCGTTTGCGGCCACGCGATGCTAAATTAACGAACTATGCATCCGTAGAATATCCAGGAGCTGAAGATGAAATGTGAATTGACTAAAATTCCCTTGAAATAGCATCCGGAGACGGAACCTCTCAGGAATGCAATGGATCCTCACTTTTAGCGTTCTAATACCTAAAAAAGCACAATTAACCCCGAAAAAGCATATATATATCCACATCCAAGGTTGTATGGTTAATGAGGATAAATATAGGCATTAATAACGGTAAAAGTTCTAGAATGCATAGAGATATAGGGCGGAAATATTCAATATTCGATACGAATCAAAGCCTACATTCAGTTGTTTCACCAGTTCTTCTTTGACCTCGATGAACTACTATAAAGTTCTCCAAATTGTGCTTGCTCATGCTCATCGAAGGTGGAACATATCCTAATCTCAAGAAGATGGCTACTAGAGCTGAGATTAATAATAATAGTCTCATCATCATTAGTTTGAATGCGGTTAACGGGCTGAGGGATCTCTTGGAGATGGTAGATAGCATGGTTTAGATTGGCTTAAGAAGTTTAGACTAGAACGACATGCCAGTTAAGGAGATGTGTTTCAGCACTAGCGATCTTTGTAGATGGGTCAAACAGCGCGGCCTTTTGGAGGATCATGTGGAGACTCAACCCTAGTGTGTACATATTACATGACTCTCCAGTGTCGTTGTCCTCGGGGTTTTCAATTCTTTTTGTGGCTTTATTAATTAGAGGTTCCACTTCATATTTCTGCTCCTTATCCCAGGTGTTGTCATTTTTAAGAACATTTTTAGCTCCGGCTTCATCTTCTTGTTAGTGAGGTCATTCCATGGTTTAGGGAACCCGTAATAGGGGAAGTCCTCGCCCTTTGACTCTTTATTTGAGTTCTCAAAATCATCACCCCATCCCATGGAAATGATATCATTATGCCAAGAGTAGTTAATGCATTAACCACTTCTGCAACTTCATCATACAAATCTCCCACTCAGCAAAAAAGTGAAGAAATGAAGGGACTAGACACCCCTGAAGCTTCAAGACTGTTAGCAACTCGGGGATGATGAATATCTCCCCTTTTTAGTGGAACCCATCAGATGTGGTTTGTACGATGTCATCTAAGTTGATCTCTTCTATGGGCACAACCCATTTATTTGATTCTCGATCCCACTTTCGGGATTCCATATATAAGATATTGAACCTTTCATAGTCTATAGTCATCTTTATGGGAAATTTCAACCCAAACCTCTGAAGTTGGTCCATAACTATAGGTAATTCCATGCTTCCCCCCTCTGATCGGATACAAACGATAATACAGTCTCAGGTGAGGAGTGGCAGAGCTTGATCAATGGAGCTCTCAGGATGTAAGAGAAAGGATGGGCAAATCTTGAGGGGTTTTGGTGAGATCATAGATATGCTGGGTATTTTGACAGACATGATTTGGATAGAGGGATCAAATTTTGGGTTTCCTTCTGGGAGGATGGCGTTCACCCTAGTTACATGTACTGGAAGAAGGTTATAAGTGGTGTTGGGCTTAGGATTAGCTGGTGGAGTGTTATGCCCCAATAAATGAAACCTTAGATCACATTTTTATCTTGAATTTCTCTGGTAGTCTGGCTTTAGGATAGGGAGACATGTGAGTGTAGTCCATATAATTCCCTAATATCTTGACTTGGTCGAATTTCTTATACAGCAACTTGAGGTATTCTTTGACCTTGTTCAGTTCATTTTCCTTAGGATCCACGGGCACCGGTAGATTAGCCCCTAGTTGGGCAAGATTCAAAATTAGTAGTTGTGATGGTGGTGGCCTATTTGCAGGTGGGGCATGTTGATACTCTTTTGGGACCCAAAATGGTTCATGGGTAAGTGGACCCATGACACAGGGAAAGAGGATTTTGGGTTCATGGGCATCGAGAGTTTGGACCCAGTGTCATTGTATATTTTGAACTTGAGCTTGGAGGTTGTCAATTTTGGTACTGAGATGGGCTAGGATGGTCATTAGATCCGGTTGAACATTCAGAGCATAGTCCATATTCTCCGCAAATAACTTGTGGAGGTAGAAATCAAACTCGATGGAAGTACTAGCGGAAGCGGTAGAGCTTTGGGGTGGTTTGGCGGAAGACGAGAGCCAATAAAGAGCCAGGCCAAAATCTGGGTATGCGATTAATCTAAGAGGGAAAATGATTTCGGTTTATTTTTAGGGAAAAGGTAATATTTTTGGTATTTTTTTAAAAAAAGGGAGGATATATTTTTGCTATTTTTTGAAAAGAGGGAGAAGGGAAAATCCTTAGCATGGTTATTATTATTAGGTTCCACTTATATTATGTTTGGCTACAATGCAAGAAAATATCGGACGGGACCTGAGCCTAGGAAAAAGATAGGGGATAAGATGCAAGACACAATTTGACTTATTTTCAGGCTCACAGACAGGGTCCTATTTTAAAAATGGGCGATATGAGTGAGAAATATATGCAATGTGAAAGAGTGACACGTGAATAGTGTGAGTGAAGAAAACATGTGAATATATACAAGTGAGAGAAATGTGGAAGTGTGTGCTAGTAAGACTAAGCATGGATAATATATAAGTAATGTGTGAAGTATGTGTAAGTGAGCATGGAGACATAGAAATAAGAAAAAAGTAAGGGTGTGTGGTAATGAAGCTAAGTATGGATAATCTACGAGTGGTGTGTGATATATGTGCATGTGAGCATGGAGATATACAAGTGAGGGTGTGTGCTAGGGAAGCTAAGCATGGAGAATATATACAAGTGAGCATAAGGTGGAACATGGTGAACATGTACAAGTGAGTAAAAAGTGAAGCATATGACAAGAAGGTGATATATACATGTGGCAAAAAAAGAGCATGGTAAGGATAATCACTATGATAATAATGAGATATATATCAAAGACGCAAAGATGGGATTTAAGGAGAACATACAAGTGAAGGTGCATGTACACGTATAGAAATATAGGACAGCAATAAATTACATCCATGTGAAAATAGAGTCTAGTACTCTAAAAAAAGTCCCCAGCCGAGTCGCCAATGTGGCCATCCAGATCGGATTCCTCCTGTGCGAGACAACCATCAAACTAGAATGGGAGGGAAAATCGGAGAAGCTACCTCTTTTCCCGCCATGTGCGTGCTGGAGATTCGAGGATATGGGGGTCCTCTTTTCGCCACTCTCTTTAATATCTTTATGGGCTTCCTCGGATATAAAATTGGATGTCGTCAAAAGGTGATAACGCGAA
The DNA here is from genome assembly GCA_949130495.1 of Sambucus nigra. NCBI lineage: Eukaryota > Viridiplantae > Streptophyta > Magnoliopsida > Dipsacales > Adoxaceae > Sambucus > Sambucus nigra. Next base: position 136,776,512 of record OX422219.1, read on the forward strand.
GAAGTGGAGTCGCCAACCTATTTTGCTCAAAACGGGAAAAAAATGTAGTCGTCTTAAGAGAACGGCATCAAGGTCATACTAATGCATATGAAATCAAATGAATCGAGATTTCGAGGACTAAGTTACGGAATGGAAAGGTGTTAGACACCTATTCCGCCCTTTCGGTCTCTCATGCGCTATGCTAATATTCTCTTTTTCTCCAAGCGTGATCTATTTGCACATGTGTGTAATGTAAATAACGGGTGAAGGAAATCATCCGACTCACAGAATGGAAAGATGGTGCAGAATCATAATTAGGAGTGTACTCGAAAGTAATATAAACATACGGTGCGAGTTTCGTCGGATCGCGAGTTGCTATCGGAAAGTGAATGTGCATAACGGACTAGAAACATATATGTAGGAGTTTTTGACTCACAAAAATAGATACAATATAGTATGAAAAGCATAAGATGGAAAGAGAGGACTCAAATCCCAGAATTGGCCTGGGACGCCTACGTAGACCAAGGGGAATCAAAGTTCATGTAGTTCAATATATCATAGGGGTGGGGTTTAACTCCTAAACCTAAATTTAAGGCTCCTATTGGAATGTTTTTGAAGAAAGCGTGCTCAAGTGTAAAAGTGTGAGAAACATGAGGAAATCTTACTTTTGGAATTTACAAGTAAACCCTCTTTTTTGTCTTTTGGATTTTTATGAAAATAAGTTATGTGAATACTAATAATAAAATGGATATTAGTTGATGTGAGATAATGAAGTAAGACTAAAAAGATATCAAAATGGAAATAAAGTGAGTAAATAATGCTAAATGAATAAACTAGAAAGAGTAGGAATATACCTCCTTGAAGACTTTTGCTATTGAATTTTGAAGGGGAGTAGGCTAATTTTATGGTGATATAGTGGTGGTGAAGAACGATGAGGTAAATGACCAAGGATGGTAGGAAAGTGAGGTAAGATAAAAGGAGAGAATGTTTAAAAATAGGGTTATTAGGGGAATAACGGGGCTCGAATTTCGAGAGAACATTTCTGATTGCTGAAAAAGAGCCCCTTAGGAATGAGGTAATATTCTCCTTAAATAGTACCATTTTAGGGTTTGGGGGTGCTGATCGTCATGGCTCCTAGCCTGCTTAACGACATAGAGCCTGGCTTGTTGGGCAAGAAAAGTACACCTTGTCGATAGGTAGGGGGTCTGGGTCCCTATAGGCAGTCCAAAACGTTTTTTTCCGAAAAATGTCCATAAAATGTAGACTGTAAGCCCAAATTGCACATGACCAAGACCGTTAAAAAAGGAATTCATATCTGTTTAAGAATTCATTTATCCACTCTTGGGTTCGAGAGTTAAACAAATTCAAACAAGGTTTGGAATCACCCGAAGGTCTCTAGACGGGGGGTTTCAGAGTAAAAAAGGTCATTCGTGTGAATTGTGAGACTGATTCATGCACGACACGATCCTTTGGAAAGATAATTCAAATCCCTACAAGGTTTCATTGAGCTTCGCTCAGGTAGGAGAGTTGACCAAGGTCAAATGCAGTGTGGGAAGTTTTTATGGCCTTTCAGAGTACATAGGGTCGTTCTTGTGAATCGTGAGGTCAATTCGTGCATGGTATAGATCATTAAAAAGGGATTCAGAGCCCTAAAAGGTTTCATTGAGCTTCCATGAGTCCAATTCACGGTCTTTAGAAAGAGGATTCAGAGCCCTGTGATAGTTCATTGATCTTCACTCAGGTTGGAGAGCTAGTTGGAGTCAAATGTAGCCTAGAAGTTCCCGGTGGCCTCTAGATTAGTACTCGAAGAAAGACTTGGGGTTTATAGAGAAAGGATGAGTAATAGGGACGTGAGAAGGTACTTAGGAGATACTAGAATGGGGTGTCTACAGATTCAACACAATTAAGTCGAGCAGAAGGAAAAAAATTACATTCATACAACATAGGATATACGTGGTTCGAAAAGTGCCTACATCTACGGGGTGTTTTCTTTCTCTTTATTGATCAACTTTTGATAAAAAAAATTACATTCTCCTTTCCCAAAGGTGTGAGTTACATTTTTAGATAATAGAAGGAGATTGAGATATCTGGGACTCCATGATTTTGGATTGCTGCTGTGAAGTGATCAGGTGAATCTAAGTCCGAGATTTCCATTGATCGGCCTCCTTCAGTTCTTATCTTTAAACTATGATTTCCTATTAAGACTATCGGGAAAGTGTTGTCTTCTCCTACCAGTTCAAATAATTCCCCCATAAAAGTTTATTTCCAAAATCATATTCTTTTGTGAAGAAAAAAAAATATGTGATCATATAGTGCATAAAAGGGCCATCAACTCTAGTCTTAAGTTTTCCATTTTCTCTCGAGGAAAGCTCTCTTTACGAAGATGAATCCTAACCAAGTCACCTTATTTGAATGGATATGGCTTTCTAGGCTTATTGGCCTGATTTTGATACCTCATTTTTCTTTGTAAATCGATTTCCACCTTCTCATGTAACTTCTTAATATTCTTGGCTTATTCTTTATCATCTCCATTGAATTATTAAGGGATTGAAAGTGGAACCAAGTCCAACAGGATAATTGTATTTCTCCCATGCACTACTTCAGAGAGACTAGTAACGTTAGTTTTACTTGTAAATCGATGGTAAGCAATTTCAGTTTGAGCTAAAACTAGATGCCACTTTCAAATGTCGTTGCCTACTAAACTGCTCAAAATATTTCCCAAGCTTCGATTAACAACTTTAGTTTGTCCATTCATTTAGGGATGATGAGATGAACTAAACTGTAAGGTAGTTTTAAGCTTCGTCCATAATGTACGTCAGAAGTGACTAACAAACTTTGTATCATGACCAATAAACTTACCCCAGCCTAAGTTTTCAGAAATTCACAATCTCGAAACCATGGTCCTTATGGTGGGTACATTGCATCTTCTTTTCATTTTTAAATTGGCCTTTCCCCATATTAGGAAGACATTTAAAGAACGCATTATCCTTCATATAAGGAATTTATTTGAATACATATTTTTTATTGATGTTGTTTATCCTGAGTAGTAGTCATCTTTGGGTGGTGCGTTCTCTATATCCTTCGCCTTTTTATGCATGTGTGCCTTTTTTCTTGGTGTCAAACCTATGCCATTGACTCTAATATTTCTTATAGATTTCTTTGAATCCCCATTATCGGTTGTTTTATTCATTTCACCACAATTATTATCTTATAGATGTAGCTCATCCTTGATTTTTATGTTCTTCTCAATATGGACCATCAAGTCGAACACATTACTCACATGCTTCTTTGTAAAAGATTGATACAATTCATTTGTCCAGGGTAAACCAAACTTCATCGAGGAGATAAGTAATTACTTATTTATATTGATAATGTCATTATTATTTTTCGAGAATCTTAGAGGATACTTCCTAAGTTTTTTCCTGCTTCCTTCAAATGGATATTAGAGATTCTTTCCTTTATTTGAATAGGATTTATTTATAAGCAAATGGTCTTGCCAATTATCTTATTACCATTTCTGAATATCGACCTTAGCATTTTATCAGGCAACCTTATTTTCACTCTTATCTACGATCTATGTCATTAGGTCCCTATGAATGATTTGGACACAGCATAGTTGTCTCAGTATTCATTTGGGTTAGTATGACTCCTTAACATCAAAGCAGATTAGTATGACAATGCATAATGCGACTTGATGGAATGATTATGTATATCTCTCGTCCATGTATGTGTCCTAAAAATAAGAAGACATATATAAGACACAAGTAAACTCTCAACACTACTAAACTATAACTCAACTCATCTCAACATATCATTAACCCAATTATTTTTTGTCTGCCACATGAATCATATAGGTTAAAAAAAATCCTACAAAGAGTAATTCCAAACAGTTAGAACTGAACAAGAAAAACAAATCACACGATCGCACCACATAAGAATATTCATGGTTCGACAACATGCCTACATCCACGGGGTGTTTCTCTCTTTATTATTAGCCAGTTCGACTTAACAAGAATTATATGCCCCTTTTCCCTGGGTGAGGGTTATACTTATAAGGGAACATGAGGTTAATGAGTTGCGTAGGGATCTAGAAGATATGGATGTAGTTGTAGCTTGATCGAACAAATCATACCCCTGAGATTCCTATTGATCGGACTCCACTTTATTGCCATCCTTAAGTTGCGATCCTTATCTGTGGTTCGGAGTAGGTGTCACCTAATCCAAATAACTCGGGTTATCTAGATAATTCCCTCATAATTTCCCCAAAAATCTTTGCAGCCTAAAATGAGTGAAGAGGTTTGATCGTCGGTGACCATTGATTATATTTGACAGTGGCTCTTGATTGCCAACTGAGGGTTGGTTTTGGATTACATCAACACTTTTCATATTTTAGGAGTAAAAAACCATTTTTATTCTGCACATAGAGTGTTTAATGGCACACTTGTAATTTAATTTGACTTCCCAAGGGTACTCAGGTAAAAGTGCCTGGAAAGACCAAAGGTTAGGGGTGTGTGTCATCTATCACTTTAGGTCTTGCTTTAAATGATGAATTACTTTGGGAGTTAAACCACGCAGTTTCAAAGTTCTCCCTATCGCCATTTTCATTTTGTTTTAACTATTCAAGACATCAAGAGCTCTCTTTATCTTTCTTAACGTGTAAGTTTTTTTTATTCTCCATTTTTCTCTATAATTTATTTTCAATCTACCATTTTCTTCCTTGAATTTTCTTGCATTCTTCCTTCTTGAATTGAAAAATGGTGTATGATGTGAATGCCAAAACCATGGGAAAGTTTAGGAAAATATTTTTAAATTACTTGATTGGGTGGAAAGAGAATATGCCAAGGAACCTATTGACTGCTATAACGTTCTGAATGGACACTGGATACACACCGAGTCTGTAGCGGAGGGTGACATTACTTTTCATCCAAACTAGTTATTTTTGGAGTTTTGCACATTCTTTAAAGTATTCTTGTCTAATGCACCCTAAATACATGGAGAAACGCGAATGGGGTTCATCGAATCAACGAACTGCATAAGACCTAATATGGATTCCTAAGATAAGATATTGTTATTCGTGGGTAAGAAAAAATGATAATGCCTTATATCTGAAAGTAGGGAAGGATGACAGGGTTTTAGTGGTTAACCGCCCTAATTCCAATAAGAGTTATTGTAGACATGGCTTCATTGCTAAAAAATGATAACATCAACTAATTACCGAGGGTGGTGAGCCCTATAAAGGTTTTATGTGCCCCAGTAGGGGACAAGATAGGTTGATCACTGTCTTGACTGTCCTTTCTTATTGATGACTAGATGTTATATAAAATGTCTACTAACTTTTTCATCTGCCTTTTGCATAAGATCCAAAAATAAAGGAATCTACAGTTTTGAGTGTTAATTGGTCTGAGCTTGTGAAGGTTTGGAATCTAAAAAGACCATTATCTCATAGTACCAAACATCCGAGATAGGCATAGTTGTTAATCGAGTACACAAATACTATCACCTCCTCCATTGCCAAGCCCGTTGATTTATTTCTCGATATACCCATCCCTTAAATCGATGAGTGGTAATCCAGTGAGTCCACCCTATTTTTTCTTGAACTGGTGAACGTTAACTCCACCCATGTTGTTGAGTAAGAGAACTCTTACTCTAGTGGAAAAGTTTGACCTCTCGACTTCTCCACAGTCCAAAGCTTCCAAGAGGAAGGAGGTCGCGGGTCCTTCCGAGCTTGTTACTTTACTAAACTCTCCTCAGAAGGAAAAAGGCAAAAAATAAGTGCAAGAGAGAGGTCCCTACTTCTACTGATATCGTTATTCCCAGCAAGAAGGTGGATACCCCCAACATGGGGGATGAGTCACCAAGTCATGTCAGTGGCCAAGAATCCTTTTTTAGCCCCTGTCTTCCTGAGAAGGGTTATCCTAATATTGGACAGAGAAAATGTTTACATGATAACCTCCGACCAAATTTCTACTCATGTCGCGCAGGTGTTATCTCAGGTAAGTTCTGTGACTTTGACTCAAATTATTTTTTTGAGTTTTGATGGTTGTATTGACTTATGCTCCTCTCGTTTTTACAGTTTGTGGCAGATTTTATCGACATGCTTAACAGGAGGGCTACCCAGGTAAAGGAATATGGAGAACTATAAAAGGCCTTGACGAAGTCCCAACAGTCTTTAAATGCTTCAAAAAAGTCATATGATGTCAAGAAGAAATCCACCAAGTTAGAGATGCCTAAGTTAAAGTCAAAGTTTGATATAATAAAAAGGTTGTTAAGGACAATGCTCGGGCCTAGTCATGCCAAAAGATGAGGCCTATGACTGGGGGTATGTGGATGCCTTTAATCAGGCAAAAAAGGAGTTATCTTACATTCATAATTTAAATTTCAAGAAGGGTTGGAAGGGAGCCTTGGTCAAGATCGAGGTCCCCCCTGAGTCTGAACTTTTTGGGGATCACGATCTAGGTTCTCCACCAAGGGATGAGGAAGAAATCAAGGCCTAAGGTAGAGGCTAAGTGAACGATGGAATATACCATGATATGGTGGACGCCTATCAAGGCAAATTTTTAACCACCTAAGAGCAGGAGAAGGGAAAATAGGTCCAAGATAGTTAGGGTTTTACTTAGGTCTCATCATTGCTTTCAATTTCCAGTCTTTTGTTCATTTATAAGGGTATTCCTCACTCTCTGATTAAATAAAAAAGACTTTTATTCTTACTTCGTCATTGTTTGCAACTTGTTGATTGTTTATCAAATGCTTTCAATTGTCTCCTTCTTGTCTGAATATTTTTCTCTTGATTCTTATAGCTTGAAAACAGGTTTGTAGTGGTGCCAATGCTTCAAAAAATTGATGACTTGGACCTGGTGCTTGATTGAGATGCTAGAAGTCGAGCTCATGGTGCATCTATTTTTGTTCGACAAGCTCTCCAAAAGATAATGAGTGCTTTTGATGAATAGACTCGTTCGGTCACTGGTTTGCAAATGGAAGTTAGCGAGGTCGGAGATATCATTGAGCTATTACAAAATAAGAATATTCCCTAAGGGAGAAACTCGATAAGAACGAGGAGGACTTTAAGATAAATGGTGCGATTAAGCAAGGTATGGGCCGTGAGATAATGAAATTGAATTATCTTTTCAGAAGGGGTACTCGCATAGTTTAGGGTACTGGTTTTGACGAATCATGATTGGACGCCCCCTTTTATCTAGATGGCTAAAAAGGTGGCCTATAAGCATGGTTGGCTGAATACCCTAGCTATTATAAAGGTTCCCAAAGACTCCCAGATTTAGTACTGGTACCAAGTTTAGTGACCTGCTTATGGTCACCCTCCATTTGGGAGTGATGAAAGTTAGACTCCTCTTGATATCGTACCTCTTTAGTTACTGAAAGATTACATACTCTATCATGATAGCGATGATGAGATTCAGCCCAATCCCTATGATAAATAAAGAATTGAGGTTGTTAACTCGCTAGAGATGATGCTCGTTTATGACATGATTGTGTATATTCATTTTGTAACTTTGCGAATGCAGGCCTTCGTAAAATGAATGCTTTATGAAATTAGTAGTTAATCTCATATTTTTCACTTTCCCATTTTTTATATCAGGCGTGTTTTTGTTATTTACATTTCCTTTTAGAGAGTGTCATTATATAATCTTAGGCCTAGGTCAAACTATGGTGAAAATGCACCCAATTTTAGGGTTGTCCACCCATTCAGGATTTTAGCCGACCAAATTTAGGAACATTAGTGCCTGGGATCCCCCTTAAGCCATTTTCTTATCGGGGCAATTCTTAATGCTTTCATGTTTCTTCATGATGAGAATATATAACCTTGAAGTTTTGATTAAGTGTAATTATATTAAAGCATTTATAAAAATAACCAAACTTTGATCGAACATAATAATAACTCATAAATAAATAAATAAATTGGCCAACCATATGGAACAATAATGAAACTAATTGCATTAATTGAACTTAAAGTTTTCCAAAAAACATGACCTCAAAATTCGAGATAAAGTTAGGCATGCTTAATGAAATTTATGTGAAATTAATTTGCTAGAAATAAAACTTCCTAAAATCGATTGAATTCTAGGCCCTAAGGATCTCCCTACCCCCCATTGTTTCTAAATGTTAGGCCCCTTAGATGTGATCTCAAATAAAATTGAATAGACCATACGAATTAGGTCCTAACTTGCCATATGATGGCTTTCTCGTGATGCCGATCACTTTCCTGGGGATATAATCTTTGACCTAGAATGTTCTTGAGATAGTAAGAAGATAACTTCTTGAAGGCTTGTTCCCTTTGTTCCTCAGCTAGGTCGAGCTCAGTCCTTATGATTAGTTCCGTTTGAGCCTTGGTTAGTAATTGTTGTCTTCATGGTCGGTAAGCCAAGTTACAAGGGGGTTATGACTTCTATCCCACAAGATAAGGCAAATGGCATTTCCCTAATCAACCTCCTAGGCATAGTATGATTCCTAAAGGACTTGGGTAAGCTCATCCATCCAAACACATTTTGACTTCTTTAACCTCTTCTTCATGTTGTTGAGCATTATTTTCTTGGAAGCCTCAACCTGCCCATTGGTTTGGGGGTAGGACACCAAGCTAAAGTAGTGTTTGATGTCGTAGTTATTATAAAAGTCATAAAATGGCCCACTTTTAAATTATGTTCCATTATTCATGATGATCATTCTTGGTACGCCAAAATGAGTTACGATGTTTCTTCAAATGAACCTTAAAAAATATATGTCTCTGATATTTACCAAGGTTTTACTTCAATCCACTTGGTGAAACAGTTTGTGCCAACCAGGAATTACTTACGATTTCCTTGTGTTCTAGTTAGGGGCACATGATGTCCAAACCCTACTAAGAAAACGACCATGGGTTGGACCATGACTTTAGGTAACTTGCCAATCGAGGAAGCTTAGGCGAGAACTCTTAGCACTTTCTAGCCTAGGAGACTGCATCCTATTGCATATATGGCCACCAGTAAACTTCTTTGATCACTTTGAATGCTAAAGATCTCCCCCCATTCGTGGATCCCACATATCCCGTCATAAAGTTCGTACAGGACTTGGTCGACGTCAATTGGGTGCACGCATTGAAAGTAAGAACCTGTGAAAAATCTCCTATAGAGTTTGCCCTAGGGATGGAAAATTTCAAACGGCATGACAACGCGATACGAAACAACACGAAATTGACTCAAAAAACACGACTTGTCGTGTTTTGTGTCGTGTTCGTGTTCATGTTTTTTAACACGTAATCGTGTCGTGTCGTGTTCGTGTCAAAAAAATTAACACAATTTGAACCCGATTGACACGACCCATTTAAAACGATTTGAACCCAATTACACCTAATTAAACCCAATTGACACGACCCAATTACACCCAATTAAAACCATTTGAAAGTTAAATGAATCCTATTCTTACACTTGTCAAAAGATCATCCTACCTGCATTTTAAATCTTAAAACCCTAATATCTAGTTCAACTTAACATCATTTTCTCTCTAACCCTAACATCTCTCTAACTCACTCACCCTCATCTCTCAACAACACTCGTCGGTGCCGCCCTCATCTCTCCCTCATTTGTCAACACTCGTCACCACCCTCATATTCCCACCCTCATCATCTTCCCATCGTACAAAAGAAGACAAGCCGCTCCACTCTGCTGCACGTTTTTCCCTTGAAAAAACGTCCTCATCTCCACTCTAAAATGCATGAAAAGAAGAAATTGAAAGTTACTTTTGATACCTCAAAGAAACTAATAGAGATCGAACCAGATCTTGATGAAAATGATGAGGTTAGTTTTGATTTATAATTATTTTGGTTTTGTTCATTTTTTATTTAATTTTTGCTGCTGTGGGTTTGGTTTTGTTCATTTTTTTTGCATCTGTGAGGTTAGTGATTTTTTTTTACTGATAGTCAGTGAGTTTGGTTTTAAATTATCTTGGTACTAGTTAGTGAGTTTGGTTTTGTTCATTTTTTTTGCTGCTGTGAGGTTAGTGATTTTTTTGGTACTAATAGTCAGTGAGTTTGGTTTTAAATTATCTTGGTACTAGTTAGTGAGTTTGGTTTTGTTCATTTTTTTTTGTTGCTTTGATGTTAGTGATTTTTTTGGTACTAATAGTCAATGAGTTTGGTTTTAAATTATCTTAGTACTAGTTAGTGAGTTTGGTTTTGTTCATTTTTTTGTTGCTGTGAGGTTAGTGATTTTTTTTATACTAATAGTCAGTGAGTTTGGTTTTAAATTATCTTGGTACTAGTTATGTGAGTTTGGTTTTGCTTGTTTCTTTTTGTTGCTGTGATTATTGAGGAATGAGTTTGGTTTTAATTATTTTGGTATTATTTAGTGACTTTTTGGTACTCGTTTACTGAATTATGTTATTCCTGCTTTAGATGGAGGAGAATGAGGAAATTGGAGAGGACAGTTCTTGTGAAGATGATGATGTTCATTCTGTCGCTATTCCAATTAACGTTGAACCAATGGAAGACGACCATAAAGTTAATCGTAAAAGAGAACATTGGTCTCAGGTATGGTTATACTTTGATATGCTTCCAATTGGAGATGACGGTAGACAAAGGGCTCAATGTAGAAAAAATGTGGAAGACGTTATGTATGTAAAACTAAAACCGGAACCAGAAGTTTGAGAAATCATTTGAAAAAGGGCCCAAAGAGCGATAGTGGTGATATTGGGCAATTAGTTAAGGATCCTAAATTAGGGTCTTTGGCAATGCGTAGCATAAAATTTAATGCTGAAAAATTTTGTGAACTAGTTAGCGAGGCCTTTATTTTTCATGACTTGCCCTTTCAATTTGTTGAACATGAAGGCATTAGAGCGATTTTTCGATACTTATATGAAGATGTCATCACCATCTCAAGGAATACCGCTAAAGTCGATGTGTTAAAAATGTATAAAAAGGAAAAAAAATAATCTTAAGCATGTGCTTGAAGTTGCTCCCGGTAGAATTTTCTTGACATCTGATTTGTGGTCGTCCATAAACACCGATGGTTTTGTTTGTATTACTGCACATTTTATTAATAAAGAGTGTAAATAGCATAAAAGAATTCTAAATTTTCAATTTATGCCACCTCCACATAACGACATTTGCTTGATTGAAAAAATACCATCTTTGTTGGCGGAATGGGGGATTGGAAAGAAATTATTTACTATGACAATGGATAATGCATCAAGCATTGATACATTTGTAGAGTTGTTAAAAAGTCAACTAAATATTGAGAGTGCACTTTTGAGTAATAGCGAGTTTTTTCATGTCCGATGTTGTGCACATGTTTTGAAGTTTATTGTGCAAGATGGGTTAAAAGCAATAGATGAGATGGTGGGGAAAGTTTGTGAGTGTGTGAAGTATGTTAAAGGGTCACCAATGAGAAAATGGAAGTTTATGGATTGTGTGAAATTTGTGAACTTAAGTCCTAAGAAAGGCTTGAGTCAAGATGTTCCAGCTAGGTGGAATGCGACCTTTCTTGTTATTGAGAGTGCTATTTTCTATCGTCGTGCCTTTGTTCGTTTAGCATTGAGCGATTCTAATCTCACATTGTCCAAATCAAGAAGAGTGGGGTAAAACTGAAAAAATATTTAGGTTTTTGGAAGTGTTTTATGAAGTTACTTGTATTTTTTTGGGAAATAAATACCCCACTTCAAACTTGTATTTTCCTTCTGTTTCCATGGTTGAATTAACATTAAAAGAACAAATGAAAAGCTCGGATGGATTTATGAAGGAGATGTCTTGTAAAATGTATGCCAAGTTTTCAAAATATTGGTGTGAACATAGTTTGATTTTGGCAATGGGGGTAATTTTAGATCCTTGTTATAAGTTACAATATGTCACGTTTGCATATAAGAAACATTATGGATCCGATTCATATCAAAGTGCTCTTGTTTGTGAAAAAATGGTTGCTCTTTTTGGTGAGTATGTGTCAAAATCACAATCTAGATCAACTTCTTTTGAGGAGTATGTTAGTGATAATCTCACATAGGAGAGGAGGAAAGAAACAACACTTAGTAGAAGCACAAAAATCATGTTTAAGGTGATTTTTTAAAGAGTTTTTTTCCTTAAATTTTACTTAATTGACTATTATTCTTTACTTAATTGACTATTGTTGTTTAAATGTAGGAATTTTTCGCATATGAGAGTCTAGAATATGCTAGTGCGCAAAAGACGCAACTTGAAATGTTTTGGATGAGCCGAGAAATGATTTGGAGGAAGAGTTGGATGTTCTTAGTTTTTGGAAAGCCCATCAACATCGCTATCCATAACTTGCTTGCATGGCTCGTGACATTTTGAGCATTCCAATCTCAACCGTAGCATCGAAATCCGCATTTAGCAATGGAGGTCACGTTCTTAATCAATATCAAAATACTTTAAAAGCTTAGATAATAAAGTCTTTAATTTGCACAAGAAATTGGTTATTTGGAATAAAAGGTATAATCGAGTCGATTGAATAATAATTTATATCTTGACATAATTAATTGTTATATTTATTTAATTGGATTTTACCTAATTATCTTTGTATGTGATGATGAGTTAAGTTTACATGAATTAACCGAAGATATAATTCAATTGGAGACCAAAGGTGAAACCATAACCGAAGGTTGATTTTTTATCTAGTTTAAACACTAAATTTGTCCAGCATAAACACTATTTTTGTCCAGCTTAAACACTATAAATTGTATGTGTGGATGTAATTATGTGTGGTTTTTTTTGGCTTTAATATGTCTCTAAGAAATCTGTTATGTTGCATTAGCAGTGGATTAACAGACATCATTTATTGGCTATAACAAATATGTTGCATCTGTTATGTGGCAATTTTTTTATATAACAGATAAATGTCGCATCTATTTTTTTATATAATAAATATGTTGCATTTGTTGGCTATAAAAGATATTGTTGGATATAATAGATAAATATGTTATAAAAGATATGCTTTGGGGTTGTACTCATTGATCTGGCTATAAGCTATAAAAGATATGCTTTTTGGCTTTACTCATTGATTTGGCTATAACAGCTTGAGTTAAGAAATTAATTTTGTGTAAATCGTGTTAATTTCGAATAAAAAATTCATTTTGTGTAATTCTTGTAAACGTGTTATTTAAAACAGCGTGTTAAAAAATTCATTTCGTGTTAAATTCGTGTAAATCGTGTTAATTAAAAAAAATCATGTTAATCGTGTCGTGTCGTGTCGTGTTTTTACGTGGTTCGTGGTGCTTAAAAAACACGACTTCGTGTCGTGTCATGTTCGTGTTTCATGTTTCATTATCGTGTCGTGTCATCTTAAGTGAAAACACGACCCAATAACATGAATTGTCACCCCTAGTTTGCCCTTAGGTGAAAATTAGAAATGAGCAACTTTTACCTGACCTGATGGGCTTATTTCTTATCGGTTAATAAGATATCCTCTTGTAAGTAAGCTATGATCGGATCCATCCATATTGAATCCATCTGATCAATGAGGAGTTACTTGACGACCTTTAGGCACATATGCTTGACTGGGCCAGGTACTCCACCTTGATGATTCTCTTATGGTATGAGTAAACTGTTGAACCCATAGTGGCTAAGGCGTCATCGTGACTATTATTTCCACGAAGGAATTATTGAATATGGACCTTTTCAAACTTAGAAATCGAGTCTTGGGCAACCCGTAAATACGCTGACATTCTCCCATCTTTGGCATTATAATCTCCTAATACTTGATTGGATACAAGCCTTGATTCATAGAAGACGTCAAGTTTACTGGCACCAAGAGATAAAGCTTTATGTAAATTGACGATAAAAGCTTTGTATTCGGCTTTGTTGTTGGATGATTTGAAACTAAGTCTGATCCCCTGTTTGATTATAGTTTTCTCAAAAATAATGGAAATAATTCACACTCCCCCTCTTGAATTAGAGGCCCGTCGACATAGATAGTCCATTTCTTGAGTTGGTCAAACTCTTGCTTGGTTACTTGATCGGTGAAGTCCTCGTTATCGGGCTCCTCCTCCCCTATGAACTCAACGATGAAGTTTTCCAGTACCTGCCCTTTTATTGAAGTCCTTGGTTGAAAGTGGATGTCGAATCTACTAAGTTTCACCGACCACTGAGACGGGACTTCCTCGAGTGGGAAATAGGTGGTGACTATGATTGAGTGTGTTTCAAAGTAATTCTTCAGCTTTTACAAAGTAGTAACCAGGTACTAGGCTAACTTCTTAAGTCGGAGGTAATGTTTCTCAGCGCCGAGAAGCGTTTTGCTGACAAAGTAAATAGCATCACTACACCAAAACTGGCCACTTGTCATGGTAAAAAATCGTGATATGGCCCTGGGTGACAACAAATTTGTCACGATCAAAGTCCGTGACAAGATTTACCTTGTCATGGACATGTCACGGTGAAAAACCTTGAAAATTTCGTGACATGGCCCAAGGTGACAATATAACTATCACGGATATATCACGATCAAAGTTTATGATAAGGTATCATTATCACGAACGTGTCACGGTCATTGATCATGGCAAGGTCTAACGTGTCACAGGCTTTTACCATGATATGTCCTTGACAACTATACTTGTAACAGACATGTCACACTCAAAGTTTGTGATAAGTTATCCTTGTCAGGGCATTGTCACGATCAAAGTCCATGACAAATCTGGGCAATAGTATAAAGAAACTGCTGGGTAGTATGGCCACTGCCACTGCCCAGCAATATATTATCACATGTAATAACAAATATATGATAGATTTTATCAATAAAGAACAGCAACCAACATTCAAAAACCTTAATCATCAAATATTAAACAAATACATATAAGAAACTAGGCCATACAATGTTCATTCATTATTAAACACTAAACAACATTCAATATTCATGATAATCAAACACTAAATAAATAATAATCAAATTATTACATATTATTCATTCATTATCAACTTGAAGGAGAAATCTATGCCATACTACATAATAATTGACACAACCCTCAATATTCCATACGTCACATTATTCGCCAACCACAGGGCTTTATTCTCTTTTCCCACGAACACTTTCATGATGTGAACCGGAGCCTCGTGTGGTTGCAAGGGATGACTATGCACCAAGGAACTTGGGTGTATATTCAGGTCCCTCAACCCCTCGCTATTCTATCGCCACCCCGTAAATCTACTAAATACACTATATTCCAACCAACTATAAATGACCTAGCTAGGAAAAGAGGGTATGGTGAGGGTGGAGAATATGTCATATGGATACGAGGGGGTATCAGTGAGTGTGAGGATGAGGGTAAGAAAGAGGGAGCAATGGTCCTCTCATCCACCACTTTCTCCTTGCCTTCCCCGAGTTGGACCCATATCGGACTTGAAGAGCATTCTTGACAAATGAAAACATTTTATTCAATGTTTTCTCCGGGTTCTCAAACTTCTTGGCGTTGTTGGTCTGCAACTCGTCCACCTTACGTGCTATCCCGGTGTTGCTCGATGCAATCCCAGTGAGCCTCGACTTCCCCATCTGAGAGCTCTCCCCCAAGTATAGCCCTTGTGATCCCACTTGAGCACTTGGCTAAGTGTGTCTGTACTCAGAGATGCCTTATCGGTATCACTCTGTGAGTTATGGACTTCCTTGAGTTTTTCTTGAAATAACAAAAAGTACACGATTAGATGAATGAATGAAAACGTATGTGACTATAAATTTTTATTTTAATAATGTAATTAAAATTATAACTTACAATAATGGCGGTTAAGGTCGGATTCACCTCCTTATCCTTCTCTTTCTTCATTCGAATTGCCACATAAGCATTGAGCCTATGTGGCTTACCCCTGGGATCACTCCCCGTCTCCTGAAATAAAATATTTCAAAATGAATGAATCAGTATATAATTATCATTAAATAGAATAAAATAAGACTAAATTGAAATAACATTCAAAACTTACCGTCCCATGCTCTACCTCGGCGTAAGACTTACGCCCAGAGTAGTGCACGTCGACCTTTTTGGCCCGATTTGCCCTCCCCGATTCAGAAGAGGACAATTTCCCTCATTATCAACAAATTATTGCCAGATTGCTAATGAGATTGGATCATTCTCGAGTACCGTGTCCCTAAATCTTAAGATGGACTGCTGGTCCCGACTAAAATACCTTGCACACATATTTTTCTTCCACGTTTTCCATTGATCTCTTAGTTATTCCAATATGGAGTCACATGCTTGTGGGAGCAAGTCAAATTGTTCCTGTTAAACAAATACAAAACAAAAGGAAAGTGAGTTAGTAGTTTTAAAATTATAAATATTATTCAGTCAAACAAGTACTTGTAATGCCCCCTAAATGGCCATCTTAAGCTCATAGGGCACCTTCCTCCAGCCAGTGTACCTGGGGTCAATAATTATCTTGAGCAATTATGAGGCCCTAGCTTGTAAGGTCGTCTTGTTCTCTACTAAAATCCCCAACTTGCCCCACTATGGTGGCCTAGTGATTGACAAGCCTTCCTCGCCCTCGCTTCCCTGACGCCTCGACAAAGACATTTCCTACAAAAATGATTATTATTAGAAAACATATATATGTATATATGTATATATATATATATATATATATATATATATATATATATGTATATATATATGTGTGTGTGTGTGTGTGTGAGAGAGAGAAAATGTTTTGAAAATATAAATAATGAACTAGTTTGACATATTTATTAAACCAAATATTACCAACCAACTAAGATTGATTCAAATTCCCAAAAACTGGCCAAATCTAAATGAATAAAGCATTAAATTGTCACCCGATAATAACAAAGCACTAGAAGAATACAAATTAACAACATTAGAAGAATACAAATCCATATCATAAACCAAACTAAGAATTTTTCAAATCTATTTTATTATGTTAATGAATCCGTGACCACATAATAACCCGATGAGGGTTTAAAATGAATAAAACAAGGACATATAATCCCAAACTACTCTTTAAATAAGCATAGGGTCAAAATTATAATTTATATAAAATTAGTCAGCCTTTATCCAATGAATGTTACTGGGACATAGTTTCATTAATTATAAAATTTACCCCTAAGTTATTCCATTTACTATGTTATATATTCGCACGCAACATCATTACTCCTTGCAGCAGAGTCCTTGATTTTATCTATTAGAGTCATTTAAGACTTAGGATGCCTCTACTCAATCCCAACCTCCGTTTATCGACCTAAATAATAGATATACACACTAAATTTCAAGGCTAAGTTAGGTAAAAAATCGTCATTTCATTTTAATCAAGTTTACACCCAAAAAGTATGTTCATTATTCGACAGAATCACAACTAAACAATATAACCCTAATGAAATTGTTGAAAATCAGTAGCAATAATTAGTAGCATTTCCTTTCATCATACTTGATTAGTGCTGAATGAAACAACCACACCAGTAATCTCAGTGAACCTCTGTAAACAATCAAAAGAAATTTAAGAACACTTTGGGATAATTGATCAATTTTATATAACAAAGGCGAAACTCATATAACAAAAGTTCCAATAAAAACTTGAATACCTCTAGAATGTAACCCACAACTTGTCTCCCGTTGAGATGCCAACAACTCGCCACCCACAACTCATCTCCTACTGAGATGTCAACAGAAGGTTCAACTTCAAAATAACTAAATAAAATTAGTCAACATGCATTCACATGTACATATAAAGATAAACAACTCATGAAAAAGTAAACTCTAAATCTATATCCATTCTTTATACACTTTGATTTATACATGAATGAGTATAAAAAATAGTTTTAATGTAAAATCATGTATTTATCTAATTGTGAGTGAGTGAATAGTGTATACATAGTGATAATTCTTTTATCATCCAAATTTGGAAAAAAAGTACTAATTTTGCACAAATGTAATTATAAATATCACTGCATTTAATCATCAAAATACCCTATAGATTCAATACAACAACTAATGAAATCCACCCATTAACAAATTTATATTATCAAATCTGATACAATATGACCATTAACAAATTTATACAACAACTAATGCATTTATATTATCAGGTCTGATATAATATGACCATTAACAAATTTCTCAATTATTAAACGAAATTATAAGCATATACATATAGAAAAATAGATTGATAAGCAATGACTATTAAAACTAAATTGAATCGATATTATTCCCAGATATGTATGTGTTGTGTATCGATATATAACCATATAGAAACAAAGAATGGATACAGATCTACAACGACATTTTTTATACCTCTGCACGAGCCTTATTAGAAGCGAGGATGAGTTTTGATGGAACAATTTTGCCTGAGAGTGAGAGAGAATAGTCGCCTGAGAGTGAGAGAGGGGATGAGTTTTGATGGAATGATTGATATCTGTTTGGGTTAGGGTTTTAAATTAGCTTTGGTTGTCATGGTCGTGTCAAGGTTTTTTACCGTGACAACAAAAAAATATTATCAGGGTCAAAGACCTTAACGTGAACTTGATAACACCTTGTCAAGGTCTTTGACCATGACAAGATTGTGATAAGTTATTATCATGGTTGTGTCATGGTCAAAGACCTTGACAATGGTTTCATATTTTTTTATCAAGGTTTTTGACTGTGACAACCCTTTGCGGGTGAAAAGTGACAAAAAAGGGTTTTTGGTGCAGTGGATCCTCATGCTCTTCCTTTTCACACATCAAGGTTGAGCTAACTGTATAATCAGACATCGCAAGATACAATAGACTGGATCAATTGAATTTAGGATCGTGAGCATAGGTTGTTGGCTAAGGTAGGGCTCGATTTCATTAAGTGCTTTCGAGTATTCCCCATTTTAGATTGAGCCCTTATCTTTCTTCAATAGCTGAAAGAATGGTGGGTACTTTTCAAAATATTTTGAGATAAAATTATTGAGTGCTACAAACACTCCCGTCAGCTTTTGAATATTGCAAAGTGTATTTGGTGGCTGAATATTATTTATCGCCTTAATCTGGTCGGGGTTGGCTTTGATCCCCCTTTAGCTGACCAAGTATCCCAAGAACTTCCCATATTAAACTCCTAAAGAGCACTTGGATGCATTGAGATTAATTACGTAATATTTGAGGACCTCAAGTGTCTTGGCGAAGTCGTATAGATGGTCGGACTTACGCTAGCTTTTGATAAGCAAGTCGTTTATATAGATTTCCATGGTGCCACCTAGCTAATATTTGTACATCTTGGTGACCAGTCATTGGTATGTAGCTCTTGCGTTCTTGAGACCAACTGGCATGACTTTTTAGTAGTGCATGCCAAGAGTGGTAATGAACGAGGTCTGAAAGAGTTGGCGCTTGCGTTCAATTAAGAAATAATATAATAAACACCTTTTTAACCCAAACAAACCCTAAACATGCGGCAGTATGTGATTGAATAAAATAGATAAGCTACGCAAGAACATTCAAACACATGCAATTAAGGAAAAATCCCCCACAGGGGCAAAACCATTTGTATATCACTATAATTTGTAAGAGAAACGGCTTACAATCGGATTACACTGAAATACAAGATTTTTGACTAAGAATTACCCTTAGGTATCGGATTCTGTAGTCGCGGCTGGAATTATCCCTTTCCAGTAGGGCAGCAATGAAGAGGAAGAAGCGGTCCACTTCACATGGGTTGAACAGCATCAATGGTGTTCTAGGGTTACCAAAAGTGACTCACAAATGTATGGAATTTGTGTGAATCAAGGGTATGAATCAATGGACTCAAATACCATGAAGACTTAAGAGTTATGGAACTCAGAAAATCGTGTGTAAGTCTTATCAAACCACTTCCCTGTAGTGGGATTAAATAGAAACTCTTTGGCCGAGAAAATCTGATACACGATCTGTTTGATTCTATCCAGGGCGGACCGGTCCTGGCCTTAGGCGGATCGGTCCGATAGCGGACCGGTTCTTTTAATTTGAAGCTGATTCGGTTAGCATTCGGTTCGGGGCTCACTGGGTTCAAAGAGCACGGCGGATCGGTCCGGGGCGGTCCGGTCCGGGTCTCAGCGGATCGATTCGTTTTAATTTCAGGCGGACCGGTCCGGCTGACTGGTTTTCTGAATTCTTCCTTTCTTTTGATCTTCGGATTCCGTTGATGATGAATGGACTTTGAATCTTTGCAACGGTGTTACGGCTAATGACATATACAAGTATGTTGGACAAAAATGTCCTTACAAGGTCTTATCCTGATCGAGGCTAAATAAAGGAATTTGATGGTACCCTAAGGACGCATTTAGTAAACTCATCTATTCGTGATTGGATGTGGCTTCAACCAATTGGTCGATCTCTGGCAAAGGAAAGTTATCCTTGGGATAAGCTTTATTGAGATCGGTGAAGTCAATGTAGACTCCCTATTTTCCATTACTCTTTTTCATGACTACTGGTTTTGAGAGTCATTTACGGAATTAAACTTATTTAATGGGCCTTAGCTTCAGAAGTTTCCCCATTTTTTCTTCCATGGCCCTTGCCTTTTCTAGGGTTTTTTGGTAAGCCTTTTCCATGATCGACGGGTATGTTAGGTCTACATGAACTCGATGGCACATTATTTCGGGATTAATCCCAGGCATATCATAAGACTGCCCAAGTAAAAACATCTTGGTTTTTCATTAGCAGAGAAATCAGTTATTCTTTTTCTTAGTCGGTAAGTGAGCTGTTGATTCTTGATCGGTAAGTGAGTTGCTGATCAGGAATTTTCTTTCGGGTGTGAATCATTGAATACTACTTCTTGTAATGGTTCCATGTCCCTATTTGTGGGGGTCACCTTTGTTTCTTTCACCCCCGATCAGCTATACTTTAGTTGTTATTTGAATGGTGTGGCTCCATAGTTAATCGGCTAAGTGATAACCTACTTTTCCATTTTCTTCTCATGTTTGGGCCTGATGTCAGGGATAAAGTATTATCGAGAATAGTCCTAATTTCCCCTAATCTTTATTATCCTCCAATTGGTGATATATTTTAGCTTCTGGTGATACGTGGAAGGTACAACTTGCATAATATAGGTCCATACTGGTCAAAGGATTGCATTATAAGGATAATCAATGTCCACAACCAACAACTCAATCCTTTTTGATATATTTCGAGTTTGGACTAGTAAGGCCACTTTCCCTAGTGGCATGATCAACTTTATTGCAAAGATGACTAAATGAATGGTCTTTTATTTGAGGTTTTCTACCTTAAGATTAAGTTGGTTAAATACTTTTAGGTACATAACCTCCGAGGAACTTTTCTGGTTAACAAGTATCTTATCCACATACCAGTTTCCAATCCTAAATATGATTATTACTTTATCATGATGAGGAGTCCTAACTCAAACCAAGTTGTCCTCCATAAAGACTATATGCTTGTTGTAATTGATATCTTTTGAGTGGTTATATTTGCTTGTTGAAGTCTTGGAAGGGTCAATTTGGAAAGCTTATATCACTGCGATGAATTTGTTCAATTCTAGTTAAATGGCATTGCCTTGGTTTTACTTTGGGCTTGGGGCACCGTGGATGACTGTGAACTCATGCCCCATCTCATCATCATCTATGACATTGTTTGGTTTACAGTCGGCGTCTATGGCAACTTAGGTTCCCTTTTCTCCACATCATCGCTCAAGTGGACAGCTTGAGCCAGTTTTTCTAAAGGGGACTTGGGGGCCTTATAATTCTCCATTGTATTCATATGCTCTTTCTGATACGTTCATAGAAGTGCAGTGTTTCTCTTCGACTGATCACCCATGCACTTTTTTACCACTTGAGGAATTATTATTTTTATTTTACTTAAGATCTTGTAAATTGGTTCTTTGAAAATAATGTTGATCGTTTGGAAAGCCCTAGAAGGATCAGCCTTGTCACCATTTTTAGATTCTTTATTCTGCTTCCTACCCCCTTCTTGGGGGCATTTTACTTATCGTCATTTTTTATCATCTTCGGCGACCATATATTCCCCCTTCACGCACTTCTCAATGCATGATATAAGATCGTCGATTTTGTTCACCTCCTTCTTAGTGAGAGACTAGTGCAACATAGAGATGCTAGGTAATTTGATTTGATCGAGTCTACAATAATATATTTGGAGCAATCTTCATCTTCGTTGTTCGCAGTATCTCTTAACATATTCTCATAAGGTTTCCTAGGCTTTTTCCTCATGGGGAGGAGTGAATCCATTCTCTTGGGATGTGCACTACTGGTAATGAACTGGACAGTAAATGCCTCTGCTAACTGCTTGAAATTATTAACCAATCTAGGTGGCATCTTTGCAAACCATTTCTCTGCAATATCACCCTAGATGGAAGGGAACATGTAACCCATGAGAACGTCATTATTATTCCTGGGATTTGCAAACTTTTTGGGAGGTTCTGGTTCCTTAATCACCCTTGGGGGACTTCATTTGACTGATGAGGACCCTCCTGGCCAGTTCCTTGGTGGATCAAGCCCCACGATGAGGGGGTGTTGGTCCATCTCCTTTCGAATGAGGTAGCGGATATCATGCTTGAGATTTCCCCCCTCCTAATCTTGTCTCACCAAAGGACTCTTGTGCATGGAGTGCTCTTGATCACGGCGTGAACTCCTTCCTCGACTGCCAGTTTTACTTACCCAAGGGCTAGGAGTTAGGCCATGGCTCTTACGCTTGTTTTTGTGGAGCTCTCGCTCCATCATTTCTATATGATGTTGTAGACTCATATTATCCTCTTCTTGGAGGCTTGTGGACTCTTCTTACTGAAGGAGTCATTGCTTGTATGCATTGGCCAACAATGAGATCTGGGTAAATATGGACTATTTGTTGCTTTGCTAGGAATGTTCCTCCTTAGGGTGATATGTTGGGACGGATCTCTGACCTTATACAAGGTGATAGAGGCCTATTATGATGATTGCCATTGAACGGCGGAGGTGCATAATGCGGGTGAGATAGGGTTATTTGTTCGTTCCAATTGGCTTAGGAAAAAAGAACTCGGTTCCCAGAGACAACGCCAATTATAGGTGCAAAAATCCTATAAAAAGTAATTTTAAACAACTAAAACTGAATAAGAATAATAAATCACACAATCACATAACATAAGAATATATGTGGTTCGGCAACATGCCTACATCCAAGGGGGGTTTCTCTCTTTCTTAATAATTAGTTTGCAATAACAAGAATTACATGACCCTTTTTCCATAGGCAAGGGTTATATTTGTAGGGAACAAAAGGTAAATGAGTTGTGTAGGACTATAGGAGCTCTGGATGTAGTTTTAGCTTGATTGAACTAGTCTTGATCCTGATATTCTCGATGATTGGACTCCCCCTTTGTTTTTATCTTTAAGCCTCGATCTTATCTATGCTACCAGGCAAGTGCCACCCCATCTGAATAACTCAAATTCTCCAGATAATTCTCCCACAAATCCTATTTTCCACTATGCTCTATTTTGCGTAGTATCTTCGGTTATACTACATGATATCACATCATTTTTTATAATATCCCACAAAGTCAATTTAGGCCTACCTCTACCCCTAGTATGTTACCATCGATACTAACTAAATCACTATACCTTATGAGGGAATCCATTTTTCCACGCTTGATGTGTCCAAACCATTTAAGTCAATTTTATCTAAATTTATCTTTTATAGGCCTATGAATAAATAAAGTATTTACAATATTAATGACCAAGTCATCAAATTTCTCTCGATATTTATAAAGCTGTGAAATAGTATTCTTTTGCATTACAGATAGCATGCCACCGAACGATTCTTAGCATTATGTTATTGAATTCTATATATGTGAGTGATATGAAAAAATTAACTTTAAATATGTGGGTGCCACTTGATGGTAAAAGGAAATAAGAAATAATATAAATGTGTTGTTGGTAAGTAATTTTCACTCTAAACTAGTTAGAAACCCGCGCGATGCACCGGTTATACGTTACAGTAGGATATACACTTGAGGAATTGCAAACATGTAAAAGATGCTAAACCGAAATAGGAATTCGATTAAAAACTTCAGAGTATTTGTGATTCCAAAACATGTAAAACAAATATAACTACATAATATCCTAGAAAAACATAGTAGAATGAACAATTGTATAAGCAGTATTAAACAATTCATGACCCATCTAATTTGCATCCCTAATTTTATTCCTATAATGTTTTAAAGTATTCCATTTCAGATATAACGTCACTTACTTTTCCTTTCATCTAAGTTCCTATAATTAAGTAATGAGAAATAGAAATTAATAACAGATCTAAATTATGAATTGAAAATTTTATTGAAGAACCTTGTTTAATTTATTTGAATTACCTAACAACTTTCTTCCGTTTTGAATAGTGTTTATTTTTAATCTCATTCGTATCAGAGATGTGTTTTAGGAAAGGAGAAAGTTGGCTTGATTGTGGAATTCCTTGGCTGCTATTTTCACCTTCGTTGAGATTGATAATATCGGGACTAAACTTGATGAGTTCGTTTTACTGTTGTTTACATTAGAGGGAATTAGAATTAAGGAAATAAATCTATGTATTTATAAATGAATTATGAATAAATATATGTTACCTTTTGATTGGTGATGTCATGTTCTATGTTGTGTCCCATAATGTCATTGCTAAAAATTTTGGAGACCGTGTAGTTTTCATAACCATGGACTAAGTTATAGTTGTTGAGCTTCAGTCAGAAAATGTATGAGGCACCGATGATTTTCTTGATGGCCAATGGAATGGGTTCTTCGGTCAACTAGATATAATAATAAAGTTATTGTGAAAACAACTACAATATATTGATCAAATGCTACTAAGTAAGTTTGTAAGAGGAAAATAAATCATACATTAATGCCATTTGTTTGCAAGCTCTGAAACTGGTACTTGGAATAAAGATTCAACCACTTTATTGAAAAGCCCAAACATTGTGAAAGCTATATTGTCCTTGACATTGATTTGGGTTTTGTACCTATTAATGAGGGATAATATTTTGTCATAAAGTATAAATTTGGAAATGACAAATTAATATTGTTAGAAATTCCTTAACAAGGTGTAGGCAGGAGGTCTTCATTGTTGCATGTTTAACATCAAAAAACTATTTGATTTTATTTCAGTTTCTTGTTGCATTGGTTGCATGTTGCATAATACCAACTGTGGTGACAATTACTATGCAACACAAATATATAAGAGAAAGGCAATCACCAAGCAAGAATAAGGAATATAAAATAATAATCACACAACAAATGATGTACGTGGTTCAGCAAAGATATGTCTACGTCCACGGTGGTGCAGTTAGTATTATTTCGATGTATCTTGGAGAGTGATTACAAAGAATATGACTTGTCCTTTGCCCCGGACCTAGGGTTTAATATATACATGTTCATTTTACTAAGTGGGGGTGTTGGACTCCCCCACGTTTGTCATCTCTCCTTAGAACCTCTCTTAATGGGAACGTGGGAGGAGGCTGGATCATAATCAGTTAAGAGATGAAGGGTCTGGACTTTGGGTGGCCACAATTGGGCTACTCGTCCAGGCCCATCATTCTAATTTTGGGTACCCACAATTGCCCCTACGTTTGTTGGGCCATGCTTTGGGCTCAATAAATTTAAATGATTTATCATAATGGCTTTTTCGTACATCGTGCAACTCTTCAAAAGTTGGAGAACTGATTATGGCGGCACCCATTTCGTGATCTGTGCACTATGATTAGCAACACTTAAAGGTTTTCTAGAGCAGTCATTTTTCGACCGTCGTTTCAACCTTCTCAGCATTCTTCCATTTCCCTTGAGCTCTAGCGATTCACACTTTCTTCTCTGAGTCTCCATTCTTATTGCTTCCTTATTATTTGGGCTCGTGATTCTTCATTGTTCGAGTCGAACTTCCATCTTGTAAGTCTCCTGTGCCTTTTCTTTGTATTTTCTCTTTGAATTTGTATTTTTCTAGGGTTTTCCAATGGAAAAGATTGGTAATAGGTCGATCTCCGAGTTTAGGAAGTTTTATAACATCCCAGAGTGGGTAGAGATTGAGTGTTGCGCCTCTCCCCCTAGAAACGTTAGAGAGATAGAGGATGCCCATTGGATCCATGTCTTGTTGCTTTCCCAAGGGGGACTCACTTTTCCTCCCAACAATCTGTTCTTGCACTTCTTTAGTTATTTTAATATTATTCTTGCACAGTGTTTGCACAATGTGTGGAAGATAATTCATGGCGTCCATAGAATAAATCAGTTATATGGTACCAAGTAAGGGTTTGTCGAGGTCTATTATTGCTATTCCTTTTCTCGAACTAGTTCTGGTGTTCTCTATCTCAAAGCCAGGAGCCCTGACAGGGCGTTGGTAGTAAACCTACCTGATTCCCATAAGGACTATTGGCAAGAAGGTTTCCTTGCTAGAAACTGGCAGTTTTCTCCCCAGTTTGAATGGTCGAGGTCTGATAGGTTCTCTGCTCCCTTTTATGGGGAAGAATACATAGGTAGACTTTGCTCTGTTCTTTTAATTTTTGTTAATTTGTGATCTTTCTGATTTTTCTCTGTTTTTTCTTCAGCGAGGTCGAAGAATTTGGAACTTGCTCTCAGCGAGGTTCGTCTCTCTGAATTGGTCAAGGCCTGGAATATCAGAGAACCCTTAACTGACGGCGAGCATCCTCGGTCTGCTATTTTCTACTCGAATATAAGAATGTTGGTTACAATTTTATAGCAAGGTCGGTGGACAGTATCCCTGAGTTTGATACCTACGAAGAGACTGCTGCGGATCCTATTCAATTGGACGAAGAGGAGAGCAACTCTGAAAGCGATATCGCAGGTGGTGCTGGAGGCAATTTGGGTGAAGGGAGCTCCAGCAGTAGCGGCTTTTCCGATTCGGGGGAAGTTTCTAAAGTTCGAGAATCGTCGAGCACATCCAGCAGTTCAATAGAGGAGATGGTTCCTCTAAGAAAAAACTTGATTCGGGATGATGACGATGATGATCACGTGCTCCTCGCTCAGAGGTCAAAGAAGCAGAAGTCCATCACTGGGGCTGTAGCTACTGGCTCTCGGTCTTCTACTCTGGAGCAAGAGAGGAAGAGGAGAGAGGAAGAGCAGGTGAGAGAGAGGGAGAGAAAAAAAGAGGAGGAAAGAAAAAAAATAGAGGAGAAGAAGAGGATGGAGGAGAAGAAGAGGATGGAGAAGGAGAAAGAGGAAGAGAGGAGGAAGATGGAGTCAAGGACGAAGACTGGGCAAGCCTTAGTCCCGGTGTCTGCTTTGCTCGAGGGATCCTCAGTTGCCGTTTCCCCTCAATTGGCTCCTGCGCTGCTCGAGAGGGCAGTTCTTCTAACAGATCGCTAGAGGGCGCTGGGGTCTGATCAATTGGCCCTTCAATCTAGCCAGAGGTGTAAGGAAATTTTTGTCCATTAACAATTTATTATGCCGCACGCCTTACACCGTTGAAGAAATTCAAGATTCATACATTCATCAACGGATCCGAATATCAAAAGAAGAAGAGGAATCAAGTCTGACAAACCGGACCGGTCCGCCTACAATAAAAGAACCGATTCGGCTAACCGGACCGGTCCTCCCTCAACCGGACCGATCTGTTTGATGCAGATCCAGTATACCCTGGATCACAAGCGAACCGATGAAGCCTGCAATAAAAGAACCAATCCGGTCAACCGGACCGATCCGCCCCCAAGCCGGACCGGTCCGCCTGGGATAAACTTCGCCAGATCTGCTTGAGATTTTTTAGGCTCAAAGTTTTATTATTTAAGCCAACTTCGGGAAGTTGTTGTCCAAGACTTTGAAAGACGAATTTGAGAGTCCAAATACTCTAAGTCTTCACCTATTGAGCCCAAGACTCTAGGTTTTTTTATTCACACAATTGCCAAACCTTTGTGAATCTTTTTGTGTAACCCAAGAACACAACTTTGGTTTGTTCAACCCTTGTGGAGAAGCCGTTCTCTTCTTCATTACTGCCCTCTTGGAAAGGGAAAATTCCAGCCGCCGACATAGCAACCGACACCTGCGGGTATTTCTGTGTCACACTGTTTCTAGCCGTTGCTTTGAAGGTTTACCGAAGACACCGTGCGTTACACTTGTGGGCGATTATCAGGTTGTATGTAAGTCAATGGTCTTGTAAATTCTTTAAAGTTCTAGAAATAAAAGGTTTTGCCCTTCGGGGATTTTTCCTTAACTTTGTGTCGCTTGCTTTATTTGTTTATGGGTTGACACACGCACTTTAGATGCATGATTAGGGGCTGAAATTAAATAAGTGTGCTATATTAGAAAGTTGCGAAGTTAATCAATTATCACACGTAATTCTCGCGTTCTCAAATTGGTATCAGAGCAGGTTGCGCTAATTTATTGCGTATTCCTATTTTCCGCAAAATCGTGTGATATTGATTTTTTTTTTAAATCAGTTTTGTGAAAATTCGCATTTTTTCTTATGGAGCACTTATATAATCAGATGCCTATTTTTGACGGGTCTAATTATGCCTACTGGAAAGCTCGTATGAAATCGATTTTAAAATCTATTGACGAGCGTGTTTGGTTGCTTTGCGAAAATGGTTTGACTCCTCCCACGGTCACTGTTAATAACATCACCACTTTAAAACCCGTGTCAGCCTGGACTGAAGATGATTATAAATTGTCCAATTTTAATTCCCGTGGTCTGAGTGCTATTTCTGGAGTTGTCTCTCCTGATGATTTTCGCCGAATTATGACGTGCACCACATCTAAAGAGGCTTGGGATGTTTTAAAATTGACACATGAGGGTACGAACGCGGTTAAAGAGTCAAAATTACAAAATTTGGCCACCCAATTTGAGACTATCACCATGTCTGAGTCTGAATGCTTTAATGATTTTTATGCACGTTTGTCGGACATTGTTAACACATGTTTTAATTTGGGTGAGGTGATTGATAGCACGCGTGTCGTTAAAAAGATTTTGAGAGCTCTCCCAAAACGCTTTATTCCTAAAGTCATTGTTTTGAACTCTTTGGGAAATTTGAAATCACTTAAGTTGGAAGAACTTGTAGGAGATCTTCAAACCTATGAGATTGATATGTTTCCCCAAACCATTAAGGCTAAGGATAATGGCATTGCTTTAAAGACTCATTTTAAGAAAAAGAAAGAAAAAGTTTGTGAGTCCGATTCTGAGGGAGATTTTGATTTTAATGATATGTCCTTATTTGCGAAAAATTTTAAAAAATTTCTCAACATGAACAAAAATAATTCTTCCAATAAAAAGAATTTTTTTGAGAAAAATAAAAAGAAAGAGGAGGCTAAAGATAGTTACAAGGAGGATGAGATCAGGTGCTTTGAGTGTGAAGGGAAAGGGCACATAGCTAGAGAGTGTCCTACTCGGATAAGGAGAAAGGGGAAAGAGACTGCTATGCCCACCACACTTAGTGATAGTAGTGAAGGTGAGGGTGATGAGACTAGTGGTGAGAAGTTTGTAGCTTTTTCTAGTCGTGTGAGCACACCCACCTTGTCTCACAATAGTGCACACGAAAGTGATAGTGATGGTTTGAGCGCTTCAAGTGAGGGAGAAAGTGAGAGTGAAAGTGGATATGAAAGTGAGCTCCAAAAAGCTTTTAGAGATTTGTACACCGAGACCTTGAAAACAAAGAAGTATAATAAGGATTTAGGTCGTCGGGTTTTAGATTTGGAGAAAGAGAAGGAGGTTTTGAGAAAGGAGAAGTGTGATTTGACCAGCACGTTGTCTAGTCTGACGACACGTGTATCCCAACTCGAGAGTGATCTCGAACGTGCCAGGGTGGTCAAAGTCAAGTTTGAGAACGCACCTAAGAATGTTGAAAAGGTGGTTCTTAAGGGTAAAGGTGAGAAGTTAGGAATAAGTCATGACGGTGCTTCTTCTTCCCAATTAGCACCCGAGCCGGTTCCCACTTTAGTGACAGTTTCACATGTGTCTCACCCTAACCCACCTAGGCGTCCCATTCCTATTAGGAAAGTGCGTCCTAGAGTTTTTGAGAGAGGTGTTCCTAGGCCTATTTATGTTTGTTCCCATTGCAAGAGGAGAGGACACCTTAGGGAATTTTGCTTTAAGTTGGGTTATGTGTCACGTTTTGCTTCTACGCGTGTTTCTGGCACACATGCTACTTTACATGGTCCCGGAGACTACATGAGAGAATTTGCACATTTAGGTGAGCAAGTTAAGTTCTTAGTCAAAACTTCACAAGAATTGATGGAGGTTTTTCATAAGTTGTCACCACCTTTGGAAAACCCCTCCGCACCTAATGATTGAGGTTTGACTTGTTTACTAGCATAGGGTGATTTTCATGATGTCAGTGTTTGTCCATTGCTAGTATGTATCATTTTGTATGTTTTATTTTGAAAATTTTGAAAAATACAAAAAGATTTTATTTTGATAAAATTTTGAGAAAATCCAAAAATATTTTTGTATTTTGTTTACACCGTTTATGGATGAACACTTTGGATGACCGAGTCACAACATCATTCCATTATTTTCATGTGATTATTTGATAATGTTTTGAGACAATAGGTCAATTCATCCATGTGTTTTATAATGTTTGGAGTCATTAAGATGTAATTAAGCGTTACTTCCAACATGTTTGACTCATGTTTCCTTTATTGCACACATGCACGGATTTGTTTGATTATTGTGCTTGTCTTATCACATGTTGGTTGGGTGTTTTCACTTCAATCCTGTCTTTAAAACGAACCGAGCGCGATAAATTTTGATAAGAAAATTGTGCATATAAAAATCGTTTTGTGAGTTTGTGTGCTTTGTTTGAAAACGGGGAGGGGCTGCGAAAGGTAATCATCTATCCTTTGCGCAAAAGCCACCGTTAAAAAGGACCTAAAAAAATTGAGAAATTTTATTATCCGAGGTCCAAAGAGGTTAAAAGATCCCGAAAAAATTGAAAGGCAATAAAAATATATTCATGCCAAAAAGGGGCCATTTAGGTTTTTGCACCAATTCTCCAAAGTTTGAGAATTTAGTTTATACACCTCTAAAAGAATATATATATGAGGGAGTTTGGTTGGAGAATTTAAAACGGGTTTGCATGTCCTTGAAATTCTTTAAAATGCGCTATATAGTTTTGGACGTTATTGGTGTGGAAATCATTTGACTTTGATTTGTTGATTTGCATAAGACGATGTCATCTAAATTCAACAAACTTTTACACCTAAGGATGCCTTTGATGTTCATTCGTTAGGAGTACACGTATGCATCGTGCACATATGATTTATTGAGTTGATTTACCTATCGAATGTGTTCACACCCATTCATTCCATTTCCATGACTTGGTTGTTTGAGTCTAAATCCATGGTGTGATTTTTGTATCATTTTTGTTCATATTGGTATCCTATCTTTGTATGAAATATTAAAAAAAATATATATTTGTGTTTTTTTTGTATACCGTGACACCCCGATTTTGCTTGATTGATTCATTCTTCTTATTTGTCTATTTGGGGACATCATAAAAAGGGGGAGAAAGAATTATCTTATTATGGGGGAGATTTGAAAGTTTGAGTTTGCTCATAAATTGGTATATATGTTTATCTCATTTCAAACTCGATATGTCACTTGGTATTTTGCTTTGTCTCATGTGTGTAGGTACTACATGGATTATCATTGGATTGCACACCCTGATGAGAAAAGTGTTGAGATTCCTGAAGAATTGAAGAGCAAACGTTGTAGTCTTATTTAATTGTATCTTTCCAGTTTTGGGTTCATGGAAGGGTAGATTTGTATAGGCATTTTTAGTTGTTTGATAATTCGGATGTTTTGTTTTTATGTATGTACCGGCATAAACATAGGGGGAGATTTGTAAGGACATTTTTGTCCATTAACAATTTATTATGTCGCACGCCGTTACACCGTTGAAGAAATTCAAGATTCATACATTCATCAACGGATCTGAATATCAAAAGAAGAAGAGGAATCAAGTCTGACAGACCGGACCGGTCCGCCTACAATAAAAGAACCGATCCGGCTAACCGGAACGGTCCGCCCTCAACCGGATCGATCCGTTTGATGCAGATCCAGTATACCCCGGACCGCAAGCGAACCGATGAAGCCTGCAATAAAAGAACCGATCCGGTCAACCGGACCGATCCGCCCCCAAGCCGGACCGGTCCGCCTGGGATAAACTTCGCCAGATCTGCTCGAGATTTTTTAGGCTCAAAGTTTTATTATTTAAGCCAACTTCGGGAAGTTGTTTTCCAAGACTTTGAAAGACGAATTTGAGAGTCCAAATACTCTAAGTCTTCACCTATTGATCCCAAGACTCTAGGTTTTTTTATTCACACTATTGCCAAACCTTTGTGAATCTTTTTGTGTAACGCAAGAACACAACTTTGGTTTGTTCAACCCTTGTGGAGAAGTCGTTCTCTTCTTCATTCCTGCCCTCCTGGAAAGGGAAAATTCCAGCCGCCGATATAGGAACCGACACCTGCGGGTATTTCTGTGTCACACTGTTTCTAGCCGTTGCTTTGAAGCTTTACCGAAGACACCGTGCGTTACACTTGTGGGCGATTATCAGGTTGTATGTAAGTCAATGGTCTTGTAAATTCTTTAAAATTCTAGAAATAAAAGGTTTTGCCCTTCGGGGATTTTTCCTTAACTTTGTGTCGCTTGCTTTATTTGTTTATGGGTTGACACACGCACTTTAGATGCATGATTAGGGGCTGAAATTAAATAAGTGTGCTATATTAGAAAGTTGCGAAGTTAATCAATTATCACACGTAATTCTCGCGTTCTCAAGAGGCTAGCCCTGGTAATATCTTTTCCATTTTCTAATGCTTAAACAACTTTTGGTTGTTTCTCCTTATTGATCGTTCTCCTTTTTTATCTCTTCTTTATTTCTGGCAGTTTATGACTAATTTCGCCGTGCTCTATCGCTCTCGCGATGAGCTGGTGAGAAGGAATGGCGAGCTAGAGCAGCAGAAGTCTGCTCTGGAAGTCAGGGGTACTCAACTGGAGGCTGATTTAAAGACTGCTGATGTCGCTCGAGTTTCTACTTACCTGGCCCTCATCAATTCCAATCGAGAGAGGGATGCGGAGGTTAAAGAGCTGGTCGAGCTGAGGCAGGCCTATGACTTGGTTTGCTCGAGAAAGTTGGCCATCGCAGAGGAGAACAAGGTGCTAGTCGAGCAGCTGAAGGAGAAGGAATCCCAGGCAGCCACCATCAAGGAGGATTCATACAACTCTGGGTGGTCTGCTGCATATGAAGACGCCGAGGTCCAGATAGGCTACATCAGCCATCTGAACTTCAAGAAAGGATGGAACAAGGCCCTCCTAGCTACTGGTGTGGATGTTGCATCTCCTATGTTCGATGAGCACGACCCAGGGCCGAGGCCAGTTGTGGATGACGTCCATGTCCCTGCTATTGAAGGCGCTGACCCTGTCTCCTAGACAATCTCTGCTGACATTCCCCTTGTTGTGGCGACAGAGGCTATCCTTGCTGAGGGGGGGTTGCTCCTGTTAATGCTGATAAAGGAAAGAATCCATAGACTTCTGGGCAACCTCAGGTTGCTAGTTAATTTATTTTTAGAACTATTTTTGTATTTCTGCTTGTAATTTTCCCAGTTTCTGCTCGATGTACTTTAACTTTTATCAATGAAATGAAAGGGCTTCTTTTTCCAGTGCATTGATTGATTTTTCTCTCCATTGCCCTTTTATGCCTTGTAGTTGACTGATGTAGAAGAGTATATCCTTGCCACTTCTCAATTGGGCAGGACTCTTGGTCCCAATACCAGTCCTCAGGTTCGCCAGGCCTTTGTTAGGCTTTGCAAATCTCTTAGGTCAAAGAATCAAAAGTATAAGGATCAGTCTGAGCTTGTGGCCAAGTTGAAGGACAAGCTCCAAGAGATGGAAGAGGTTGGTGCTTCAGTGCAAGAAGAGGTGAATGCGTTGAGAACAAAGCTTCTCGATGCTTCTGAGATCAACCAGGTTGGGGAGATGCTTCAGCAAGAAAATGAAGCTTTAAGGAAAGAGGTCTCGCGTCTTAGGGAGCATGCGCCGATCACCACTCCTGCAGTATTGCAAGGCTTTTCATCGACGCGAGTTAGGTCTGGTTCGAGTGACGTTCCCCCTGTGCTACGAGGTTCCACTGGTCCATTCGTTCCACGATCTGGCAGGAGCACCAGGCGTTCAGATAGGGAAATGGAAGAGCTCCGCGGTGATGTCCAGCGAGCATATGTGATTTCTGTTGGGCTTCAAAGGGACGTTACTCAGCTACGGCACCTGTTTAAAAAAGGACCTCGGTAAGTATGGGCCGACGATTATGACCAGGGTTGGCTAGATGCTCCGACGAGGCTGATAGAATTTGAGGAGCTTGCCTTCATCAGGGGGTGGTTGAGTTCTTTGAAGGAGATGCAAGTTCCAAGGAACTCTATGCTCTAGTATCACCACGAAATATCTCCTTCCACTCGGATGTACAATCCCTTCCGGAGAGATGATCAGTGGATACCCATCAATGCTATCCCTCGGCAACTATTGGAGTCGGATGCTAATGAAGCCGATGAAGAGTTGGTTCCTGCTCCTGATGATGGTCGAAGAGCTCAAGTGGCTGATTATCTCGTTCAGAGGCCTCATCCCCACTGAGATTTTGCCAGTAGTTACTCTCTGTAGTTTTTGTTGAAGTGATGTTATGTTAATGTTTTGGGCAAGCTCGCTGACTAAACATGTATTGTACTTGTTGTAAATATAGTGGGTTAATATAAAATTTATGTTTTGGGCTATTTTAGCCGACTAAACAAGTGTATTATATTCTCCATATTCTCTCTCCTTTATGATCTTTAAATTTGTATTAAGTGTCCTTCCAGTCCAGTACACTATCGAGGTACCATTGTGCACCACTTTACCTTTTAGGTTGTGTTGTCACACTCTCTTAGGCCTAAGTGTGGAAATTGGTGAGGACACAGCTGGTGTTGGATGCTCTATCCGATCAGGATTTTATTCAACCAAAGATGGTTTGGCGACCAGTTTTAATTTGGCCATATTGCCTAAGTATCTCCTGTAGGGCTTCATATATTGCTAGGGGCAATGCTAAGAGGTCTTTCATGTTTCATAACGAAAGCCTGAGGAGGGTGATTTCCCTGCTATGGTGTAATGACCAATGTGCCTGTCATTTGGAAAAGATGTGTGATAAAGCTTATATAACTGTTACTCATTAGAACGCAACCGTTAAACAGCTTTCATTATTGACAAGGAAAATGAATTAATAGTTCCACAACAAAAGTATAAAAGAAGAATCTAAAAATAGAATTTCTTAAGATTGGTTGCGTTCCATGCTCGGGGGATTTCTCTGCCTTCCATCGTTTCTAAGTGATAGGCGCCTTGCAGATTATCTCTTATTATCTTGAATGGTCCTTCCCAGTTTGGCCCTAGCTTGCCGTCTGATGGTTTCACTGTGCTGCCCAAGGCTTTTCTTAGGATATAGTTCCCAACTCGGAATGTCCTTGGGTTGACCCTCTGGTTATAATGCCTCGCGAGCTGTTGCTGATAGCTCGCTAGCTTTACTAGTGCTAGCTCTCTGCGCTCGTCAGCTAGGTCGAGCTCAGCGAGCAATGCTGCATCATTATGGCCCTAGTCGATAAGGTTGGACCTCATTGTCGGCCAGCCGGCTTCTAATGGGATGACTGCTTCCATTCCATATGTCAGCGAAAATGGGGTCTCCCCTGTTGCTCGTCGTGGAGTGGTTCGATAAGCCCATAGAATATGTGGTAATTCATTCACCCATGCGTCTTTGGCTCGCTCTAATCGCTTCTTTAATCCATCGATCATAGTTTTATTGAAAGCCTCGGCTTGGCCATTGCTCTGAGGATAGGCCACCGAGATGAAATGGTGTCTGATTCCATGTTCTTTATAGAAACTCTGAAAAGAGTCGCTCTCGAACTGCGTTCCATTATCGGTGATGATGGTTCTGGGGATGCCAAAGTGGGTGATTATGTTTCTCCATATAAACCTTATCATATTTGCATCTCGGATGTTCGCTAGGGGTTCTGCCTCGATCCATTTGGTGAAGTAGTCAGTCGCGACCAACAGATACTTGCGATTGTCGGTGGCGGTAGGAAGTGGTCCTACGATGTCCATCCCCCATTGGGCGAACGGCCATGGGCTGGATAATAATTTTAGGTCGTTAGCATGTTGGTGGACCATAGGGGCGTGAAGCTGGCATTTCAAGCACTTGCGGACATACACCGCAAAGTCCATTTGCATATATATCCACCAATAGCCCTCCTTCATTGCTCGAAAAGCCAAAGATCTTCCTCCAATATGGCTTCCACATATTCCTTAGTGAAGCTTATATAGAACTTGCTCGACATCCTTTGGGTGAACGCATTGGAGGTAGGGACCGAAAAACGATCTCTTGTATAGCCTGCCCTCGGGAGATAAGTGAAAATGAGCAGCTTTGACTCTTATCTGGTGAGCAGTCTTCTTATCATCTGGAAGTGTGCCATTCTTAATAGTCCCTTAATGGATCCATCCAACTGGGTGCAAACTCAATTCGGAGCACCTGCTCCACACTTGGTAGCTCGCTGTTATGGTTAATGCTAGGTTGAGAGAGGAAATCGATGGGGATTGTCTTATTTAAGTCGGAATCGATTGCTGAGCTTAGGGCTGGTAGGGCGTCAGCATGGCTGTTCTGTCCCCTGGGGAACTGCTGGACATTGACTTCCTCAAAGTCAGCCAATAGCCTCTTTGCCAAGGCGAGGTAGGCTGCCATCCTTTCATCTTTTGCATTGTAGTCCCCACTGATTTGATTGAAGACTAACTGTGAGTCGCCAAACACCTGTAATTGCTTTGCTCCCAAAGCGTGTGCTTTCTGGAGGTCGACTATCAGGGCCTCGTATTCTGCTTCATTGTTGGAGGCTTCAAATCCAAGCCTAATTCCCTCCTCGAGGATCGTATTTTCTGGAGTGATAAAAACGATGCCTATGCCTTCCCCCTTTGAATTGGAGGCTCCATCAACAAATAATTTCCAAATTCCCTCCGTCGTGTGGCTCCCTTTTGTTTGGCTGGCTATGGTTGGTTGCAAGGCTGCTCGCCTGTGAATTCGGCTATGAAATCAGCAAGGACCTGCCCCTTGATTGCGTTCCTTAGTTGAAATTAGATATCAAATCGTCCGAGCTAGACTGACCATTTAGACAGTCTGCCCGATAAATCTTCCTTCCTCAGGATTTCTTTAAGGGGGTACGATGTAAGGATTATTATAGTGTGGGCTTCAAAATAGTGCTTCAGCTTCCTCGAAGCCACTACTAGTGCAAAGGCGAGCTTCTCCAGAGGTAGGTACCTCTGCTCGGCCTCAAGTAGGGTTTTGATCGCGTAGTAAATGGGGTGCTGGATTCCTGCAACTTCGCACATTAATGCAGAACTAACAGTGTGGTTGGAAATGGAGAGGTACAGGTACAAAGAATCTGTTTGCTGTGGTATGACGAGCAGTGGTGGAGAGCTTAGGTAAGATTTGAGCTCAACCAATGCCTGCGAGCAATCTGGGTTCCACTCTACCGTTTTGTTCCCCTTTAGAAGCTTGAAGAAAGGCTTGAATTTCTCGGAGGATTTAGAGATAAATTGATTTAAGGTAGCGATCATGCCAGTGAGATTTTGCACGTCCCGGATTGTTCGAGGAGGTTGTACCCTGTTAATTGCATCGATCTGGTCTGGGTTAGCCTCTATGCGTCTCTTACTGACCAAGTACCCAAGAAATTTTCCTGACTGGACACCGAAAGAACACTTGCTCGCGTTAAGTTTCATTCGGTACTTCCTGAGGATTTTAAAGGTGTTTGACAAGTCTGAGAGGTGGTCTTCTTTCTTCTTGCTTTTAACGAGCATGTCATCGATGTAGACCTACATGGTGTCTCCCATCTGGTCCTTGAACATCTTGGTGACCAGCCGCT
Source organism: Sambucus nigra (assembly GCA_949130495.1). Lineage (NCBI taxonomy): Eukaryota > Viridiplantae > Streptophyta > Magnoliopsida > Dipsacales > Adoxaceae > Sambucus > Sambucus nigra. The sequence goes on from OX422219.1 coordinate 136,814,238, forward strand.
GGTAGGTTGCCCCTGCTTTTTCTAGCCCAAAGGGCATGACCTTGTAGCAGTATAACCCAACTGTGGTGATGAATGCAGTTTTGTCTTGGTCTGGGGCATATAAAGGGATCTGATGATACCCTGAGTATGCGTCCAGAAAACTCATTCGCTCGTGAGCTGCAGTGGCGTCTACCAGTTGGTCAATTTTTGGGAGGGGGAAACTATCTTTAGGGAACACTCTGTTGAGGTCAATGAAGTCGATGCAAACTCTACACTTCCCGTTGCTTTTTGGAACTACTACTGGGTTGGATAACCACTCGGGGAATTGTACCTCCCGTATGGATCCTACATCCAACAGTTTTTTTACTTCTTTTTCTACGGATTTTCCCTTCTCGGGTGCAGTTCGTCGTGCCTTCTGCGTGATTGGTTTGAAGGTGGGATTGACGTGTAACTGATGACAAACCATGTTAGGATCAATTCCAGGCAGCTCGTATGGTTCCCACGAGAAAACATCTACGTTGCGTCTCAGTAGAGTTGTTAATTCCTTATGTTCCTGATCAGTGAGAGAGGCTCCAATCAAGAAAACTCTGTTACTATCGCTATCACCAACTGTAACCTCTACCAGGTCTTCGACGACCCTTTCAGAGGGGAGGAGCCTGGTCTCCTCTACTCCAGGTCTTTCGTACTTTAATTTCTGTTTAGAAGGTGTCAGACCTTCTTGTTCTTCAACTTTCTCGCTGGTCTGATCGACCTTCTTCTCTGGCCTTGGTCAGATAGCTGCAATGAAGCACCTTCTTACCATCGCTTGATCGACGTGGATCTCCATTACTCCTCGCTCGGTTACATACTTGAGTTTCTGATGGTAGGTCTAGGAGACTGCTTTCATCGCATAGAGCCATCCTCTACTGAGGATGGCTTGGTATGGCGAGTCGATGTCAACCACCAAAAACTCAATCAACTTGGAGACATTTCCCGCGTGTACAGGTAGTATAATTTTTTCCAGGGGCATAGTTATTTTTCCAGCAAAGCCAACTAAAGGGACAGTAGCTTCCTTTAGGTCGGCGACGTTTAACTTCAATTTTCTGAATAAGTCGAGATACATTACCTCGGACCAGCTTCCTTGGTCGACGAGCAACTTGTCGACGTCAAAGTTAGCTATCCTGAGGGTAATGATCAAAGCATCGTGATGTGGGATTCTCACTCCTACCAGATCTTCATCTGTGAAAACAATATGCTTATTATAGTTAAAGTCATTTGCTCGTCGACGCTTTCCTGACTGTGACTTTGCTGGATTGATCTGAAAAGCTTGCATCACCGCTATAAGTTTCTTCATCTCCATTTGAGCTGAATTTCCTTGGATCTGTCTAGCATCAGAGGCCCCATTAATTACCACGAACTCATGTCCAGCATCATCGTCGAGCACGTTGTCGAGTCTCGCCTCTCTATTGGCAGCCGCTTTCTCTGCCTTCTTCTCCATGAACTCGTTCAAATGCCCGGATTGGGCTAGCTCTTCGAGGTGGGACTTAAGAGATTTGCAATGCTCAGTCTTATATCCTCCCTATTTGTGAAAGGCGCATCTCAGCGCATTGTTCCTCTTCGAGGGATCTCCTCCCATCTTCCTGGGCCACTTGATGAATGGCTCGTCTTTGATTTTTGCGAGAATTTTTTGTAATACCCCGTAATTTTATTGATTTTTATTTAAGCGATTAATTAAATTAAATGAGAATTTATTGGGAATTAATCCGGATATAAATACTAGCGAGATGTGAGTTAGTATTTTATTATGATGTTAAAATTGAATATTTCATGAGTATTGAAAATATTAAAGTTGTCGCGAGGCTGATATACGAAAATTTGAAAATTTAAGTTGGGACGCGCGTGTCAGTCGCGTCAGGAATGAAATTATTTAAATTAAATAGTGAATTATATTTTTATCAATCGAATGGTCATTTTGAGTGCGCCAACGTGTCCGAAAGGGTCGAAATAGTCAGAAAACACTAGCCGGGGGTTTAGTTTGGGTCCCGGGGCATCTTTAGGCCAAACCGGCAACCTAGAAGGGTATTTTGGTAATTTTAAAAATAAGGGAATTAAAACCCCCGAAAATTAGAGTTTATATTTATATTTTTAAAGGGCCCACTAAGGCCATCACCAGCCAAAAACATTAGAAGTGGGCTACGGGAGTTAGAGAGGAGTTACCATAGGGTTCCAAACCAAAAACACTCACCACCATCAAATTGGAAAGGATTTGTGACCGGAAAAAGGAGAGAATCAACCTTGAATCATCGACAACACATCTGAAGAACAAATCTGAGGCAAGTGATTTGATATTTTTACGTGCATTGAATATTTCTTCCATGTTTAGTGTAGGAACTATTTTGTCTTGAAAGTTTTGAGGAAAACCAATGAAATCATTGGAGAAACTCTAAATTTGGGATAGGATTTGCATGTAGAATGACTATGGATGAATTTAGTATTCGAAGACTTAAATATGATGATTTAAAAACGGATTTATGATGAGTAATTGGGCACAATAAAATTTTGGGTTCATGTCCATAGGGTTTGGGGTAAAATTTGGGGATTTATGATAATTACATGTTGTTTAGGAGGATTTGACCCCAAAAATATGTTAAGAAATGACCTAAGAGGGTTTAGAGAAGTTTAAGAACATTAAAATGCTATTGGGATGATCTTAGGTTGAGTTTAGAGAAGAGAAAAATTGAGAAAAAACGAATTGGAAATTTTCTGGGCGTATTTTGCCATCTCGTTAGAAGACCTGCCGAGGTCGTTCGAACGACCTCGTTCGAACGAGACTTCTAACGAGATGACAGTACCCCTTTTAACGGGTTGGTAGTTCATTCGAAGCCTTTCGTTTGAACGATACTCGTTCGAACGACCTTGTTCGAACGAGATTTCTAATGAGTTGACAGAATGGCCTTTTAGGCCTGATTTGATTTCAAACCTCTAGAAGACTTATATAATTGAGTGTAATCCTTCCCTTGTTGATTTATGGATATAGTTGTGAGATTAGAAGTACGTCAAGGATTGAAAACTTAGAGTATTGTAGTAAACCGAACGATATTTATGGGTTATGATATAAGTATCTAAAAACTTCGACGTGAGGGGAGTTGATAACTTTAATGTATATAAATCGGGGAACTTCTAAACGTGTAACATGAAATGAAGGTATAGGAATGAGAAATATACCTCTATTAATATTATGGGATACGGAAGATATGTGAATTCTTGGTATATGTAGTTAGTTGTGTATAACATACCTACCATACTTGCTATCACGGGAGGTCGGCGTTCGATCAGGGCCATCTAGTCTTTGTGTGCCTATGGGGGGGATTTAGATTGGTACCTCGAGGACATAGGTCAGAGAAGGACTTATTGAGAAGTTAATAAGTCTGATTATCATGGGAACGTGGGTATGTGCATGACCCATGTGATGTGAACTATGTTCGCCTCTATTATGTGTAATTATTGTATATTGAAAACGATTCCTGAGAGATTCGGAATACGTGGTCCTTATGTACGTGATGTACCGGGATTGGATATCAGAGTATGTATGCACCGCAGCTTAGACTCGGGGTGACAGTATTGTATATTTTTTATGAGAATAATATACTTCTAATTGAAATGAATTGTCATGAATAAATGTAAGTGTGAAAAATAGTAATATTTTAGTAGAGTTAAAAAGGGAAATCGCTCATGACTAGCATTACTAATATTGGGGACTAAGAAGAAAAGTAAAACTCTCTATTTAAATTAAGGTGCCGGTTAATAAATCGTGAATCGTATAGTAATGTTAGATTGTATATTGGACTAGTTAGATATGAGAATATCTATAACGGGTACGGGTACGGTAGGAGTGCACAATTAGTTGAGAGGTGAGGAACTCATGTGAGTGCACGCACTATCATGTACTTTATATTCACTGTTTAATTATATTAAACCGCTTGGTGTATTTTAAACTGTTTTTCACAATCGGGCTCTGACCCGTTTGCTTTCAAATCTATTTTTGTAAAAACCTTTTTAGGTGCCCAGCTACAAGGACACCAAGCATAGGAGTTCCATTCCCGTGACGTGTTGTAGCTGCTGTGAAAGTTACAGGACCTCGATAGTAGACGCCTCCACTTTCTATGTTGACTCCATTTCAGATTTACTCATCTGTAGGGCATGTCGCCCCATTTCTTTTAGAGACATCTCATTTACTCAGTTTTTATTTCATATTTTGGGTTGTAATTAAATTAATGGTTCAGGCATGTATTTGTTACTTTAGTATTTGGAATGTTGTGAGGTGTGTTCCTCCAGATTTAGTTTATTACATCGTTATTTATTTGTGACTGTGATGTGGTTGTGATATCAGTATTTCATAATTTAAATGAATGTTATGTTAATTGGATTTAATTCAAAATTGACAACTCACTTTTTAAATATTAGGTGGCTAGTAATTATTAAAATGTTTTCGACAGTGATGCTATGAACTGAACCAACTTGGCATTTTGTATTAATATGAATAAAGGAGTAGCTACCCGGTATTTAATTACTCGGGGTGTCACAGGTGGTATCAGAGCATCAGGTTCTAGTGTCCTTAGGATCTGTACGGCTTATTATGTTTTCGCTGAGGTTTCTTTGATGTAGAGCCCTATATTTTAGGATTGTTGTATTCTTTTGTGTATGCTTCGCTCTTCAGCTATTTTGAGATAATAACTGCCAACTTATAAGACTTTACTCTCATTTCAAATGCCTCTACGACGTGCTCAGCGAGTTCCTAGGGATGCTCAGCCCGAGCCACAGCCTGCACCAGTCCAGGGCACCATGAATGTCGCAGAGGTTGCTGCTATTGTAGCCCAAGCGTTAAATGCCGCCCTTGCAGTTGTGCAGCAGGAACCACCCCAGGCGCCAGCAGTAGTGCCAGTTCAGGATCATGCATTCCCATCTTCTTGGGAACGTGTTCGTGATGCTTTTCAGAAAGCACACCCTCCGAAGTTTGCAGGTAGCTCTGATATTGTTGTGTCCAGTCAGTGGAAGAAGGATATTCAAAGACATTTGAGGATGTATGAGTGCACGGAGGTACAAAAATATGTACTGGCTACTTTTAAGCTAGTAGGATTAGCGTTGCAGTGGTGGGAGTCCATTACCACCCCGGAGGAGAGAGATGCCCTTTCTATACAGGAGTTTTGGGTGCGGTTCGACCGCAAATATTTTCCATCAGCTGTTCACACTGAAATGAGGAGGAAGTTAATGAACCTCAAGCAGGAGGGGAGGACCGTGGCCGAGTATGAGGCCGAATTCACTAATCTCTTTAACATTGTTCCCGATGAGATTCCGACTGAGGAGAAGAAGATTCATAAGTTCATGGACGGATTGACTTAGAGGATTCGACAGCACTTGTTGGGAAATCTCTCGTTGGCCACTTATTCTGATGTGGTTAACGCAACACTGCTTCACTACCAGGATCACCGCTTTCACATGTCTGAGAGTAAGAGATCAGGAGAGTCCAGCCATCAGGGCAGGACAAGGGGAAATGGTGCCAGCGGGGCACAATTTGCTCAGGGTCAGCATAGGTAGGGAGATCAGGGTTCCTAGCAGGGGGATTTTAAGATGTTCAGATCTAGGGGTTTCAGGAATGGTCAGGGAGGTTTTCGTGAGGGTCAGCACGACCCACAGGGACAACACGGCTAGCAGGGCCAACAACAGCAGTTTCATCAGGGCCAGAACGGCCAGGGGAGGAATGGCAACGACCACCAGGGCCGTGGGCAGCAGGGTCAGAGAGGGGGGAACTTTTCGGGAAAATGTTTCATTTGTGGCAAGATAGGCCACAAGTGCCAGGAGTGTCCTGAAAGGGGCAGGGCACCACAACAGCAGTAGCAGGGTGCTCGATAGGAGCCCTAGAGACCTATATTTCTTGCCGCTCTCCCTGCAGCACCACAGATGCCAGCTTTGCCACCCATCCCAGCAGTCCCAGTCTAGCAGGGACAGCTACAGTACGGGTGAGTTTATCAACTCCAGCATGCCGCAGTCCCATAGGATCCACCTGCCATTGAGGGTATGTTCTCTATTCAGGGGACTATGGGGTGTATTTTATTTGATACGGGCCACACATTATTTCATTGCCACGAGATTTGCACGCACTTTGGGGTTGTTAGACACTACAGAGAGCACGGTTACTTGCGTAGATTCACCGTTGAGTAGGGGTTCCGTGATTTCTCTTATTTGTAGAGGTGTGGGTATAGAGATAGGGAGATTTACTCTACCCGCTGATATTCTAGTATTAGAGATGACTGAGTACGATGCGATTGTTACTATGGATTGGCTAGTTGCGTACCGAGCCATGATTGATTGTTTCAGTAGGAGTATTATTTTTGCCATTCCCGGACAGGAGATGTTTTTAGTGGAGATCGTTCACTCATTTGTACTATATAGAGGAGGAGACCTCTAAGGAAGTGGTGATACCACTTGATTCAATTCCAGTCGTTAGAGAGTTCGCTGATGTATTTCAGGATATACCTGGATTACCCCTAGTAGGGAGATAGATTTTATTATTGATTTGACGTCGGGCACTTATCCCATTGCCCGCGCATCGTACCGTATGGCTCCAGCGGAGATGAGAGAGCTAAGGTATCAGATAGAGCAGTTGTTGGGTTAGGGGTTTATCCGAAGGAGTACTTCACCGTGGGGTGCCCCTGTGTTGTTCATTAAGAAGAGGGATGGATCGTTGAGATTATGTGTAGATTACCGAGAGTTGAATAAAGTCACGATACGGAATAAGTATTCGTTGCCCCGAATCAATGACTTATTTGACCAGTTGAGAGGAGCTTGCTTCTTCTCGAAGATTGATTTACGATCGGGATACCATCAGTTGCGTATCAGGGAACAGGACGTCTCGAAGACTGATTTCTTGACAAGGTATGGTTCCTATGAATTTCGAGTTATGCCTTTTGGCTTGACCAATGCTCCAGCCGTGTTTATGGACTTGATGAATAAGGTGTTTAGAGAGTTCCTAGACCAGTTCATCATTGTCTTTATTAATGACATTCTAGTTTACTCCCAGATAGGAGAGGAGCACGCTGAGCATTTGAGGCAGGTTTTGCAGATGCTACGTTAGAACCAGCTATATGCAAAGTACGAGAAATGTGGATTTTGGCTGAAGGAAGTTCAGTTTTGGGGGCATATCATTTCAGACCGGGGGATATCTGTGGATCTGGGGAAGGTATCCGCGGTGAGGGAGTGGGGAAAGCCCACGAAACCGACTGAGATCCGTAGTTTTTAGGGATTAGCAGGATACTACAGGACGTTTATTCGGGGTTTCTCAAAGATAGTGGGTCCTTTGACACATCTGACTCGCAAGGGTGTGCCATTCATCTGGAGCGATGCCTGTCAGTTGGCATTTGATGAGTTGAAGGACAAGTTGACCTCAATGTCTGTGTTAGCATTGCCCAGATCGGGAGTTGAGTATCTAGTCTACACTGATGCGTCCTTACAAGGACTTGGAGGTGTATTGCAATAGGAGAGTCAGGCCATAGCTTATGCTTCCCGTAAGCTTAAGCCTCACGAGAGGAATTACCCCACACGTGACTTGGAGTTAGCGGTAGTCGTATTCGTTCTTCGGATTTGGAGACACTATCTCCTGGGGGAGAAATTTTGGTTGTTCACAGACCACAAGTCTCTACAATACCTCTTCACGCAGAAGGAGCTGAATATGCATCAACGTCGGTGGCTTGAGTTTTTGAAGGATTATCAGTTTGATATCCAATATCACCCAGGAAAGGCTAACATGGTAGCAAATGCGTTGAGCCGTAGGCTAGTAGATGAGGTGGCCGAGGTGTGGAAAGCTAAGTGGAAGGAGTTGGGACACCAGGATGTAGTGGCTCGATCATTCATGTTTGTGATGACTGTTACACCTCAGATTGTTACGAGAGCGGTAAAGGCCCAGGTAAATGACTCGTTCTTTCAGGAGCAGATAGTTCAATTACTAGCGGAAGGATCCGAGTCCTATACTGTTAGCTCAGACAGGGGATTACGCTTCAATGAGAGACTGGTCGTTCCGAAAGGGGAAGACTTGCGACACGAGGTAATGACAGAGTCGCACGGCTCATGGTTCGCGGTACACCCTGGTGGGGATAAAATGTACCAAGACATGAGACAACAGTACTGGTGGAGTGGAATGAAGAGAGATATCGTCGTGTTTATTTCTAAATGCGCCACTTGTCAGCTAGTAAAGGTGGACCATTAGAAACCGACAGGACTTCTACAGCCGTTAGAGGTTCCGATGTGGATATGGGAGAGCATATCCATGGACTTTATTATGGGGTTACCTACGTCACAAAGGGGTCACGACTCCATATGGGTAATTGTGGACCGGTTGACCAAAGTTGCTCATTTTCTACCCGTAAGGACAGATTACACTACGGGACAGTATGCCCAGATTTTCATTACAGAGATAGTGAGACTTCACGGGGTGCCTCTAAATATCGTGTCTGACCGAGATAAGATATTTGTTTTCACGATTTTGGGAGAGTTTCTAGGAGGCCATGGGTACAGAGTTGCGGATGACTACGGCATATCACCCGCAGACTGATGGGAAAACAGAGCGGACAAATCAGATGTTGGAAGACATGTTGCGTATGTGCATCCTAGATTTTGGAGGTGGTTGGGAGTAGTACCTTCCACTGGTGGAGTTTGCTTATAATAACTCATACCAGTTCACCATTGGCATGGCTCCATTTGAGGCATTGTATGGTAGACCTTGTTGTTCCCCAACATGTTGGTTAGAGGTGGGGGATAACAAACTCCTTGGGTCGGAAGTGATTCAGGACACTTCGACAAGGATAGAGATAATACGGAGCCGTATTCGGGTAGCTCAGGACCGGCAGAAGAGCTATGCTGATGCCAAGAGGTTCTTCAGAGAATTCAAGGTGGGGGACCGGGTGTTACTCAGAGTATCTCCTATGAAGGGGATTATGCGTTTTGGGAAGAAGGAGAAACTGGCACCAAGATAGGTGGGGCCATTTTCTATCATCGAGAGGATTGGGCTAGTTGCGTATAGACTCGCATTACCGGAGCACTTATATAGGATTCATAATGTGTTCCATATTTCCTCGCTAAGGAAATATCTTAGGGACGATTTGGCCCATACCCTCATTGCTTTAGAGGACATCGATCTTCAGCCTGATAGTTCCTACGAGGAGGGGCCGATTACTATTTTGGACCAAAGCGAGCGGAAACTGAGGTCAAAGATAGTACCATTAGTACGTGTTCAGTGGCGGCATCATAATGCCGAGGAGTCCACATGGGAGCGCGAGGATGAGATGCGTGAGCGTTATCCAGAGTTAGTTTTACCAGGTACTCTTTAATTTCGAATTTCGGGACGAAATTCTGTTATTAGGGCGGAAGTATGTAATGCCCCGTACTTTTATTGATTTTTATTTAAGGTATTAATTAAATTAAATGAGAATGTATTGGGAATTAATCCGGATATAAATACTAGCGAGATGTGAGTTAGTATTTGATTATGATGTTAAAATTGAATATTTCATGAGTATTGAAAATATTAAAGTTGTTGCGAAGCTGAAATATGACAATTTGGAAAATTAAGCTGGGACGCGCGTGTCAGTCACGTCAGGAACGAAATTATTTAAATTAAATAGTGAATTATATTTTTATCAACCGAATGGTCATTTTGAGTGCGCTAACGTGTCCGGAAGGGTCGAAATAGTCAGAAAATACTAGCCGGGGGTTTAGTTTGGGTCCCGAGGCATCTTTAGGCCAAACCGGCAACCTAGAAGGGTATTTTGGTCATTTTAAAAATAAGGGAATTAAAACCCCCGAAAATTAGAGTTTATATTTATATTTTTAAAGGGGCCACTAAGGCCATCACCAGCCAAAAACATTAGAAATGGGCTGCGGGAGTTAGAGAGGAGTTACCATAGGGTTCCAAACCAAAAACACTCACCACCATCAAATTGGAAAGGATTTGTGACCGAAAAAAGGAGAGAATCAACCTTGAATCATCGACAACACATCTGAAGAACAAATCTGAGGCAAGTGATTTGATATTTTTACGTGCATTGAATATTTCTTCCATGTTTAGTGTAGGAACTATTTTGTCTTGAAAGTTTTGTGGAAAACCAATGAAATCATTGGAGAAACTCTAAATTTGGGATAGGATTTGCATGTAGAATGACTATGGACGAATTTAGTATTCGAAGACTTAAATATGATGATTTAAAAACAGATTTATGATGAGTAATTGGGCACAATAAAATTTTGGGTTCATGTTCATAGGGTTTGGGGTAAAATTTGGGGATTTATGATAATTACATGTTGTTTAGGAGGATTTGACCCCAAAATTATGTTAAAAAACGACCTAAGAGGGTTTAGATAAGTTTAAGAACATTAAAATTCTATTAGGATGATCTTAGGTTGAGTTTAGAGAAGAGAAAAATTGAGAAAAAACGAATTGGAAATTTTCTGGGCGTATTCTGCCATCTCGTTAGAAGGCCTGCCCAGGTCGTTCGAACGACCTCGTTCAAAGAGACTTCTAACGAGATGACAATACCCCTTCTAACGAGTTGGTAGCTCGTTCAAACGACCTTGTTCGAACGAGATTTCTAACGAATTGACAAAATGGCCTTTTAGGCCTGATTTGATTTCAAACCTCTAGAAGACTTATATAATTGAGTGTAATCCTTCCCTTGTTGATTTGTGGATATAGTTGTGAGATTAGAAGTACGTCAAGGATTGAAAACTTAGAGTATTGTAGTAAACCGGACGATATTTATGGGCTATGATATAAGTATCTAAAAACTTCGACGCGAGGGGAGTTGATAACTTTAATGTATATAAATCGGGGAACTTGTAAACGTGTAACATGAAATGACGGTATAGGAATGAGAAATATACCTCTATTAATATTATGGGATACTGAAGATGTATGAATTCTTGGTATATGTAGTTAGTTGTGTATAACATACCTACCATACTTGCTATCACGGGAGGCCGGCGTTCGATCAGGGCCATCTAGTCTTTGTGTGCCTACGGGGGGGATTTAGATTGGTACCTCGAGGACATAGGTCAAATAAGGACTTATTGAGAAGTTAATAAGTCTGTTGATCATGGGAACATAATTATGTGCTGTAATACCCCGTACTTTTATTGATATATATTTGTGGGATTAATTAAATTAAATGGGAATTAATTGAAAATTAATCCGGATAAAATACTAACGAGATGTGAGTTGGTATTTGATTATAATGTGTATACATATGATGATATATGAATATTGAAAATATTGAATTTGTCGTGAGATTAAAATACGGCAATTTGGGAAATTTTGTTACGACGCGCGTGACAGTCGCGTCAGGAATATAATTATTTTAATTAAAAATTGAATTTTATTTTTATCAACCATATGGTCATTTTGAGTGCGCCAACGTGTCCAGAAGGGTCGAAATAGTTAGAAAACACTAGCCGGGGGTTTAGTTTGGGTCCTGGGGCATTATTGGGCCATACCGGCAACTTAAAAGGGTATTTTGGTAATTTTGAAATTTTAGGATAATTAACCAACGAATTTTGGGAGTTTAATATTAGGTTATTTTGTAACCCACTAAGCCATTACCAGCACTTAACCAACAAAAGGGCTACGGGAGTTATAGGAAGAAGTGGGAGAGAAGTTAGAAGAGTTTCCAAAAGAGAAAACCACCATCTTCAACCTTGGGAGGAAATCCATAGAGAAAGGGGAGAATCAACCCATTCACCAACACCAAATTCAGAGAACTATCTAAGGCAAGTGGTTTAATTACGTTAATTTCAAGCGAATGCTTCTTCCATGCTTAGAAATTGATATAATTGCATTGTATTGGGAGACTTGTAAAAACCCATGTAATTTGGAGTTATAAATTCAGATTTTGATATAGGTTTGCATGTAGAATTGTTATTGGGTGATTGAACTAAAAGAATTACTACTTTTTATGTTACAAAAACGGATTTAATTATGGAAATTGAAGACTTTTAATTTCTAGGGTTCATGTTCATAAGGTTTGGGAAAAATTGGGGAGATTTGATGATTAGATGTGGTTTAGAATGATTTGATCCCATATATATGTTAATATACGACCTAAGTATGTTTAAGAATGATTAGAAACCTTGAACTACTATTGGAATGATGTTTAGATGAGATTAGAGGTGAAGAAAATTGGGGAAAACGAGATAGGAAAATTCTGGGCTCGAAACTGTCACCTCGTTAGAAGGCCTGCCCAGGTCGTTCGAACGAGCTCGTTCGAACGAGCTTCTAACGAGTTGACAGTTTGCCTTCTAACGAGAGGGATGTTCGTTCGATGCCTTTGGTTCGAACGAGATCTCGTTAGATGCCCACTTCGTTCGAACGAGACTTCTAACGAGTTGACAGTTTGGCCTTTTTGGCCTGGTTTGATTTCTGATGTCCCGTAACCTTGTTTAATTGTAGAGATAACATTACCTTGATGACTAATTGATATAGTTGGGATATTCGGGATATATTGGAGAGTAAAATATGGAAGAATGATTTGAACCAAATGGTAATTGTGGGTTAGGACGCGAATAACTAATCACGACGTGAGGATAATGGATAATGTGTATATATAAACCGGGGGCACGTGTATTGGTATAAGAATGAGAAGTATACCACTAATAAATTATGGTAATTACTAAGATGTGTGCATGCTTAGTATATGTATATGATTTTATGTGTATGACATACCTACCATCTAATCCTTGTGTGCCCGGATGTATGTTGGTACCTAGAGGACATAGTTCAAGGGAATGACTTATTTGTGAGTTAATAAGTCAGCTGACTATGGAGCGTAGGTATGTACATGACCCATGGATATGTTGAATTATGTTCGCCTCCATTTTCGTGTGTTGTGCTTATTCTAACAATTCCTGAGAGATTCGGAATTTGTAATCCTTATGTACGTGATGTACTGGGATGGATAGCAGAGTATGTGTGCACCGCAGCTTAGCCTCAGGGTGCTTGTATTGTATATTTATGATGTGAATGATATACGGTTAAATGAACAAAATTGTTATGTTTAATTATAAGAATAATTTATAGTAACTCCTTGAGAAGATAAATAAGGGGATAACCTCCAGTAAATGGTAATGCTAATAATTGAGAATCCGAGTTTAAGTAAAGCTATCTATTCAAGTGATAACATTGGGAATTCATATTGTGAATCGAGGAGATGGGTTGGAACTTATGTCGGTTTGGTTAGATATAAAGACCACTTAAATGGGTACGGTACGTTAGGAGTGCACTATTAGCCGAGAGGTGAGTACTTCATGTGAGGGCACGTCCTAACATGTATTTTGTATTCATTGTTTTAATGTTATTAAAGCACTTGCTGTTTTTAAAATACTCTCCACTTTCGGGCTTTGACCCGTTTGCTTTCAAATCTATTTTTTTTTGTAAAAACCTTTTAGGTGCCCAGCCACAAGGACACCATGCATAGTATTTCCAATCAGGTGACGAGCTGTAGCTGTTGTGGAAGTTACAGGGCCTTGCTAGTAGACACTTCTTTCTAGTCTTGACTCCATATTTAGTTTCATCATTTATAGGGCATGTTGCCCATTTCCTTTTGAGACATTTTAGATTTCAGTTATTCAGACTTTGGTTTGTAATTAGTTTAGGATGCAGACTTGTTTATTTATTTCCATATTGGGATTGTTGTGAGGAGTTTTCCTCTGGACTTATTATCTGTTGGTTACTTATTGAGACTTTATGGTGTATGGTGATGCTATTCTTTTACATTTCATTTATCGCATGTTAATTAGATGTAATCTAAAATTTTACAACTTACTTTTTAAATACTAGGTGGTTAGTAATCATTAAAATGTTTTCGACAGTGATGCTATTAACTGAACCAACTTGACATTTTGTATTGATTTAATAAAGGAGTAACTACCCGGTATTTAATTAGTCGGGGTGTCACATGTGCGTGACCCATATGATTTGAACTATGTTCGCCTCCATTATGTGTAATTGTTGTATATTGAAAACAATTCCTGAGAGATTCATAATACGTGGTCCTTATGTACGTGATGTACCGGGATTGGATAGCAGAGTATGTGTGCACCGCAGCTTAGACTCGAGGTGCCAGTATTGTATATTTGTGATGAGAATAATATACTTCTAATTGAAATGAATTGTCATGAATAAATGTAAGTGTGAAAAATAGTAATATTTTAGTAGAGTTAAAAATGGAAATCGCTCGTGACTGGCATTACTAATATTGGGAACTAAGAAGAAAAGTAAAACTCTCTATTTAAATTAAGGTGTCGGATAATAAATCGTGAATCGTATAGTAATGTTAGATTGTGTATTGGACTAGTTAGATATGAGAATATCTAGAACGGGTACGGGTACGATAGGAGTGCACAATTAGTTGAGAGGTGAGGAACTCATGTGAGTGTACGCACTATCGTGTACTTTATATTCACTGTTTAATTATATTAAATCACTTGCTGTATTTTAAATTGTTTTTCACAATCGGGCTCTGACCCGTTTTATTTCAAATCTATTTTTGTAAAAACCTTTTTAGGTGCCCAGCCACATGGACACCAAGTATATGAGTTATATTCCCGCGACGTGCTGTAGCTGTTGTGGAAGTTACAGGACCTCGATAGTAGACGCCTCCACTTTTTATGTTGACTCCATTTCAGATTTACTCATCTGTAGGGCATGTCGCCCCATTTCTTTTAGAGACATCTCATTTACTCAGTTTTTATTTCATATTTTGGGTTGTAATTAAATTAATGGTTCAGGCATGTATTTGTTACTTCAATATTTGGATTGTTGTGAGGTGTGTTCCTCCAGATTTAGTTTATTACATCGTTATTTATTTGTGATTGTGATGTGGTTGTGATATCAGTATTTCATAATTTAAATGGATGTTATGTTAATTGGATTTAATTCAAAATTGACAACTCACTTTTTAAATATTAGGTGGCCAGTAATTATTAAAATGTTTTCGACAGTGATGCTATGAAGTGAACCAACTTGGCATTTTGTATTAATTTGAATAAAGGAGTATCTACCCGGTATTTAATTAGTCGGGGTGTCACATTTTGTAAATTGGTTCTTTGAAGACGGTTTTGACCGCTTGAAATGCTTTCGACGCGTCATTATTGCCTCCGTTTTTGGAGCCATTTTTGCCCCCATTCTTTCCTTCTTTCTTCTGGTTCTCAGTTTTGTCACTGCCCTTGGTAGTGAGTTTAGCTCGACCGTTTTCCCCTGTACTGAGGCGGGTGACATCTTCTACCTTAGCGTACTTCTCGATGCGAGCCATTAGGTCGTCAATAGTCATAGCCTCCTTCTTTGTCAAGGACTGGTATAGAAGGGAAGAGTTGGGCAGCCCAATTTTGAAGGAGGCCACTGCCACTTGCTCTGAGCAATCCTCGACCTCGTTGAATAACTCCCAGTACCTCTTCGCGTAGTCTCGGAGGATCTCTTGAGGCATTTTCTTCATTGTCAGCAAAGCATTCATCCTTTTGGGATGGGAGCTACTAATAATCAATCGGGCCATAAAGAGCTCGGCCAGGGATTTGAAACTCCTGATGGACCGGTGAGGAGCCTTTCAAACCATTTCTGCGCCACGTCATGCAGGCTCGAGGGGAAAATTCGACACATTAGTGCGTCCCGATGGTTCCAGAGGGTCATGGCCTGTCGGTACTGCCTGACGTGATCAATGGGATCAGTCTTACCGTCATAAATTTTAAACCTTGGAATGGAAAACTTCTCGGGGGCTTCTTCTTCTTCAATTTCCCTCGAGAAAAGTGATTTCATCTGGGTTTTGAGAGCTCGCCTAGCAAGTTCTCGGGTCGATCTGGTACCGTGATGGGCAGGATGCTGGTCCATCTCCCTTCGAACTAAATTTCATATGTTCTCGTTGCTGCGAGTAGGGCTCTGGTAACGGTGAGCTTTTCGCAACTACTCGCGTAGGTCGTCCTCTGACTCGTCTCCCTCAATCTTTTGGGATCCTCGCCTGAGGGCTAAGAGTGCGGTACGGGCGTCTCCTGGTATCATGATGGAGCTCTTTCTCCAGTCTCTTTAATATTCTTTTCAGGCGAGCATTCTCAGCCTCGTGTCTGCGAGAAGACTCCCTCTGCTCATGGAGCCTTGCCTCATACGCATCAATCAGTCTAGATATCTGCGTGGACCTTGCTGGTCCTTGGCTTTCTTCTGAGGCTAGCCTTTCTAAGCGAGCCCTCTGATCTGAATGTCGAATTTCAGATCTAATCCTGTGAGGAACAGGTGGTTCTTGAATATCCCCTGCCTGGGGAGCATTGCTACTGTGACCGGACATTTTAAACTCCTTTTTTGGTGTGGGCTTCCTCAGGGAAGATAAATGTTCCCACAGACGGCGCCAATTTTGGTGACAATTATTATGCAACACAAATATATAAGAGAAAGGCAATCACCAAGCAAGAATAAGGAATATAAAATAACAATCACACAACAAAGGATGTACGTGCTTCAGCAAAGATATGCCTACGTCCACAGTGGTACAGTCAGTATTATTTCGATGTATCTCGGAGAGTGATTACAAAGAATATGACTTGTCCTTTACCCCGGACCTAGGGTTTGATATATACATGTTCATTTCAGTAAGTGGGGGTGTTGGACTCCCCCACGTTTTCCATCTCTCCCTAGAACCTCTCTTAATGGGAACGTGGGAGGAGACTGGATCATAATCAGTTAAGATATGGAGGGTCTGGACTTTAGGCCGCCACAATTGGGCTACTCGTCCACGCCCATCATTCTAATTTCGGGTACCCACACCAACTAACTTGTTTATATATATCGGTGATGTTGGCTTTACGAATGACGTTTATAACCTGAAACATTTACATGATTAGAAATAAATTATATGAAGACCGTGTATGTTTATTTATAATGGATTACCTCATTTGGCGAGTCTGAACGTAGTGCTAAAATATCCTCTACAATTTTTTAGTCACTTGAAGTTGTATGTTGGAAAGATTCCCCTTTTGTTGTATTTGTGGAAAGGAAGAAGGATTTTTTTTTTTCGTTTTGGAACCTATGTAATGTTAGGAAACGTAAGTTATATAAAGTTAAGATGGTAAGTGTTGAATTATAATGTAAAATAAAATTATATCTATTTAAATGTAGACAATATTTAAACTTAGTCATTAATAAAAATAAATCTTAAATATGCATATATGTATGGTCATTGCAAGATCATACATTTCTATGCAAAAAAAGAAGCATATAACATGAATGCGACAACGAGATTGATATCTCAATTCTCGTGGGGTGGAATTGTCGACGTCAATAACCTCTTTTCTAATTGAAAATTTCATTTGCTTTGAGTAAAATAGCACGTTCGCTCCATACCATTTTTGCCATATGGATATATTGAACAAAGTTATGATGTGACAAATAAATAAATTATTAAATAACTGTTGAAAATCAATTATATCGTATATATACTAAAAAATACATGTAGAAGTGGGAAAATAAGGGGAAAACTCAAATATGTTGTCAATAAGAGATCGTCTAAGAAATTAATATATGAAAATAGTTAATCTATATGGACATTCCTTAGTCTTATCAATAATTTACATAACAATTTGAATTATGTTATTAGTTGGGAAAACATCACTTGGTGTAACTTGATTTACAATTTAATTAACACATTTGAATATGCCCACCCTCCAACACATGCGCAAAAAACTACAAGCATATACAATCAGGCATACAACACATCAATCATTGACTCCAACCCTTACACACCTCGATACATTAGACCATTTCAGAATAATTTTAAATAAATATCCATTACCTAAACATAAAAAACTAACTCATAGTATATTCACACATACAAACAGTGTGTTGCCACGTGTGTGAAAATAAGGAAAACATAAAAGTAATATAATTCAAGTGATCCGTTAATTCAGCAAAAAAGATATACATACATATGAAGGGAAAAATAATATTGGCGCACCTCGATACCTTAGACCATTTCCAAATAATTTTAAAATAAATACCCATTACCTAAATATAAAAGAACCAACTCATAGTATATGCGCACACACAAACAGTGTGTTGCTGCATGTGTGAAAATAAGGAAAATATAATAGTAATCTAATTCAAGTGATTTGTTGATTCGGAGAAAAATATATACATACATATGAAGGGAAAAACAATACAAGCAAATTATTTCATTTAATATGTTAACACATCAAGCAAGCAAATAAGAAATATTAAATGGTGGAAAAACTAAAGCCTAACTAATAATATTACATGCCGAATCAGGCCTCCGAATCATTTTATTATTAATAAAAAATAGGAATATGAAATATTTTAATAATTTCTTCTCATATCAATTTAATTTTTTGAAAAAAAAAATCTTATTTAGACAAAATTTTCTTAACCGAATAGGAAAATGTCAAATCAAACTCAATAATTTTATTGTTAATAAAAAAAATAGAAAAATAAGATACTTCAATCATTTCAATCATTTGATCTCATACCTATTGGAGTGGAAGTCTATGGGTTATTGAAAATGCGTATAGATCGAACTACAAAACAAATTACACATACGTAAAATCCTACAAGGCAAATTTAGGATTTACCTGCTAGATCTCTTTGATTCGATCTCGTCTTATCATGAACAAAATATGATGACAGTTGATAAAGAATGCAAGCCCAGATGCACCTCACGATCTTCTATTGTATTCTTGATATGAATAGTCACGTGTAGAGTGTGGGCTCTTCCTTCGTAACCACCTTTTTGTCTCTCTTTTCCTCTTTACTGCCTCTCTTTCTCACAAGTCCAAAAATAAGTCTTTTGAGTATCAAAGAGTGACAACTAGGTTGAGGAAAAATGATCCTTAAGTTCATATATATATAGGCTACACTAATGACCCTAAGGAGAGATAAGGATATGGCTCCTAATGGGCCTGAGAAAACCTAATCCTTCCTGGATTCTAATCACAGTCTCTTAATTATAATTAATACCAATACATAATTATAATTGTAACTCCACTCTTTAACTCAAAATTATATTTCGAGTTCCATATTATTAATTACTTAATTCTCCCCACATTAAGGTTGCAAATACCCGTTAATAAAATAAATTACTGATAATTTATTTGATTAACATCTTCAAGTCCTTGAGCGGTCTAACTTAATTTATTTATAGTGTCAGATTAACATAATCCACATGTAGGGTTGGACACATACAAAACTTATAAGTATCTCAAGGGGGTATCACCAGTCTCTATACCGAGACATGGATTCCATCCATAAACTAATTTCACCATACATTAATCACCATTACCAAATTTATCAATATTATTAATCTAATAATGAATCTCACTCGATAAGTCAAAGCAATAAATAATTAGTGCATGTGTCCATCAATCATATCCGGATTAAGAGCCTTAAGTAAACCTAATAATCACGAGGTGTGCTTTGCCTTATAAAATTAGTATAAAAATAATGATCTTAAATTGGTCCCGTTCAATACACACATAGTGTACTAGCACAATAAGTTGAAGCGATATAATTTCCCGTAATAAAGATAGACCTACTAATATATTGTGCTAGTCCTACTAACGGTGTGTCCAGTTCCATTTAAGACCGTGAACGATGAAACTTATATTCTACAAGAACTGGTGATCTGATCCTCGGTGTGTAAGTCATAATCTACACACCAGAACATCTATTGAGCTGAATAAAAGACATCGGCAATATATAAAATATTGCAAACATTATGTCCATAAACGATTCTCATTAAAATAGGAATAACTAATTTTATTTACATAAATCATGGTTTTAGTCTACTTCTCTAACAAATTTCCTACATAGACTCAAAGCCATGCTGCAATGCATCTCACTCCCATCCCCTCTACATGACTATTAAAAGTCTTGGATGGTAAGCTCTTCGTGAAAGGGTCTGGTAGGTTGTTATCTAATATAATCTTCATAACTGTGACATCACCTCGCTACACAAAATCTCGAATGAGATGATACTTACGCTCGATGTGTTTACCTCTTTTATGGCTCCTGGGTTCCTTTGAGTTAGGAATCGCCTCGCTATTATCACAATAAAGTGTAATAGTCGATTGAACTAAAGGTACCACTCCTAGATCCATTAGAAAGTTTTTAAGCCATACTGTTTCCTTGGCTGCCTCAGAGGCTGCTATATATTCAACTTCCATAGTGGAATCAACAATGCAAGATTACTTGATACTTCTCCAACTAATGGCTCCACCTCTTAGGGTAAACACAAATCCAAAGGTAGACTTTCTGGAATCTCTATCCGGCTGAAAATCTGAGTTGGTGTACCGAATGGTACTAGACTCTCTGCCTGGTAAACTAGCATATAATCTCGTGTTCTTATAAGGTATTTGAGTATATAGTTTATCGCAATCCAATGTTCTAGCCCAGTGTTAGACTCATATCTACTAACCATGCCAACAACAAAGCATATATCGAGTCTAGTGCATAGCATAGCATATATAAGGCTCCTAACTGTCGAAGCATAAGGGATGCCCTTCATCTTCTCTATCTCATCAGGTGTCTTAGGAAAATAATCCTTGGAAAGAGATATTCCACATCTCTTTCTTGGAATCTTTTATGCTAAATCTGATAATAATGGAATTAATATAAGTTCATTATGATAAACCCAATATCCTATTCCTGCGATCTCGTATAAGCTTGATCCCAAGTATGTGACTAGCTTCTCTTAAGTATTCATATCGATTTGGCTAGATAACCACACTCTAACTGAAGATAATGCTCTAACATCATTTTCAATGAGCAAAATGTTCTCTACATATAATACTAAAATGCAACTACATTTTCGTTGTATTTATTGTACACACAAGACTCATTTGGACATTGATCAAAACCAAAAGATTTGATTGCTCGATCAAAATAAATGTTCTAAGTTCTAAATGTTTGCTTGAGTCCATAAATGGACTTCTCAAGTTTACATAATTTTTACTCTTGGCCTTGGGCAATAAAACCGTCTGGTTGCACCATATAGATACATTCGTCAAGATTCCCATTAAGAAATGCAGTTTTGACGTCCATTTGCCATATTTCATAATAAAAATGAGACGCAAAGGAGAATTCAGATGGACTTCATCATAGCGACCGACGAGAAGGTTTCCTCATAATCGATGCCCTCTTTCTGAGTAAATCCTTTTGCAACAAGTTGTGCCTTAAAGGTCTCAACCTTTCCATCCACCTACATTTTCCTCTTATAGACCCATTTGCATCTTATGGGTTTTATCCCTTTGGGTGGATGTAGAAGACTCCAAACCTGATTAAAATACATAGATTTCATCTCAGAATTCATAGCTTTAAGCCACATTTTGTATTTTTATCTTGGATAGCCTCATTGTAGTTACAAGGATCGACTTCGAGTTCATCAGAGACCTTGTCATAAGACTCTTCCAAGAACATAAACCATTCAGGTTAACGTATAACCCTCCCACTACGACGAGGAAGTCCCTATGCTGCTGTGTACTCGTGTCAATACATTGTGTTATTTTATCCTGTATTGGTGGTGTTGAAGAATCTTGTTGGTTCCCTCGCAACTCTTCAAGATCAACTTTACTTCTGGGTTTATAATCCATCATATAATTATATTCCAAGAATCAGGAATTGGTGGTAACAATGACCTTCTGATCCTTAGGATCATAGAATAAATAACCCTTAGTTTCCTTAGGATATCCTACAAAGAAATAAACTTCTGATCTTGATTCCAACTTACTAGGATCTCTCTTCAGCACATATGTTGAACTACCCCAAATCCGAATATGTTTCATACTAGGCTTGTGCCCAATCTATAAATCCTTAGGTGTAGTAAAAATCGCCTTTGAAGGTACCAAGTTCAGTAAATAAGTGGTCGTTTCTAAAGCATGTCCCCAAAATGAATCTGGGATTTTTGTATAACTCATCATGGACCTAATCATATCCAAAAGATTCATGTTCCTCCTTTCTGCTGCACCATTTTGCTGAGGCATACCAGGTGAAGATAATTGGGATGTGATCCCTTGATCTTCTGAAATACTCCCTAAATTTCCTTAAGAGGTACTCGCCACCACAATCAAATCGTAGTGTCTCTAATCCCTTTACCTTGATGATTCTCCACTTCTACACTATACACTTTGAATTTCTCAAAGGCTTCGAACTTACGGTGCATTAGATAAACGTACCCATACATTAAGTAATCATATATGAAGGTTCTAAAATACTCAAATCCCCCTCTTGTTTGGGTCATCACTGGACCACATATATCAGAATGAACCAATTCCAATAGTTCTTTGTCTATATAGCCTTTGGCCGAGAAAGGACTCTTGGTCATTTTACCATCTAAACAGCAGTCACAAACTGAAAGTTCCTCTACTTATAGTGAGCTCAATTGCACAATTACTACCAATCTACAAATTCTTTTTATATTAATATGACCTAGGCGTAAGTGCCAAAGATACGATTGGTTCACTAAGGAGGGTTCCTTTCTCTTTAAATTTGGTCCAATTGAATTATTCTAAATATTAATTGTTGTGTGGGAGAAATATGATTAACAATATAAATATTATTAAATAATGTACCAAGACAAATAAAAGATTTATTTTTCTTAATAACCACGAATATATTAAAAGAAACTGAATATCCATAAAAGGCTGAACAAGAAAATGAAATCAAATTCCTTCTAATGGAAGGTGTATAAAGACAATCTTTTAAAAGTAAACTCCTATCATTATTAAAGCTTCGATGAATGTCTCCCACAGCAACTACCGCTACTCTTGTAGCATCTTCCATAGTCAGATAAATCTCTCCATCACTTAGTCGCCTGGTTTACTGGAATCCCTGCAAAGAATTGCATACATGATTAATGGCTCCCATATCTACACACCAGGTACCAATAGTACGAACCACAAAATACAATTTAACAATAAATAAATGGAATTTACCTGCGTTGTTATATTTATTAAGAAAAATCGAACAATTTTTCTTCTAGTGTCCTGACTATTTATAGTGGAAACACTTGCCCTTAGGCTTTTTCATACCTCTATGAGACCCAAGAGCTGCTTGAGGGACCATAACCTGTTTCTTAGCCTTCTTCTTCTTTTTATTCTTGCCCATAGGCTTAGAAGTAGAACTTTTCTCAACAACAAAATCACTTGCTGACTTCTTGATGAGACCCTCAGCTGCTTGTAGTTATTTAAGTAGTTCCGTCAAAGAGTGAAAAAGTCTGTTCATGTTGTAATTTGGGCGAAACTTTTTAAAGGACTCAAGCAATGACTGGAGAACAATATCGACTTGAGTTTCCCCATAGATTTCAGCTCCAAGGATTTCAAGCTCATTAAAAAGAGATATCATCCTTAAAACATATTCCCTCACTGGGGTCCCTTCACCCATGTTTGTGTTCATGAGTTCTTTTATGACAACCTACCTTGCAGCATGATTATGATCCCCAAATATATCTTTGAGTTTCAACATCATGTCATAGGCACAGTTCATCGATTGATGCATATATTGTAGAACATTTGACATAGATGCCAAAATATAACACCGCGCCGTCTCATCAGCCTTGATCCATTTATGGTAATACTGGGTTTCCTTTTCAGTTACCCCCTCACTAGGTTTCTCAGGATAAATCTCATAGAGTACAAACTTGTACCCTTCAGCCGTCAACAAAATATCCAAATTCCTTTTTCGGTCAATGTAATTAGGTCCAATTAATTTGTTTTCCTTGGGAATAACAACAAGTGGATTGAAGGAGCTTCCCATCTTAATCCTGAGAATCAAATAATAAAATGAATTATTATAGGGCATAACACTTTTTGAATTCTAAATTAAAATTAATGTTCCCTATATCAATTTTAAAAGAATTTGTCGGCATCCCGATTACCATTTGAATAGTATTCCTCTTTAGAGAACCTACTTTTCAAAAAAAGATTAGGCAGACTTATTCCCTTTAATTTTATTATCTAGACAAAACCTATGTTAAATAAAATTAAATAGCCGACTCTTTGGTCCTACAAAATCATAGCATTCCCCTTTGGAGAACCTAACATTCTTTTATGTCTAACTGTATACCACCAACCAATTTTAAATTATCTCATATCACATAGACTCCTCCTTTGGGGTCCGCCTATATGAATAATGAATCCAAAATTACCCTTAAGAAAAATTATACCGATTACCATAATAATTAGCATTCCTCGTTGGAGGACCTACTTATTATTGAAAGTCTACAAATCGTTGATGGAGACCGTGAGATTTTCTCTTGGAAAATTTCCTCTCCCACTTAGTAATTTAAAAACCTTTGTGAGGGTTATAAAAATAAATGTGTCCAATTTTTAATTAATTTGAAAAATCTAGGATATTGGACATATTTTAAAAAATACCGGGATATCCATATTTTAATATATCGAGCAAGTGTGTGATAAATAAAAAAATTTAAATACAGTTGATCATTAAAAAAAACTCAACCACACATATTAATGTCCACAATTCCAAATAATTATGAATTATTCACATTTAGCATCTACATGATTTAAGTCCGATCGGTATTCCATGTTATCCTCTAAGGCAACCGTTAACCCATATTAACAACCCAATATTAAAACATGAATAATAAAGACATAAATCAATATAAAAAAAATCGAGATAAATAAGGAGTTATGACTATTATGGTCAAGATACAACTCTGTCGTAGATTGAAGTTGTGAGCAATCATCCTTGAACCCAAACACTTCATGTTGCCACTACGCTGGGACAACACGGGGTTCCGCCTCCAAGCACTGTTTAACACTCTCGAAACTGATTAATGTGCTAAAAAACTGCCTTTGATCATCGATATGATTTCACACTCCTCCATTGACAATCACGATCAAAACACTAAGGCCCTGTTTGGTTGTCCAAAAATTGTAAATTGATCCATTTATAAATTGGTCCATTTACAAATTGATCCATTAATTGTGTTTGATTTCATTAATGAAATGATTCGTTAATTGTCCCATTTTAGGGCATGTGTAAAATTTGAAATCGGATCATTTCACAAAAAATGTGAAATGCATCCATTTCAAATAGGAGACACATAAAGTGCATGCTCTTCTCTCTTTCCCTCCCTTCCTCCCTCTCCCTCCTCCCCCCCCCCCTCTCTCTCTCTCAATTTGTTTTTAACTTTTTTTTCCTCATAGGACCTTAACATCAATTTCAGATTACCAAACATTGCGTAAAATTGGATTTAAACTCATTTCAAATCCACTCATTCACAATTTATTAATTCACAGTGAACCAATTTATATAATCAAACAATTTACACAACCAAACAAGGCCTAACAATTTACCCATGTCCTATGCCTCTATGGAGGAGTTCACATTATATATCAATATTATATTAATCTAGCATAAAAAAATAACCACGAATAAACCATCGTTGCATCCAATCACATAAAATATAAACATAAATACGTGATTATAGTAGTGAGATTAGACCGCTGCAAAATAAAAGTTAGCACAAATCTATATTCTACCCAATATCCATGCACATATATGATTATTTTAATTCGATAACATGGCTAAATTCAACCTATACGCGGTATCAACAGGGCTCTGATACCAATTGTTGGAGTGAAAGTCTAAGGGTTTATTGAAAACGCGTATAGATCGAACTGCAAAAATAAATACACATACGTGAAAATCTACATGACATATTTAGGATTTACCTGCGAGATCTCTTTGATTCAATCTCATCTTATCACGAACAGAATATGATGACAGCTGATCTCGAATGCAAGCCCAGATGCACCTCACGATCTTCTACTATATTCCTGATATGAATAGTCACGTGCAGAATGTTGGCTCTTCCTTCGTGACCACCTTCCCATCTCTCTTTTCTTCTCCACTGCCTCTTTTTCTCACAAGTCCGAAAATGGGTCTTTTGAGTATCAAAGAGTGACGACTAGGTTGAGGAAAAACGATCCTTATGTTCATATATATACGCTACAGTAAGGACCCTAAGGAGAGATGATGATGTGACTCCTAATGGGTCCGAGAAAATCTAATCCTTCTCAAATTTTAATCATAATCCCTAAATTATAATTAATACCACTAAATAATTATAATTGCAACTCCACTCCTTAACTCAAAATTATATTTTGAGCTCCTTATTGTTAATTACTTAATTCTCCCTACGTTAAGGTTACAAATATCCGTTAATAAAATAAATTACTGATAATTTATTTGATTAACTTCTTCAAGTCCTTGAGCGGTCCAACTTAACTTATTTGTAGTGTCGGATTAACATAATCCATCTGCAGGGTTTGACACATACAAAACTTATAAGCATATCAAGGGGTATCACCAGTCTCTATACGGACACGTGGATTCCATCCATAAAAGACTTTTACCATATATTAATCACCATTACCCAATTTATCAAGATCATTGATCCAATAATGAATCTCACCCGATAAGTCAAAACAAAAAATAACTAGTGCATGTGTCCATCAATCATATCCGGATTAAGAGCCTTAAGTAAACCTAATAATCACGATGTGTACATTGTCTTATCAAATCGGCATAAAAACAAAGACCTCAAATTGGTCCCGTTCAATACACATAAAGTGTACTAGCACAATAAGTTGAAACTATATCGTTTCTCGTAATCAAGATAGGCCTACTAAAATAATGTGCTACAGTCTTACTGATGGTGTGCCCAGTTCCATTTAAGACTATGAATGATAAAATTTTATATTCCACAAGAACTAGTGATCTGATCTTCTGTGTGTAAGTCGTACTTTACACACCAAAACACCTATTGAGCAGAATAAAAGACATCGATAATATATAAAATACTGCAAACATCCTGTTCATACATGATTCTCATTAAAATTGGAATTACTAATTTTGTTATAATAATAAATTCATAACTAAAACTATTACATAAAGCACGAGTTTAGTCTATTTCTCTAACAATAGCAGTCTAATTTTTAGTAAATAAATTTTTTCATTAGGACGAATTTTTCTTAATCGAATGAAAAAAATGTCAAATCAATCTCAATCATTTTATTATTAATTAAAAAACATAAAAATGGAATATTTCAATCATCTCATCGCATACCGATTTAATTTTCAGTAATTGAAATTTCTCATGTATACTTAGTCCTCAAAATCATTTTATTATTAATAAAAACATAAGAAGATAAAATCTTTCAATATAATTTCATCTCATACCAGTTTAATTTTCAGTAAATAAAATTTCTCATCTTGACATCATTTTCTTAATCGAACGAGAAAATGTCAAATCAAAGTCAATAATTTTATTATTAATAAAAAATAGAAAAATGAAATACTTCAATCATTTAATCTCATACCAGTCTAATTTTCAGTAAATAAAATTTATAAGTAGGACAACTTTTTTCAATCGAATGAAAACAAGTCAAAGTCAATCATTTTATTATTTAAAAAAAACATAAAAAGGGATATTTCAATCATTTCATCGCATACCGGTTTAATTTCAGTAATTGAAATTTCTCATATGGACAAAATTTTCTTTAACGAATGAACAAATGTCAAATCAAACACAAACAAGAAAAATATAAGTTTATTTTTTAACAAATAATGCATATTAAAAATAAACAAGGAAAAAAATTTACACATCTGAACACACAACTTTGTATAACAATATGAATGGATGCTTTGATTGTAAAATTACAATATTGAAAATCTTAACAAAAATAGCCATTTAACATGTTATGATTAGGAGATTTGAAAAATTTATAGAGAAGATGAAATTGACTTTTGGTGAACGAAATAAAAAAAATTACCTATGAAATGGAGTGATCCTAATAATGGAAAATTCTTTTCAATGTAGAACACTTTTTATAGGGTAAAATTATATAGAGACACATGTTATTAAATGTAGAAGCCATTAAATGTATCATGGTATGGAAGCTTAAAAGAGGGGGAGAAGAAGAGATGGGGGATGTCATGTTCAAAGAGGAGGGAGAAGAAGGGGTGGTGGTGTATCAAAGGGTTGATTTTTTTGGGAAGAGAAGGTAGAATAAGAAACCGCCACGGGAGAGGAACGACTGGTCTTGTGAGAAAATTTCTTCTCTTCGTTAGATATGTGGACAACCGCCAAGACCCAATTTTATTGAATGCTGATATATGTGTAAAGTCAAGCAACGTGGACAACTTTAGAGAATAGTAGAATTAATGGGTGTAAAGAGTGTTGTGTAAAGCCAAGTGACATGAACAACTTAAGAGAAGAATATAATTAATGCTGAATTTTTATATATAAATAGTGTTTTTGTTTAGCCCTATAAATCCTTGTAACAACCCCCTTTTAATAAGCACAGGAAAAATGACTTATACCCATTTACAAAACCCATGTGATGGGATTTGTTGAATAATCTGACAATTATCCCCTATTTCGTTCCGATCTTCTTCCCCTTCTAGACATGATATTCCCCCCTCTTCTTCCCTATCTAGACCACAGGAGTTTCTGTGAATGCTTCTCAATCTGTTAATATTTTTTATTTTTTAAATTTGTGAAAGTGTGTTTTTACGTTGAAGACATTTTTTTTTAATTAGAGAAAGAGTGAGTGTTAAACTTGGGGGGGGGATAGTTTATTGTTTGACACAACTCAACTCATATTGTCCTCGGACGTTTTAAGGGGTTCAAACAACTTTAAAAATCAAAATTTTGTGTTTATTCCTCTGTTAGTCTATTTTTTTTCTAGTAATTTCAAAGTCATTTATATGAAATGTTAAATTAATCATCAGTTCATACTAGTTAGTGGGCTACTTTAATAAAAGGGATTTTTTTGTTCCATAGTTAGTTTCATCGTTGTTGTATTAACGTAGAAGTCATTTTAGATTTAAAAAAGGATGGAGGGCTGTAATGAGGATGTGTGGTGTGGGCCGAGTTTTATAACCCAGCACAGCAGGCTAGCGGGGTACGGATATGGTGAAGAGCCTTGTGAATGGCCCCCATTTTGTCCTGAGAATCCGCTCCTGGCCTTCTGGGTCCATAACGAAAGAAGAGAGTGAAAGCCGCCTTCGTCGTCTCAAGACTTGTTCGCTCGTCACTTTTCCCCATCTATCCCCTTCTTCCCCACCTTTGCTCTCTCCTGAGCAACCCCTCCATCCATACCCTCACAGCGATGACGATCCGGCATCTCATAACACTAGCCCGCCGGTCCCACAAACCCCCCATCACCCATCGCCCCTTCTCCACAGCCGTGGCCACCTCCCCACCTCCTCCATCCGCCATGATCTACGACCGCCTCGCCGAATCCGTCAAACTCAAACTCAAACAACTCGAAAACTCCGATCCCCGTTTCACCCAACACAACTCCCCTCACCCCACCCTCACCGACCACACTCCTATCCTCACCGCCCCCCTCACCCGCGTCACAACCCTCCCCTCCGGTCTCCGTGTCGCCACCGAGTCCAACCTCGCCGCCAAGACCGCAACCGTCGGGGTCTGGATCGACGCCGGCTCCAGATTCGAGACCGAAGAGACCAACGGAACAGCTCATTTTCTGGAGCACATGATTTTCAAAGGGACTCAGAGGAGGACAGCTAGGGATTTGGAGGAGGAGATTGAGAATATGGGAGGTCATTTGAATGCCTACACCTCCAGAGAACAGACTACCTATTATGCCAAGGTTATGGATACAGATGTCCCCAAGGCTTTGGATATTTTGTCTGATATTTTGCAGAATTCTAAGTTTGAGGAACATAGGATTAATCGCGAGCGCGATGTCATTCTCAGGGAAATGGAGGAGGTACTCATTTTTATCCTATTTTTCTTTTTCAACGACCAAATTACAAAATTATGGTGTATCCTTAAAAACTGATGTTTTCAAATAGGAATATGCACATGTTAAGCGAATCTATACAATGTTCTTATGACTCCCCTCCTGCTTTGTACAAATTACATTTGCACATAACTGATAGAAGCCAAATCAGTTGTTGGATGGTCAAATCATTGTTCTATCATCAGCTAGAATTTGATGATTTGTATTTTTTACCGATGTTACTGCTTCAGCCGCTAACTTTGTTGTCTTACTGATTTTTGTCCGTATACAAGCAAATTTTCCAAGTCTTAACAGTCAATCAGTCGATAGTTAGAAGAACACAGCTTTTAGTATTTCGAATTGATGTTTTCATCCCCCAAACCAGCCACCCAACTTTTTTACTCTTGAATGAATTTGCTGATTCTTCTACTCAGATCTTTGATTTTTAAAGTTTCCATCTTTGTGGATGGGACCAGGTCACGCGGTTATGCTAGCTACTTTATGGCATGTCCGGTGGACTTCTTCTGTCCTGTATGATCAAACATGGAGTAAATCTGCCCTAGAAATGAACTTCAAAATACCAAAATCTAGCATTCAATATTTACAGGATATATAAACAAATTTTAGGAAATGCTGAGAAGATGCTCTCACGATACTCGATCATAGCTTTTCCCAATGTTTCAGCTCAAATACTTTTAAATGCACCAACTAAATTACGCACCTCACCCCAATTTAGAAAACATGTAACTCGCCACCATATTTCGGTTGGTAAATTGCAATTAATTGGTGTGAGTTTCATGTTTGCTCTTGTTCCCACTCATGCCCTTGCTCTGCATTACCTGAACTTGGATATATTTGTCTTGCTGTTTTGCTTGTAATCTTATGTATCGTCACTTGTATATTCTTATTTGGATACTTGCTAAGAAATCAACTACACTCTTTTTAGGTGGAAGGGCAAACAGAAGAAGTTATTTTTGACCATTTGCATGCTACTGCATTCCAATATACTCCTTTGGGTAGAACAATTCTTGGACCTGCTCAGAATATTAAGACAATCACCAAACAACATCTTCAGGATTATATTGCGTCACACTATGCTGCTCCCAGAATGGTACATATGAACTGATGAGTCATTTGTCTATTCATTAGAGACTGTAGTCAATTCACTCGTTCTTTTTTTACTTCACTTTACGAAGTTTTTAACGTGGGTGTTATGTATGGGGACTTGTTCTTAGGTAGTTGCTGCTTCTGGAGCTGTTAAACATGAAGACATTGTTGAGCAAGTGAAGAAGTTGTTCACAAATTTGTCTACGGATACAATCTCAACTTCTGAGTTAGCTGCCAATGAACCTGCAATCTTCACTGGTTCTGAGGTGCGCTTCATTGTCTCTTTTCCTGGGAAATGAACTCCGCATTGCACTTTCTCTTAACAATTTATTTTTTAATTTGTTATGTGAAATCAGGTTCGGATAGTTGACGATGATATTCCTCTCGCCCAATTTGCGGTTGCTTTCAATGGCGCATCTTGGACGGATCCAGATTCAGTTCCTTTGATGGTTATGCAGTCATTGTTAGGTTCTTGGAATAAGAGTGCAGGTGGCGGAAAGCATATGGGGTGAGCCCTTGCGATACCTCACTTTATAATATTCCAAAAATTGGTTGTGAGGTTAATAAATTTGGGTCTAAAATATTGTGTGCGATGCCGTGATATTATCTTGTGTCCACATGCATTGATTTGTGTTAAAAATTTGTATACAGTTCCGAGCTTGCACAGAGGGTTGGCATTAATGAAATAGCTGAAAGCATGATGGCGTTTAACACCAACTATAAAGACACTGGACTGTTTGGCGTTTATGCTGTTGCTAAGGTGCGGCAGTTCTGAGTTTAATCAACCTCTTTAGTTTTTTGGAGTTCCTTCACATATTCGGCTATCTACTGTAGATTAGTTTATATAATTTCTCAGGGCTTGTTTGATTACAATGTAGGAAATGATGAGGGAAAAATTCATTTCTCTTGGAAAAGTGGAAAATAATGACTTTTTTTTTGGGGGGGGGGGGGAGGAGGGGGCGTTCTTTTACTTCTGTCTTTTCATAGAGTTGAATATTTTTGGGGAAGGCTATTGTTTCATAGATTTTTATTTACAATTAAGCACCAAAAAGTTAAAAATGATCAAAAAGAAATATTTTGATCATGGTTCAAAGTATCGATCGAGTTGAAAAAAAGTATCCAATTGTAAATTAGTACTTATAAATTACACCCGTTCTTTCATTTTTAATAAATTAGTACTTAAAAAAGTATCCAATTAGTACGTATAAAATTATTAAATAAGTTAATGAGCATGTGCGTTTGTAATTTATGAAAAAAGTTGCTTGTTATTTTATAAAATGGCTCCTAAACTTGATAGTGGTAACATTTGTAAAGAAACATTTGTAAAAAAACAACATTCGTAACATTTGTACAAATAAAAAAATAACATATGTACAAAAATTAACATTACGACATTTGTAAAAAAACAACATTTTTAACCTCTTTATTTTGTAGAATGACTCCTAAAATAGATATTTATCGGGAGCATGAAAGTTCTCTTGGTGGAAATAAGAAGTTCGTTTGCAAGTACTTTAGCATTACACTTGCTCACAATCATACCATGATCAATATCGCAACTAGTTATGGAGATAAAAATCATGTAATCATTTATTTAACTTCTATGTAATTTCTTTATCAATTGTCATTAAATTGTTTTTCTCTTATGCATATTATTGGATGGTTTTAAACTTATCTAATTAGGTCACATTATTAAACTTAGTTTATAAAAATTTCATATAATTTTTTAGAATTTTTTTGGGCTCTCTAAACTGCATCTTTGCATATCGCTTGATACTGCGACCGAGTTGAAAATCGGGCGTTCGATACAAGGAATGAGATTAAGAATTTGAACCATGATTTTGATGGAAACAATGTTACGCTCACGATTCTTATGTTGTGCGATACCTAACTAGGCCTGACCCAACTAGAGGGGGGAATATGCAATATATATTTCCCATTATTCACACACACACACACACACACACACATATATATATATATATATATATATAGAGAGAGAGAGAGAGAGAGAGAGAGAGGCTCCTGTAAATACCGCCTGTGCGGACCATTTGTTTTAAAATAGTAAAAAATATTTGAGTTGATTTTTTTTGTGGTATGAACACATTTCAAGGGATCCCACAAAAAAATTCATCTCAAAATGATTTATTTTTTGTATTTTAAAAAACCGGTCAAAATATGTCACATTTTAAAATCGTAAGAAATTGAATTTTTTTATGAAACTTCTTGATTATGATCTCCATAGTGAGAGGAGATCATCTCCAACTTTTTTTCATCAAAAAATCAATCAAAAAGTGGGTGAGATGATCATCAAAAGTTTCAACGGTGGAAAATGCACATATGCAATAAAAAAATCGGAGATGATCTCCTCACTATGGAGATTATATCCAAGAAGTTTCATAAAAAAAAATCAATTTTTTACTATTTAAAAAAAATGGTATGTACCAGAACACGTAGATAAGAAGAAGCCCTTATATATATATAATATATATGTACAATATTTTTTTTAAAAATAATTTTTTAAGATATTTTAATTAAACATATTCAGGCCCGACTAGTTGGCTTAGGAGGGCAATGTATCCCTTACTATATGGTGCAGGCCCATGCCTGCCCGTGCCCGGCCCTTGGCAACCCCTCTTCATACGCAAAAATATTGTTCTTCGAGCAAGTACTCTTGATTGTGTGTATAGTTTAATCTTCTGTACATTTTAAACTTTCTTTATTGGCAGCAGCGGCAATTGAACCTGCAATATATGTCACAATTTTTTTAATTCATAGAGTATTGTTATGTTTTCAGCCGGATTGCTTGGATGACTTGGCCTATGCAATTATGTATGAGATAAGCAAGTTATGTTATCGAGTTTCTGAGGCTGATGTCACTCGTGCTCGTAATCAGGTATGTGCCACTTATTCTTAATATCCCTTGGGGTTTGCTTATTGTGTATCTTTCATTTGATGTTTTTGAGTACCTTTAAAGTATATTATTACTCACTTGCTGATGAATACTTGATTGTTGATTGTAGTGTTTTGTAGTCATTCTGTTGAATAGATGTTTTTCTTTTGTCAGCGATAACCTTCCTTGTCATTAGAATGGCCAAACAATGGCAAAATGTGATGACATGGTAGTTATGTTTACAAGAAGTAGATGAAGTTTTTTGGATTTCTGCGTGTATCATCTAATTTTGAAACTCAGTTTGGAATGTTTTAATTTGCATCTAATCTACATAATAAAGCATAATGGTGTTCATTTATGTAGAACAACTCACGATTGAGATTAGAAGTAAGATTGCCATCTATCAATCCAAGATGCCTTTTTAATCCATGGCGAGAATAGTAAATAACCCTCAAGGTTATGATTAGTTATTGGAGATACAAATTGAGTACATAGTATGGAGAGATAAATTTAAGGAAGAATGAGATCATGCTTTCCTCAGAAAAGGGAGAGATGAATTTATGTATGTATTGAATCAGTTGGGACCCGCAGCTTCCGCCTTGACAGGGGCTGCTAAATATGCAAGCTCAGTCAAAGGTCAAACAGTTTTCTGCCTTTGATTCAAATGGTTTATTAAGAATTTAATCATGGAATGAATTTGTGTTGAAAACCTAATCCACTAGACAATGGTCTGTAATATGATTGGGTCGACTTCTGTCTTCAACGTTTGACCTTTGAAAAGTAGTTAAATTCAATAGGAAGTTGCTGCTATACTCCGGCATTTAATTTTTGCAGAGGTAATTTAATCGTGTCATGTTAGCCTGAAAATTGGTACTTTAAAAGTCTTGAATCATGAAATAATTCGCAATCAGGCCTCCAGGTATTTATATTAGTTTGTAGGGCTCAATATCCTCTTCATTGTATGTGCAAGTTGAATATAATGGAGTTGCTATCATAGGTTATCTAGTGGGTGCTGCACTTGTTTCCGGGGAGTCAATTATACTGAATAATGTATTGTTTTGTAATATTTCTTATAGAATATGTTTTAATAATTTCTCAATAACTGTGAAATAATATCTTAGGTGCTATATAAGGGACATATATACATTTATCTGTCACTTTTTTATATTTCCTGTGACATGTATATGTCGCTTGTGTTGTATGTATCTGCTTACAAATGTTCTTTGTTGCAGTTGAAATCTTCACTGTTGCTTCACATGGATGGAACCAGTCCCGTTGCCGAAGATATTGGACGCCAGGTAAAATTTTAATTTTAAACTAAAACTCGTACTAGAAAGAAATGCATTACTCAGAGGTGAACACTGTACTACAATCATCAAAGGAACTGGGGACGTCTTACCTATCATGCTCTCTTACCCTTTTTTTTGTTTCATTCTAATATATTTTTTTGCCAAAAAAATATTTTCTTTTTCCCTTGGTGGTGAAATTGTACTACAATACTCAGATCTGAACATCAGGAAGCTGAGCTTCCTTCAAAATTTATGTTGTTTCAGTTCTCTCACTAGATATGCTTAAAGCTAGAAGGGCTGATTGAAATCTTAGGGTGCGTTTGATTACAAAGTTGAAAAATAATAGAAAAAGGAGTGGAAAAAGTGAGTTGTTTGGTTGTTACTTTCCCATCCAATTCTTTGGTGGTGCGTAAAAAATGTTTGGGTGGAATATTAATGGAGCACTTATTACTGTTGTTTCTCGTAGAATATATTGGCAATCAAGCAACACTAGTGTGGAAAATGAGCCCATATTTTTCTTGGAAACAACGCCAATCAAACCCACACTTAAAAGTTTAATTTCTTATTTGCTTGTTTTCACTGATTTGATAATAGGTGCAGAGATGTTGGATAATTTTTATTAAACTATTCCCGGTTTTGTTGGTCTGTTTTTTGGTTTACAGCTACTTACATATGGCAGAAGGCTTCCATACGCTGAGCTGTTTGCTAGGATTGATGCTGTAGATGCCAGCACTGTCAAACGTGTCGCAAACCGATTTATATTTGACAGGGTAGGTATTACTAACCGTACAATAATTGTTATTTTATATTCTCCTAAAAAGAGGATATGTAAATGGGGATGTGGAAACTTCACGGCACACAAGTTAACATTGCAAATACCCAAATGGAATATTTAAATTTAAACTAATATGTGAATACAAAAGAACTATAAAATCCATTATTTATAGGCCTTACCTAGCTTGATCACTAAGATATACATAAATTAACTTCTAGTTAAAAACAAAAAGCAATTAATTAAATTAGAATTCGTAATATTATTATGTTAAAATAAACAAGTAACAAACAAATAAAAGGGTGCCTGCAAAAATCACCCTGAAATATGTGGCTTTTGCAAGAAACCACCTAAACTATATGCAAGGCAAACACGCTCGAGGCAAACAGCCCGAGTTGTGCATTTTGGTTGAAAAGAATCCGTTTTAACGACGTTTTGTGGGGACAAAGGACAAAAATGCACAGTGCATGGTTTTTTGTGCGCTTAATTTCGGTATTTGGTCATAAACTTGTTAATTGTGTACGATTTGTACAGGATGTTGCTATATCGGCTGTCGGGCCTATCCAGAATTTACCCGACTACAACTGGTTCAGACGCAGGACCTACTGGCTCCGATACTAGTTTTTTTTTCCTCTTCTGTTTCTTGTTATACCACCTTCTTCCTTTTTGGGTGATCTCAGATTGGTGGGTACTTTTTTTTACCATTTTCCGCTGATGGCCTTGAAAGCTGGTCTTTTTATAAGTTAATTGGTTCCAACGTTTTTGTTCCTGTAACATTTTTCACACAAATAATTGTATTCAGTTATGGGTTCCAGTTTGTACAATGGGCGATCCAATCTGATTCTTTTCAAAATGACTACGGTCGTGGATGTTGAATCGCTTATTTGAGAACCAAAATTTCTTTGAATGTGTTTTAATGGCGTTAATATTGTGGCATGTTTTGTAAATACCTATTGGGTATAGCTTTCTCACAAACAGTGCGTCCGTATCCTCCTTTCTAGGGTTTCAGGACCAACTTATCTTGTCAAAGTAATACGATGTGTTCAGTATGTTTAACAAACTTATTTTCGTGTGTGTATTTATTCGTGAAATATTCTATTGTTATTAGGTAAAATAATTTTTTATCTGCATACGGAGTTTAAATTTGATTATAGTAGCTAATGATGACATATTAATGAGTAAAGTCTAGAAGTGTTCAACCAACACTAGTTATAGTAATCAATGAAAATTTTAATTAGAAGTATCTTATAGATTAAAATGATTGTAATCATTTTGTGAATATAAAACTGATATGAACCAAAGTTTTAGAAAGGCACACCTATCTCCGTCGGAAGGCGTGCGGGAGCATGTCATTGTTGGTGCCACCACTTCTCAATCTTCGTTCGATAGCACAAATTTTTTTCACGACTCGACTAATGGTATTTCAATGCCATGCTGAGCGATCCTGTTGTTTGGTACTCGAAGCTTTGGTTCTGTTTGTTGAATTTGTGGGCAACAATCTCCTTGATGCCAAATTTTTTTATTCGATTTATTGAACGAACCCTCCGATGTATATGCTCAGTTTGTACCAATTGACGTGTCTTCATCTCTCGAGAAGTTTTTCTTTCGATGGCTCCCACTTTGTGTTTGTTTCTTAAAATTGGGTTTCCTCGAAGTGATCTTGTTGGTATTTAGAGAAACCTTCCATTTAGAGATTTGGAGAGGTTGAAAGTGTTTGCAAAGTTAAGACAAAAGAATATGAATTTGAGTATGTAATTTGTCGTGGAATGTGTTAAATTTATGGGTATTTATACAATTTGATAATGCTACTCATTAGAGAGCCGTTGAAAAATTGCGGTTATCCTTTAGACATTCCAACTATCACGGGGAACACGACCAATAAAATGTCACAAGGAGGTATTGTATGCACAATGCCTTGGTGTAGCAAAATTACATATGATCATTTTGGTGTAGCAAAATACTCTAATTTAGTATTATTTATTTTTATTGATATACCGGGGGGGGGGGGGGGGGGGGGATTGGGTATATGGGATTAATGGCAATTTTAAAAACTATCTTAAACTTTGTTGTAATAATTAATTGCAATATGATAAATTTACCTAGAAGTAAACAATTAATCAACAATAAATATATGTATGCACTTAAGAGAGAAAATATTGAGACTTTGACAATTGAGATTTTAACGTGGTTCGGTCTTTGCTTATGTTCACGCTCGAGACGGTATTTTAGAACTTTACTATCTCCGATTAACTTACGACGGAACCAAAGCCTCATAAGGAACACTACCTTGCAAATCACAATCAACAAGACGATAAACTCGTCCTTGTCCAAGTGGTACTCACGCAATAGCCCAAGACCTTTAAATGCCTTGACTATCCGCAATGACGCCACTATCTACCGAGAGGATACAATGAAGTTTAACTGTTCGTCACAACAATAAAATTTGTAACCAAAAGTAAAGCAAAGTTTCTTCAGAAAAATAATGGAGTAATTATTTGACTCTCTCTAAACAAACAAGTAAACACGTATCATAAGAATATAGCTCAAATGGGTTTTTGAGTATGACTTTAGTACAAGTGGGTATTAGGATTATTATTTTGCTAAAGAGGGTTTGAGATTGGAGCTTTTGGTTCAAGCGGATTTTCTGGAAGCTTTGGAGTTTTGGGGCTTAAAACTCTCGAATGGGTTTTCTTGATTTCTCTTTAGAAACTCAAGGACGGGGATGACACAAACTTTGGATGATGGAACTTTACTTGAGAGGATTGTTATTGTAGTCTGTGTGATTTGAAATAGTTGTGGACGGTTATATTTATAGGGTTAGGATGAGGTCGGAGTTAACTAAAGATTGGTAGAAATGTTAGTAGATAGTTGGGAAAGGTTAGGGTTTTAGGAAATGAGTTTGGAGGATTTTACCAAAGTACCAAGTTTTGAATCTGACACTTTTAGTCGACTGAAACTCCTTCAGTTGGCTTGTTTCAAAGTGTCAGCTAGCTGAAAGATAGTTTAGCTAGCTAAACTTTTTCCTGGGGCTTTTAGTTGACTTAGTCAAAAGGTTGTTTAGTTTGGGTCCAATCTTTGGTGAAGGTTTATGATGTTCTAGGGAGGGCTTAGGTGAGTAGTTTTGAGCTTATATATGTTGAAACAAGTTACTTTACTTTTGAGTACAACAAAATAAAGTAATATGTGTCAGGGCTTTTGAGCATTTATTTGACTTATTTGAAACTTCAGTTGAGGGCTTGCATGACATTTTTCATGTAGTGCTTGCATGAGTAGGATCATAATAGGTTGTGGGATGTGTTGGCACAAACTTCTTTGAAGTGGTTGATGTTTGAACATTTCATGAGTCTTTTGATCAATGGTTTTGATGCAAGATTTAAGTCAATCTTGTGATCTTTATTATCTTTGGTTTATGGTCTTCATTGTCTTAGTTGAGGGCTTTATTGTCTTTAATGGAATGATTGCCGTTTGCTTGAATAAACACTACACCACAAATTGAGAATGGTCACGGCAGATGGGTCACGACCCATGATCTGATCAGGTGGTCACGACCCATAACCGTGGCCACCATCAAACCTCGCTTGACAAAGGCCATGACCAAGCCAAAGGCTGACATCCAATGGTAATGGTCACGACCATAGACCGTGACCATGGGGATCACAACCATGGTTCGTGATCAACCCGTGACCAAATGGGCACGGTCCCGGATCGTGATCAGTTGCGTGATAAATATAACGGTTCCTGTTAAGTTTGGCCGTGACCATTTTGAAATAGTTACGGTGGTGGTCACGGCCAGGACCGTGATCCACCTGTTATGACCATTTATCTTTTACAAGCCACATAACATGGTCATGGTCCAAGATCATGACCATGTGGCTGACGTGTAAAAAGTAAATGATTATTGCAGATGGGTCACGAACTAGGGTGGTGGCCACAACCTGTACATATATACAACCCACATCATTTTCTCATTTCACGTGAACTCTCTCTCTCTACACTTTCTCCCTCTCTCCCCGACGACATCTCTCTCGTCTGATGACGTTCAGGTATCCTCTCCACTTGTTTTCTAATGAAATTGTAGGTGTGTACTGTGTGCGCATGTGTGCACTGTGTATGCACTATGTGTGTTTATGTGTATGTGTATGTACTGTGTGTGTTTATGTATGTTTATATATTGTGTGTGTTCGTGTGTATGTTTCCTCTTACCTTAGGGGGAGAATTTTTTTCCTGGATCAAGTTTGTCCCGATGTCTGCCCGATTAGTTGGAGCGTAACGTCCAGTAGTCATCTCGTATTTATCGGACTCGAGGTATATCGCTTTATGGGAGTTAAACTACTCTTTTTTCTATGAACGTCTAGAGGTTGATGGTTATCACCTCTCAAAGGAGAAAAGGGGATTTAAGTGATCCTCTTCTTGACCTTCCTAATGGTTGGACGATTTGGTGGTTTCATATTTTCTTGAGATGACGTGGGAGGCTGAATCACTCACACCTATGTATCATCCCTTGGTGTCGGCGTCTATCACAGGGAGTGTTGTGGGGCATCTTGAATCACTGACTACCATGAACT
This sequence comes from Sambucus nigra, assembly GCA_949130495.1. Lineage (NCBI taxonomy): Eukaryota > Viridiplantae > Streptophyta > Magnoliopsida > Dipsacales > Adoxaceae > Sambucus > Sambucus nigra. The sequence continues at coordinate 136,854,681 of OX422219.1, forward strand.
CAGAAACAGTAATAGAGGGAAATCTTAGGAAGTTCTTATCCGACAATACCGTGAGCTCGTAGACAAGAAGAATATGAGCCGATACTCAATAGATACTTTAACCAAGTGGGTTTCTTCGGATCCAAAATAACTTCAAATTGGTTGAGTTGATATGGTATTCCATTGGTTTCTTCCTGCTACGTTTAACTGCAGAAAGAGTGACCGATTAGAATTTATCGATCATAAAACTCAAAACACGCAATGAACATCTTTGTTTGTGTCCTTATAGGTATGAGTAGCCATTTAACCATCCTACGAGACTTATCTCGAGCTTTGAAATGCCAAGTACTTGACTCACTGCTGTGACACCCCGACTAATTAAATACCGGGTAGCTACTCCTTTATTTAAATTAATGCAAAATATCAAGTTGATTCAGTTCGTAGCATCACTGTCGAAAACATTTAATTAAGTACTAACCACTTAATATTTAAAATAGTGAAGTGTCAAATTTTAATGTTCAAATTACCCATCAACAAAACAATTTAAATCATCATCCAACCATCACACGAACAATCCCGTAAGGTAATCAACCGAATAAAATAACAGATGTCTGGAGTAAACACTCCAATAATAATGACAATGTAAATAAACCAAGTACAATAGTCCGAATACATAAAATCCCAAGTACTGAAATAAAATGAAAGTCTAAAACTGCTGTCACTGAATAGAATGTGCAACATGCCCTAACTGGAATAAATGACTCCCAATAGAAGTAAGGATATATGTGGAGGCGTCTAGTAACGAGATCCTATAACTTTCACATCAGCTACAACATGCCAATGGAATTGAACTCCTAAGCGTGGCGTCCTTGTGGCTGGACACCTAAAAGGTTTTTACAAAAAATAAATTGATTTGGAAGCAAACGGGTCAGAGCCCGAGGTGAAAATATTTTAAAAGCAACAAGTGTTTAAATTATAATATTAAACAATATATATATTAAACATGTTAGTCACGTGCCCTCACTTGAGATCCTCACCCCTCAGCTATTGTGCACGCCTAACACATCTTTTAAATTCCACCTAGTTATACCACTACCTGACTAGTCTATTCTACCCCCATCCAGATGGTTCTTACTTTAGATGCCACCCATATTATTTAAATAAAATATTTTCATAACTCACACATTCAATAATCAGATTTCTTAGCTGACGTGTTGGTTAAGTCTACATTATTCTTAACTCAATTAAATCCCATAGTTATTCGCATCTATTAAGTAGCAGTGAATCAGTCACAAGTACATATATAAGTCACTCTCATTACATATATACATATATGGCACCCCTAGGCTAAGCTGCGGTGCATGCATACTCTGCTATCGAATTCCGGTACATCACGTACATAAGGATCACGTGTTCCGAATCGCTCAGGAACCGTTTCAATACAAATGACACATAGTGGAGGCAAACATATTTAACATACCCATGGGTCACACACATACCTACGCTCCCATGGTCAGCTAACTTATCAACTCACAAATAAGTCATTCACAGTCCTATGTCCTTAAGGTACCAGTCTAAACCCCCCCGAAGGCACACAAAGATAAGACGGTCCTTTCCCGAAAATCAACCTCCCGTGATAGCAAGTATAGTAGGTATGTCATACACATAATCATCCATATACCAAGTATTCACACAACTTAGGTAATCATCATTTTAGTATAGGTATATTCCAGCCCTATATCGTAAGTCTCACACCTATAATAATATCATCCCATTAATTCTACACAATAGGTTTAGCACGATAATTCTCGACGTATAGTTCCGAGTACATACCCTATCCCCAAAAGGTTACTAAGTCCCCGCTAGTCTCTAAGGTTATTTCAGTATTTAAAGTTTTCCCTGTTTAGTCTTTAACCTCAAATTATAATTGGAGCAAAATATATTCATGTTCTCACAAATTCTAATCGTATCCCACTAGTCGGATATTAATAAGTTTACCACTTAACCTCAAATAAAGCTAATAATTTTTCGGGCTCTAAATACCATCCTACTGGTCTTCCCTAAGTACCAGTATGTTCAATCAATCATCACTAAAGAGTTCTAAAGGTTGGAAGTTACTCAATTATTTGAAGGAAAATATTTCACTTTTTTCAGAGGGGTCGATCGATTGAAGAAATGGGTCGATCGATCGATCTTAGGATCGACTGTCTTGGGTCGATCGATCGATCAAGAAGTTATTTGTCCGGAATTTCTATAACAGTTACGAGTTCTACCATAAAACGTCCCAAACTCCCAAATGAGTATATTAAACATTAAACCAACATTACTACACTAGTTTTAACATTCAACATTCATCAAAACATCACAGATTATCGATTTCTTAGATTAAAAGTCATTATTAATTCTATAACCCTAGTTCTTCACCATCTCTTCAAAAATCATCATGAATCTCAATTTAATTTCGTCATTTCCTAACTCTTAATTTATAAATTCGTTCACTTAATAATCCTAGAAGATCCACTACATGCAAACCGATCAAAGTTCATAATTTAGTCTCCAATTTTTACATTATTATAATCTTACATAATTTGTCTTCAAATCTAAACTATCATGTAAAATATATGCCTTAAATCATTGCAAGATAAATCACTTGCCTTGAATTAGAGATTCCGATCCTTTGAAGCAGACAGTATGGGAGTGATCCTCTCTTTCCGATCTATCCGGTGGTGGTGACGGTGGTGCAAAGCCTCTAAAGGTGGTTTCTCCTTTGGGAACTTTTCTATCTTCCTCTCTAACACCCGTTGGTGATTTTTGGTTGTGATAACCTTAAGAGTTCTGGTGTTGGATGATATATTAAGTCTAAAATTCGTGGGTTATAATTCCTCAAAAAGTCAAAATGACTAAAATACCCTCCCAGGCTGCCGGTTAGGCCTAAAATATTTCGGAACCCAAACTGAACCCCCGACTAGTGTTTTCTGACTATCTCGACCCTTCCGGACACGTTGGCGCACTTGAAATGACCATACGGATGATGTAAAAATAATTTACTTTTAAATCCATTAAATTGGTTCCTGACACGACTGACAAGCGCGTCCCAACTTAATTTCCGAAATTGCCGTATTTATAACTCGCGACAATATTAATAAATTCATTAATAATATATTACCACATTCACTTAGTAATATTCAACATAATTATCATAATCAAATACTAAGTCTCGTCTCGTTAGTATTTAAATTCAGATTAATTTCTAATTAATTTTTCCATCTAATTTAATTAATCCCAATAAATAAAATCAGTAAAAATACGGAGTATTACAACTGCATGACTAGAGGTCATAGCAATAACTAATTTCACCTATACCTAAACTTGTCCTACAAATTTGGTTGATAACCACCATCCCCACGACGATACGAAAAAAAATCTTTTGTTTACTTTAAGAGGAATAACTCCATATTGATTGGGTGTCTCAACAAGTAGAGGATCTAAGGGGAATCGAATACCCCCTTTATCACTGCCATATTATACACGACGATGCGGTCAGGGTCTTGGTCATAAAGATCCTCTTCCTTAAGGAAACCTCAGAGCAATATTATTGGGGATGTCTTATATTTGGCATTAGTCCCTTAAGTTATCCATTAGGGAGAACTTAACTTCCTCAATCTCATATACATGATGATATGATTTTTCTTAGAGATTATACAGAATCATAAGGATGAAAAAGACGAAAATGGGAAAGATATATATATGAGGAAATGAAAAAGGTATAAGAGTATATTTATACTCATTTTCTCTATATCACTTAGGTTGTCGTATTCCATTTTACAAAACGCGCTTATGGTCTAGTCCGAGACATCTCCAAAAAACTTCATCAAATTTATACCAGATTATTTATGTTGTTGCCTCGAGTAAATCACTTTGGATAATAGTATATTATCTAGAGGAATTAGATTCACCGTCGCGGTTAATTTTTTTTTTAAACTTGAAAAATGTTTTATTTTAACCTTGAGGTTTTGGAGATTGCCAAATGCATGATGGAATATATTCTTCCTATATAAAACTTATGTTTGAAATGAATCTTTTGTAATTAGAATTTGTTTGGTTATAGGTTGGTGTGAGGGAAATAATTTGGTCACACTTGTGTGTAGGGATAGTTTCCCTTGATCCGACCAAGACCCCATCCATGAAGATAAAGATTGTTATAGCTAACCGATTTGCGAAAATCAAGGAGCAAGATACAACCGATCAAGATGGGATAATTACTACAGTTAACGAAGCCTTACTCCTCTCAATGATGTATTTTATTATAAATATAACCCTAGCCTATAGAGGAAAGGGGAATGTAATCATAACCATTCGATCTAGATTAATAGAAAAGAGAAAACCTCCTGTGAACGTTGGTACGTCGCCTCACCATGTAAATATTATTCTTGTGTGATTGTGCGTGATTTATTTGAGTTTTTTTTTTCAAAATGACAAGCCAAAACAGTCATGTATCATTCACACAGTGAACATTTGTTGTCTCACTGTAGTCGCCAAGACAAGCAGAACGGACATGCAACTCCTAGGATCACATATATGATCCAATCGAACTGGATCCGCAATACCCCCAGCTCTCGCTTCCATCCACACGAGGATGAAACAATGGAGAATAGTGAGCCACCACGATCCAGCTAGATATTGCGGCTCATGGATGATTTTGAATAGTGCCTTCATGAATAAGAGGCAGTTACGCACCACCATTTGGAGGATAATGCTCACCTTCAACGTTGTTTGGAGAGGATGTAACAAGAGCTCTATATAGACAAAAACAAGCACTACAGATTTTCCCGCACCCCTAGCCCTCAGGTGAGAAAGACTCAGAGTTGAGGAAGGAGTTCGCGGTGTGAACAAGGTCTTTCCTACCAGAGTGGATCACCAGGGAGGAGAAATCGTCATGGCAGTTGTTGTGATAAGAAGGATTTTCGCAACCTTATACGGAGGGAGATGGATGACCATGGTCACCATCCTGCCCATCGAGTATCTAATACCACTAAGGAACTAGCCATTAGAGTCCTCGTATGCCAAATGAAGTCTCCATTCACCCGATCAATCATGGAATTTGAGCCTACCAAGAAGTTCACCGCACCTAGATTCAATATTTACGATGGGAAAACATATCCCACCGATCATGTTCATCAATATCGCCAGACCATGGCGCTTTGGAACAACAACAAGGTTCTCATATGCCAGACCTTTCCTTCCAGTTTGGGGTACGTAGCGCAAAAATGGGTTGATAAACTAACTCACTAATTCATCTCTAGCTTTAAACAACTCGTAGAGACCTTTACAACAAGGTTTATCACTGGCAATACCCATCTAATGAGGATGGACTCTCTCATTATGTTGAAGGAAAAGGCCGAAGAAACTTCGCTCGAGTATGCTCAGCGATATTGGGAAATCTACAGCGAGGTGGAGAACTGTACTGAACAGGTGGCGATAGTCTCATTTGAGATAGGCTTGCCAAACCGTTCCATGCTATACTAGTCCTTCACCAAGAAATAAGCGACCACTATAGACAACCTAATGTCTTGGATTAAGAAGTATGCTAAATTGAAAGACATGGTATCAGACACGTAGTAGGACAATGGGTGACCAAAGGTGAACAAAAATGTAGATAAGGAGAACACTCCTAAAAAATGAGCAAGAAGCAGAAAGCCGGATTTAAGGGTGACAAAAAATCTGACTCCAGTAAGGCTCATTGTGCAATACAAGTTCTTTTTAGAGAGCCAATATATAAGATCCTGGAAAATATTAAGGACCAAAAGTATTTCAAATGGTTGAAGAATATGGAAGGAGACCCCTAAAAGAGAAATACTTACCTCAGATGCTCCTATCAGAAAGAGCACGAGCACAAGACAGAGAACTTCAAGGCGCTCAAGTCTCATCTAGAAGAGCTAGCCCAAGTAGGTCATCTAGACGATTATGTAGAGAAGAAGAACAACAAAGGTCCCGCTCAACGCAATCAAAATCTAAATAACAACCTAGATGATTATGAGACGAGACACGAGTTCGCAGTTTTTCACGTGGACTTAAGCCCTATCCAGATCCAAGGGAGCCCAGTTAGAATGGAGTTAAAGAAAATAACTACGGTCGTGGAATCTTTCCAAAATAGACCCATCCAAATCCACTGTTGTAAAACGCCGTTGACTAGAGGAAATTAACTATGCTAAGCACATTGTTTTCATCAACGAAGATATGACCGGAGTTAGAACTCCACAGCATGACGCACAAGTGATCACACTCAAGGTTTTTAATTGTTATGTGGATAAGATACTAGTGGACTAGGAAAGTTCTTCGGAGGTGATGTATCTCAAGATTCATCCATCTTAATTTAAAAATACAATATTTAAAAGAATCTACCATCCCTTTGGTTGGATTCGCATGAAGAATGATGATAACGCTAGGAAAGGTCATCCTCCTAGTACGAACATGGAGTATTTCAAAATTGATCCAATTACTAATCGTAGATATTGAATTGCTATACAACGCGATTCTTGGACGAGGTTGGTTCCACGCAATAAAGGTAGTTCCATCGACCTACCATCAGAAGATCCAATGTAATACCAACCGAGAGAAATGGAGACACGTGGGAATCAATCTTTTGCTCGACAATGCTTTGTTGTGGCCATCATACTTATGCAAGGAAAGAAAAAGGAGAAGGTGGATAATACGGAAGGAACTACCCCCTATGAATAGCAACTAAAGTATGGTAGACTGGGGGTAGAAGACAAAAGGGTGCTCCTACTGATAGAGTCATGGAACCATTGCAAGAAGTTGTGTTCGGAGACTTGCACCTAGACAAGAAATTTATGATCAGCAACTCACTCACTGATCACGAAAAAGAAAAATTGGTGTATTTCCTTTAGGATAACCAAGGTGTATTCGCCTGGAAGACATATGATATGCCTGGCATTGACCCCGAAGTAATGTGCCACAAAATTCATGCGGATCAGAAATTCCCAATGATCATACATAAGGAAAGACGAATAACCCCCCAAAGGCAAAGGCAATAGAATAGGAAGTTGGGAAACTTCTAGAGTCAAGGTCCATCAAAGAAGTTCAACTCTTAAATGGCTCTCATATCCGATTGTGATCAGGGAGAGTAGCGAAAAGTGGAGAGTCTGTATAGACTTCATCGACTTTAATAAAACATGCCCTAAAGACAAATTATCCCTACAAAAGATCGACCACTTGGTTAACGCCACAACTAGCCATGAGCAGATGATCTTTTTGGATGCTTATTCCGGCTATCATCAAATTCCTTTGTTCAGCCCAACCAAGAGAAAACGTCTTTGATCACTACCCATAGCCTTTATTATTACACAATCATGCCATTTGGACTAAAAAATGCAGGTGCAACTTACCAATGGTTAGTCACTAATATATTTAAGTACCAGTTGGGTGATACCATGGAGGTGTACATAGACGACATGATCTACAAAAGCAAATATAAAGGTGATCAACTTTTAGATTTATCGAAGACATTTAATGTCTCCTAATACTACAAAACGAAGTTTAATGTGGCTAAATGTTCTTTTGGTGTCTAGTCTGGTAAGTTCCTAGGTTATCTAGTCATCTTGAAGGGAATCGAAGCAAATCCTGATGTCGTTGAGGTCTTATTCGAGATGCACGAAGGAATTTTTGAATGTCATGCCAGTGGAATATCTCTAGCCTTCATCCCTATAAAGGAGGGCTATTGGTGGCCTTGTATGCAAAAGGATGTCGTATCCTATGTGAAGAAGTACAAAAGTTGTCAGTTGTTCTCACCACTGCTTAACCAACTAACCAGTGAACTCAATTCCTTAACCGACCCATGGGATTTATCAAAATGGTGGTTAGACATTGTAGGTTGCGCTACCTAAGGCATCCAGAAACTAGAAATGTCTCCTGGCGACCATTGACTATTTTACCAAGTGGATTGAGGTAGAACTTTTGGCGAACATCGGGGATATTGACATGATTAAATCTATATGGAGAAATACCGTAACCCATTTTGTTGTCCCTAGAATTTTTATTACCAATAAGAAAACACAATTTGAGAGCGTCCCTTTCCAAGACTTTGGCAACAATCACACAATCAAGCATTATTATAGTTCACTGGCTTACCCTTAGAGCAATGGGCAAGTTGAGTCTTCTAATAAAAAAATCCTTGACAAAATGAAGAAAAGATTAGAAAAAGCAATAGGCCCATGGGTGGATGAGCTCCCACATATACTCTAGGCATATTGGACAACCCCAAAGAGATCGACTAGGGAAATGTCCTTCGCCTTAGCTTACGAAATGAAGAGTATAATCCTGCTAGAGTTCGGTCTGCCACCATGAGAATGAATGTAGCTGATCAAGACAAGAATAATGAGATCTTGAAAACTAAACTTGATGTGGTAGATAAAATGAGGTAGCAAGCCCTGAACCTTATCAACAATCGTTGGCAAGGCAGTACAACAAAGGTGTGCATCCAAGGAAGTTTCAGGTCAATGACTATGTCCCGAGGAAGGTCGTCGGAAGTGAAACGAAGTCATTAGACGAAAATCTTAGACCCCACTGGGAAGGACCATTTGAAGTCACTAGAGATGCCCTTTAGGGTCGTATCTGTTATTTAGAAAAATGGAGGACATGGAGATACATTGGGCTTGGAACACAACCAACCGTAATTTTTAAGCAATTTACAATTTCAATCTTTTGCTTGAATTTTAGTTTGTGATTTACGTTCAGTCTTTGACTTTTTAAGTTTATTTAATACAATTAGCATTGGTTGTTTCAAATGACTGTCTGGTGTTAATGGGAAGTTATCTTATTTTTTGTCAAATTAGACTGTTGTTTTGATATCTTATTGATGTGATTACACTTAGTCATGATCTTAAGGCCATATGTTTTGTCATTAAAAAACATGAAAACATTTTTGATTTCCCCTATAAATGTAAAGACCTACGGAGACTCCTTAGGCACTGGTTAATCCAACCACGATTGGTCGGATAAAACCCTGAATGGGTGGATTGGCCACCGAACAAGTACATTCTCGTCATAAGTTACTGTTAGGCCTATGGTAGTGTGATGACACAATCCTAAAAGGTAAGACCAAAGAACATATGTCATGCATAATTGAAATGGGAGAATGAAAACATGGATCGAAAACTTCATGTCATTCAAAATGTTCATTAATTACAAATTCGATCATGTCTGACCAATTATAAAAAGAGAAGAATTATAAGAAAATCAAAAGAAGAGTTACATTATCTTCGATAATTCAATTCCTTAGCTATGGATGCTCGTCGACTAGTATTTGGGTAAGTGCGAAAATCGTCATAACTGTCATGATCGATGAGATAATCCCTTATTAATTGTATAGTGACTGCGTCAACCGGAATCCACGACTCTTCGTTTCAATCAGAGAAAGTCTGTAAAAGGAGGAGTCCACCACCTAGTACCAGTACCACAACTGATAATTCTAAAGGAGTTTGAGGACTACCAAAGCATTTAACCAGCCATACTTGTAGACTAATTACTTGGCCTCATACAAATGCAAGGAGCATCCATCCAACCCTCATCATAGCCATGAGCGCAGATCACACGAGGTTATTTTCTGAACTGGTACCTCAACCTCATAGTCTTCTAGTGCAACCCTTTTATGATCATTTCATTATTCTTGAAGGTTTTCTTGACCTTGCCTATCTCATCCCTTAGATCCATAATCTCGTCTTGTAGGAGACTGATGATATTTGTATCTCCTCCAGCTCGACCTGGAGACTTGTCATCATTTTCGGCTGGTTTCCATAATGACTTGTCATTTTATATAATACTTAGAGAACAACCACAAAGGTTGTTCGAGATCGATCAGAAGCCTCATCGCTAAGAACAAAGTCCTAAGTCTTCATTCTCTTGGATAATAGGCACAAGGGCCAAATAATAGTTAGAGTACAAGAATGAAAGAAATAAGTTCAACATATAAGGAAGAAATAACACAAAACAAACACGAGCAAAGTATACAAAAGTGGTTGGAAAAAAATTATGGAAGTAAAAAGATTTCTCATTTCATTTAAGATAATGGGGCAATCCCTTACAAGGATCACAAAAAAGAAAATATAGGACATGCCAATTACAAAAAGAACCTAGGATAAAATACATATAAGGAATATATTTTGGATCTTCAACAACCTTAGGTTGATTGACAACCTCGTCCTTCTCTTCTTGTTCCTCCTTTAAGTTAAGAGGAGAACTAGGAGCAGACTAGGCGAACAACTCAAATTCAGTTGAAACTCCAGCCTTAACCTAGGCCTCATCCCAACCCTTCTTGAAGAAGGCCCTCTAGACAAAGCCCTACTACTTGTCATCATTGGCAAAGTCTTTTTCCTAACCTTTTTCAAAAGCAACATTGTTCGTCTCTAGTGCTGTAATAAGGTTTTAGGCAAATTCATTACTCTTCTTCTCTAGTCCCCCGCCTTCATTTTTAGTTGGATAATATGCTAGTCCTTGGCCTTCGGCAAGGTCTCTCTTTTAGTCACATTGACTTGACTTTATTAGCATTTCGGCTCTCATTCAAGGCAACTCTTAGGTCATCAAACTCCTTTTGGTCATACCTCCTATCAAGCATGTTGGCAAAGTCAATCGCAAACTTCCAAGAAAATAAAAAAAGACAAGTTACTGTCATGAACAAAATCTTGAATTATCAGAAATTAAAACTTCAATACTTACAAGAAAAAGTGTACGAGCGGTATAAAAAGCTAACCAATCTGAGGTTAGGCTCAAGGGCGGATGCACATGGGGACCAAGGGGGGCCTTGGCCCTAGTTCATTTTTTGCAAAAATAAATAAATAAATATATATATAGGCTTCTTGGTAAAATTTCAAACTTTAAGGTATAACTCTAATTATATTCAAAACTGAGGATGTAAGATTGTAATTAATTAAAAATCTAAACCTAAAGTAAGGATTTGGTCTCTCTCCTTTATTTCTTTTACCCGCTAAAACTTTCTCTTTCACTCCCGAGTCCTTCCCGTCTGCCGCCTCTGTACAGCCCCAACCCCTCCGTCCCTTTCTAGCCCCTCCATCCACTGCCTGAGCACCTCCTTCCTCCGTCCACCTCTGCCCAGCCCAGCCGGCTAGCCACTACTGACTCATCATGTATTTTTTTAACCTTAAGCTGATTTTTGTGTATGATTTTTGTATATGCTAGCTGGAGCCACTAGCTCATCACCATCGGGTATTTTTTCTTAACCTTAAGTTGATTTTTTATATGTATGATTTTTTATAGTCCCACCAAACATATACCCTTAAATCTGTAATCCGCCCCTTGTCAAATTTCTATAATTTGTGTCCCAAACATATATGCCCAAAAAACCTCAAAATAAACTCGAAACATATAATTTGTAGTCAATTTGGATGAACTATAATTTGTATAAAACTCGAAATAATCCCCAAAAAAATCATCTCGAGGGCTCCTGCCCCCGAACCCCCGGCACCACTTGAAACTTTGGCCCCAGTTGGCAAAAAATCTAGGATCCGCCACTGGTTAGGCTCCCATACAAAGATTAGTCCTTGGGTTAGAAGACTAAGAGCCAATTATGTTTGCATAACAACTGCCCCCCCTCGGAAAATGGCCTTCCCCCTTCGCGGGGAATTTACCGACTTTGAGGTCAGTACTTTGATCGCATGGTTTTAGTTCACATAGCTCATTTTTTGCAGGGTGGATCTACATCTATTTAGGGGAATCCCCAACAATAATAGGTTCATATTGACCCCTGATCTCTTTCCATTTTGTCGGGTGAGAAGTAGGACAAGTCGGACAGATAATGTCACACCCTGCCTTCATTAAGTTAAAATCATCCTTTCGATGCATATAAATTCCCTTCCACAATAATTTAATTATTATCAAAACATAACTACCTTTAAATATAACTTACTAAGCACAAAATAAGAACATCATTACATTTACAAATAACTTACGAAGTACAAAACTATTTTACATAGACAAGTTTCTTAGTTTAACATTTACAATTTTTTTTTTCATATTCAACCTAAATTACATATCCTTCACTCTCCCGTTTTAAAGTTCTAAATTGGTAGTGAAATCCAAATGATAGGCATACCTGAAAGAAAACATTATAGGAGTGTAAGCTACAAAAGCTTAGTCAATGACCTTACACACATGCACACACCACACCACACCACACCATACCAGACCACACATATAAGAAGTTGAAATAAACACTTTTAAATCATATGACACAAGTAGGAATTATGGACTCTCACAAGCCTGGACCCTCTACAGCCCAATTAACCCACCACGGTTTATAGGGACCACCACATCCCTTTATTTTGCCATGAGTACACAAAACTTTAAGTTGTATTCTCTATTTAAAATGAGACCACCACATCCCATAGGACCCAATACAATTCATATAATTAGATAACTCCACTTAACATTTTTAATCATATGTATATGGACTATAAACGCAACATCTTTACACGTGCATCTCAACACAAGTATCTAACTATACATTTCCATGCAAAAGTATAAGAATCCACAATTCAAAGGGTAGGTCACTCACCTCAAAGTAAGTAATTAAAGTAGTTTGGAATATACTTCTTTGATATGGTAGTATTATCTGCCTCCCCACCTATCAATTCAACATCATTAGTATTTGAATATACAAAATAACATCAAATCTAATCATACATCACATTATTTGGTCAATCTGAAATAACTAAAAAAGAATTAGATATTCCGGTGTACATTTTTGTAAAACCCTATATATTAAGGTTCTAACACAATTTACGAAATGCAATTTCGAATTCTCTAGAGAGAATTATACCCATTTTACTACAACATTTTTCAAGCGGTTTCTGGAGAAAAAATAACAACAAAATTAGAACTTTAAAACATCACCCAGAGAAACTCACACGGTATTTTATGCTTATCTTAGAATATGTTATACTTATATCTGTTATCTAACATCTTCAACTAGAATCAACTGATTTGAGTAAGTATCCAATGAGTTATTCCACTTTGAATACAACTAGGTCCAAAATAGAATATTAAAGCATAACTTAACACAATTAAGCATACTTAATCTCTACTTTCTGTTTTAATTCATGGGAACAAACATCTAATACATGTAAACATATATGCATATCACATTGACAAATCTCATAAGTTAAAACTCTCACAAAATGATGATTCAATTCTAGGATTTTCAAGTTCACTTTTATCTTCTAACACAATTTCTCAATTATTGTGTTAAACCTTCTCTCTCTCTCCCCCCCCGCATAACAGGTCTAATTTAAATCTTATACAAATTCAAAATAAAAATATACAAATTGTATAACTCATTCATGTGACCAACTTTAACAAAAATATAATTACCTTATAAGAACTCCTTGATTTATGATAACTTTTCCAAGAAATCCTTCCTTAACTCCTCTTTTCTCTCTCCGCAAGCTTATCTCTTCCAAACCTTATGCTATGTAATGAAGAAGATGATAAATATATGATTTATAACCAGTCAAAACGTTTTCATGTGGTCATATTTAGTATGGTGGTATATGATTGGATGAAAGAAAGGCCCAATCAAAATATTTCAACTTATGGTAAATTCATCCACTGTTCGTAAATCCACTGTAACTTACTATTCCTGCATCTAATTGAACTCCCATTTACAGCCACCCGTAGATAACTTAAAGATGCACAATTTTTATATTTAATTTTTTTCCCCAAATCATAACTTTACTATACTTAAACCAGGCTTAAATAGGAATGTAACAATCTCCCCAAAATTTCAAAACTTAAACATTTGGCAACCAAACCTCACCAAATTCGCACCAACACCCGATTTACTTTTATAAACATAACAATTCAATCAAAACATAATTTATAATGTATTTAACCACATAACTATTCATATACTATAAACATGTTGTCACCAACCATAAGCTCAATTAGAATCTAATGCAAGCAACATATATATCACGCGAGTATGCACTCTCTAAACGTAATAATTAAAATGTTTAATATCCATAATCAACCTTATCAATCATAAGTTATACTTAATCATGCAACTAACATGCCTAATCATGTTTTAGGGCATTACAATTCTATCCCTCTTAAGGAATTTCATCCCCACAATTTAACACATAAGAAACTTACTAAACAAATAACGACATTGCTTCTTCATATTATCCTCTCCTTCCCAGGTGGCTTCCCCCATATTGTGACTCCTCCACATTACCTTAACTAATGGATTGATTTTATTACGTAACACTTTCTTTTTAATCTGAAAAAGCAATTGGTTCTTCCACGTAAGTCAAGTCATCTTGAAGCCAACATTGATATATGAAAAAGAAAAAGTGAAAAACATTGATAATATATCAATATATGAAAAACGTCGATATATGAAAAAGCAACTGGGTTTTCCTAAGTACTTTAAGGGCATTTTGAGATTAAATAAGATTCAAACTCCTTATATTAGGCTGGTTTCTTGATGACATTTTGTAAAGTTGCTTTGTTTTTTTCTATGTCTTCTTTTAATGTGTTTTTAAGCCATTGACAAGGGATCTTCTCATTTGTATATATCAATAAAAATCTCTTTATTCATATAAAAGAAACTTAGGATCTCGATCGAAAATAATAGAATCATGTTCACTGTGCAATCTAATTATCGCATCCACATATTTTTTAGCATATCTATTCATGGAGTATGTAATTTCAACATGAAGAAAATGTGCAAACTTAGTTAATCTATAAATGACAATCCAAATAAAATCAGACCCTTGTGATGATTTTGTTAAACTTATCATTAAATTAGTGGTAACATGTTCCCATTTGCACTCAAGAATAGGTATGGACTGTAGTAAAGAACTAGGTGTCTGATGCCCCGTCTTCACTTGTTGGCAAACTATACATCAAGCAACAAAGTCTGCAATGTCATGTTTCATCCCAGGCCACCAATAACATTGTTTCAAATTTCTATAAAGTTCCGAGCTACCTGGATGCATAGCATAAAAAGAACAATGGGCTTCCTCTAAAATTGTTCTCCTTTATTTAAGCATATTAGGTACACACAAACGGTTATCATACATTACGATGTCATCATCACGAATAGAAAATTCATTTGCTTTACCCTTTTACATATTGTCTCCAACTTTCTCCAATTTTATATATCATGCCTGCGATTGTCGTATCCAATCTATCAACATAGGTCTAGATTTTAAATATGCTACTATTCTGCAAGAATCATTTAAAATTAATTCCACCCCATCAAAGCTAGCGCTCTCAGTAGTTCAACTCGAATACAATAAATGCAAGATACTCTATCTGGAGACTTTCTACTTAAAGTATCCGTAACAACATTAGCCTTGTTCGGATATTGATGTATTGTGCATTCATAATATTTTATAAGTTCCATCCACCTCCTTTGCCTTAAGTTCAAGTCTTTTTGAGTAAACAAGTATTTTAAACTTTGATAGTTAGTAAAAAAATTCACAACTAACACCATATAAGTAGTGCCTCCAGATCTTTAGTGCAAAAACTACTGCGGCTAACTCAAGATCATGTGTAGGGTAGTTACGTTCATGTATATTTAATTGACAAGAAGCAAAAGAAATTACTTTACATACTGCATTAATACACAACCAAGTCCTTGATATGAGGCATCACTATAAATGACTAAAATTTTGTACATGTTGGAATAGTCAATACTGGAGCTGATGTCAACTTACCCTTTAAATTTTAAAAGCTATGCTCAAAATCATCATTCCACTCAAACCTGTTCTCCATTCTGATAAGCTTAGTCAATGGTAATGCAATAGAAGAAACCCTGGTATAAATCTCCTGTACTATCCATCCAATTCCAAAAAACTACATACCTCTGTCACACTAGTTGGCCTTTTTCAATTCATTACTACTTTCACCTTCTTGGGATTTACACAAATGTCATCAGCAGAAATAACATGCCCTAGAAATGCTACCATGTCAATCCAAAATTCACATGTAGTAGATTTATCATATAACTTCTGCTCTCGCAAGGCCCGTAAAATAACACGTAAATGGTGTTCATATTCCTTTGTAATGTAAGAATATATGAAAATTTGATCAATGAAGATAATAGCAAAAGAATCCACGCATGGGTGAAATATGGGGTTCATAAAGTCCATGAATACGACTGGTGTATTTTTTGACCCAAATAGCATGATAAAAAAATTCAAAATTGCCATACCTGGAACAAAAAATAGTTTTAGAAATATTACAGTCTCTTACATTCAATTGATGATATCTGGATCTGAGATCAATCTTGGAAAATATTGCGGATCCTTGCAACTAATTAAACAAGTCATCAATGTGGGATAGGGGGGATTTTTTATGGATCGTCATCTTGTTCAACCGATGATAATCAATGCAGAGTCCTATGGTTCCATCTTTCTTATTCACAAACAATATTGGGGCTCCCCACTGTGACACACTAGGCCATATAAAATCATGGTCTAACAAATCTTACAACTGTATTTTTAGCTCTTTTAATTCTTCAGGTGCCATACGATATAGTGAAATAGACATCTGTGTTGTGCCTGGTACTAACTCAATCATGAATTCTACCTCACGGTTCAATGCTAACCCTGTAAGTTCCTCTAGAAAGACATCTGCAAACTCATTAACAACTGGCATATTTGATAGTTTTTAAGCTTCTTGTCCTCTGTCCACTACATGAGAAAGATAACATAGACATCCTTTTCTTAGCAGTTCATATGATTTTGTAGCAGAAATCAAACATGTTGAAGTGGGATTTTGAGCCCCCATAAAATTAAATTCATCCGGTAGCCAAAACACTACCTCCTTTCTAAAGCAGTCTATACAGACATGATTGGAGGCCAACCAATCCATACCCAGTATCACATCAAAGTCACGCATGTTAAGAGGTAATAAGTTAACCAACATATCCTTTTCACCCATTTGTACCACGCACGCCCTACACACCCTATCAATAAAAACCAGTACCCAACTGGAGTAACAATAGCTAAACAAGAATCCAATAACAATAATGGTTTATTAAGACGCAACAAATAAGGTAAATACACGAAAGAATATGTGGATCCAGTATCGATCAACACATAAGCATCTTTCTCACAATTTGGAAGTGTATCTGTCCCCACATTTAGTGTAGATTGTGCATTTTATCGCATCAGTGCAAAAACTCCGCCTTAACCTTGTCTTTGAGATGTACCCCCTCTACCTCCCCTGTATATATTATGTGTATACTTCCTATCTCCTACCATCACACTCCTAACTGATTTTATAGCTCCCATTACCAAACAATTCTTTCGCATGTGCCCTGATTGATGATAATGGGAACATAAAGGTGTTGTCTCAGCTATTGTACACTCCTGAGACATATTCCTTTCAACGCCACATCTATAACAAAAAATGGGCCTCGGTTCCAACACATAGGCATTTTCTGATTGACTCATCCTTGTCCTTCCACCTCGAGCCTTAAATATTCCATGCGCTCTTATTCTAATTTTAAATCCTTGACCTTTAAATCCCCCTTGTGCTACATTATGAATTGAGGTTCCTGACTCCCATCGATGTGATTTTGTACCATCATGTGTAGCTTTCTTTGAATGTTCAAATTGCATTTCTTTCATTGACTTTTCTAACACCATAGCTCTTTCCACCAAGTCCACATAATCCGTGTATTCATATTAACAACCAGTGTTTTCAGATCTACATCCAATCCAGTTTGAAACCGGTTATATTTATTTTCTTTTGTCCTCACCAAATCAGGTGCAAATCTAGATAAAGGTATGAATAAATTTTCGTACTCTGCCTCTGTTCTATTCCCCTATTTCAGTATGATAAATTCTTCTTCCCTTTCTTGCCTATAAAGCCGTGGTAAATATTTTCAAAGAAAACATTCAAAAACTTCTCCCAAGTAATTCGTGGAGGAATTGCAGGCACCACTCCCCCAATTGTAGTAAGTAGGTTTCGATAGAATCTGATCATAAATTTGCATCATTTTCTAACCTAAATATTCCCAACAAAACTGATAGCGGGATGAAAACTGAGCGTTTGTGTTACATACGCCAGCCGTTGTTTTCAACTCCCACCGTTATGCAAAAACTTAAACTTTGACTACACTCTTTACGGGAGTATAACATCTAGTCCGGGTCTCGAATCCAAAAGGAATGTTATTAGACGTTAATTGATTTATTATTTTAGGAATAAAAGTGTAAAAGATGAGAATTATAACAAAAGATAAATCTAGGCATGTATTTAAACTAAGATTAACAAAATGAGTAAAAACTATAGATTGGGAATAATATCCCTCACCTTGGCTTAATTAGTATAAATGGTTACATAGGAAGACACACTTAGAAAATATTAAATCTAATTTCATCAGTTTAATAGATCTAGAGCTGTCACCCCCTAAATTCTCATAAAAGCCTACTATAATTTTAGCGTCAACAAATATCCCGAAAATTACGAATGCAAGGTCATAAATACAGCGTATACATGATACACACCGTTAAATATCCTAGGCGTAAAATCAAGAACAACTTAGACCATTTAAACTCATATAACCCATCACCAAAGCAAAGCAACCCATTAATCTAAGGTGAGTTCAGTCATCTCAACCTAAACTAAGTTAGCTACAAAGCATTGTAAATGACATGAATTAAATGAAATCATGAAAATAAAGCATGTAACAAAGCAATAATCTAGGTTAACAAATCTTGAATAGATGAGGAAGAAGATGAATAGTGCAACTTACATACAAAATGGGTAAAACCATAGGAGAGAGGAAGAAAAGATGAGATCCCAAAACCTCACCTAATCTAACCTAAAATGAGTGTATATGAAAAATAAAAATAACTTACATATATATAGTAAGTTCATAAATAAGAAAATGGAAAAGAAAATAATAAAAACAAAACTGGTCAATATCTGGTAGGCCCGATCGATCGGGAGTCTAGAATGAAGCTCATTGCCTTCCTTTATAGGCATAGAGTGAATGGCCGATCGACTAGGTCCTTGGACTGGTCGGTTGGGGCTCTATTTTCTAGGGCACTTTGTTTCTTCAAAAGGGGAAAAGTTTTGCATTACAAAAATGGCTCTAACTTCATCTTCTAGACTCAAAATGATGTGTGGTTTGTGGCCACGCGAAGCTAACTCAACGAATATGCTCCCATGGAGATCCAATGGTCGGGAAAGTCTAAAATTCCCTTGAAGTTATGGCAGATGACTCAATTTCCTCAAAATTCATCCACTTGCTTTGTCAAGCATTCAAATACCTACAAAAGCTCACATAAACCATGTCAAGCACACACACACACACACACACACACATATATATATATATATATATATATATATACAAAACCGAGGTTAACTAATATATGAGCATAAAAGTAGGATATAACGGAGAAAAAAGTGCTAGATTGCATAAGGATAACGGGCACAAATATATAATATTCGTAACGTATCACACCCCTAACTTAGACATTGCTAGTCCTTAGTGATGAAACAAAACAAAACTAGTCCACTAGAAAGCGATAACGAAAAGTAAAAAAAGCATAAAATATAGAAATGCCACTTTTGCGGGTGAACGGTTGCATTTAGCATATGCAACAAGCCGTTAAACCCCTAGGTTACCCTAGTGGATGAGTGTTGTCTCATGAAGGTTTTTCGGGATGAAACCCACAAACATCAAGTTTCCTCGTAAGATATACCCAACAACAATGCGACAAGCCCAAAAATAATGAAAAAGATTTGAATAAGTAATTAAGCACTAACATTATATAATGAACTTCATAGAATTGAAACCTTAAGACGTGGGAGGAAAATTGAGCACATGAAAAGTATGAATTGGAAAAACTGGAAATTAGGCTGCGCACACGTCATCAATTGAAGAACATTATATTTAAAATGAAAATATGTTATCTCAATGAAAGGATATCATCATTAAATGAGGTGAAATGCATTTTCACAAATTATCACAATTATTATGAATTTTGAATCACGTTCACTTTAAGATAACATAGGACTTTTATAGGGTTCTAATGTAGGTTTGGAGTTAAGGTTATGATATGAAGGGAATATGTACAGATTCAAAAGTGTTTGGGGAAGAAACACTTAGGATAATGAAAATTTTTGGGCAATTTAAAAATTGGAATATGATTTCCATAACAAGCCTTGAATATAACATTGGAAAGCAACAAAGATTATTGAACACTATATATAAAATGGAAATAGTTTCTCTTTCTTTTGTTTTCTTCTTTCTTTCTTCTTTCTTTCCTTTTTATTTTGTTTTCTTTCTTTTGCTTATCTTTTTATTCACCTTTTCTTTTCTTTCACACTCTCACATGTTTAATTTCAACGACATAATAATAAAATCTCTCAATCGTAAGTATCATTCCAAATGAAGGTATGGAATGTGATATATATGGTTTATAACTCCAATGTGGGGTTAGTTATGGAATTTTGGGTTACGAAACGATAAGCTATATTTTGGCTCAAAGGTGTTGACAAGGGTAAACACTTAAGGTGATGTCCTGGTCAATATGGGTGATACAACAAAGATAGTTTATTATTATTTCCCAAAGTTTTTGTAATTCTCAAGTCAAAACAACTTTGAAAATCATGCTCAAGTGACACATTTCAAAATATGAACTCAAGTAATGAATGATCAAGGAAAGAACAGTGAGATTATCGACGACTTTAAGGTTTTCAAGGAGGAAAGAGTAATGGATAATACTCACAAATGAAGAAAATCACAACGCTCACTTGGTATAAGTATATACAATATAACAAAAGATTACCGAGTTATAAAAATCTTAAACAAAATTAATTAAAGAAGAAAAGTGCATGTGCTCATCGGTTTAAACTTTAATTCATGATTTTTTCAGAATATTAATGATTTGAGGACTAAAGTATAGTAACTTTTAAAATAGAGAACATGCATCATTGAATTATCCATTGGATTGGGCATTTATTAAAATTTATCATTGGAAACAAAGGCAAAATGGCCAACAAAGAAGAAA
Source organism: Sambucus nigra (assembly GCA_949130495.1). Taxonomy (NCBI): domain Eukaryota; kingdom Viridiplantae; phylum Streptophyta; class Magnoliopsida; order Dipsacales; family Adoxaceae; genus Sambucus; species Sambucus nigra. The sequence goes on from OX422219.1 coordinate 136,875,728, forward strand.
AAAGAAAGAAATTATTTTTGATTTTTTTTCAATTTTTCTAATAAAAGCATGCTTGGAAAGAACATATCATGGGCTCAAAAATCAATGGGAAGAATAACCCACACCCCCTGACTTAAACCTTGCATTGCCATCAATGTGAACCAAGAACCAAGTTAAAGAGAGGAAAATAGTGATATTACCCAAAATAGAGCGATCTCCAAAAAGTACAAGTCCAATGATTCTATAAAACATGCTAGCACCAAGCATAACAAAAAAAGAAGAACTAAAACGTTAACTAACTACATTAGACAATAACTAAAAAGAAAAAAAAAATCTAAAATGTACAACCTACAATTTTAACTTCTAACTAACTATACACTAAAAGTTAAAATTTTTGAAGGTCCACCCAAAATACGATTTGACTTTGAGGAATAATTGTTTTCCCCTCATTTGAGTGCATAATTTTTGAAAAATAATAATTATTTTTGAATAACGGAAGGTATGTGTAAAGCAGAAGAAATAAACCATTACCATTTAAAAGTTTTTGAGGGCTGATGGGGGGTTTGGATTGAACGAGTGACGAATAGACATGGGATCTGAGAAACACTGAATTTCCTCCCAAATATTTTGCAATTGGAATGGGAGGTGGGGAACATGGAAAAAAGATTGAATTCATGGAAAGTGACTCAAACAAGTAATCCTCATCGGTGAAAGGGTTCAATGTTGTAAGGTTTTGAACCGATTCATGAGATACTTGTAATAGTTTGAAAATGTAGAATAAAAAATGGGAGGAAATAAATTCAATCTCAATAGATGAATCATCATCACTTGAAGATATAATTCCAAAGGAGAAGGATTTACTATTAATGAAACATTCTTTTAAAATTGTTACGTTGTTTGAGGTCAAACATACGTCTTAACCTCCTCTTTATTTGTCAAAGAAGAAATCATTTCATCGCAAATGGATACTACATCCGTTTCTTCCTCACTTTCATTCTCTATTATGCCATAGGAAAAAAGAAGAATGGTTTGTCCCAAAGTAGGCATCGATTCCTCATTTGGTTAAAAACATTCCTCACTTTCAAAAGTCTTGAAAGAAAAATCATCATTGGATTCGAATAATGCATTCAACTCTTGTTCCCAACAATGATTTTATTCCCGATAATGGTTTTCAAGTTTTTCATTTTCAAAAATGCACAAGCTCTCATGCAATGTCACAGGTGGAGGGGCGGATTCTTGAAAATGAGAAGTTTGGAAACTATCCTCGAAACTACTATCAAAATCATTATTATAAGAAATTTGAAAGCTATTACAATTAGTTTCACCATTCTTATTATAATGACTTTGTGGCCCATTATCGGAATGATCATTCTCAAAATTTCCATAATCCATAACTTAAATTTATTAATACTCACCCAAAGTCATAGGTGTAGGGGGATTTTGAGAATTATTGTTACGATCACCAAAAATATTGAAATAAGACATGCTTACCCCAATAGTAGCTCAAGATGGTGATTTTTACAAAGTTATGTGCACCCGATAAATTCAAGTGTTTCCTAGTGCTCTAATGTAGAAGTCCAACAAAACTAGTTGACATAGAATACCAATAGAAAGAAAAATATTACGAAATATTAATCAATTAAATTCTAAAACAGGCAATTCCCTGACAACAACGCTATTTTGATATCCGGGTGAAAATTGGGCGTTCGTGTTACCTACGTTAGTCGTTATTTTCTGCTCCCACCACTATGTAAAAACCTAAACTTTAACTACACTCTTTACGGGAGTATACCAGTTAGTCCGAGTATCGAATCCACAGGGAATGTTGTTAGATGTTAATTGATTTATTATGTTAGGAATAAAGGTGTAAAAGATGAGAGTTATAACAAAAGATAAATATAGGCATGTATTTAAACCAAGATTAACAAAATCAGTGAAAACTATAGATTAAGAATAATATCCCTCACCTCGGGTTAATTAGAATAAATGGTGACATGGGAAGACAAGTTTAGCAAGATTAAATTTCATTTCATCATTTAATTAAATTTAGAGTTGTCACCCTTTAAATTCTCATAAAATCCTACTATAATTTTGGTGTAAAAAAATATCCCGAATATTACGCATGCAAGGTCATAAATACAACACATACATGATATACACCGTTAAATCTCCTACGTGTAAAATCAAGAACAACCTATTCCATTTAAACTCATATAACCCATCACCAAAGCAAAGTAACCCATTAATCCAAGATGATTTCAATTATCTCAACCTAAATTAAGTTAGCTACAAAGCATTGTAAATGGCATGAATTAAATGAAAGCAAGAAAATAAAGCAAGTAACAAACCAATAATCTAGGTTAACAAAGAAAGAAAACCAGACAACAAAGCATGAATAGATGAGGAAGAAGATGAATAGTGCAACTTACATACAAAATGGGTAAAACGCTAGGAGAGAGGAAATAAAAATGAGCTCCCCAAACTCGAGTTGGAATACCTCATCTACACTGATGCTTCTTTGTTAGGACTTGGGGGTGTGCTTCAGCAGGAGGATAAGGCAATTGCTTATGCTTCCCATAAGCTTAAGCCTCACGAGAGGAATTACCCCACCCACGACTTAGAGTTAGCGACAGTCGTGTTTGCATTGCGAATATGGAGACATTATCTCTTGGGGGAGAGATTTCTCTTATTCACGGATCATAAGTCACTGAAGAATATGTTCACGCAGCGGGAGATAAATATGCGTCAGCGAAAGTGGCTTGAATATGTGAAAGACTACTAGTTCGACATCGATTATCACCCGGGGAAGGCTAACGTGGTATCAGACGCGTTGAGCCGTAGGCCAGCAGGTGATGTGGCCGAGGTGTGGAAGGAAAAATGAAAAGAATGTGGGCATCAGGATGCAGTTGCATGCTCATTCATATCACTGATGATGGTTAAACCTTAGATAATTACTTTGGTGATACAGGCTCAGGCAGCGGATTCCTTAAGTCAGGATCGGATTATCCAACTCCTAGCCAAGGGTGCAGAGTCTTTCTCCGTGAGCTCAGATGGGGGCTTACACTTTAGTGGAAGACTAGTAGTCCCGGAGGGGGAGGAGTTGCGGCATGAAGTGATAACAGAGTCGCACGGTTCACGGTTTGCGGTAAGGAGATAAGATGTACCAGGATATGAGGCGATAGTACTGGTGGAGCGAAATGAAGAAGGACATCGCCGAGTTTGTTTCGAGGTGTGCCACTTGTCAGTTAGTGAAGACAGATCATCAAAGACTGGGGTCATTACTACAACCATTAGATATCCCTATGTGTAAATGGGAAAGCATTTCCATGGATTTCATCACAGGGCTGCCTACATTGCAGAGGGGTCACGATTCCATATGGGTGATCATGGATCGTTGACCAAGGTAGCCCATTTTTTTCCAGTTCACACTGACTATACTATGGGAAAGTATGCTCAAATCTTCATTGTCGAGATAGTGAGACTCCATGGGGTGCCCCTTGATATTATGTCCGATCGGGACAAGATTTTTTGTGTCCAGATTTTGGGAGAGTTTCTAGCAGGCCATGGGTACGGAGTTACGATTGAGTTAGGTCTATCACCCGTAGACAGATGGGCAAACAGAGCAGAAAAATCAGATATTAGAGGACATGTTGCTGTTGTGTGTCCTAGATTTTGGAGGGGGATGTGGGAGCATTACCTTCCACTGGTGGAGTTTGCTTATAATAACTCCACGAGTTTACGATTGGCATGGCTCCATTTGAGGCATTGTATGGAAGACCCTGTCGTTCTTCAACATGTTGGTTTGAAGGTGGGAAAAATAAATTACTTGGGTCAGAGGTGATTCAGGACACCTCGGCTAAGGTTGAGTTGATACGGAGTCGCATTCGGGTTACTTAGGACTGACAGAAAAGTTACGCTGTGATGCCAAAAGATTTTTCAAAGAGTTCAGTGTTGGGGATCAGGTGTTGTTGCGAGTATCTGCTATGAACGGAGTAATGCAGTTTAAGAAGAAAGGAAAGTTGGTGTCGAGATATGTCGGGCCATTCCCTATCATTGAGCGGATTGGGCCAGTAGCTTACATACTTGGGTTATCGGAGCACCTGCATAGGATTCATGATGTATTCCATATTTCCTCGCTGAGGATATATCTTCGGGATGATTTATCCCACACCCATATAACATTGGAGGAGATTGATCTTCAGCCCGATAGTTCCTATAAGGAGGGACCAGTAGCTATTCTAAACCGTAAGGAGAGGAAACTGAGATCAAAGGTAGTGCCATTAGTACGAGTGCAGTGGCAGCATCATAATATAGAGGAGTCTACCTGGGAACGTGAGGATGACATGTGGGATAAGTACCCAGAGTTATTCCCACCAGGTATACCTTTATTTTGTTCTTTTTCGAATTTCAGGACGAAATTCTGTTATTTGGGGGGAAGTATGTAATACCCCGTATTTTTCTGGAATTTTATTTTAATTATGGAAATTGTATTAATTGATTTAAATGGAGAATTTTTTTTATTTATAATTAATCCGGATTTAATTGTAATAATTACTAGCATGACGAGAGTTAGTATTTATCGGAAATAATTATGTTGAATATTACTTAACGAGTAAAGTAATATATGAATAAGAGAATATTATTTTGGACGAGAGTGAAAAATACGGCAATTGCAATACGCTTAGTTGGGACGCACGCTTGTGTCATGTCAGTATTACTTTATTGAGTTAAAAAGGATAATTTATTTTTAAGTAGCTTGTATGACCGTTTTGAGTGCGCCAGTGTGTCCAGAAGGTTCGAAATTGTCAGAAAATACTACTCGGATGTTTCATTTGGATTTCGGGGTATTTTAGCCCAAAACTATACCCCAGAGGGGTATTTTGGTCTTTTGGAATTTTTAAGAATTATAATGGAAGAAAATTAGGAAATAAATAAGGGTTGTACGTGGGTTAGAAGGATTTGTCAGTTTCCAACCTACGTGAGAGAGAAGGAGAGAACCAAAGAGGGAGAAGAAGAACACATGTGATTTGGGCCAAAGATTCAAGTTCTCCCACCAAAAATCACACCAACGCGTAGATCGCGAAGAGAGGATCATCCCCATACCAACTTCATTCAACGATTTAGGGGTTCATGAAAAGGCAAGTGGTTATCTTGATATATTGTTAGAGCTTATATGATTCACGTTGTTAGGATTTGATAAATTGACACTGGTACTTTGAATTTGAGACTGAATCACCATTAATTTGTGGAACTGGAAGATAGGTTTCCATGTAGATGAATAACCCTATTATGGTAATGATAAATCTGGAAATTTTAGGTTAGAGTCACGAAATATAAATGGGAGTTTTGAATTATTGTTAATAGTGGGTTTATTTTAAGGGACTCTTAAAGATTTAGGAATTAACTTAGATTCCATTTGCTTACGTAAGGATTTATCATTTAAATTATGTTAGAAAGTAACCTATTATGATTAGGAACAGTTTAGAATCATTGATTGGGAGTTGGGACAAATTTTAGACGAATTTGGATAAGGAACAAATTGGAAAAATGAATTTCGGATGAAGAGGGGAACCCTAAGAATTTTCGTTTGAAGACCTGTCGAGGTCGTTCGAACGACCTCCTTCGAACGAGAATTCCAACGAGAGTTCTAACGATATTTTTGAGTTTGTTCAAAGTGGGAAGTTCGTTGGAATGACTTCGTTCGAACGAGAATCATGGACTTCTAATGAGATTCTAGAATGCTAATTTTTGTCCTGGACAAATTAGAACCCTTCTAGGTTAGTCCAAGTGAGAGAAATTAGCCTACGTTATTATCTAATAACTTAAATTCCTAGTTAGTAATGAGTTGAGAGAGAGACTATTCAAGGGAATGTAGCGAGATAGTAGAGTCCTAGAGGGAAGGTATATGTTAGAGAGATAAGTCAAAGTATTGCAATAACCTGAATAGTAGAGACGATGATACTATCTATAAACTCGAGGAATTGGGTTGCGAGAATACCTATTGCATATATATTAAGTTGTGCGTATGCTTATTGAATAAACTATTATGTGTAGAACATATCTACACTGCTTGCTATCGAGTGGAGGTTGAGCGTCGTGGACAATCATGCCTTGAGTAGCCTTCGGGTGGGATATTGATTGGTATCACTAGAGCATATAACCTAGGTACAGACTATCTGTGAGAACGATAGTGATAACGATCTTATGGGTGCGTAGGTATGTGCGTAGCCCATCGGCTTGAGACTATGTCCGCCTCCAATATATGTGCTTTGTTTTGATAGTTCGCGAGAGACTGAACTTTTAGTCCTTTATGCAAATGAGCGATACAACATGACATTATAGCAGAGTATGCAGGCACCGCAGCTGTGTCTCGGGGTGCAATATTGTATATATATCAGATAGAGTGTGTATATATATATATATATATATACTTGTGATGACATCTACTGTGTGAAATTAGTAGGTAGAATTAATGATAAAACCTGTAATGAATTAAGTAGTGAACACTTAATTATATTAAACTGAAAGGGTCCGTTATGAGAAAGAGGAATTAATTATATTTATTTTATATTGCGACGGAAATCCATGGGAACGATGTCGGTTTATGACTAGTTATTAGACAGAAAGGACTAGTTAGTGTAGGAGTAGAACTAATGGGATTTTAATATTCTCTAGGCGTGCACATTAGATGAGAGGTGAGCATCCCAAGCGAGATCAATAATTTAACATGAAAAATAAATGTGCTAATAAATCATTTTAAGCACTTTCTAATTTTTAAACTGTTTTCAACTCGGGCTCTGACCCATTTTCTGCAAATCTCTTTTCTTGCCAAATTATTTTAGGTGCTAAGCCACAGGGACACCAGCTTAGGAGTTCCATTCATTCGACGAGCTGTAGCTGTTGTGGAGGCTACACGACTTTGGTAATAGATGCGTCTGTGTCTATCATTCCTTACTTTGGAGTTATTTGCATCAGTTGAACATGTCGTCCCTTCTTATTCCTATATTCAGAGATTTGAGATTTAGTTCATTACTCTTCTCAGTTGTTGACTTTATTTAGTTGGATTTCTGTATTCGATTTTGACTGGATGTGTTTATTCCAGCTCCTTTATATTATGTCAGTTATTTAAGTTCTTATGAGATTGGATTGAATGATGAATGATTGGTTATTTAGCATAATTGTTTTTATTAATTGAAAAGATAAAATTTTGACATCAACCTTTTTAAATATTAGGTGGTTAGTATTTTAAAACAAGTTTTCGACAGTGATGCATAATCTAAACCAACCGGATAATCTGATTTAATTTTATAAAGGACTGATCACCCGATATTTAATTAGGCGATGTCACACCAGACCTACCTAACAGATATTTATATACTCATCATAGAATATTTTATACTCATATTGTGATCTAACATCTCCAACTGGAATCAATTGATTTGAGTGAGTATCCAATTTGTTATGTCACTTTGAAGACAACTAGGTCCAAAATAGAATATTAAAGCATAACATAACACAATTAAGCATACTTACTCTCCACTTTGAGTTTTAATTAATAGAAGCAAATAAAAAACACATTTAAACATATATACACAATTATCATAAGATAAAACTCTCACAAGATGATTCAAGTTTAGGATTTCTAAGTTTCACTTTTATCCTCCTGACACAATTTCTCAATTATGGTGTTAAACTTCTGTTCTATCTCTCTCTTTAGGCGTAATGGGGCTCATTTAAATCTTTTCTAAAGTAGAATTAAAAATATACAAATTTTAGAACTCATTCATGTGATCAACTTTAACAAAAATATAATTACCTTATAAGAACTCCTTGATTTATGATAATTTTTTCAAGAAATCCTTCCTTAACTCCTTTTTTCTATCTCCTCAAGCTTATTTCTTCCAAACCTTATGCTATGTAATGAAGAAGATAATAAAGATACGATTTATAACTAGACAAAATGTGTTCATATAGTCATGTGGTCCTATTTAGTGTGGTGATAGATGATTGGATGAAAGAAAGTTTCAATCAAAACATTTCAAATTATGGCAGATTTGTCCCTGTTCGCAAATTCACTGTAGCTTACTATTTCGATATCCGATTAAAATCCTGTTGTGACACCCAGCCTAATTAATTACCGGCTCATCATTCCTTATTTAATTAATTTCATAATATCAAGTTGGTTTAGATAATGCATGACTGTCGAAAACTCAAATTTTAATTTAATAAAAACTAACCACCTAATATTTAAAAAGATTGGTGTCAAAAATTTATCTTGTTATTAACCATCATCATTAAAGAGTGATATCTAAACATCACCATACATCACAATAGTATAAGTTAAGAACTAACTGAAGTAAAATAAGGAACTGGAGTAAACACATCCAGTCAAAATCCCATTCAATAATCCAATAACATGACATCAAAATTTAATGATAGAATAAAATAACTCTAAATATCTGAATGTAAAATAGGAGGGACGTCATGTCCAACTGAGATAAAAGACTGATAAATAAGGACCAATAGACTCAGAAATGTCTACTAGCAATGTCCTGTAGCTTCCACAACAGCTATAGCTCGGAAAATGAATGGAATCTCCTAAGTCTGGTGTTCCTTTGACTGAGCACCTAAAATAATAGAACAAGAAAAGAGATTTGCAGAAAAATGGGTCAGAGCCTGAGTAGAAAACAGTTTAAATATAGCAAGTGCTGAAATTGATTTAAATAGCACATATATTATCCATGTTAACTTAGCGCACTCACTTGAGATTCTCACCTCTCATTTAATGTGCACACTTAGCGAGTCTAACTACCCATACTAGTCTCGTCACTCTACCGGACTATATGTAGGATAATCACTATGCCGGATACAATATCTAAATAACCCGAAATCAATATATTACTATTATTTAGGAATAGGTTTAAGGATTTTGTAACTCATTCTCATAGCATTCTTTATTCCCAACTAGTGACCCCATAAGTATATACTTTAATAAAGTAGTCAACAACAAACACATAATAGGAACTCAGTATACATATATAAATCTCATTATGTATACATACAAATATATCTATACAACACCCATGGTTAAGAAACCCCTAGTTCTAGGCATACTCGACTATCTAGTCCCATTGCAACGCTCACACATAAAGGACAACAGGTTCAATCTCTCAAGAACCAATAGAACATATACACATATTGGAGGCGAACATAGTCCCAAGATGATGGGCTACGCACATACCTACGCACCCATACGACCGTCAACACTATCGTTCTCATAGATAGCCCATGCCTAGGTTCCATGCTCTAATGGTACGACTCGAAATCCCCCGAAGGCACACAATATATGGTCGTCCACAACGCGTTAACCCCCGTTCGATAGCTAGTAGCTAGGCATGTCATACACATGATATTTCAATTAATAAGCATGCACACAACTTATATACATTAATAGGTAATCACATAACCCAAATACTATAATCTGTAAGTAATATTAACGCCATTACTCTCCACGATATCCGTATATATATAGCCTCTCTAGGACTTACATTCTCTCCTAGGTTTTCACACAAGTTCGATACCTCGAGGACCATTACCCTTTAATTCCCCTAACACTTTGGAATTTAAGCCACCCGTTACTCACGTAGCTTAATACGCTCACTTGGATAACCCTAGGATGGTTTTTAACTCAAACGGACCCTAAAATTCAATCTGAAATCTCGTTAGAAGTTCCAGGATTCTCATTCAAACGCGTTCGTTCGAACGAACACTACACCAAATCCTGCGAATGGTCACACCCAGTTGGTCACGGCCCAAGTCCCTGACCAGCTGGTCGCGGACTTGGATCGTGACCATCTAAATTTTTAGTGTGACCATATTCATTACCACACTGAGTCATGGATGCTCTGGAGGTGGTCACGTCCCAAATCCCTGACCACTGTGGGTCATGGACTTGGGCCATGACCAGGTCGTGACCATTTTGGAGCCAAATTCGCGCCAAAATTCCCTCTAAACATGGTCGAGGATGGGTCACAGACTTGGACCGTGACCATAGGTATGACGAAGCACAACACACATACATATGGGGTCACGACTGGAGGCCGTGACCATTTCTTGGCATGGGTCACTGCTATGGGCCGTGACCAGTAGGCAGTAGACCACGCAGCTTAACTTCATTAATTGGTCGCGATTGGTGGGTCACGACTCTAGGCCGTGACCAGGTCATTCTTAAAATAAAAAGGCGCCTCTCATATTTCATTTCCCCGCCCCTTATCATTGATGGCCCGTCTCTCTCGTCAAAGACCATCGTCGCCTCCCATTTTTGTGCTACCACGCACAAAAATTTGCAAAGAGTGAGTGATTCCCATTTTTGTGCTGCTCTGTAGAGGTTTCCATCTTCGTTCTCATCTTTCCATTTCCAGGTACGCCCCTTCTTTTATCGTGTTTCTAATTTAGGGTTTCGTTTTGGGTATTGCTTGGTTGTTGGCTGGTAATTTAACCGGAGTTGGTCAATTGGGCATCATCTTGAGTAGTTTCGGTTAAATGAAAATGGGATATGACTATGAGATGAAATTATATTCGCACAGATTTACATCAGTTGAGTTTCGATTAGTGTAAGTTTTATCGTTAACTTTCTATAATTGATTTAGTTTCATGTGTAACATACCTTAAAAACTTGTCATTTGTGTCTATCTACTCATGTAATAAATTTTCTTTTTCATTTTTTTTTTTGCTAATCCAGAGCATGGTTCTTAAAAAATTACTGTATATATTACAGTCACACTTACTAGAATGGTAACTAACTGTATTGTCATGTAACTCCTCATGGGGTCTTAGAATGGACAAATAAAAAATGAGGATAGGTTATGGTGATTAGTTCAATATATTGGGCTTCAATTTAGGTTAGGTTATGGTGATTAGTCCAATTATAGTTAGGTTATGGTGAATTTTATTATTTAAATCTCAGTTTGGATTATGATCTCTCAAGGGTATAGAATGTTCGAATTCTATTATTTCGGAGCTCATTTTTTATTTGTGCATCGTGTATTGTGTTCTAATTTGTTATATTTTTTTTTCTATTTTGCAAATCTAAGTAATTTTAGGTACCACTATCCATGTATATGATCTTTCTCTATTTCTCTACTAAAGTTTATTTATTTTTTTCATTTGATTTGTATGTTAGTTTAGTTTAAAAAAAATGTTCGATGTTGTTTGGGGGTTTCAATTATATGTTCTGTGAGTTGACGGTAGTGTTTTTAAATAAGGTATTTGGAGTTTGAAATTATAGTTTCGGTTCAATTATATGTAATTTGGATAAACGACTTCCACCCAATTTGAATGCAGACTAACAATTAAACATGAAATCACAAAAATTTAGTCGTATGATCCTGAGAGAAATATAAACACTAACTAAGGAGAGACAAAATTTTTTAAATTTGTTGATCCCTTTTTAATAGACCTCTCATCTTAGGGTTAAAAAATTTAAATTAGAAATAAAATACAACTAATTCCATTTAGTTTTTGTTTGCCGTATCAACTGAAGTAAGCCCACCCAGTCTAAATTAGAAATATAATAATTGATTGAGACATTATTTAGCTGACCATGGGTACCACTTAGGCTGTCCACTTAACGTCCAGAGCCTGTCATACGCCATCGCAGTCTAAAGACTGTCCACTTGACGTCCAGAGCTGGGCCATTTAGTGGTTCTCAAAGATGAAATGTACTTCAACATCATAGAAATTTTCTTCAACTATGAATTCGCTATGTTTTGGAGAAATGTAGGCTTATTCAATAATTTGTTCTGTTATAGAGCCTCTTTTAAAGTGTGCAATAATGTTTTTATTGATGCAGGAAGTTCAAGGTTTTTTTTTCCACATTACTCAACCATTATCTCCAATTGCAACGCCGCTAGTTGATGGAGCATCAAAGCCGAAGCATTTACTTCTTTTAGATATTAAGGTAGTTTTTGGGAAATTCCAATATGGATCATTTTGTCCTTTTTTTCAAACCAAAATTGCTCTATTCTTCTATTGTATTTTTGTTTAGTCATCTCGTCCTGTCTAATATCGATTTCAGTTGGTATTTATTGATTCATTTGGATTTCGTGATTTCTATCTAAAGCCCTAATTTTTGTGTATGTATGTGTAGATTTATGTTTGTATGTGTGTATGTGTGTGTATGTATAGATTGTATGTGTGTGTATGTATAGATTTATGTTAAAAAAATATTAGGGTTTAGTAAACCCTAAATAGTATGTGTGTGTATGTATAGATTATGTCAATAAACCCTAGATTGTATGTGTGTGTATGTATAGATTATGTCAATAAACCCTAGATTGTATATGTGTGTATTTTTTTTGACAAAATATGCTTGTCTTATTTTTTTTTTGAGAAAATATAATTAAATGATTTTTTTGACATACAAGTCGCAAACATGTGTGCACATTACTATAGTGAGATATTGTTGGCTTGGTTGTTGGATACTATGTTGAATTTATTGAATTGATACTAGTGTCGATAAATGTACATGTTATTAAATTTGTTGGGTGTGCTCTTGATTTGCCTATGAAAAAGTATATCACATATCTTGCGATTAATGTGCATTTTTTGACGTTTACGTCAAGATATTAGGAGGCTACAACTTGACATGGAACAAATACAACTTGATTTCGTTCATTCATATTTTAACTTGACATGCATGCCATAATTTTGTTGATTTCATACAGTTCTGTTTTAGTTTGAGATTTGTTGTGATCAACTTGATTGGATATGTATTTTAAAACCTTAAAATGGCAGTGTAATAATCACAACTACATTGACATTATAGGGACCGGGTTGATATTATAGATTTTTGTTCTCCTTTGCCTTTGTGTACTTTTCTTTACATATGATAGGCAACAGGTTGCTCACGTTCGTTTGAATTACGGTGTTAAAATGAGGGAATAAATCTGCGTCATATGTAAATCTACGACATATTATAGGCAACAGATCTAATTCTTCAGTGGTTTTGTGAGGTACTTTCTTTAATTTTACATACCCGTTCTTCATAACACTTTGTTTACGTATTGCAAATCTAACCAATTAGATACCAGTTCTTCATTACATACTAGTTCTTCATTACACACCAGGTACTCTTTACTTTAACTAAAGTAGTTATATAATTGATATACATTATCTATTAAATCTTTTAGATGATAGAAGGAGTACGGGATAATTATTGGTTTGGTTTGGTTGTTGGATAATTATTGGTTGTTGTCTTGTTATTGGATAGTATGTTAGAAGGAGTATGGGATAATTAGAAGGAATACGGGATAATTAGAAGGAATACGAGATAATTTTTGGTTTGATTATTGGATAATATGTTGAAAATATTTTAGACTCCCAGTTTCAGAATACGACGATAACTTGCTAATGTCTAGTCATAAGCTTAAAAACATGGCGTTAGAGGGGAGAAACCCGAAACATCCCACAAACGAACCCGTGAGAGGGTGAAAACACGAAACAACCCTCGTACATCCCGTAAGAGGCACCAACACCTCTCACGGGACCAATGTAACTCGTAGGAACTGAACGCGCGATCACAGGACTCCCGATTTCAGAATACGATGATAATTTGAAAATATGAGGACTTAAGCTTGAAAACAAGGCGTTAGAGGGCGAAAACACGAAACAACCCCCGTACGGTCCCGTGAGAGGAACCAACACCTCTCACGAGACCAATGTAACACGTAAGAACTGGAGATGGGTATTGACACTACACCAAAACTGGCGATTGGTCACGGCCAAAATCCCTGACCAAAACTGTGGGTCGCGGACTTGGGCCGTGACCATTTCGGGCGTGACCATTTGCGTGGGTCGCGGCCCAAGTCCGTGACCAAAAAATGGTCACGTCCGAGAGGGGGTCACGGCAGATGGTCGCGGACTTGGACCGTGACCCATACCGTGACGGGTCGCGGATGTCATCCGTGATCCATAATCGTGAAAAATTGGTCGCGGCCAAAGTCCGCGACCCACGACCGTGACAAAAAAATAAAAAAAATTGATCACGGTCCTCATCCGTGACAAAAAAAAAATAAAAAAAATGGTCGCAGTCCAAGTCCGTGACCCACGACGGTGACGAAAAAAAGGAAAAAAATGGTCGCGGACTTTGGCCGTGACCCATAACCGTGACCAAAAATATAAAAAAAATGGTCGCGGCACAAGTCCGCGACCATTTTTATGTGTGACGAAAAAAATAAAAATGTATTTTTTTGGTCCCATCCTAAAATTGGGGGTCCTGTGAGTGCACCTAAAATTGGGGGTCCAATCAGAAACTGTGAATCAAGAACGTTGTTAATAAACAAATATAGTCCTCATTAGAAGACCTCTACATGCATACCCATCTCCATGTAACGAGTTACTGAGATTTCCAAATATAGTCCTCAGTAACTCGTTAGAACCTTAGAACTAACTCAGTAACTCGTTAGAAGGGTCGTTGGAAATCTCGTTAGAAGGTTCATTCGAACGAGGTCGTTCAAACGACCTGAGCAGGTCTTCTAATGAGAATTCCGGACAAACCCAGTTCTTCCCCAACTTCGATTTTTCTCAACTTTTAATCTTCAAAAACATACAAATACTCAACCCAATCCAAATTAAATGTTCCTACACTAATCCCAATCACCCTAAGATACTTTCTACATGAATTAAAGGTAAAATCCTTATAAAATCAATTGGAATTCAACAATCTCTTTAATTTCCAATGAGCCTCTTAAATTTGAACCCAAAATTTTAATTGTCCAAAACTGTCATTATAATTCGTGATTATAACATAAAATTCCCAGATTTTAGTAGTCCAACCAAGGGAAAAACCTCTACATGCATTCCCATCTCCAATTCATAAGGCTACTTCACAATTTAGTCTAATTAAACCTAAGTTTTCATTGTACAAAGTTTATATCATCAAACCTAAATTAACAGGAATAATATATGCTAAAAGAGGAGAAAGATAAACACTTGCGTCCGAATGAACTTCTGATTCTTAGGCTAAAATTGGTATGGGAACGATCCTCTTGACACGATCTACACGCTGGTGTAATTTTTGGTGTGAGATCTTGAGTTATTGGCTTAGGGCTCTATTGAAGTCTTCTTTTTCTTCCTTGATTCTCTTTCTCTTTTTCTCTCTTTCTCACGTTAGTTGAAACTGACAGACCACTACCCTCAATGCTTTTAATTAAACCTAATTTTTGTCCATTTAATTACCAAAAAATTCCAAAAGACTAAAATACCCCTCTAGGGTGTCGTTTTGGGCTAAAATGCCCCGAACTCCAAATAAAATACTCGAGTAGTATTTTATGACTATTTCAACCATTCCAAACACTCCGGCGCACTCAAAATAGTCATTCAAGTTATATAAAAATAATTGACCTTATTAACCCCCAAATACATACCGGTTACGCGACTCATACGCGCGTCCCAAATAATTATAACAAACTGCCATGTATCTCATCCCGACCATAATATTATTTTGATAACTACTAACTCTCGTAATGCTCGTAATTATTACCCTTAAATCCGATTAATTACAAATTAAAATTTCTCCCTTTAAATTAATTAGTCCCCATTTTCCATAATTTCACAAAAATAAATATGCGTAAAAATACGGGGTATTGCATACATCCCCCTAATAACAGAATTTCGTCCTGAAATCCAGAAATGGAAATATACATTTCAAGAATAACTCTGGATAACGTTCACGCATGTCATCCTCGTGCTCCCAGGTTGATTCCTCAACATTATGGTGTCGCCACTGAACACCGACAAGTGGTACTATCTTCGACCTCAACTTCCTCTCGCTACGGTTTAGGATTGCAACCGACCCCTCCTCGTAGGAGCTATTAGGCTATAAGTCGATCTCCTCCAATGCAATGTGAGTTTGAGCAAAATCATCTCGAAGAAATCTCCTTAGCGAAGAGATATGGAACACGTCATGGACCCTATACAAGTGCTTCGGTAACCCAAGTCTATAAGCAACTGGCCCAATCCTCTCGATAATGGGGAATGGCTCTACATACCTAGAGGCCCCAACTTTCCCTTCTTTCCAAAAAGATTAACTACCTTCATAGGAGACACTCGAAGTAACACCTGATCCCAATGTTGAACTCTCAAAAATATCGTTTAGCGTTAGAGCAACCCGAATACGGCTCCGTACAAACTCTATCCTTGCCGAGGTGTCCTGAATCACCTCTGGATCAAGTAGCCTATTATCCCTCACCTCTAACCAACATGATGGAGAATGATAAGGTCTACCGTATACTGCCTCGAATGGAGCTATACCAATAGTAAATTAGAAGGAGTTGTTATAAACAAACTCCACAAGCGGAAGGTACTGCTCCCAGCCTCCGCAAAATCCATGATCCACATACGCAACATGTCCTCTAACATCTGATTTGTTCGCTCGGTCTGACCATCCATCCACAGGTGATAGGTTGTGCTCAGTCATAACTTCGTACCCATCGCCTCCTGAAAACTCTCCCAAAACTGAGACACAAACACCTTATCCCTGTCAGACACGATATTGAGAGGCACTTCATGGAGTCTCACTATCTCTGCTATGAATATCTATGCGTACTGTCCCATGGTGTAGTCTGTCGTGGATGGCATAAAGTGGGCTACCTTGGTCAGTCGATCCACTATCACCCATATCGAATCTTGACCCCTCTGCGATGTAGGTAATCCTATGATGAAGTCCATGGAAATGCTCTCCCATTTCCACATTGGAACCTCTAATGGCTGTAGAAGTACCGCCGGTCTCTGACGGTCCACCTTTACCAACTGACAAGTGGCACATTTTGAGACGAACTCGGCGATATCCTTCTTCATCCCGCTCCACCAGTATTGTCTACGCATATCCTGGTACATCTTATCCCCATTGGGATGTACTGTAAATCATGAACCGTGTGAGTCTGTCATTAATTCATGTCACAAGTCCTCTCCCTCAGGAATAACCAATCTTCTATTGAAACATAAACCCCCGTCTGAACCGACAGTATAAGACTCGGCCCCCTCTGCCTGAGCCTGTACTACTCTCGTAATAATCTTGGGCGTAACTATCATCACAAAAATGAACGATCGAGCCACCACATCCTGGTGCCCTAACTCCTTCCATTTATCTTTCCACACTTCGGCCACCTCCCCTACCGTCTTACGGCTCAATGTGTCTGCTACCACGTTATCCTTTCCTGGGTGGTATTGGATATCAAAATGATAATCCTTCACAAACTCAATCCACTGGCATTGACGCATATTCAGCTCCTTCTGTGTGAAGAGATATTGTAATGACTTGTGATCTGTGAACAAGCAAAATTTCTCCCCCAGGAGGTAATGTCTCCAAATCCGAAGTGCAAACACCACCGCTGCTAGCTCCAAGTCATGGGTGGGGTAATTCCTCTCGTGAGGCTTAAGCTTATGAAAAATATAAGCTATAGCCTGATCCTCTTGCTGAAGTACTCCTCCAAGTCCTAATAAGGACGCATCAGTGTAGACTAGGTACTCCACTCCCGGCCTGAGTAATGCTAACAACGATGCTGATGTTAACTTATCTTTAAACTCATCAAAGGCTAACTGACAGGCGTCACTCTAGATAAACGACACCCCTTTGCGAGTCAGGTGTGTCAACGGACCCGCTATCTTCGAAAACCCTCGAATGAACCTCCTATATTATCCGTCTAAGCCCAAGAAACTGCGTATCTCGATCGGTGTCATGGGCTATCCCCACTCCCTCACCGCGGACACCTTCCCCAGGTCCACTGATATCCCTCTGTTAGAGATGATGTGCCCCAAAAACTGGACCGCCTTCAGCCAAAACTCATATTTATCATATTTTGCGTACAACTCATCTGACGCAATGTCTGTAAAACCTTCCTCAAGTGCTCGGCATGCTCTTCCTCTGTCTGCAAGTAAACCAGAATGTCATCAATGAAGACGATGACAAACTGGTCTAGGAACTCTCTGAACACCCTGTTCATTAAGTCCATAAATAAAGATGGGGCGTTGGTTAGCCCGAAAGGCCTAACCCCAAATTCATAGGAACCATATCTCGTCAAGAAGGCAGTCTTCGACATATCCTGCTCCATAATACGCAATTGATCCTGATGTCAAGTTAATTTTTGAGAAGAAGGCCGCTCCTCTCAACTGGTCGAATAAGTCATCGATTCGAGGTAACATATATTTGTTCCATATCGTGACTTTGTTCAAATCTCGATAATCAACACATAAACTCAACGATCCATCCCTCTTCTTAATGAACAGGAAGGGAGCACCCCACAACAAAGTACTCCTACGGATAAATCCCTGCCCCAAAAACTGCTCAATCTGGTCACGTAACTCCCTCATCTCTGCTGGAGCTATATGATAAGGCGCGCGGGCTATTAGTCGAGGGCCTGGTGCTAAATCAATGATGAGGTCTATCTCTCTACTCGGTGGTAACCCCAAAATGTCCTGAAACACATCGGTAAACTCTCGAACAACAGGAATCGAATCAAGCAGTACCACCACCTCCGTAGAGGTCTCCTCCTCTATATAGTATAAATGAGTGGAAAATCCTTTCTCAGAGAGAGGCATCACCACCAGGAACATCTCCTGAACAGGTATGGAAAAAACTATACTCTTACTAAAACAATCAATCATGAACCTATACCCGACAAGCCAATCCATACTTACAATCGCGTCATACTCGAACATATCCAATACGAGCATGTCAGCGGGTAAGACAAACCTCCCAATCTCTATACCCACTCCCCGATAAATAAAAGAAATAATGGAACCTCTACTCAATGAAAAATCCATAAAAGTAACCGTACTCTCTGCTGTATCAAATAATCCCGTAGTACATGAAAACCTCATGGCAATAAAATAGTGTGTGGACCCCGTGTCAAATAAAATGTGTCCCAAAGTCCCCTGGATAGAAAACATACCCTCAATTGTGGGTTTGTCCTACGGGACTAAGACCTGGTGAAGACTGTAGACTCGTCCGTACTGAAGCTGTCCCTGCTGAACCGGGACGACTGGAATGGGC
Source organism: Sambucus nigra (assembly GCA_949130495.1). Classification (NCBI taxonomy): domain Eukaryota; kingdom Viridiplantae; phylum Streptophyta; class Magnoliopsida; order Dipsacales; family Adoxaceae; genus Sambucus; species Sambucus nigra. The sequence continues at coordinate 136,894,758 of OX422219.1, forward strand.
GGCTGTGCTGGCATCTGTGGGGGTGTTGGGAGAGCTGCGGGAAATAATGGTTTCTGGGGCTCCTGGCGAGCGCCCTGCTGCTGCTGGCCTCTACCCTTCTGAGGGCAGTCTTAATGCTTATGGAAAGTATTTCCACAAGTGAAACATCTCCCTGGGAAGGTTCCTTCCCTCTATCCATGCTGTCCCCGACCCTGATGGCCGTTACCACCCCTCCCTTGGCCATTCTGGCCGTGTTGAATATGCTGCTGGCCCGAATGGCCCTGATGGTCATGCTGACCCTGTTGGCCATGTCGGAAGCCTCCCTGACCATGTCTAAAACCTCCTGATCTTAACCTCTTAGGATCCCCCTGCTGGGAAACCTGGTCACTGTGCTTATATTGACCCTGAACTGCCTGTGTCCCACTGGCACTATTTCCTCCTGTCCTTCCCTGCTGGCTGGACTCTCCTACTCGCTTAACCTCTGTTAGATGAAAATAGTGGTCCTGGCAGTGGAGTAGTGCTGCATTAACCACATCCTAATAGGTGGATAAATAAATATTTCCTACCAAATGCTGGCTGATCCTCCATATCAACCCTTTCATAAAATGCTAAATCTTCTTCTCCTCAGTTGGGATCTCATCCGGTACAATGTTTAAAATGTCGATAAACCCTGCCTCATATTCCGCCACGGTCTCTCCCTCCTATTTCAAGTTCACCAATTTCCATCTCATCTCTGTCTGGACGGCCGAGGGGAAATATTTGCAGTCGAACTGCGCCCAAAAGTCGCCAATAGTGAGCGTGTCTCTCTCCTCAGCAGTGGTAATAGACTCCCACCACTGGAGTGCTGCTCCCAATAACTTGAACGTGGCCAGTATCTGACTCTGCACCTCTGTGCACTCATGCATCCTCAAGTGCCTCTGGATATCCTTATTCCATTGGCTCGCTACCACCACATCGGAGCTCCCTATAAACTCAAGAGGATGCGCCTTCTAGAAGGCATCTCTAACACATTTCCAAGCAGATAGGAAGTCCTGAGCCTGAATTGGAGCCATCACCGGTGCTTGAGGTGGTGCCTGTTGCACAGCTGCCAATGCGTCATTCACCAGCTGAGCTACAATGGCGACAACTTCAGTGGCATTCATCATACCCTGAGCTGGAGCAGGTTGAGGCACAGGCTGGGCGTCCCTGGGAACTCTCTGTGCACGTCTAGGAGGCATCTGAAAGGAGAGAAAAGTTTCATAAGTATACAGTTATTATTTCAAAGTAGATGAAGTACGTAAAATGCATAAAGAGCACAACAATCCTAAAATATAGGGCTCTATATCAAAGGACACTACGCGGAAACATAACAAGCCGTACAAATCCTAAGGACACTAGAACCTGATGCTCTGATACCACCCGTGACACCCCACCTAATTAATTACTGGGTGATCAGTCTTAATTAATTAATTTCAGAATATCAAGTTGGTTCAGATAATGCATCACTGTCAAAAACTCAAATTTTAATTTAATAAAAACTAACCACCTAATATTTAAAAAGATTGGTGTCAAAATTTTATCTTGTTATTAACCATCATCATTAAAGAGTAATATCTAAACATCACCATACATCACAATAGTATAAGTTAAGAACTAACTAAAGTAAAATAAGGAACTGGAGTAAACACATCCAGTCAAAATCCCATACAATAATCCAATAACATGACATCAAAATTTAATGATAGAATAAAACAACTCTAAATCTCTGAATGTTAAATAGGAGGGACAACATGTCCAACTGAGATAAAAGACTGATAAATAAGGAGCAATAGACTCATAAATGTCTACTAGCAATGTCCTGTAACTTCCACAGCAACTACAACTAGGCAAATGAATGGAATCTCCTAAGTCTGGTGTCCCTGTGGCTGAGCACCTAAAATAATAGAACAAGCAAAGAGATTTACAGAAAACTGTGTCAGAGCCGGAGTAGAAAACAATTTAATATAGCAAGTGCTTAAATTGATTTAAATAGCACATATATTATCCATGTTAACTTAGCGCACTCACTTGAGTTGCTCACCTCTCATCTAATGTGCAAATCTAGCGAGTCTAACTACCCATACTAGTCTCGTCACTCTACCTGACTATATGTAGGATAATCACTATGCGAGATACAATATCTAAATAATCCGAAATCAATATATTACTATTATTTAAGAATAGGTGTAAGGATTTTGTAACTCATTCTCATAACATTCTTTATTCCGAACTGGTGACCCAATAAGTATATACTTTAATAAAGTAGTCAACAACAAACACAAAATAGGAACTTAGTATACATATATAAAATCTCACTATGTATACATACAAATATATCTATACAACACCCATGGTTAAGAAACCCCTAGTGCTAGGCATACTTGGCTATCTAGTCCCATTGCAACGCTCACGCATAAAGGACTACAGGTTTAATCTCTTAAGAACCAATAGAACATATACACATATTGGAGGTGAACATAGTCCCAAGACGATGGGTTACGCACATACCTACACACCCATACGACCGTCAACACTATCATTCTCATAGATAGCCCATACCTAGGTTCCATGCTCTAGTGGTACGACTCGAAATCCCCCGAAGGCACATAAGATATGGTCGTCCATAATGCGTTAACCCCCGTTCGATAGCCACTAGCTAGGTATGTCATACACATGATATTCTAAGTAATAAGCATGCACACTACTTATATACATTAGTAGGTAATCACATAACCCAAATACTATAATCCGTAAGTAATATTAATGCCATTACTCTCCGCGATATCCGTATATATATTGCTTCTCTAGGACTTACATTCTCTCCTAGGTTTTCACAGAAGTTCGATACCCTGAAGAACATTACCCCTTCATTCCCCTAATACTTTGGAATTTAAACCACCCGTTACTCACGTAGGTTAATACACTCGCTTGGATAACCCTAAGATGATTTTTAACTCGAACGGATCCTAAAACTCAATCTGGAATCTCGTTAAAAGTTTTAGGATTCTCGTTCGAACGAAGTTCCCACTTTGAACTAACTCAGCATCTCATTAGAAGGGTCATTGGAAATCTCGTTAGAATGTTCGTTCGAATGAGGTCGTTCAAACGACCTGTGCAGGTCTTTTAACGAGAATTCCGAACAGACCCAGTTCTTCCCCAACTTCGATTTTTCTCAACTTTTAATCTTCAAAAACATACAAATACTCAACCCAACCAAAATTAATTATTTCTACACTAATCCCAATCACCCTAAGATACTTTCTAACACGAATTAAATGTCAAATCCTTATAAAATCAATTGGAATTTAACAATCTCTTTAATTTCCAATGAGTCTCTTAAATATGAACCCATAATTTTAATTGTCCAAAACTCTTATTATAATTCATGATTACAACATATAATTCCTAGATTTTAGTAGTCCAACCAAGGGAAAAACCTCTACATGCATACCCATCTCCAATTCATAAGGTTTCTTCACAATTTAGTCTAATTAAACCAAAGTTTTCATTGTGCAAAGTTTATATCATCAAACCTAAATCAACAGCAACAATATATGCTAAAAGAGGAGTAAGATAAACACTTACCTCAGAATGAGCTTCTGATTCTTGGGCTGAAATTAGTATGTGAACGATCCTCTTGACACGATCTACGCGCTGGTGTAATTTTTGGTGTGAGAGCTTGAGTTTTTGGCTTAGGGCTCTAATGGAGTCTTCTTCTTCTTATTCTTCTTCTTCCTTGGTTCTCTCTCTCTTTTTCTCTCCTTCTCACGTAAGTTGAAACTGACAGACCACTACCCTCAATGCTTTTAATTAAACACAATTTTCAACCATTTAATTATCCAAGAATCCCAAAAGATCAAAATACCCCTCCGGGATATCGTTTTGGGCTAAAATACCCCAGACTCCAAATAAAATATTCGAGTAGTATTTTCTGACTATTTCGAGCCTTTCGGACACTCTGGCTCACTTAAAATAGTCATTCGAGTTATATAAAAGTAAGTTAACTTATTAACCCCAAAATACATACCGGTGATGCGACTCATACACGCGTCCCAAATAATTATAACATGACTGTCGTGTATCTCATCCCGGCCATAATATTATTTCTTTAACTACTAACTCTCGTCACGCTAGTAATTATTAACATTAACTCGAATTAATTACAAATTAAATTTTCTCCCTTTAAATTAATTAATCCCCATTTTCCATAATTTCATAAAAATAAATATGCGTAAAAATACGGGGTATTAAACCTGTTTGCTGCCACTCGTAGATAAATTAAATACGTAAAACTTTTATATTCCCATTCCAATTCCTATCATCATCATCGCAACTTTCGAGTTTGAGGAATGTATTTCAAAAATCATAACTATACTCTGCTTAAACTGTTCTTTACTAAGAATGTATAAATATGCCCAAAATTTCAAAACTCAAACATTTGGCAACCAAACCTCACCAAATTCGTACCAATACCCCGATTTACTTTTATAAACATAAAAATGCATCCAAAACATACTTGATAATGTATTAACCCACATAACTAATCATATACTCTAAACATGTTATCACCAAACATAAGCTCAATTAGAACCTAATGCAAGCAACATATATTACGTGAGTATGCATTCTCTAAACATGATAATTAAAATTTTTAATACCCATCATCAACCTTATCAATAATAACTTATACTTACTCAGAAAATTGACAAATGAGGCCCTTTCATCCCTTCTTGACTTTAGGTAATAGACCTTCTCATTGGCCATCAGCCACATATAGCAATAATAAATCTCTAGTATACCTATTTGGGTCATGTTATGCCTAGAAATTGGTGTGGAGTTGGTCTTAGATAAATACACTAATTACTAGCATATAGACTAGTTTAGAAACATAATTACTTAGATGCAGTCACATAATTGAAATAGAGAGTTAAGAAATTGAGAAACAAACCGAGGCTTAGTTGGTTTGGCCCAACCTTTGAAGTTCTATCATTATTTATGCAGCATAACAGTAAGTGAATGTCACTTCACTCACATGAGGTTTATGCATGTTATTTATAGGCTGCTAAAAATGAGGGAATAGAGGGACACATGTCTCACCTTTATAGGTACGGCGAGATCACATTTTACAAATCTCATAAGAGAATAATTACAAGTTAGTTATTTGTACATGGGGGAGAATAATTGCATATCTTCTCTAATTGCGCGTGTATTAAGTTGTTTATGTCATTCAGTCATGAGGTGTGCGCTTCCTTTCACAGTGACAACTAATAAAGTTAGGGGGTTATATCAACCTATGACCGAGTTGAACGCTATACGAGTCGATTTCCTTAGGTGACCTAGACTCCTTCGATGTTCTAAGTATCCAGTTGGGTATGCTTTGATGATAGGTGTCACATTCTGGTCGGTCCATGGATACTACTATATTTAGGATATAATAATATCACCCCGACACTTTTCACATGATATTGGCTACGTAGCTGATTCCATGGAGAATTATGCCTTCTATGGATATGTTTATTAATTTTTAGGAGTGAAGTTTTTTAATGCGGAATCTTATTGGATCAAACAATCATCGTCTAGTCATTTAACTGATCATATTACCTTTGTGCAGTTTTAAATTTGCCTGGTTTCTAGCCTATAATGTGTCAACCATCAGTTGGGGGACAAATGATCATTACCGCACATGTGCGTTTGACAGTGTGCCACAGTTTTGAACCATCAAGAGCTTCCCCATGCTGCTCACTTCATGATTTTTTCAAAAATGGAAATCATTACCTGTCATAAATATTTAAGCCAAATATTTCCATCATTTCCAAACTTTCCAAAGTCTAAAACTCCAATCACGTTTTTAGAGAGAGAAAACCACCATCCCCTTCCAACTTCTTACTTTTTTGACTGAATTGTCACCGTCTTTCATCACTTCTTATTATTTTTCTTTCTATTTTCTAGTCATCAAGGTTTGCATCTTGATTTCTCACCCGCTTTCGATTCCTAGGGAGACCAGGTACCCCTTACTCTTCTTCTCAAGTTTTTCTAGTTTTTTAGAATTCTTTAGTTTTCTTTATTGAGAACATAAGTAGTTGTGATTGTTTTTTTTGTGCAAATTGATGATATTACTGGTGGATTGTGTTAATGAGATATACATGGAGTTAGTTGACTCTAGGATTTTTTGATTTCTAAGGTTTTTTGGGATTTTCCTCAATTTACAACCATAGTTGTTTCTTAAAGAGGGTTTATTTTCCTTTCCCATCTTTTGACACTTTAGGAGTGATTTTGAGTGGGTTGAGAGAGTGTTGAGGTTGATTAGTGAGTATAATAGGAATTTTGTTAACCCTCTTTGGCCGATGCCATTAGTGATCATTCCTCCTCCTGGGAGGACTTCTGAAAACCCCATAGTTATTACCCCCGATCCATCTTCCTCTATTGGCTCAGATCCTCGTCCTTTAGATACCCAATAAAGTAATTTAGAGTTCATGGATTCAACAATCCTGGACAATAGAGACATAACTCAAAAAAGAGGGAGGAATTATGCTGACTGGACCTCAGTAGAGTCTGTAGTGGTTCTTGTGGATTCCACTAAGGAAGCCCTGTATTCTTCTCCATCTTCCAACCCCTCTAGTTCTCCTGTTGTAGTTCCCGTTGAGTCTTTTGATGAGTCAACTAAGGATAAGGCCATTTTATCACGAGTTGAAACCAGTTCTCATGAGACTTCTAAGACTGCTGCGATTAACTATGCTTGTGATGTAACTTCATCAGAACTATTCAAGTACGAGGACCTCTATGTATTTTAATTAGTATTACTTGTAGGCTACCAGAGAAGTATTAGAGGGCCTACGATCAGCAGCATGCTGATAATATTTGTTTTCATGTTTCTTCTATTGTTTTAGGGCTTGATCTCCTATTACACCCTATCATTAGAGGAATTTTCAAGGGTTATAGGGTAACTCTGACCTTGCTTGACCTTAAGGACTATAGGATGATCTTATGAAAGATGCTTTACTAGAGATATGTCTTTGGATTTGACGTTGATGAAGACATTTTTAAGTATATCCATGGGATAAAAGACAATGCCATAGAATCTGGCTATTATTACTGATAATACGCAAATATTACGTATTTCATTCATCGAACCTATGAATTTTAGCCCCCTCGGGTGCCTTAATATCTATATTTAAGCCCGTTAATTAGACAACCTCGATTTATATTGTTAACATGCTATATGAGGTATAATTGGGCTTTTGTAGGTATTTAGGTACTTTGTATGGAGTTTGGACACATTCCGGTGAAGTTCCGTACGCAATCGCACGTTCAAGGGCAATCCGGTCAATTCATAGTTTGGGCACCTGGCCCGATATTTCACGAAAGTTGTTGCCCTCCTCACATGTTTCGTGTGGCCATGAACGGTGCGTGATTCCGAGTCCGAACGAAGAAGTTACCACATTTCTAGCGGAGGAGAAAAGCATTTACATGAAAATAGTCGATCGATTGATCAAAAGGATCGATCGATCGATCCTTCAGAATCTTGCCACTATTTCAGCCATTGATCGATCGACCAAAGGGGTCGATCGATCGATCCCCTGTTTTCTGTAAGTATTTTCCTTTTCTTTTCTTTCTTCTTTTCTTTTATTCCAACTTACTATATAACCCAATTTTCTTGTAATATCATATATTTAGTTTTTATTAGTTTAGCCCAGGGTTTGTGGGTTTGGAGAGCTTGGCTTCTTTCTCTCTGGGTTGACAACCATATGGGTTGTGTATGTTGAACTTTCCACTTCCATCTCCATTTATATAAGTTGTTCTTGTTTAATTCTTTTTTTGTTGATTAATTTCTATGCTTTGTTAATTAGTTTAATTGCTTTATTTCTTGCTTTCCTAGTTTAATTAGTTGTAATCTAGTTTAATCATTATGTTCCCTTAGATAATTAGGATCGGGATGCCATTCCTCCATTAACGAGCCCCGAGCTCCGAAAATTAGGTTTTGTGCAGAATTGCGTTTAATTGAACCCGCGCGTATTAAAGTCGAATTATTACGCGTTTAACTTACTTTGTCATGCAACGTTAGTGTTTATAGCGATAATCCGAATTTAATCCGCGTGCGACCAATTTTTGGTTAATTGTTTATTCTCGCAACTTTAGCTTAAATTCCTTATTGTGTGAAGTTTATGATTAATTGATAATGCTCGATTGAATTGCTCTCGAGCCAGAATTCTAATTAGTAGTTGTTTCGATCCGTAGGGTTGGATGATATCCCGATCCTCGCTTTTACTTTATTTAGACTTAACTTCTCTTTTTTCTTTTATTTACTAGCATACATCACCATTTTACACTTTTATTCCTGAATTAATAATCCGTTCAAAGTTTGTCTAATACTCCCTGTGGATTTGATAACCGAATTACTTCTATACTTGTATCACGGTGAAACGAAAACAACAATTGTGTCCTTACACGAACACACCTTTCATGCGCTAATCAAAATGGCACCGTTGCCAAGGAATGTTTTGTTATAGATTGTAATTGTTTTATTAGTTCGTAGTATTCTTTCTTTTGTATTTGTATTCTTTCTTTTAACCTTTTTTGCAAGACTTCTACATTTGAGCCCCTAGAAATGCTTGAATTTTCCCGCGCGCACATCTTCTTTGTGGAAGTTGCCCACTTGAGCCTTTGTTGGGGTAAGCATGTCTTATTCTAACTTTTCTGGGAATCCTAATGATAACTCTCAAAATTTCGGTAAACCTATGACTTCTGGTTAATACTTGCAATCCCAAAAAGTTGTAACATCTAAAATGACATTGGGTGAGTATTACGAAAGTCAAAGTTTGGATTTCATCAATTTTGGGCGTGATCATTTTGATTCTGGGTCACAAGATCCTTATGATAAGAATTTCGAAACAAATTGTAATCATTTTCAAAATTCTTATGTTAATGATTTTGAGTGTATTCCCGAGAACAATTTCCAAACCTCTCAATTCCAAGAATCCGCTCCTCGCCCTATGACTTTCAGTGAGGGATTGCGCATGCTTGAAAATGAGAGGATTGGAAATCGTTATCGGGAAGAAAATCTTTGTTGGGAACATGAGTTGGATGTATTATTTGAATCCAACGACGATTTTTCTTCGGATACTTCCGAAGTCGACGACTATTTTGAACCAAATGAGGACTTCGTTCGTACTTTGGAACAAATCATCGTTGACTTGACCCATAGTATAGTAGAGAATGAAAATGAGGATGAAACGGGCATAGTATCCATTTGCAATGAACTCGTTTCTTCTTTGATTCTCAACGAAGAAAGTTTCATTGTAAACGATCCTACTTCTTCCAAAATTTAATCTTCTGGCGATGATCACTCATCGCCTGAGATTGAATTTCTTTCATCCCGGTCTTTATTCTATACCATCACACCAATTCAAGTACCCGATGAATCAGTACCGGACTTTAAAATTTTCAACCCTTTCACCGACGAGGAGTACTTTCTCGAGTTGCTTTCCATGAAGGCATCTTTGCCCTCATGTGCGCCGACTCCCATTCCAACTTTAAAATACTTGGGAGATGATTCAATTTTTCTTGGCCCACATGTGAATTTCTCGCCCCTCCTATCCAAATCCTCCATCCTCCCTCCCAAATTTGTAATTGGGGATGGTTCCTCTTTTCCTCCACCCACATGCCTTCCGTTGTTTGAACGGAATTACTATTTTTCGGGAGGCATGCATGAGAGAGAAGGTCCACCATTGATCTTCCGAATTCAAAATGTTGTTTGGGTGGACCCTAAAAAATTCCTACTTTTAGTATATAGCTAATTAGGATTCCTATGTGTAGGTTGTATATACTAACTTTTTCATTTTTTATTTTTTCTTAATTTAGCTTGCTGTAATTAGTTAATCTCTTTTTATATTTTTTGTATGCTTGGTTCTAACTCTTTTGTAGGTTCAACGAACTTGAATTTGCGGAGACTATGCGCCCCGGCACACACTTGTTAAGAAAACGATGAAAAAAGTCACAAAAACATTTTTTCTTTATTTTTCACACACTCATTCTCACGCATTTGCTTTTGGTTTTCTTTTTTCTTTTATTTTATTTTTCATTTTTTTGTGAACATGCGTGTGTGTCGTTAGTTGTATATATTTTTCATTTTTTTGGTTACATATGTTTATGTATGTGCATATTGTAGTCTAAGTCTAAGTCTAAGTCTATGTTATTTTTATTTTTACTTTTATTTTTATCTTTATTTTTTATTTTTATATACTTATACTTATATATACTATATATATGCTTATGTATATATATTTATTTTTACATTTCTACTCCCTATACTCCCCTAAATTGCATTTTCCCCCTATTTAAAAAAACTGGAGGCAGTAGGCTTTTTACTACTTGATCGATCGATCGATGCCCAAGGGTCGATCGATCAATCGACCAGAAAAAAGACGAGGCAGGTCATTTTTTACCCTTTCTCCTCATTTTTTTTTCTCTCCTCTCTTCCCAATTTCGTGCCCTAATTCCCCCACCACATTTTCCTTCAATTTCCACCCATTTTCTACGCTTGCAAGGTATCATCCTTCCTATTGTATTGTGTATTTGTAGATTTTGGTTCAAATTTGTCATGATTTCCATGTTTTCTCCAATTTTTGACATATTTTGAATGTGTGTGGTTTTATCCCTGTTTGTGTTGTTCCAACTGATTTCACTTGTGATTATTGATTTATATCCATTCATGAACACATGTGTATTGTTGATTGTTGTTGTGTTCATGAATGGGGCTAATTTGTTGGTTCAAAATGACATTTTTCACCCTCGTCGCACATTGCGCACGCCAAAATGCCCAAAATAGTTTTCAATCCATTTTTTAGCGCACACTTAGGTGATTTTCACTCCTTTTCGTATTCCGACAAATTATATCGCAATGTGGAATTTTTTCCCTCGGTTTTGCGCATGTGCACCCACTATTTCAACTCGTACACTAACTAATATTAATTGTGCTTACAATTTTTTTTGTATTGCTTAATTACTATTTTGTAGGTTAAAATGGCCAATATTAAGAAATACAAGTTCATGCGGTGCATGCCCAACCGGGGCTTCGAGGGGTTTTGTTGCGAGCAGGAGCGAGACTGATTTCAGGCCTATTTTCAGACATCGAGCGACTGCTGGGTTATCATTTTGCCTGGACCCTTGATCATATACCACAGGCGGCGCGGGTTTTGTTGCGCCGACAGGGATGGGAGCCCTTTCTCGCTACCAATGGGCGCGTTAATGAAGAGCTTGTCCGTATGTTTTATGCGACATTGGTAGAGGTGAGGGGGCAGGGGCCTACTACATATGAGGTCATAGTCCGTGGAGTTTAGATACCGCTCCGCTGTGTAAATTTAGTGGCTTTTATGGGTGTGCCCGACCCTGCGGATCCTATCAGCTTTTTGGATGGGGATATGTTTGGGCGTGCGGTGTTGATTGAGGCCCTTCTGTTGGGCGAGGAATGGAAGAAAGGTGCGTTTCGTTCGGCGGTAATGGAAGACTTACCGAGATTTCTCCACTACATCAACGTCCACTCATTCATGGTGATGAGCAACCGGTCAAAGGTTCGTCACAAGCACGCAACATTCATCTACACTGTGCTTCATGATTTGGGCGATATCAGTTTGCCCAAAATATTTTTGGAGATGATGCTGGTGACATCCACGGAGATCGCCTGGAGGTATTCCCTTCCTTTTCCTGCCCTCATCACGAGGATCTACACTTCTCATGGTTGCCCAGAATATGACGCTGATCGCAAGCATGAGCCACCAGGGCTTCTCACAAAGGACAATATCTCAAAGATGTTGACTCACGCTTGGGGGGAGGGAGCCGGGGAACAAAAGACAGAGGGCAACGGCTAATATGGAAAAGGAGGAGGCAGAGATTAGAGGTATGGAGAAGGGTGAGGGTTCTCACGTGCCATACACAGATTTGCATGCTCGCTTTGAGGCATTTCAGGCAGTGCAGAACCAACGCTAGGAGGAGACCCAGTGCAGGTGGGCTACAAGGGAGTCCCGCCTGGACCAGCAACAGTTGGAGCTGAGACAGCAGTAGGCCGAGCAGCGTCAGGAGTGGGCCGAGAAGAGGCTGGCCACAGTGCAGCAGAGGCATGAGTACCGAATGATGCAGGCAATGATGAGAGACCTTTACTTGTAGAGGCATGATTCGAACACAGTGCTACATCCTCATTTTCAGGATCCTTCTGATCCTAGTGGTTCCGACCGCTAGGCTACTGCTATTTTGGGACATTTTTACATTTCTAGGACGGATATTATGTTGTATTTTTTTTTATTTTTATTTTTTATTTTTAATAGTTGTAATGTATTAAGTTGTTTTGTATGGAACTTATGAAATGAGCAATGAGAATGTAGTTTGTGGTTGTTTATTGGATTTTGATGTGTGTGACCTTCCATTTTATAAAATCAAAAAGTTCACCATCAATTTATCTAGTATTTTCACTTTAGCCCCTCTATATTGTTGTGACTTGTGACATAGTTTATTTTCACTTAATACATCGGTACATATTCTTCCTATGCTTTGTACTAACTTTTTTTGCAGATTCATTTGGACTTGTACTTATGGAGATCGCTCCAAATTTGGGTAATATCATTCTTTTCCTATCTTTGTGTTGTGTTCTTTAATGGACGCATTGGGGATAATGCAACATTTAAGTTAGGGGGTGTGGGATATTCTATCCATGTCATTGTTTAGTCCTTGAATTTGACTACAATTTAGTTACAAAGCATGTTTTTTCAAAAATTTGAAAAATTTCAAAAAATATTTTCTTTCTTTTTTCTCCTGTATTGGGCTTTTTGCCGTTGTTTCCGATGATAAGTTTTAATAATTGCCCGATCCATGAGACAATTCAACGATGCATGTTCTCGATTTTAGAAGTTATTAGACTTTAGTCCTTAAATCATTAATATTATGAATAACTTCATGAATTAAACTTTAATCCCGTGAGCACATGCACTTTTCTTATTATGTTGATTTGGTTTAAGATTTTTATAACTCGGTGATCTTTTGTTGCATTGTATATACTTACACCGAGTGATATTAGAGACTTATCTTCATTTGTGAGTGTATACACTATTCTTTCCTCTTTGAAAATGTTACAGTCGTTGTTAATCTCTTTATTCTTTCATTGACCGTTCATTAATTGAGTTCATATATGAAATGTATTACTTGAGCATGATTTTCATATATTGTTTTGACTCGAGAATTGCGTAAACTTTTTAAATTGATCATAGGCCATCTTTTTATATCACCCATATGACCTTGACCTCATCTTTTATATGTTTCCTAGTCAACCCATTTGAGCCTAAATACTAGCCTTTCGTTTCATTACCCAAAATCCCATAACCAACTCCAAATTGGAGTTTTATACCATACATATTACCTTACATACCCTTGTTTGGATTGTTTACTTGGGATTATATGATATTGTTGTTTTGTTGTTGCAATTTGACCATGAAAAGAGTGAGAAAAGAAGAAAGTGTAGTGAAAAAGAGAAGAAAAAGAGAAAGTGAAAACATAAGAAAACAAAAGAAAAAAAGTGAGAAAAAGAAGAAAAGAAAAAGAAAGAGAAATTTGTTTATATTGTCTATAGTGATTCAATAATCCTTGTTACTCTCTCGATTGTTATATCTAATGCTCATTTGGAATTTTTTTTCCTATTTTGAAATTGCCCACTTTTTCCCATTATCCCGAGTTTCATCCCCAAACACCTTTGAATCCATATATACATCCCTTTTATTTCGTACCCTAGCCTAGCCTACATTACAACCCTATTAAAGTCCTATGTGATCTTAAATAGATGTAATTCAAAGGTTTAAATAGTTTTGATAATCTGTGAAAATGCATTTCGCCTCTTTTATATGTGCGGTATCTGTCACTGAGATTACAATTTTTATTTCCTATATAGCGTTCTTTAATTGTGACATGTGCGCAGCCTAGTTTTCCTTTACATTTACTCCTTATGCCCGCATGCCCCGTGTGTTACCTCCCTGTTTAAAGTGAATTCATTTGATGAGTGTAATACCCGTGAGGATTGACTTTTGTGCATGCTTTGATATTTAGTATCCGAGTTATTTAAGTTTTTGCTAAATCATATTTTGTGTGTACTTACTCCCCTCCCACATGTTAAAGTTTTAATATATTGAGGTGCATTCTATAATGTTAATAACTACGAACTTTTCACGTGAATTCGTTTGCTTTGCTAATAACATGTTGAAATCTTATTCGTATTGTTGAGTTTGTCGCGTATGATTGAGCATATTTTGAGGAAACTTTATGACGTTTGTGGGTTTTATCCCTGAAAACCCTCACGAGACGACACTCGTCCACTAGGGTAACCTAGGGATTTAACGACTTATTGCATATGCTAAATACAATCATTCACCCGTGAAAGTGGCCTTATCTTTTTATTGCTTTCTCATCCTGTTTTTGTACTATCTTCTATTTTTGGTTTACTTATTGTTCTTATTGCATCCTATTTCATTGCTAGGGACTAGCAATGTGTAAGTTAGGGGGGTGATAATACGCAAATATTGTGTATTTCATCCGTCGAACCTACGCATTTTAGCACCCTCGGGTGCCTTAATCTCTATATTTAATCCCGTTAACCAGAAAACCTCTGTTTATATTGTTAACATCCTATATGAGGTATAATTGGACTTTTATAGGTATTTAGGTACTAAGTATGGAGTTCGGACGCATTCCGGTGAAGTCCCGTACGCAATCGCACGTTCAAGGAAAATTCGGTCAATTCACAGTTTGGGCACCTAACCCGACATCTCATGAAAGTTGTAGCCCTCCTCACATGATTTGCGTGTCCGTGAATGGTGCACGATTTCGAGTCCAAACAAAGAAGTTACGACATTTCTAGCGGAGGAGAAAAGCATTTACATCAAAACAGGAGGAAAACAGGAAGCTGCCCTGCTTGATCGATCGATCGATCGATCAAAAGGATTGATCAATCCTTCAGAATCTTGCCACGATTTCAGCCATCGATCGATCGACCAAAGGGGTCGATCGATCGATCCCCTGTTTTCTGCAAGTATTTTCCTTTTCTTTTCTTTTATTCCAACTTACTATATAACCCAATTTTCTTGTAATGTCATATATTTAGTTTTTATTAGTTTAGCCTAGGGTTTGTGGGTTTGGAGAGCTTGGCTTCATTTTTCTTTTGGTTGACAACCATATGGGTTGTGTATGTTGGGCTTTCCACTTCCATCTCCATTTATATAAGTTGTTCTTATTTAATTCTTGATTTGTAGATTAATTTCCATGCTTTGTTAATTAGTTTAATTGCTTTATTTCTTGCTTTCCTAGTTTAATTTGTTGTAATCAAGTTTAATCTTTATGTTCCCTTAGATGATTAGGGTCAGTATGTCGTTCCGCCATTAATGGGCTCCAAGCTCCGAAAATTAGGTTTCTGCAGAATTGCGTTTAATTGAATCCGCGAGTATTAAAGTCGGATTATTACGCATTTAACTTTCTTTGTCATGAAACGTTAGTGTTTATAGCGATAATCAGAATTTAATCCGCGTGCGATCAATTTTCGATTAATTGTTTATTCTCGCAACTTTGACTTAAATTCCTTATTGTGTGAAGTTTATGATTAATTGATAATGCTCGATTGAATTGCTCTCGAGTCGGAATTCTAATTAGTAGTTGTTTCGATCCGTATGGTTGGATATTATCCCTATCCTCGCTTTTGCTTTATTTATACTTAACTTCTCTCTTTTCTTTTATTTACTAGCATACATCACCCTTTTACACTTTTATTCCTGAATTAATAATCCGTTTAAAGTCTGTCTAACACTCCCTGTGGATTCGAAACCCGACTTACCGCTATACTTGTATCACAAGTGTAGTCGTAGTTTAGGTTTTTGTATTAACGCGGTGAAACAAAAACAATGATTGTGTCCTTACACGAACATACCTTTCACGCGCTAATCAATTACCACTCCCCTCGAAAGACTAACAAGAAGTTGGCAAGGGTAGCTCAAACTAGTAACCAATTTTGGAAACACAAATTCATTTACCTCAAGGGCAGTTATGAGTTTGGGCCGAATGAAGTTAGTAAAATTTCCAGGGTTCCTCGGGACTAGTGTATTCCTAATACTATTAGTATATTTCTCTTTCGCTTGTTGGGTATATTTTCATTTCTCAATTACAAGTTGTGTTCTACTCTACCTTAGTTTACCTATAGTATAAACCCCTCAAAAAATCTTTGCTGCTGAGAAAAAGGTTGGTAAAAAACTACTGCCCATCTGACCCTCTTGTCTTTGAAGATATTTTCTCCTTCTAGAAGCTTATAGATTTAGGCTACTTTAAAATTGAGATTTGAACCTAAGTTGACACGCAGGCTGAGGTTGAGGAAGGTGAGTTGATTTTTTTAAGTGTTGGTTCATATGGTTTTGTAGTTCGTACTTTACTAACATCTGTTCATCATCTGTGCAACATCTGCTCCTTCCACTTCAGAGTTCCCAACTCAATCCACTTAGGGGATGAAACCTAAAGCAGTTGATCTCATAACGCTCAATCTCTTTAGTAAGCAACAAGCAAATACTGCTAAGAAAAAATTATGGAGAATAAATCTGGACCTAATAAAAGGGTAGGTGAGTCCTATGCTTCTTTTCCTGACCGCAATAAGTGAAAAGTTATTAAACTCAAGAAGGCTAACAAGCATATAATTATTATTAATGGGGGTCAAGCTTGGCGCCTGGTTAAAGATGCTCAAGCTGAGGTTCGTTCTTACACATTCCTTGAGGTGACTTCCTTCATCAAGTACCCCAATGCACCTGTCACCTATGAGATGTTAAGGAAGGACGAGAAGTCTATACTAGGTCATGTGGCAAATTATTTGGAACTGCTAATTTTGAGTATCTTCGGACCATGAACACTGACACTTTCTAATTCTACACTCAACACAAGGCTAGTCAGGTAATCCTTTAATCCTTTCATTTATTTTAAGGCATTCTTACTGTAGCAACCGATCTTCATATTTCATGTTTTTAAAACAAGCTATAGCGGTTACAATCCTCCAAGGGCATGTTATTATGTTCGAGCAGAATGCTTCCACCTTTAAAAATGAATAAAGGGCTTTGAACTCAGGTTATCAGTTTGGTTAAGGAGTTTACTACTACTCGAAATAAGGCTACTCAGGCCGAGGAAAAGCTTAAAACTCAAAGGGACAAGCTAAAGGATAAGATGAACAATCTTACCGACATTGAGAAGAAACTCAAGGAAGTCGAGGATAAGATGTGGCTAAATGCGGTCACTATTTAGAGCTTATGAGGTGATATGACCTACTCTTGTGAGTCCGTTGTTGCAGAGTATAAGTCCTCTTTAGATTCTACTTTGTAGAAAATGTCTTACTTTACATATGGTTATGCTGAACTCAAGAAGAGAGTCATGAAGAATTATCCTGATTGAGCGAAGGTTACTACTTCTTGGGAGGACGATGATGAATCAGCGATGCCTTTAGCTAATGCTGACGAGCTTGATGTGGATCCTAGAATTTAGGAGACCAACACTGATAATTTAGGTGAGCTGACACCGAATGAGCCTACCCCTTATGTAAAGCTTGAGGCTGTGACTCAAGGAGTTGGTTAAGATGCTATGGTGGTTGATCCTTCTCCTATTGTCCCTTTAACAAATTCTCTAGTGGTTTAATCTTGTAAAGCTTTTTGTATTTTATCTTATAATTTTTAGACATTATTACCATATATCAGTAGTTGCTGGATGTTTTTTTTTTTCTTTCTATTGATATTTGAATTAATATATTTCTTTGACATTCATTCGTGATATTTTAATGCATGCTTATGTTTTCTACCTAACATTCTTACTTGGCCGAATAGTTAGCCCCCACATATAACGTTTTTTTTGGGTTATTTAGCTCATAATGTTTTAACAAAACTGAATTGACATTTATTTTAGAGAAAATGCTTTGAGCTTTATGTTTTAGGCTTGCTAATATCTAAATCATTTTCTAGTAATGTGGTCGGCTTTTTACTGACCTGACATTTCGACTACTAACTACCGTTGGATGAATAACTGTTCATTTTTCACTCTTTCCAAGGTACCAGGGTGATCATAAAATGTTGACCGAGCAAGGTTTTTATAGTATAAAGTTATCTTGTTATTTCCTCATCAATTTTGTTTGTGCAATATTTGGCCCTGACCGATGACATGCTTGTCTATTTTGGGATTCATCAACGCTTTAGCCAACTTACTAGTCAATTTGTCCAGCTTATGGACAACTTGATCCGGTGACAACATTGGTTATCCATGGATCGACCAGTTTCCTGATCTTGACCTGTCCAAAGGACTACGCTGTTCACAAAATATGGATCTGTTGTAGTTGATCAATTATCCTTAGTTTCCTTGAGTTACCTTTAGCCGAGGCCTCTAGCCCATCTCTTGAGGTTGATAATCTATATAGTTTACAATAGAGGATATGACAACATAATAATAACAATTTGTAAAGAAAGACTTAAATTTTTCATTGATGATAGTAGAAACTTACATAACATTTTCTCAATACACTCTTATTTCTCTTGTAGGTGATCTGCTCAGTTCTAATATTTGTGGAGGTGCTCGACATTCCAAATTTTTTTCAAAGGTTTCCCCACCAAGTTTTTGATTTTGTATGTCTCCGGGCATATCACAGAGTTGATTAAGTATCGGTTATGCCATTTTGCCTCTAACTAGTTGCTCTTCTGTATCACCTTCTTTAACACCAAATCTCCCTCTTTTAATGTGCTCGTCTTGACCTCTTATTATAGAACCTAGTTTTACTTAAATGATATGGTGCAAACCTCAATGCCTCTTGCTATCTTACTTCTTCTTCAAGGCAAGGTCAAGTGGATGCGTGAAGTCGCTCACTAGAGAATATAAATTCAGTACCCTTTGGCTTGGTAATCGAGCTCTGTTAGCACTACAACTTCAGCTCCAAAAGCTAACATAAAAGTGGTCTCCGCAATAGAAGTTCTAGGGGTCATTTTGTACACCCATAGAACATTATGCAGTTCGTTTATCCAATTTGCCTTCGAGTCACCCTATCATTTCATCCCATCCAATAGTGTTTTGTTGGTGATCTCCGTCCGACTATTACATTGTGGGTGACCTGGAACAGAGTGCAGATTCTGAATCTTGGATTTGGTGCAGTAGGCCTGAACCCGTCATTATCAAAATGGGTCTCGTGATCAGTAATGAAAGAATAGGGCATCCCATGTAGGCAAATTATATTGTTCTAGATGAACTGGGAGGTCTTCAGTCGGATAATTCCGGTCATCGAATTAGCCTCCATCGATTTGGTGAAGTTATCGACTACCACCATAAGTTACCTAAACCCTCCTTTTGTCTTCATTAGTGACCCCACTAGATATATCCCACACATCACGAAGCGCTAATGAAAAATAATGGGTGTGAGAATATCCACATGCCTTCGGTGAATCACGCCAAACCGTTTGAACTTAATGAAATTTTTGTATATACAATGCAATTATCCTTCATAATGGGAAAATAATAGCCATGTGTTATTACTTATTCGACCAATGATCTCCATGTTGTATTGGCCCTGCAAGACCCTTTGTGTACTTCCTTAATCATACCTTAGACTTCTTTTGGGTGAACACAATAAAATAATGGTAACAAAAATCCTCGTTTGAACAACATTTCTTCATATAACACATATCTTACTTCCTTGTAATGTAGACTCTAAGATTCTTTGGGGTTGGATAAAACTTTATCGATCCTCAATTACGACCTGATTGGATCCATCCATTATAGTCCCACATCTAAATCTATAACTTTCACATCTTCTTCATCAATGCTTCAATGCAAACGGATTTTTATAGGGAAGGTCTTTCTTAGTTTTACTTTTATTTCTAAAGCCAGACGAGCCAAAGCATCGACTCCTGAATTTTTTGCTCTTGGTATCCTCGTCATCTATGCCATTGTGAATTTTGGCAACATCTTTACCTTTGCCAGGTACTTCGACATTTTTCTTCTCTAGCCTCGTACATACCTAACACTTAAATGATAACTAATTGTGAGTCACTATGAGCTAATAGTTATTGATCCCCTAGTGATTAGGATAGTCCCAGGTCTACAACCAGGGCATGATAATCGACCTCATTATTGGAAGCTTCGAGATTAAATTTCAAAGAATATTCCACATTGGCTCCCACTAGTGTGGTAACTACTAGGCCAACGCTGCAACCGTTTGTGCATGAATAGTTATCCACAAAAATGTTTCACACAAGTATTCCTTCATAAAAAATGTCACATATAATTTAGGCATTCTTGAATATTATCTTCATCTTTTTTAAGTCCAAAACTCGTTCTACTAGCCTCGTAGATGATTCTTCATTTTTAGGGGCAATAGCTGGCGTAGTTTTAATTTCTGCTTTATTTTCTTCCAAATCTTCTTCGTATGTTAACTTTGCTATAAAATATACCATGGCATGTCCATTTATCACCGTCCTCGATTCGTACACAATATCAAATACCCTTAGTTCCACCACCCAAACCATTAACTTGGAAGAATTTCTAAGTTTATGGATAGCTTGTCTAAGGGGTTGATTGGTATACACAACGATTGCGTGATCCTTAAAATATGCTTTTATCATTCTTGATTCCTCAATCTATGCCCATCCTAGTTTTTACAGTCTCAAACCCCTAATTTCAATAACTCTATATGCTTAGCTAGTATAGTATACTCGTTTCTGCACTCCATCTTTGCACCTTACCAAAGTCGCGATCACACTCGACTTGGATAAAACTAAGTATAGGTATAATTTCTCTCAAAGGATTGACTTGGAGAGTAAGGGACGAGACCCCATGTGTATTTTTAACTTTTTAAATGCTTTCTCACACTCCTTGTTCCACTCGAAGGTTTTTCTCAGAAATTTGAAGAACATAAGACATATATGTCTATATCCATTGACATAAATATGTTTAATGTCGCGACCCGACATGTTAGCCTCCGAATGTTGATAAGTGTGATTGCATGCTGATAAGGCCTTTGATTTTATATGGATTGTCTTTAATACCACTTTAATAACAAAGAACCCTTGAAACTTTCCTGCTCGAATGCCTTAGACGTAATTGGTTGGTTTCAAATTCATTTTATATTTCTCCTTTACATCGAATGTTTATCCTAGGTAGTGAATGCGGTTGTACACTTTTCTTCTCCTTGTCAACATATCGTCGACGTATACATTCATGTTCTTTTCGATCTGCTCTTTGAAGATTTATTTGGCCAGCCTTTGGTACGTTGCTCTAGTGTTTTTAGCCCAAAGGGTATAACGTTGTAGTAGTAATTTCCTCAGCTGCATAAAAAGGACACCTTCTCTTTATCCTTAAACTTCATTGATATCTAATTATAGACCGAATAAACATTATAAATCTTATCACCTCATGCCCAACAGTAGTGTTGATCGATTGGTCAATCATGGGTAGGTGGTAGTAGTCCTTGGAATAGATATTATTGAGGTCTATGAAATCTACGCACAAACCCCACTTCCCGTTATTCACTGTCACAATATTCAACAAACAACTTGAGTATTTCACATCCTTAATAAATCTAGCCTTTTTGAGCTTGTCCACCTCTACCTCAATATTTAGGCTCCTCTCTTCTGCGAGAACTCTTCACTTCTTCTTCATAGGCTTTGCGTCCTTTATTAAGCTAAGCTCATGACATAAAACTTTTGGGTCAGTCCTAGACATATCTTCATGGATCCACGTAAATTATCTTGGTCTTTTCCTATAAAACTATACAAGATTTTTCTTCAGCTTTGAGTCTAAGGATGAACCGATCTGAACCACCCTCCCTAGATTTTCATCATCCAGGATCACAAACTCAATCCCCTAA
The DNA here is from genome assembly GCA_949130495.1 of Sambucus nigra. Classification (NCBI taxonomy): domain Eukaryota; kingdom Viridiplantae; phylum Streptophyta; class Magnoliopsida; order Dipsacales; family Adoxaceae; genus Sambucus; species Sambucus nigra. Next base: position 136,916,644 of record OX422219.1, read on the forward strand.
AGTACCTTGCCTTGCCTAACTTTTCCTCATCTTTGGGATTTAACGTATAAATTTTAGAGGTAGTGGTTGGTCTTTCATGCTCCTCGATCGAAGTTAAGTAATACTCTCGAGCTACCACCTCGTTACCTTTGACATATCTGACTCTAAAGTTTACGGGGAATTTTATTACTTGATGGAGAGTGGAAATAACTGTCTCTAACTTCTTCAACCCATATCATACAAAAATGATGTTATAGGTCGAAGCCATGTTCTTGTCTATGTCGAACAACTTCATCATTTGCGTATTGGAGGTCAGAGATGTTCCTAGAGTGACTTCCAATTCGATGGTTCCTAAGGGGGAACACTCTCTCTCCTTGAAAATCTTATAAGAGGAAAATGATAGGCTTTCATCTTTCTTTTCGACAACTTTAACATCTCAAAACAATTATAAAATAGTATATCCACCAAGCTTCTATTGTCGACTAGGATTTTTTGCATTATGCCCTAATGGACCATTATGTTCATGACAAATGGGTTGTCATCTGGGTAAAACTAACCACCCTGATTATCCTTCGAGTAATTTTGGTTAGCCTTATGAGGTCAGATATTCACTACCTCAGCGAGATTATTTTGTCTCAATCGTAGACTGCACAATCCTTGGCTTCGTTAAGATATGCCTTCCTTTCTGTAGGGCCATCTTCGCCTCCTACTTGTCCACTGGTAATGAAATTAATTCTCAAAAGATCATGTTAATGGTCTCCTTTGGATTCTTAGGCCTTTTTGCTAGATCATCTGCACTGCCTTCATTAGAGTCATCATCATCACGCATGCACTTTCGATCATTCCTCTTCTCCCAAGAAGATTTTGATCATCTTATTTTATTTGATCCTTCCCTGGGTCCGACTGCTCGGCTGGACTTGTCTACGTACTTCACCAATGTGTACCCATTCTGATTAAGGATTTGATTACGTCTTTCAAAGACATGCACTTGTCTATCGTGTGGCTATGATCCTTGTGGAAATCACACCATTTGCTCTTATCTTGCCTGGAGGTAGAGTCTTAAGTTTTTTTGGACACCTTAGATTTTCACTTCCCCAGATCTCATCGAGGATGTGATGTGCCCTAACAGTAATGGGAGTGTACTAATTGAACTTCTTAGGCTTATCCTGCTTCGACTTGTTAGATTTATCCTTATTATCCAAGCTTCGTCGAGCCTCAAACTTGGTTTGACTATATTCCTTAACTTCCATAGAATTTATGACGTTCATGATCTTCCCGAACTTAGCCATAATTTCACCCATCATTGTAGGAGGTTCCTTTGCCAGTGCCCAATATAATTTTTTAGGTAGCAGGCCACTCATTATGTCGATGATAGAAATAATCTCATCGTAATCAACTACTTCTATTTTTTCATTGTTAAAGATGGTGATATACTCCCTCGTTATCTCGTCCTCTCTTTGTCAAATACCGAGTAGGTGAGACACTCTATTTATAGGCTTCATACCAAAATAAAAATTACTAATAAACTTATCAGTTATCTTACTAAAGTTGGTTATTTCCCTCCTCGAGAGACCCATATACCACACCCGGCTCACCCCAGTCAGAGTACTTGAGAACGCATTGGATTTCATTTCATCAGGGATATATTAGATATCTAGAGCAACCCGATACTGCTCGATATGATGCATGGGATTAGTCCCCCCTGTTAGAGAAGTAGACTAACCCATGATTTATGTAATAATTTTAGTTATGGATTTATTGTTATAATAAAATCAGTTATTCCTATTTTATTGAGAATAATATATGGACATAATGTTTTGCAGTATTTTATATATTGCTGGTGTCTTTAATTCTGCTCAGTAGGTGTTCTGGTGTGTAGAGTACAACTTACACACTGAGGATCAGATCACTAGTTCTTGTGGAATATACGTTTTATCGTTCACAGTCTTAGATGGAGCTGGACATGCCATCAGTAGGACTGTAGCATAATATTTTATTAGGTATATCTTGATTCTAGAAAACTGTGTAGTTTTAACTTATTGTGATAGTACAATTTGGGTGTATTGAACGGGAATAATTTGAGGGCATTATTTTAATACTGATTTTATAAGACAATACACACCTATTGATGATTAGGTTTACTTAAGGCTCTTAATCCGGATATGATTGATGGACACATGCACTAGTTATTTATTACTTTAACTTATCGAGTGAGATTCATTATTGGATCAATAATCTTAATAAATTGGGTAATGATGATTAATGTAGGGTGAAAGTCTTTTATGGATGGAATCCACATCTCGGTATAGAGACTGATGATACCCCTTTGAGTTGCTTATAACCCCGCAGGTGGATTATGTTAATTCGACACTACAAATAAGTTAAGTTCATCAAATAAATTATAAGTAATTTATTTTATTAATGAGTATCTGTAACCTTAACATAGGGAGAATTAAGTAATTAATAATGAGGGGATCGAAATTTAATTTTGAGTTAAGGAGTGGAGTTGTAATCATAATTATTTAGTGGTATTATTTATAATTAAGGGGCTGAATTTATGATCCCGAAAGGATTAGGCTTGCTCAGGCATATTAGGATCCACATCCTTATCTCTCTTTAGGGCCCTATTGTAGCCTATATATATGCACTTAATTGTCATTATTTCTTAACCTATCCGTCACTCTTGGATACTCAAAAGACCTAAATTCTGACTTGTGAGAAAGAGAGGCAACAGAGAAGAAAGAGGAGATAAGAAGGTGGTCACGAAATAGGAGCCCACCCTCTACTCGTGATTGTCCATATCAGAAATACATTAGAAGACTGTGAGGTGAATCAAGCCATCACATATTATATTCGTGCAAATACGAGATCAAATCAAATAGATCTCAAAAGTTAAATCCTAATTCTGCCTTGTAGGATTTCATATATGTGTAATTTTTTGTAGTTCAATCTATAAGCATTCTCAATAGACCCTTAGACTTCCTCTCCAATATTCCCATCATACCTTAGTGTGATAACATGTGGCTTGAACTTAGTCGGAGTTGGGTAACTCAAAATAGACACTGTAAAGGGAAACCCTCCTATATAGAGGGTGTTGATTATTGATTAGGTCCCCCAAATGATCTTCAAGCCTTTGAATGGAGCCGTTGCATGTGTGATCGTTTTTCGACCTTCACTATCTGTTCGACTTGTCGTTGCTTATCCGCTGAGCTATATTCTTGTCTACTATGATGCTCATATCTAGTTGATCCTTTCACATTTTGACTAGGTTTGGATGAGCAGGTGTATGCCCTTTCATCTGATTACTAGGACTCTTCTATATGCTATCTACCTGAATAACCCCTAGATACCCATGGATTGGGTTCCATATGGTCAAAGGCACTTCCTCTGCTTAGCCTTTCAGGGATACTAGTTCGGAGAGGTTCAATTGTGTATCTCTCTTTATTTTCATTCTAACAGTTAAGATTTTCCTTAACCTGTAGGAACCATCGTAATAATCGGAACCAGTTCTCATGCCTGATTTGTTCCGTTCACCTACTGAATCAAAATACAAACATCTCGAATTATCCAAAGCTTGTTCTCCGTGTGATTTATTTATGTCCATATGTGGGGTAGGTGGTGGAATCTCCCTTCTTTTATCAGAGTCCTTCGTGACTACTAACGTGATGTAATATAGCTTTGGTTGAACTTGGCATGTTTTATTTTTCCTAGCCATGAGGCCCTGTGTCAACAGTTTCATGTTTTCTGATATAGATTCTTGGCTTCTAGCCAATATATGTATAATGCTTTGTAAATTGACCATTCCAACAAGGGTAAAGGGGATAATCTCCTCCGCCGCATGGCTACTCTCCGAATTATCAAAAATTCTAATAAGATAACAATACAAAAAAAAATATTACAATGCAAATAGTATCTCGATTTATAACAAGCATAGATAAATGAAACAAAAATGAGGTTTAAATGATTCTAAGAATCATAGAAAAATTATTTTTAGAAGCATCTCTAACCCTTTGAAACTAGGGGAATCGAATCGCAATTCACCGACTCACTGAATACGGGTATCCTTGAGCCCTAATAATAAGAAATTGGGGAAAACAACATGATTAGCCGTTTCCCACAAACGACACCAAGCTGTTATTGCTAGATATTAGTGTGGAGTTAGCCTTAGCTAAATACAATAATTACTAGTAGATAAACCAGTTAGGAAACATAATTATCGAGATGCAATCAAGGAATTGAAATAGAGAGTTAAGAGATAGAAAAAAGACTCGAATTTACATGGTTCGACCCAACTTGGTGCCTACGTGCACATATGCAAATTTAATATTGATTAATAGGCAAACGTCATTGAAGTATACAATTTACAAGATCTTAGGTTCGCTCTAGATTTTGGCAGCATAACAGTGAGTGAATGTCTCCTCCCTCACATGAGGTTTGTGTGTGTTATTTTTAGACTGCTATAGGTGAAAGAAGAGAGGGAGATGTGTCTCACCTTCATAGGTGAGGTGAGATCACGTTTTAAAAATCACATGAGAGAATAATTGTAAGTTAATTATTTGCATATGAGGGGGGGGGGGGGGGGTATTTGCGTATCTTCTCTGATTGCACATGTATTAAGTTGTTAACGACATATAATCACGAGGTGGTTGCTTCCTTTAATGGGGATACCTAACAGAGTTAGGAGTTTTTGTCAAACTATGGTCGAGCCTAACTCTATACGAGATGATCTCCTTGGGTGAGCTCGGCTCCTTCAATATGCTAAGTATCCATATGGATATACCTCTGATACCAGGTGTCATCTTTTGGTCGGTCCATGGATCCTACTATATTTAGGGTATACCAGGTACCATAGATCTCATTTATACGGTTTACACTATTTATAATCCTCAAAGTATTCGGGATAACCCTGGTCATGGACTACATCCAAGAATTCACATAACTCAAGGTATAAGTGGTTTGGGGAAATGTGGTTTTGACCTCAGATGCGAACTGCTAGAATAGCCAATGGCCATCATCAACATTATTGAAGTCCATGGGGCTTAAGTCTAACCTTTAAAGGCTTGAATTATATATTCATTGATCATAGATACCATTTGTAAAAGAGGCAACAAGAATCAGAAGGAAAAACGGAATTCTTTGAAGAAAATATAAAAATTTAGAGAAAATTTGAAGGAAGAAGACTTACAAGAGGGGAATAAACAATGATAGCTCTAGTTCTCTTGAAGGAAATAGACATATAAGTGAGGGATGGAACGCAAGTGCCCTTTTATCTTGGGGCACTAAATTACCAGTGTACCCCTATAATGATTGAGGCAAATTACCAGCGTACCCTATAAAGTTGGCGGGTAAAATAACTCTTCACCTTCAATCACTATTACTACTACTCCCTTTTATTACGGTGTGTTTGGATGGCCAAGACTAGCTATAACCATGATTCATATTTGTTTGAAGAAGGGGACAAACGTTATTGACCTCAATCAACTATAAAGCTTTATAAATAACTTTGAGGGAAATAATCTTGCCAAACATGTGAATAAGGCACTTTGTTCTTGATACGGTTAATACCCCATCCATGAAGATAAGAATTATTAGATTTAATCGACCTATGATAATCAAGGAGAAAGATATAACTGATTAAGTTGGGATATCTACTATAATTAACAAAGCCTCACGCGACTCAACGATTTCTTTTCCTATAAATATAACCCTAGCCCCCAGGGAATAAGGAATGTAATCATAACCATTTGAACTAGATTAATATAAAAGAGAAATCCTCTCGTGGGCGTAGGCATTGTGAGAACCCAGAACCAAGGTGATGAGCCTCCCATCCTACCCCACGTGCATGTGTGCATCCCCATTGGGATAAAATATGGAGGACATGGGTCATTGACGGTGACACGGGGTTATTGCCTCGGTCTATTTTGAAAAAAAATGGAGTCGCGAGTCTATTTTACACAAAACAGACAAAAGAAGGGGTATAACTTCATACAGATCCAGTGATGGCAAGTGATCTACGTGTTTAACCATAGAATCAAATGTTTTGGGAATTGGTTACGGATTAGGAAGTTGTTCGTCACCTCTTTGCCCTTTCGGTCTCAATTGCAGATATAAAAAATATTTTAATAACATGTTATAGTGTAAAAGTAAATATGAAATTAAAATAGTTATTATATAAATATACCTTGAAGATCAAATTTGGATGTGTGTGTAGATAATATAGATAAGGGATATATATGTGCAAAGTTGTAGTTATTCACTCGGGCGATAATCCGAGTGATCCTACATACTCGCATGAAACAATTCAAAGTTCACGGAGCTCGTGTTAAATCAAGAGGGATTTTACCTTTGAAAAAGGCTCGATGAAAGAGATATAGACTTTATTTTATCCTTTAAAGTGTTTTTAGAGTTAAATAAGACTGGATCTGAAGATGTAAATGATCTATGTTCACGAAAGAACTTTTATGATATGGATTCACTCATAATGTCACCTTGATGATGAAAGAAAGACTAAACTTCCAACATTAAGAACAAAATAGTAGGCGACACCCCCGAATCTAGTGACCCTTTAAACTATATTAAAGTATTACATGATTTTGAGAGTTTTTGTTTGGTTTTTTGAACATTTTATGAGAATAAAGGTGAATTGATGAATATGTAAGGGATTTGACTTGAGTTTTAGAGACCGAGCTTCTTTATTATGCCTATGTAACCAACATAAGTGAAATCAAAGTCAATGTATTTGGACATAACCTTTAGTGAGAAGTTATGCTTACAAGAAGAAATAAATAAAGAGAAGAGGAACTTGGGGTGGTGTTGTAGCACAATACCACCATTTTTATGTCAAGACTTCACATAAAATAGTGAGAAGAAGCGTACCTTACACATGAACCTTTTCATTTCAGTAGCGTTTCGTCTCGAAATCAACCTTTCTTGGAGGGGATATAAGGTTACTTTAAAGTATAGTACCTTCAAAATAAAAGAGAAGAAGGAAGATATGAAAAAAAAGTCCTTTAGCCTCTTTTGGGTTTGAGTGAGAAGGAAGAAGTTAGGGCTTTGGGTTGCAACTCTAGATCTAACTTTGGAAGGGGGACAAAAGAAAAGAGTTTGAAGTCTTTATTTAATAAAAAACATATTTAGGTAGAAAAACAACATTTAAGAGCGAAGTTAGTACCCACTGAAATGGTAAGTGAGGGTCATTTTTACATGTAAGCTACCTGGGCGTAGGATACCGATCGATTATGTGTACTATACATTAGGACGAATCCCACGAGTTTGGGTTTATTCTGGGCCGATTTAGGGTTGTTTGTATGTTTTATTTTTTGTCCTTTTAAGACCTTTGGGCCTTTTAGTGAGGTATTTTTTGTTACCTTGAGGTTTAGGCTTTATTTAGCCTTGGGGAAGTCATGATAAGTTGTGACATATTCATGGAGCAAAATGGTGTGTCTATAAATCCCTTCAATAACAGAGTTCACTTTTAGGCGAACGTGTTGTAAAGAAAGGAACCTATTTTACGACTGCCAAAGAATTGTTATTTTTTATGGGAATCTAGGGATTACTCTCCATTGAAGAGTTAATTTCGATGAACATTCCCGTGAGATTATCATGAGAAGATTGCGGTGCTTGCTTGACCGTCATCATGATGTTTGGTGTAACTTTAACGGCCATGTGATATGGTGGTGCTTTACAATACACTGCAATAACTTTTGCATGAGACAGTGGTTCTTATGACACACCACGGTAACTTTTAATGTCTGCATGAGATGATGGTGCTTTACGACACACCATGCCATTGTCTACATGAGATGGTGGTGTGCTTACAAAACACCATGTTAACTTTTAAAGTCCACATAATATGGTGGCGATTACAACACACCATGGTAATGTCCGCATGAGACGTGGTGTTCTTACAAAACACTGTAAACTTTTATCGTCCGCATATGACGTGGTGTTTTTATGAAACATCAAGTTAACTTTTGATGTCCGCATGAGATGTGGTGTTTTTTACAAAATACCATGTAATCTTTTATGGTCCACATGGGACATAGAGTTTTTATGAAACAACATGTAACTTTTTCATGAGATGGAGGTGCTTACGACACACCATGTTAACTTATGACTTCTGCATGAGACAACGTGTTTTTACGAAACACCATGTCAACTTTGACGCCCGCATGAGATGTGGTGTTTTTATAAAACACCATGTTAACTTTTATCGTACGCATGAGACGTCCTATTTTTGTGAAATACCATTTTAACCTTGGACATCTGCATGAAACATGGTGTTTTTACGAAACACTTTGTTAATTTTGATGTATGCATAAGAATGGTGTTTTTATGAAACACCATATTAACTTTTGTCATCTACATGAGACATGGTGTTTTTACAAAACACCATGTAACGTCTGCATGAGACGTGGTGTTTTTACGAAGTACCATGTTAACTTTAACGTCCACATGAGATGTGGTGCTTTTATAAAACATCAAGTAAACTTTTGACGTCCGTTTGAGATGTGGTGCTTTTACAGAACACCATGCTAAATTTAGATAGTGAGGTTAAAAAAGGTAAGCGTTGGTTTGAAATCGAGGTATTTTGACTTAATTTTCTATGCTTTCACTGAAATTAAAGAGAAGGACCGATTGGCTAAGCATTGGGCGCGTGTGCTGTGAGAGTGTGATTTCACGATCTTAATGGAATGATTTATATAATTAAATGTCCAAACACAAATATAATTTTATCATTTTACCCTAAGACATACATCTAGGTGATAAAACAGATAAAGTAAAGCATGCAATCAACAAAGGCAAAGTTTGAGGAAAAATCCCTCAAGGGAAAAACCTTTTAGTTCAACACTTCAAAAATAATAAAAGATAGTCAACTTATAATACTACTTGATACCATCCACAAGTATAATATTCTAGTCTTTGCAAATCTCTAAGAATACTACTCGGTTAGGAGCAGTCCACAGGCGACGTTCCACCCTCGGTATCCACCAATCAACCTTTGTCTTCAGCAACGATCCCCTCGAGAATCATAATGGTCAGTAGTGAAGATGATCTCTTAACGAGAGTAGTAGTGTATGAAAGGATACAAAACAACCTAGGATTAGATTCACACAAATATAGTTTTGGGATATGTTTTGCGAATCAAAATATTTTTCTAAACTCAGAAGGTTGAAAACTTTTGTAAAGTGTATGTAGAATTCGTTCAGGGAAAAGTCTTAGAAAAAATAAACACGAAACAAGTATTTATAAGGTGAACATAAATTTTGAGGCTTCAAATTGTTCAAACGGAAATGAGGCTCGTTCGAATGAGAATAGCAGATCATTAGAACGAAACTGGATCTTGTTCGAACAAAATTTCTATCTCGTTTAAACAAGCTTCAAACGAGGTTCAAATGAAGCAAAAAAATATGCCCTCATTAGATGCACATTAGATGTATAGATCAAACGAGCTTCGAACGACTTTGACATATCGTTCAAACGAGAATGCCTTCTCATTTGAATGAGGTCGGCGAACTTTGAAAAATAAATTAAACATAAAAAATGCCTCGATTTTAAACAAAAATTTGGAGATGTTGGAGATTCGATTCTTCGTGACAACTCAAGTCGTAGTGTTATGGGATACATCAAACTAAATGTATGCGTAAGCTATGAGCAATGACATAAAATTTTCTCTTACAAATCTCCCCCTTTGTCTATTTTGGTATGAAAATAAAATTGAAATTCAAATTACATTAAAAATTCCCTAAGACAATGAAAATATCCTAATACCCTCCAAAACGCTATAAAATGGAATGATATGCAGACATATTGACTTTAGACTCCAAATATTTTTGTTCTTCTTTTCTTGATCTTCCCTTGATCTTTCAATCTTCTAATCAATGCCGAAGGGAAAACCTATACATATGAAATAAGAACATTACTTGTGATGCATAGAGTTTCAAAATAAAAAATGAGAATCTCTTCCCTATAAAACAAACTCATGTAATATCACATGTAATTTGTTTTCCCCCTTTAGTTTGTTCGAAATAGACAAGGAGTGGAAATTAAGCATATGAAAATAGAGAGCATCGCGCATGTAATGATAAACTCAAAGGCATAACCAACTATTTTTGAATTTTCTGAAAATTTTCTCAAGTATAAAAATTGTACAAGTACAACACACCATGAATTAAAACAAAAATACCCGAATGATTAAATAGAAATGTAGGGGTGGGAACAAATTCCATAGATTAATCAACATAGAAAAATATAACACATGTTCAAGAAGGATTGAGACACTACTAACGAAAGATCTCAAAGTCTACCTTAGGTATAAAAAATGGTGAACTCATGTGAAATTGACTTAGCCTAATCAACAAATCAAGACCTTAAGTGATTTTCACACCAATGTTGCCTAAAACTATTTAATGTTTTTTCAAAATTTTTATAGAATGTGCAAACCCATTAATCTTTGACTTAACTCCCTCAAAATCTTACATATAGCAATAAAACTCTCAATTCTTTTGAAGAAATTAATGCTCATTTGTAGTGAAGCATCAATGTTCAAGAAAATGTCCTGACTACTGTTTTTATGTTCCTTTAATGTTTTTGTCTCTTTTCATTGCAAATGGTGGCTTTTCATGCAAAAACTGTCTTTTGCAATCCGATTTCATTATTTAATATATAACAATTTACTGGAAAAAAATATTTTTAAATCTGGGCAATTGTTCTTACATGCACAACTTTTTATCATCTCGTTTTCACATTTGGTTCTCTTTATAAAAAAAATGAGATGAAAAAACTATGACCGACATGTGACAGGTAAGTGTAATTCTTAAATAAGTTCGTCCTCGTGTGCAATAAAGGAGACAAAGAGTCAAATATATAGCTAGATATCATCAATTCACATCTTAATGGAATGAATGGGTGACTTGGACATCTTTAATGTTCATCCAAATAGGGTTAAAAAAATTACAAAAATCTTTTTTCCTTTTTGACTTTTTCAAAATGAAACTGAAAATCTTTTTGTATTTTTCAAAATTTTTTAAGAAAAAAACTCTTTTTGGACTTTTTGAAAAATGTAACAAAATGAAAAAAATAAATACAATGATAGTAAAATATAGGAATAGGCATGTAAAATATGAACATGAAAAGCATCCTATGCTATATATAAGTCTCAACCTCAACCATTAGGCCCGAAGGAGCTCTCAAAAGGAGATGACATCCTAAAAAATTCCTCCATAAAATTTTGTGAAGTCTTGACTATATACTCTACTTGCTCTCGAAAAATCTCGAAATCTCTTAGGTGATGTGCGAGTAATATGTGTGGAAGTGCATGCAAGAACTCGTATAGGAGAAAATCAGGGAATATACTTATGATACACTCTCCCTAGGTCAAATGAAACTCTCTAAGGTGACCTCTTTGTTTGTAATGGGAATAAACATATACGTGCTTAGGTCCACCTCTCTCAAAACATCTAGGATGATCTCTCCTAGGTGGGTTAGGTCGAGGGCCATAAGGATCTAACACAAACTCAGGAACCAGCTCGGGTGCAATATGGGAAGTGGATGCACCCTCATAACCTATTCCTTACCTCTCGACGTTACTTAAATCGGGACCTAGGAGCATCTTTCCAACCTTCTTAGATGTGTTCTCTATTGCGACTTTGACCTCCCGGGCACGTTCGAGATTTCTTTCGAGTTGGGATACATAAGCTTCAAGTTTGTCGCGAGCCTCTAATGAAGATTGAAGATCTCTTATAAGAATAGCCACAATATTGGTCACATCGGTCTTTTCTTGGCCTAAAACGATCAAATTCTCACATAAAGAAGCCTTCACCTTCTCGAATTGACTCATCGATGCCTCACACTCTCTCAAAACTTTCGCCTCTTTCTCCAAATCTAACACCCTAAGAGATAAATCCTTATTAATCTTTTTCATCTTCAAAGTCTCGGTGTAAATAACACTAAATATTTTTGGAGATCCCCTTCTCCCTCACTCATAATATCATCCTCACACTCACTATCTCTCGAATGAATCAAAACGTCATCGAGGCTTTCACATTTAGATACATCCTCATCAGTGTGGGACAAACTAGAAGTTCTAACGTGACTAGCCATGAATGCGACACATGGTTCATGTGATGACTCTCCCCCTGAATCAATCAACTCGATGTCACAATCACTGAGAGTGTATTTATTCACAGCCTATTTGCCCTTTCTCTTTAGCCTAGTAAGACACTCATGTGCCTTGTGCTCTTTACCCTCCCACTCATAACATCTTATATCTTCCTCTTTCTCACCGCTACTCTTGACCTCATTTTTCTTTTTTCTTTTCTCAAAAATATTTTTATTAGAAGTACTTTCTTTGGAAAATTTGAGATTTTTTTAAAAAAATTTCACAAATGAGGCCAAGTCATCAACATCAACCTCAAAATCTCCCTCAGAATTATATTCACAAGATCTCTCATCTTTCTTTTTCTTAGTTTGTGTTTTTAAAGAAATCCCTACTTCCTTAGGTTTAATAGTCTTAGGGAACATATCTATGTCGTATGTTTGAATATCTCCTACAAGTTCTTTAACCTAAGAGTGCCTAGGATCCCTAATGAAGTTAGCACGGTGACTTTAGGAATAAAGCGGGCAGGGAGTGACCTCAAAATCTTTTTTACAACTCTCGTCTCCAAAATTTTCTCACCCAAATTAAAACTAAAATTAATGAAGTCTAATAAACGCGCATAAAACTCATCGAATGACTTGGACTCTAGCGTAGTGATGGACTCAATTTAGGTGCTTAAATTTTGAAGCTTTGACACTTTTACGATGTTGGTACCCTCATGAGTGAGCTGGAGAGTATTCCATGCTTCCTTATATGTAGTGCACATCATGATGAGGTGGAACTTGTCAGGGGTGATGGCTCCAAAAATAGTACTAAGTCCGTGAGAGTTAAAATTACTCCACTGAGACTCATCATCAGTCCATGAAGAAATATGTTTAGGATTGACGACATTATTAACGGTGACAGTGGGAGGAGTCCACCCTCTTTCACAAACTAACCAAACTCATTAATTTATGGCTTTTAATGCAGACATCATCCTAGCTTCCCAGTAGTCATAATTGAAACCATCAAAGATTGACATTCAATTATACAAATTATCCATTAAAATTTGGCTATTCAAAGATCAACAATTTAAAAAAAAATTGATATCATAAAATATTTTTGCGAAAAAAAATCACATTCTATTTTTGTGTAACCGACTCTGATACTAATTTGAGAGTGCACTTTAGCGATCTTAATGGAATGATTTATATAATTTGTAGGAGGGTTGTTTTACTAGAGTCTATGAAGATCTGAAATGGGTGTGGTGTGACCTACTCCAATGGACTCTGTCTTCAAGGCCTTCAAAGTCTCAAGAGTAGCTGTATGAGTAAACCTTTTATTTCTGGTAAAAAAATGGAGTAAATACTATGACCTCTTCCTGCAAGAATAAGAACTTCACAAGTAATAATGGTAACTTGTAGAGAAAGATCTCCTGAGAATGATAGTTGTAATAATGGGGGTGAAGAGACAGGCACTTAGAACTTAGAGAGAGAGCAGGGGGAGAATATTAGGTCTGGTGTAATTTTGGAAGAGTAACGATTTAACTTAAGTTTTTGTTATGAATTGACCTTACAAAAGGGTCCTATTTATAGGTGAATACTAGGGTTGATTTGGGCCTTTTTAGGTAATAAAAATGAGAGGGAATCTGAGAGACACGGTCTGCAATGTACCTTTTGTACCTATATGTTTATAACTGCTTGTCCCCTCTGACATGAGACACTTGGTGCAAACAAATAGTCAAAAAGAAAATATATCTCCTAATGATGACAAAATATGTGCTTTGGTAAATATGATTTCAAATGGTAATTTGTCGTACAAGTTTTGTAAAACTTAAGAGTGACATTAATGGCCACCCACTCTAAAACTATTTTGTAAACCTTTTTTTTTCTCGTGAGCAGCCTCTTGGCTACTCACTTCAGTTATAACTAAGTGTCGGCTGTGTAAGGGCTTGAGTGACTCGTAGGGGTCTCTCAACTAGTATTCTCTCTATCTTAAAATTATAAGTGATTGAGCTTTCTCAACAAACCTTGTCTCTCAGCCACCAAACCAGAACTCCCAGGAGATCCCAACTGTCATGCTTGAGCTCTGCTCCTATGAAAGAAAATAAATAATAGTAATTTGTTTCTAAAAAAATTAAACAATTCTAGGGGATGAGGGGCCACTGGTGGTGTACCCCCTCATCTTAAGATTTTCTTTTTTGGAATTGATTTTGGGCAGGGGGTCCACCCAAGGTGAGTCCCCTCGTCATAACTCATTTTACCTTACATCACGGTTTATGCAGTGAGGGTGAGCCACTAGAGGTCGACCCTCTCGTTTATGTGCTTAGCTTTGGCAGATGGGCTATTTATATTAGACTCCCTGCCATAAGTTTCTATAACATTAACTGTGCGGAGGGGGAACTCGTTGTGCACCCCCTCACCACTAACCGTTGTTGTTTATATTGCTCTTGGTCAAGGGGCCGCTCGTGGTGGACACTCTCACTACAAAACTATTAACTTGGAATATCGTGGTTGAGGGGACATATGTGGGGGACCCCCTCACCCTCAAGCTATCATTTTATACTGATCCTGGTAGAGGGGTAACTCAAAGTGGACCCCGCCACCACAAACGACCTCTTGTATTAGATTTGGCAGAAGGGTCCACTCGTGGTGGACCCCCTCTCCCTTGAGGTGTTGATTCTTGTTGATGATGATGTTCCTCTACATTAGTCCCCTTGTGTAAAGAACTTTGTGTTGGGTATACTAAAGGTCTTTGTACGAAATCATTTTTTTCTTGGGATTTGAAAGGTTTACATAGCTGCTTCATCATTACTTCTAGTGTCATTAAATTTTTCTATCGCTTAAACCCAGATTGGAGGTCTCGAGGAGACACATGTCAATCTAGTAACTGGCTTCTCATCATTTGGGTAATAATTTGTTTCCCTTTTGTCTGCCCAAACATGCATGCCCTTTATGGTATAAAATATTCCTTTTAACCTTCACTTTATTTTTCACCTTTACCATATTTAAAATTTTCGTAGAGCCTTAGAGAGAGAGAAATCTTAAAACTGCCATTACTCTTTACCTTTGAATCTTCCTAACTCAATCATCAGTGTTCTAGAGTCTCCATTTTCGTCATCGCCACCGCCACCGCCCCCACCACTAGTGAGTTATTTTTGGGTTCACTACATATTTCTATCACTGTTTCAATTCTTGTAGACACTGGTGCTACCACCATAGCTACTTTGGTTTTAAATGCTTCTTTTGCCGCAATGTGCGATTCAGCTTCTGGGACAGCTAGGACTGGTGGTTCCTCGTCCACCACCATCTACTCGAAATCATAAAAGGAGTATATGGAAATTCTCTTGAAAAGGGACTTTGGGTTATACCGCCTTGCTCCCTACTTTGGTCCCCATGACACTTTTATGACATCCCTAACGAATTTTGAGGAGGAGTTTGTTGCCAAGATCATCAAGCGACCCAGGTGGGATTAGGTGAGTCAATTGACCTTCCCATTGTGCTCTCTGACAGTATTCTTATGGTGCGAGTGGACAGGGGTATTTTCCCTATTCTAATATTGAACTGAAGGTTTGTGGAGGGCCCCCTAATAATGGGGACCTCTGGGTGGATCACTTCTTTGCCACCCCCTCGCACAAGGATATTGTCGAGGGGCTTGGCCTGAAATTCTGTTACTAAAGCCGTTTATTAAAAATAAACTATTTAAGTAACTTCGATCTGTTTTTTTGAGAAACTCTTTTATTGAAAAACCAAAACTATTTGAACACAAGGTGTGTTTAACAAAACAGTTTGTACGAGATTTATTCAAGATTTTACTAACAAGTTTATAAAACAATTTTAAACAAACTTTAAAACCCAGCACAACAAATAATGAGATGAGAAGATGTAGGAATATTAAGGACAAGATTTTTACGTGGTAAAACCTCACCAATTGAGGAAACATCCACGACTCCCTCTACGGAGTAAAACAAAAATCCACTATAAACAAATTTAGAAATTACAAACTATATAACAAACATGCATACAACTCAGACCTATATAAGTTTAGGAATGTACCCTCTGGTGTCCTTATAACTTCTTTGCAGTTCTGATTGTTGATGTTGTCCTCTCAGTTTGTTAACTCCAATTTGTTCAAGCTCTTGACGTCGACTCTTTATCTCAAGATGTTATTACCAACACTTTTCGTGTTGTAGTGTGAAAGTGTTTGTGGAGGTGCTTTCTAACACATGCATGCACACACACACACACTTATCATGTACAAATAGTCCTAGCAAATTACAAATAAGTCTATATGCTGTGAGTTTTCTTTTTCTCTCTTCTCACAAAACTTAACCTTTTTGACCTTTAAAACATTCCCACAATCCACTGATACCTTGCTTAGAAGACAGTCAAGGTCTTAATTAATCTCAGAGTTTAGAAAAGTTTTTCGAGATTGAAAACCTCCAAGTGTGATTCCAAACTAGGTCTAAGGTCTTGTTTCAAGAGAACTAGAAACAAAAAACATTTTTGTTGATTTCAAAGTTAAAAACATTTACTGAAAACGAATCAACAAAATATTTCTCAAGATGAGAAACAAACATGCAAACTAAGTGTAATATATCATGAAAAACTTAGATCTGAAAGTTTCAATATACTAGAACAACTGATCTAAGAAAATGATTAAGTTGGAAAAAGGATCCAAAGAAGAAGAGGTTACAGCAACAAACCAACTCTCAAATCATCTCTCAAAAACACTCAAACACTCAAGGTTGTGTTTGGTAAAGTATAGAGGTTTGAAGGTTTGTATTTGGTTTGAACTGCGTAGATGATTTAGGGTTAGGGTTTCTAACTCTTCCTCTCTCTTTCGGTTTCTCTCTCTCTCTCTTCTCTCTACTCTCTCTTTATTTTCTCTCAAATGACGAAATAACAAAAGTCTCAGAAAGCTGAGTAAAGGGCTCCTTGTGACACCCCGCCTAATTAAATACCGTGCGATCACTCCTTTATTAAATTAAAATCAAGGTGAGCAATTGGTTCATTCTTAGCATCACTGTTGTAAAAATAACTTTTTCCAAATTAACACCCTAATTAATTAAGCTAAGTGTCAAAACCATTTTTCAACATTTCTGACCAATTTTATTTTTTAAAGGAAAATTATTTATTTAATTAGTGACAACATTTTCAATAAGTAAGAATCATACAACAATAATCCTGGAACATAATCCAATTACTTTAAACATTCAACATCCAAAATCCCAACATTTAAAACTTAATGTAAAACATACATGTTGAATAAATCCCAAAGTAACAGAACTAAAAATAACTGAAATATAAATGTCCCAACAAAGAGATAAATAGTGGAAAGGGCGACACATGCCCCAATAACTGAGAATCATAGGAGTGGAATCAAGTATGTGAAATCGTCTAAGCAAGTGGCCTGCAACTCCCACCTAAGCTGCAGCACGTTCCTTCCAAGGGATCCTAAGCAAGACGCCCCTGT
The DNA here is from genome assembly GCA_949130495.1 of Sambucus nigra. Classification (NCBI taxonomy): domain Eukaryota; kingdom Viridiplantae; phylum Streptophyta; class Magnoliopsida; order Dipsacales; family Adoxaceae; genus Sambucus; species Sambucus nigra. The sequence goes on from OX422219.1 coordinate 136,934,174, forward strand.
GGCTGGGCACATGTAGTACATACATATATATACAAGAGAGAGAGAGAGAGAGAAAAACGGGTCAGATCCCGATAGTGTATATGATTTAAAAATTGTTTATCAAGTATTTAAATTGATACAGGCCAATGCAACAACATATTAGTGCGACACTCTCTTGAGAAATTCTCACCTCTCTTCTAATGTGCACACATATCGCACTAACCTTCCCAGTGGTCTAACTCATCATATAACACGCTATCCTTTCCCAATGGTTTAACTTATCTTAGATTACTCGCAGGATTCAAAATTTAACGATTCAATTGTTTGAAAAGAATATTTCAATTAGTAACCAAAGTTCTCATTTTAACTTTATAAATCAATAAAGTTTTCCAGTGTCATATTATACTTTCTCAAAACAAGTATTTACAATTTGAGTCATCAACCATGTCCTACATATCAAATCACAGTAGGCAGTTCCAGATTTCAGAATTTCATATATATATACACTACTCGTAAAATATATATATATCATAACAGCACCCCAAATAACAACTATGGTGCGGGAATACTCTACTATCCAATCCCCGTATCACTCTTACTAAGGGAATAAAAATTCGGAATCACTCTCGAACTATATTAACACATACTCAAACAATATTGAGGCGAAGTATAGATTCCAAGTCTCTAAGAGGATGGCATATGTCTGCGTCTCTTAGGACCGTCTGAACTATCACTGCGATAGCCTGTATCAATGATATCTATACACAAACAATATGAGGCGAAGCATAGATTCCAAGTCTCTAAGAGGATGACACATGCCTGCGTCTCTTAGGACTGTCTGAACTATTACATCGATAGCCTGTACCAAGGATATCTATCTTCTAGGGTACAAGTCAATATCCCCCATAAAGGTCCCATCGAGATAAGACTGTCCCAGCGCGGAAACCTCAGGGATAGAAAGTAGCGTGGGCATGATTTTCACACATAGATAGTATATGCATACACAATCACATAACTATACTAATATTACCATAACAATATTGTGTATATTCTCAAATCCCATAATTATGACATTTGAATTTATTTCTCATTATTTAGTTATCACGTATAACCGTTCACATCTTACTTCAATTTGAGGAACTTTTCCACTTATTACATAACGCTCATGGATTCTATCCTCCCCAGTATAAAATTCAGTAGGTATTCATCTATTTTCCATCATAATCATTTTTACGTAATCTCTCCCTTTAATACAATATTTCATCGTCCTTTATGTAATTATCCCAAAATACAATTCTCGTCTCACATTAAAGGCCCCAACATTATTCATATGTCCTACTAGTCTTCTAAACTCCCAATACATTTTATTAAGGATGTCCAAGAATTATCTCACGATAAATTGAATTTAACTCATTTAAAAAGGGAAATAGGAGTCTACCAGGAGGGGTCGATCGATCGAGGTCTGGGGATCGATCGATCGAACCTTCGATCGATCGAAGCTCTGGGCTCGATCGATCGATCGAGCAGGTATTGCGATTTCTGCAGTTTTGCAGTTACGGGTTCTAACACATTTCTTCATCCAAATCCATATTTTTCAATCCCAAACGTCTCAAAAATTGTACTACCAACATTATATCATCCTACTAGGTACTTCCAACGTGAAGCATGAGGAATTCTATCATTATACATGGATTAACCAACCAAAAATGATTATAATTATCAAGAACCCTAGAATTTTCTTAAACATGGTTCTAACAAGTATTTCCAGAAATTTCCTTCTTGTAAACATCATAATTTCATGGGTAATTCCTCTACATGGCAAGGGTTTCCAGAATTATCAATTTATTCATCACTACATGCAATTTCCTAACTCATATCTTAGGTTTCTTCCATAAAAACTCATTCTAATTTCTCCTACACTAATATGAAAGATGAACCAACGAAATAAGCAAGATAAACACTTGCTTGGGATTTTTGGTGTTCTGATTTGCAGATGATTTTGGTGTGGTTGCGTAGCCCGTCGCACGATCTACGCGTTGGTGGTGGTTGCGGTGCAAACGGGTGGATTTTGGGCCTTGGATTGCCTTGGAAGCTTTCTTCTTCCCTCTCCTATGGCCGTCACTTGCCTTTGGTTGTTCTAACCCTAGAAGACAACCTTAGGCATCTGATATAACCCTAAGAATTTCGTGGGTTTAATTACCCATAAATGCGAAATGTCCAAAACGCCCTCCCGGGGTAGTAATTAGGCCTAAAAACACCCCGAGGCCCAAACCAAACTCCCGGCTATACTTTTCTGACTATCTCAACCCTTCCGGATGCGTTGGCGCACTCAAAATGACCATACGAACAACTTATAAAATATTCACTTTTATTAATCCACATTTAGTCCCGACACGACACAGGCGCGTCCCGACTTAAATTTCCACAATTGTCATTTATTCACACGTGACAATATTATAAAAATAAATCTCATATATTACTATACTCATCCAGTAATATTCAACAAATAACAAATTTCCAATAATTACTAACTCTCGTCACGTTAGTAAATATTTTAAAACAACATTTCGGATTAAATTTAAAAGCCATGAAAATACGGGGTATTACATACTTCCCCCCTAATAACGGAATTTCGTCCCGAAATTCGAAAAATAAGGCCTATTAGGTAGCACAATTCTGGATATCCTTTTCCGTACACAAACTAACTACACATTATGACGCTCAATCACTATAGCCCTTTCTTCACAGCAACATTGTTTTACATTCTCATTGGAGACACTTCACATTGTGCTCCCACCCGAAAATATTCACATAGGTCATGCCTATACGTTATAATTTCCTTATCTCACTATCATTAGGAGGCCGCACCTCACTACATGACAAATACTCGGATTTATTCATGTACAAAGCTCCCATTCTGAGAAAATTATACGAACATGTGATCACTCTTGCTCGCCTGAAACAGTCGTGGAATTTTACCACAGTTACCGGATGTTCTCTCGACCGATCCAAAAACTCTGATTATCTACTCTCCTCTGAACATACGGGAGGAGAATAGTCGAGGTTCTTCCATAATTAAACCTTAATAAGCACCTTGCACGCGACAAACGGGTACGAGTGCTTCTATCGAGCATTCCTGAAATCATCGTACCAATATTCCAAAATCTCCTTCACGTGGCTCCAGAAATCTTTAATCACCGTGCGCCCATTCCCTGCTACGGGTGATACATCCTACTTGAAACGAAACCTTATCTCCGCTGGTTTCTGAAGTCCCATATCAAAGGTGGGATTCACCAATCTCATCCTGATTTAGAAATTTATATTGTACCGGATCATGCACTGGCGCGATCCTTCCTTTCAAAGTAAGTCTGGGGCATACTAGTTAATATTGTAAGCCAGCCCAAAGGAATATCAACCACTTCCTTCTCGGCGACTTAATTCACATGTTCGGGATAAACCCTTGATCTTGTTTTGAGGATGGAAACCCATCCAAGAACTTTACCGACTTTACCAACCTCTTCCAATTTCAGAAATTTTTGATAAACACAAAATTCTTTGGTTGATTCTCCTCTTTCAACCAAACCTTACCTATGGGCCGTGCATGTAGAGACTACTCACTACGTCTCGCTAAACATCGATTCTTCCCTTGAAATGTCTCACATTAAGTGACACGTAATACTCCCCTTCCTTCCTTGGAGTATGCCGAAAGTTCCGACCCGTGCTCTTCTCTCCACGAAGCGCACTTTTGGATCTCTTATACCATACCAACATCATCACCCTTTGTATGTGCAAGTCGCTCTCATACTTGCCTACTAACAACTCCGCTCTGAGTGTTCTTCATAATCATTTAATTCTGCTCCAGTCAAGGAATACTCTTCTTAAATGACTTCCCACAGTCTTCCAATTCAAATTTGGGTGTGCTATTTTAATTACACACCTACACGTATGGATTATCGCCCCTCATGTGACGTTTAATCCACTTTATCACTTCCACTTCGTTATACTAGTCCCACCAACAAAAATTTCACACGTCTATTACCACGTCCCTTCGACTCAGACTATTTTAACTGTAGTTAACCAAGATGCCCATATTCTTGCAACACTCCGACCGCACTGGGAGAGTGAACGGCGTGCTACTCATCTGTACGACTAACTAAATTCAACGGAATAGAAGGAATAGGGCATTCAAATTCCATGACAATAAAAGAGGAATAATAATTCTCAACCTTCTTCAGATAAGTAAAACAATTTTCCCAAATAGTACTACAACCAAAATAAATCACTAACGCTCTATTCATCAAAATGACTACAGGTCATCTCTTTTGTACAATATAAAGTTCTTTCCATATAATCCATGCTAAAAATCATTCCAACTCTTTATTCACCTCGTGTTCTAAACGCAGTTACGACATTTGGGTATTCTCAATTACCCTAGAAATCAAAATTTTAAATTCTCCTTATCATCGTTCCACCCCTCAACTCGTGGGGATAACTTTCAATGCTTTCTTACCACAAAAATCCGGCTCCAATGACCTTAAAACAAAATTCAACTTCCAACTTACATACCTAATTACTTGATCCCATTTCGACCAGGGTACCGAACTCATGGAATAGTGACCAAACGTCTCCCTATTTCCAACCTTACGCTAAGTTTCATGCGTGGGATGTCTCGCAAAGCAAAATCCAAACAAGGAACCCCCCCGATACACTACTACCTAGCATTGTCGGTTATCGAAATCCGTTAGGTCCTCCGTCCATAACAAGTACCCTTTATTCCGTCCCTTGACGGAAAAGTTACAATTTCTCCCGTAATTATGCTTAACAAAGAGCGTTTCACCAATTTCACTATCGTCCCGTATTGGTTGATGGTAATAGCATTTCATAAACCTCGAATACATACACTCGGAATTCTCAAAATTCCTTTCCCTAATAATAGGGGTATAAATATTAACTCCCACATCTCTAAAGGATAAATATAACAATGCACTTTTCCTATCACTAAGTCCGGAGTGCTAAACATAATACTGAGTCAAATCTTTTCGCTCAATGGTAAATCCCGATACATACGGAATTATACTGACAAAGTCTATACATACTTTGACATCGAATATCTTGAGCCCACTATCTCCTCCGAAGTATCTTGGATAGATAATATAAGTGCGACTCCAACCTTCTTATAGGTAAAGCCTCGCCAAAATAAAACGTGTTGCACTAATGTAACTACTCCGATAGCCTTGCAATAAATGCCCACTATCATACTACCCATTTCTATAACATTTTAACAAAGATAATATCATACTCGTGTATCGCATCACTACAACGAGTAACCTCAATAAAGCACAAAACACTGTTAATATACTCATTCATCCTCCGCGGATAGCACTAAAGAAAAAAAAATCCCGCTACACTAGGGAAAAATATTCACATAATGGTAACATTTATAATTATATATGCATTAAGCTCGTCTCACATGCTAATCTAGTAAGGGACAAAATATAGTGACTCGCTCGTGTCACGTAAACATGTCGCATCCTCTAAGGATACAACTTATACTTCCATCCTGGCAATCGTCTTGACTGCACAAATGGTTTTCGGACGTAGCACGTCTGCCCAAACCAAACCAAAATTATTTTTAATCGTCGTCCTTTACTAGGCACCGTATTCTTGTCCCTTTTTCTCACTTTGGAACATATTATCGCGAGCAATTTCACTCCGCACCAAAATACCTCAACACATAATCCACTTACCACCTGTCCTACTAACCAGGTTAGTTTTGTCCTTCTCTCGGACGTTAGTAAACTCGATTCCTGTTAGCCATCCCGATTGTTCCCTTAGCTTTTTAGGCCATAAAGATCCTGTTACTATCTATAATAGTACTTACTGAATTTACCATCACTTGGTAAGAATTTAACTATCTGAAGCATTTAAATGGTTTTCCTGATGTGTATCCACATCCTTTTGTGGTGCTATACCACCACCGTTGTATTCAGTCTTATTCTCGACTAAATTCTTCGATTCCTTTAACTTCCCCCCACAGAGAAGCGTTATCATCTATATTGACAAAATATGACATTGTCAACCTCTGAATCGGTCGTCCATCGGAATTTCCTCCTCGAGTATTATCAACTATTATTACAAGTTGGTCTCCCACTTGGAGTCGTTTCCTCCACTAGTATCTACCTCTATCGATACAAAATTTGCTAACGATTAGGATTCATATTCACGAATGGACCCCTGACATGCCCTCTCTCGATGAATTCAGAACCACATTTGCTTCTCATCCTGAATAGTTGAGGAAGGAACATACGGTCAACACTGTACCTAAGGTTCTCCTATAGGCATAGCATTCCACTTCTAAAATTGGTGGTTGACTCCAACCATTATAACTTCGTCCCGAAAGCCAAGAAAATTTTCTCTAAATTTTCACTTTCAGTTTGCCACACTCCGTCCTATATTTAAGCCTTTGGATACTTTACCTCCTTTGGTAAACACATACAAATTTTCGCGTTTCTAAAATTTCCCACTGACAGTTTCTACACGTTTTTGTAATACGTTGGGTAAGTTTACCCTAGTACCTCATTTGACTATAACAGCATTTGAAAATCGTTGCTGCACCTTAGTCGCCTTTCTAGTCGTGGCTTCTTGTGCCATAATGGAGGTGACCTTGACTACGGTCATCATCCTCGGATATATTTTATAATCTCAACTGAGCCCTGCCTCATGATGTACGCTTAACGGTCCTCTTCTGACATCCGTCATCGCTCGGTATACGCACACATCCGAACGAAATTAGAATACACTAATGTATACACATTATAGCAGGAGAACGAAATCTCGTCAAAGGAATCGACAATCCTAAATATAGGGCTCTATAACAAACAAAACAGCGCTGAAAGCATAATAAGCCGTACAGATCCTAAGGACACTAGAACCTGATGCTCTGATACCTCCTGTGACACCTCGCCTAATTAAATACCGGGCGATCACTCCTTTATTAAATTAAAATCAAGGTGAGAAGTTGGTTCATTCTTAGCATCACTGTCGTAAAAATAACTTTTTCCAAATTGACACCCTAATTAATTAAGGTAAGTGTCAAAACCATTTTTCAACATTTCTGACCAATTTTATTTTTTAAAGGAAAATTATTTATTTAATTAGTGACAACATTTTCAATAAGTAAGAATCATACAAAAATAATCCTGGAACATAATCCAATTACTTTAAACATTCAACATCCAAAATCCCAACATTTAAAATGTAATGTAAAACATACATGTTGAATAAATCCCAAAGTAACAGTACTAGAAATAACTGAAATATAAATGTCCCAACAAAACAGATAAATAGTGGAAAGGGCGACACATGCCCCAATAACTGAGAATCATAGGAGTGGAATCAAGTATGTGAAATCGTCTAAGCAAGTGGCCTGCAACTCCCACCTAAGCTGCAGCACGTTCCTTCCAAGGGATCCTAAGTAAGATGCCCCTGTGGCTGGACACCTGTAGTACATACATATATATACAAGAGAGAGAGAGAGAGAGAGAGAGAAACGGGTCAGAGCCCGATAGTGTATATGATTTAAAATTTGTTTAGCAAGTATTTAAATTGATACATGCCAATGCAACAACATATTAATGCGACACTCTCTTGAGAAATTCTCACCTCTTGTCTAATGTGCACACCTATCGCACTAACCTTCCCAGTGGTCTAACTCATCATATAACACGCTATCCTTTCCCAATGGTTTAACTTATCTAAGATTACTCGCAGGATTCAAAATTTAACGATTCAATTATTTGAAAAGAATATTTCAATTAGTAACCAAAGTTCTCATTTTAACTTTATAAATCAATAAAGTTTTCCAGTGTCATATTATACTTTCTCAAAACAAGTATTTACAATTTGAGTCATCAACCATGTCCTACATATCAAATCACAGTAGGCAGTTCCAGATTTCAGAATTTCATATATATATACACTACTCGTAAAATATATATATATATATATATCATAACAGCACCCCAAATAACAACTATGGTGCGGGCATACTCTACTATCCAATCCCCGTATAACTCGTACTAAGGGAATACAAATTCGGAATCACTCTCGAACTGTATTAACACATACTCAAATAATATTGAGGCTAAGCATAGATTCCAAGTCTCTAAGAGGATGGCATATGTCTGAGTCTCTTAGGACCGTCTGAACTATCACTGCGATAGCCTGTATCAAGGATATCTATACACAAACAATATGAGGCGAAGCATAGATTCCAAGTCTCTAAGAGGATGGCACATGCCTACGTCTCTTAGGACCGTCTGAACTATTACATCGATAACCTGTACCAAGGATATCTATCTTCTAGGGTACAAGTCAATATCCCCCATAAAGGTCCCATCGAGATAAGACTGTCCCAGCGCGGAAACCTCAGGGATAGAAAGTAGCGTGGGCATGATTTTCACACATAGATAGTATATGCATACACAATCACATAACTATACTAATATTACCATAACAATATTGTGTATATTCTCAACTCCCATAATTACGACATTTGAATTTATTTCTCATTATTTAGTTATCACGTATAACCGTTCACATCTTACTTTAATTTGAGGAACTTTTCCACTTACTACATAACGCTCATGGATTCTATCCTCCCAAGTATAAAATTCAGTAGGTATTCATCTATTTTCCATCATAATCATTTTTACGTAATCTCTCCCTTTAATACAAGATTTCATCGTCCTTTATGTAATTATCCCAAAATACAATTCTCGTCTCACATTAAAGGCCCCAACATTATTCATATGTCCTACTGGTCTTCCAAACTCCCAATACATTTTATTAAGGATGTCCAAGAATTATCTCACGATAAATTGAATTTAACTCATTAAAAAAAGGAAATAGGAGTCTGCCAGGAGGGGTCGATCGATCGAAGCACTGGGCTCGATCGATCGATCGAGCAGGTATTGCGATTTCTGCATTTTTGCAGTTACGGGTTCTAACACATTTCTTCATCCAAATCCATATTTTTCAATCCCAAATGTCTCAAAAATTGTACTACCAACATTATATCATCCTACTAGGTATTTCCAACGTGAAGCATGAGGAATTCTATCATTATACATGGATTAACCAACCAAATATTATTATAATTATCAAGAACCCTAGAATTTTCTTAAACATGGTTCTAACAAGTATTTCTAGAAATTTCCTTCTTGTAAACATCATAATTTCGTGGGTAATTCCTCTACATGGCAAGGGTTTCTAGAATTATCAATTTATTCATCACTACATGCAATTTCCTAACTCATATCTTAGGTTTCTTCCATAAAAACTCATTCTAATTACTCCTACACTAATATGAAAGATGCACCAACGAAATAAGCAAGATAAACACTTGCCTGGGTTTTTGGTGTTCTGATTTGCAGATGATTTTGGTGTGGTTGCGTAGCCCGTCGCGCGATCTACGCGTTGGTGGTGGTTGCGGTGCAAACGGGTGGATTTTGGGCCTTGGATTGCCTTGGAAGCTTTCTTCTTCCCTCTCCTATGTCCGTCACTTGCCTTTGGTTGTTCTAACCCTAGAAGACAACCTTAGGCATCTGATATAACCCTAAGAATTTCGTGGGTTTAATTACCCATAAATGCGAAATGTCCAAAACGTCCTCCCGGGTATTAATTAGGCCTAAAAACGCCCCGAGGCCCAAACCAAACCCCCGGGCATACTTTTCTGACTATCTCGACCCTTTCGGACGCGTTGGCGCACTCAAAATGACCATACGAACAACTTATAAAATATTCACTTTTATTAATCCACATTTAGTCCCGACACGACACAGGCGCGTCCCGACTTAAATTTCCACAATTGTCATTTATTCACATGTGACAATATTATAAAAATAAATCTCATATATTACTATACTCATCCGGTAATATTCCACAAATAACAAATTTCCAATAATTACTAACTCTCGTCACGTTAGTAAATATTTTAAAACAACATTTCGGATTAAAATTAAATTAATTTATCTCAATTAAATTTAATAAATCCTTAAATTTAAAAGCCATGAAAATACGGGGTATTACACTCCTTTTATAGGAGGCTGAGAAGGTTCAAGATCGAGGGCCAAAATCAAGGGTCCAGATTGAGTCAAGAGGGATTGACTAAGATCCAAGGGCGTACGATAAGCGGTGGTTAAAACGCTTCTGATTGGTTCAAAAGGCAATCACAGGGATTGTTATAGAAGACATGCAAATCGTTGATTTCATATGATCCAAGGGTTGAAAACAGGCGAAGTTTTACTCTCTTCAAAGAAACACACTTCTCACCAATCAGAGGGTGACAAATGTTGGTCAATAACACGAGATAAAACGCGCGTCAAAATAATTACAAAGTAAACCCTGAAGTCTCTGTCGCTTTTGGTTTCTACCCAAACCAACTTTAGAGAGTTAAAACCATATTTCTAAAATAGCATATTTACCCCATAACCTTTTAAAACCAAATTTTATTAACAAAACCTTATTTTAAAATGTTTTTAAAAAAGCCCAAAAAAATATTTAAAAATCAAATTTAGGGATTTAAAAACACCCAACATATATACACACACTAATATGCAACATGACATGTAAATGAATCATTCTACTGTGTGTGAGTGTTGGTAATTAAGTCTAGGTCTCTTCAATCAAAGATGAAATAGTAATGCAAGCTCTGAGGTTCTTTGGTTTCTAGGTTAGACATAATTTTGTCACAATTTCCAAACTAGATGAACACTTATACAATATAGACTCAAGTGAGTCAAGAGTATAAGGGCTTCATGGCCTTGCTAAGACTATTCATAGTTTGAAAACTCGCTCCAGTGCAAAACATACCACTTTCTTTAGATCTGTTAGCCTCTCGCTGGGCCAGGGATTCACACACCGTTGTCACTGGGTGGGGTGAATTTACTATAACTTTGGAAGATATTTGCGATCTTCTCACCCTGCCTTACTTGGAAGAACATGTATTTATTGATGATTGTGAGGATTCCTTTGAGGAGGAGATGTTGTAGGAGCTTCACTCAACTGGTAGTGAATGTACTAAGTATGTGGCTATCAATCATACTGGTGCCACTAAAAACTCCTTTGCCAAATTTCAAAGATATTGGTTCAAGGATTTCAAGCAGTTTCCCAAGGGTGAGGCAATGAGCAGGGTGGACAGGTGTCAGGAGGGTTTAAATGTCAATTCCCCCTCACACTTAGCAGCTTTCTTTGTTACCTTTTTGAGAAGGTTTTTATTTCTTGGGAGACCAGAGACTCCCCTGGAAATGAGGCTTGATCGAGGGAGGGTTATCCCCCTTGTAGCTTTGATTTTGGGATCTATCTACACTTGTCTAGATCATGCCCATGTTGATGTTGAGAAATCTTGTGGCCACCATGATGTAACCAATTTTACCAACTTCTTCATACTAATGGATTTCCTTTTCGAGCGGTTCCCCAACTTTGCCTCAGAAGTAAGGACACGACATTATGAAGCTGCTCGCATCACTAGGTGGTATAAGAAATCTCTAGAGCATCCCTTGGGGCCTTTGATAGATAATATTGATGAGTTTTGTTTTTACCCATACTGTAAACGAGCGGGTGGCATTTTTGTTTGGGGGTCCTTCTCAAGGGATGGTGGTACCTTCTACCGCCCCTCTGATGTAGAGTCTATTTTTTCTTTCCCACATATTGATGTGATGACGATGCTACTTCCAGGAACCCTCCCTTATTTGATTGAGCTAGGTCAAGGTTTTGAATTTTACCACTCATAGAGAGTTAAATGGCTATTTGGGTACGACCAAGGTGTTCATTCCCTTGCATACCTTTCGAGCACTTCCCCCTCAGAGTTATACTTTGAGGCTTATGCAAATTTTACCTTCGAGGGGATGCTCCACAGGGTTCGCATTTGGGTGGTCTGTTTATGCCCTCTCGCAATTACCTTCCTTTATTTACTCATTCCTGGTTTACTTCGTGGTAGAGGCAGGTGGCCCTCATTCAAAACCACATGAAGGATTTTCCTCACAAAACCACCCCTACTAGAGTCCCCAATAATGACAAGTACTTGGGTAAAGTACCCAGAAAGAGTTATGGCATCACATCACCATTGTGAAGACCCTCTTGAGCATATCACCCCAGTCTTGTTGAGGCCCCTACTTGATGAGTCCATTTACACTAAATGCCCTGAGCCTCAACCCATTAAATTTAATGTTAAAGGGAAAGTCGAGTCTCAGCCTCCATCTAAAGAAAATACCCAGACATAAACGTGTCAAACTTCATTCCTGTTGATGTTGCTGCTCCTGCTTCCCGTCCTTCTCCTGTGAGGACTAAGGAAAATAAGGAATTTTTTTTTTTAGTGCCGAAGCTGCTTCTCCTTCCTCTGCTCTAGATTAAGAGTTAGCACTGATACTCTTGGGGTAGAGGATACCTATAGGACTGTCCGTGAGCAAGGCTATGAAGCCTTGGTTATATATACTCAGATTCCATCCATTTCATCTGCCCCTATTGCTGAAGGTACTATAGTTAACTCATCTATACTTAGTGAAACTTCTAGTCATAAGGTTTCACTTGCTAGTTCCCCTTATCCCTTACTTGAAGAGGAGCTGATTGATATGGAAACATGCTTTCCTACGATGACATCAATTCTTATTCAAATGACATGGGTGCCATTGAACTTCATGATGGATGTAGACTTAACACTTATACTTTGTTACCAATTTTAAGGGAGTCAGATAGTGAAGACTCGTTGATATATTCTCCTTCAACCACGAGCCCCACGACTGGACACCTTTTGTATGGACAGAGCACTCGTCCAACTACCATAAGTCTTTTCTTTACTTTCTTTGTTCAACTTATTATTTTAATAACTCTTAAGCCTTTGATATTTTTACTAACATTATCTTGCGATACTTCATAGGTTTCTTCTATTGAGACGAGTTGTCCCTAACCTCCTCCTCTTATTCGATCACCCTTTCTAAGGGAAAGGAATGGTATGCTCGTTTATTCTTTGGGTCTGTCTAAAGAGGTTCATTACTTCCTCTCTATTCAACTATTTCTATTATCTTTTTCTCTTAAAATACTTTATTGTCATAGCTTACTTCTTTTTTGCTTTTACAACTTTCTTTTGAATTTCCTACCACTACGAGGACCTCTTCTGTGTCTTCTCGTTCTATTTAGGTAAGAATTATCCTACCTAATTCTTCTGACTTGTTGCCTTTTATATGTATCATGACATGTTTCTCTCTATGCACTTGTATAGGACTATTCCTCCTAGACTTACTACCCCACTTTCTACCTCTTTTACAGTGAGAAGTTCTTCAACTGAGCCTTCCACCACTTTATCTCTGGAGGTATTTGGATTTTTTCATTTCTGACATCTTTCCCCGTTATAGTTTTTTTATGCATGACTAAAACTTATGTTGTGTTTGCTTAATTTATCTTCCTTGTTGCAGGGATCTCTTTCACGTAGGCCCCCTTCCACCACTGGGTGATTAGTTTTTCCCACTGGGGTTGTTATTTCAGGGCTACCACCCTCTAGGAGGATACCTATCCCCCCGGATGTATGCGCTTATGAATAACAGGCCCCAGATTTATCCCTTTCGTTCGTAGTTGGTCTTCACTATTTCTTCTAGCGAGCCTGTCTCACAGGTTGTTGGATCAACTCAGGTATTAACCATTCTATTGAAATTATTTTTTTCTATAACTGCCTTCATTTCTAATATACTTGTTGATGAATAGGATACCTCAGTTGTGTCAGTTATTCCAGTCGATGGCATTACATCATTGATCACTTCTCTAGCCACTTCTCAAGTGTCCCCTACATCTGTTGAGGCCATTTTAGTTGTAGATTATGGAGGAATTACAATCATAGGGCCTCTCCTGATACCTACTTTGACATAACTTTAAGATAATTCCTGTGGCTCCTTCCTTTATTCATAGGCTGGTACTAGTGAGACTTCTTCATCTACGACCCCTGCTGTGAGTGCTGCAGAGGAGATTATCCAGGTATTATATTTCTCTTTTGTATTTCTTTATTTTGTTTATTTTGCAATCTTCTATGCTGGCTTTTATTCATTTATTAGTCCTTAAGATAACACTGCTGATGCATTACCTGCATGTCCTACCTTGATTCCTATGGAGACGACCCCATATGTACTATGTATTTCTTGTATCAGAGTATCTTTTTCTGTGCCACTCTTTTGCTAACACTTCTTTAATTTTATTTGTCATCTGGCCAGTATAGGTGAGGTCCCATTACCTACGGGACCTGTTGTGAGCTCCAGGGCAGTGACTCCCCCAGTAATTCTTTGCACATATCAGTTCATTATGTTTGATATTCTTTCCTTTTATTTTATACATGAGAGTCTCTGAGTCTTTTTGACATTCTTGTAGTTGTGGTCCTCTATCTGTGGGACCTATATCTTAGTTCTTAGGTTAGCACTCTGTCGGTTCCTGTACCTGTGGAACCCTTAGCTAGCATCTCGGAGGAGACTACTCCGATACATTTTGGTCACTATTTTTTTACTTTCTTTTTCTGTGTAAGGGTTCGCTAACACTTTACATGTTTCTTTGTTTTCTGGCTAGTGCTGTGACTATTTCTATAGCTATGGAACACCTTGGGGAAGCAGCATTGAGAGAGGTATTACACTGTCATGCCCTTTTCTCCTTTCCATTTCCCCTTTTATTCTTTCTTTTACTGTATAATTTTGCTCGGCGTCACACCCATGTTTCCTTGCTTTCATGTTAGTGAGGCAGTCGCTCCTAGTTCTGTGGAAAGAGCTAAGAGTGCTATGTTACACACTCTTCAAGTATTAGACTTTCATACATGACTTACTTTTAAATGTTTCTTAGAAATTTTCATTTCTAATTGCTAGAAACCTGTTTATTCTATCTTTGCCTTTTCTTTGTTAGGTCGGCATACAGTGTCCGGTAGGACCCTTTCGCTTTTTTGACAGCATATTCACCCTCTTAGGCATTGGGGTAAACTTTATACTTCCCACTTATCTTTTGGGAAAAGTCATTCAGTTGTCTTTCTTTCTCTTTCTATGACTTATCATTTCTATGTTTCTCATTTTCAGGATCCCGCGAGTGAGCCCACCGAGGAAGCTAATAAGGAGGAGAAGAGTTCTGAGGCCACTCACTCGGATGGTGCTTCTTGTTCCTGAGTGAATTCCTCACTTACACTTTCAGAGATGGAGTCCAGGAACACAGAATCTGATGATATTCAGGAAGAGGCTCCTGGGGCCTTTATGAGGTATTTATGGTGAGAGGATCTGCCTATGAGTTTTAGTACCCATGAGCGATAAGTGCTGGAGGTGATCATTGAGCATCAACCTGAGACTTTCATGTGCCAGAGTGTGCTCAACATTGATATCCTCACGACCTTCAACCTGAAGGCCGTCACCAGTCACATCTATGATTTCTTATCCTTTCCCCTCGCTGACTTGACCATCAGTAGGACTTAATTATTTCTCTAGGTTCTTTATGATCTTCAAAGAGTTTATCATTTTCATCTAGACTAGCTCAACGCTGCAGTTCGTCGCTTTCTGAGTGTCCCATTTAGGAAGATGATGAGACTTTGCGTGTCCTAACAGTCTAGGATTCGATAGCGCCAGGCTAAGATCGAGGTTGGTGAGACTGAGGATGAGGCCATGTTAGCGAGGTTAGAGGAGTTTTTTTTAAAGAGGCATGTCTATCCTATGCAAATGTGCCCTCACAGGAGGACATGTTTTTTTTATCTAGCTGATTGTTTTTATATGTAGACTTTGCCTTGTATTTTTTTCTTTTCTTCTAACACGTGTAAAAGGCTATATATTAATGAAAGAAATCATTTTGCCTTCATTTATTTCTCTTCTTTATGTGTTTCTTTGACATCTATTTACTATGACATGCTCTATTTTCTATGATCATTTTGTCAACTATAACTGCCCCATGATCTGTGGGGTACTTGCATGAGATTTGTGCAAGTTATCATTTTAGAGCTGCCCCATCTAACTGCAGGGTACTTTTGCTACATATACATTTCTGGGTAATAACTTGGATAAGGGGGTTACGCCTTTTCCTTCACATAAACTTTGGAATTTTTTTAAATGAACTAAATAACTATTTCTTTATATTAAAACTGCTCGTGGTCTGCGGGGTCCTTGTTCCAAAATTTAACTTGGGGATTTTTACTTTTTTTTTTTACTTTCGAAAATCACAATCTTAGAGAGGGGGAATTAATGAGTAGAACTTACTTTCTTGAGAATAGAGGTTAGAACTTGTTCTCCAGGTCATAAATTTAAAAAAAAATTATTTAGTGGACAATCGCATGCTGGTTTATGGAAATAGTTAAGTTGTTGTTTCTACCGGGACTTTTCTCCTTATACTTTACCTTTAGGATGGATGTACCCCCCCTCCCAAGTATAATTAATGAGGAAAGTTCCTTTTGTCATTGACCCTCTTCTAGTTTAGTAGAGAGATTTTACTATTCTTGCTTTTAAGAAAGA
Organism: Sambucus nigra; assembly: GCA_949130495.1. Classification (NCBI taxonomy): domain Eukaryota; kingdom Viridiplantae; phylum Streptophyta; class Magnoliopsida; order Dipsacales; family Adoxaceae; genus Sambucus; species Sambucus nigra. The sequence goes on from OX422219.1 coordinate 136,950,658, forward strand.
GAAAACATTAATTTGGTGTACCCCCCTCACAAGTAGGTAAATAAATAATGCACAAATTATCAAGTAATGATTAGAATAACTGCTATTTATTTCTTTTGTATTGTATATTGTTTACAAAACTTTACTCATGACTATTGCTTCAAAAAAACATTTATGTATTAGAGCAAGCTATTCAAAATTTTGAAAGAAATGAAACATGGTAAGAACTAGTTATAGTACTTCTTCTGCCACTTACAGTTAATGGACTGAAGGCATTTACTGTCAGGCTTGGAGATTTGGTAGTAACCTGACTTACCTACCCCTCTCACCACAAAGGGGCCTTCCCAGTTTGTCTTAAATTTAGATGCTGACATGGTTCGTAGATAGTGAGTGGATGTCCGTAAAATTAATTCCCCTACTTGGAACTCTCTAGGCTTAACCAGATTTTCATAATCTCTAGAGAGCTGTTAGGTATAGACTTTGAAGTTATCCTTGGCTATGTCTCTATGCTCATCCAATAATTCCAACTGTACATATCGAGGATCTGGTATGAGTCCATTGCTTAAATCCACTCTAGATGAGGGCACCGCCAACTCCACTTGTACGACAACTTCGATCCCGTAAATAAGTGAGAATAGAGTGAAGGCCGTTGGCTTTCTCTTTGACGTTCTATAGGCGCATAACACCATAGAAAATTTTTAGTCCCTCTCCCAGTGTGTCTTTTTGCATATTCTTTAAGATGTTAATAAACATTTTATTCGTGGCCTCTACTTAGACATTCCCTTTTGGATTTGAGATGGTGGAGCTGTTATAAACAATCTTGTATTTGTCCGTCATGAGCCCCATCTCTTTACATACAAACTACTTCCCATTTTTTGTTAATATCACTTACGGATACCAAACCTGCATATGATATACTCCTCGATGAATTGGGTCACCACTTGGTCCAGTTGACTTTCTTGGCCTAGTTGGTTCCTCTGGTGTTTCCTACCTTTGGGATGAGGGAGCCGTATCAAATTTTTCCTCATGACCTGGCGACATACATCTAAGGAGATCCAATAGAGATCATCCAATTTAACTACATTATTCCTTACATTATATTCATCGCAGAGAGGTTGATGTCGCAGTCCTATCAGCTGGAGAGGGTCGTGGATCAAAGGAGGAACCCTTTATAAATTCCTCGAATCCTTCTCCCGAGGGACCTTCTACTGGAGCTGTTGTAGTGTCATATCGGTCTTTAGCTTCATCACTGGAGGTACATGTCCTAGGTTTATCTGTGCAGTTCACTGGGGATGATGGGGTTCAATATGAGGTGTCCATTCCTACCTCTCTGCCTTATTTCTCCATGCTCAATGGAGTTAAGTTATATGATGTTTTTTATTATTTATTTTCTTTAGATTAAATTGTGATGCGCTAATATTTTTTATTGGAGGCTTTTATCATCCCTCGGGCGATGTTGGAGTAGTTATACCTGTCTATAGTCTTGTATATGACCTTTATTCTGAGGACGATGAGAAACTCCAGTTAAGGGAACCCCGTGATATAGGATGTGGTCGATGTACTCGTGCAATAGATGTTCTCGATTCCTCACGAAGGGCGCATTCTTGGTACCAAAGGCCAACTTCTCCCATGGTTCCTCAGGGAGGTTCGATGATGCGAGAGGGAGCTCTGATGTGGGTGATTGTATCCGAATCCAGTGATGAGGAGGAGGAGGATGATTCTTATTTTGAAGTTTAGGATGATCGTTTTTAGTTTATCCTTTTATTATGTTTTATGTATTTTCTTTTGTTGATTATTTAAAGTATTTGTCTTCTATTCCTAAAACAGTTATCTATGTAAAGAATGAAAATATGTTTTATTTTGAGAAATATAATTTATTATTGAGCTTTTGAGTTATTTATTATTTCATGCTAATTATTATACATACATGAAGTAGATATGCTAAGGTTAAAAAATGATAAAAATCTTATTTTCATAATTTTAGATCCATTATTATTTATGTTTTTATAACATATAATTTCAAATAGATTTTGGATATACAGGCGTGCAAAGACAGTCTAACTATTCTATATTTGACTTGAGCACTAATCAGTATAAGGGAATTTTCAGGAAGACCAATCAGTTAAATCCTTCTTCCTATAAATGGATATAGAGTTTTGGCCCCAAAGCTCACAGCTTCTACCCTCTTTTCTCATAGTCTAAATACAACATTATTTTTTTCTCCTAGCATCTTGACATGAATCTCCCAAATTTTGATTATCAAACCATTTTTAATCACCAAATATAATCTTTCATTTGCAACTTTGATGATTTCTCTCTCTTGTGCCCGGATCGTTATGGTCTAGTTCCCCTGCTCTCTTGGATTATTGCTCATTTTTGGTACCCAGAGGATCACCTATTTTATTTTGCATTTAGGGAGAGTTTCCTGTCCTTTGAGGATTATTGTTTCCAGATAGGGTGCAATATAGACCAACCTATAACGGATCCATATCTAGGTCAAGGGGGAGTATTTTTGTAATACCCCGCATTTCTGGGTATTTATAATTTAATTAATTCGGGGAATTAATTGGGAAAAATATGATGTATTTAAATTACGTGAATGAAGTAATTTAATGCGATTAAATGAGAAATGTGATTATCAAATATTAATCGAGAGATAGCTATTGATTAATATTATATTCTGAAATTTACTAAGTGCGAATAGTAAATAATTGACATTTATTATTATACGGCATAACGAGTGATATGTGCGTATTTTATTTTATCTCGACCGGGAGTCGTGTGTAGACAAATTTGAGGTTGAGATAGGAAATATATTTTGAGTGACTCGAATGATAATTTAGAGGTCACGAATGATTTTGAATGGGTCGAAATAGTCAGAATAGTGTACCCGGGGGTATATTTTGGGTCCCTGATAGATTTTATACCAAGTCGGCACCTATTGAGGGCATTTTGGTCATTTGAAAAATGGAGGTTAAGGGACCTACGAATTTTGGGACTTTTATCAGATTATAAAAAGTGGGAGTTAGGGTTAAAGGCTCCAAAAACACACCTTAGACAGTTACAGAACCAAAGAGAACTTGTGTGAGGGTTAAAGGGAGTTTTTAAGAAATTTCTCCTATGGGGATTGCAAAACATAAATCTTAGAGTGGGGAATTGGAGAGGAGACAATCAACCCACCTTCAATAGGTGCCGATGATAATTTTGATTTAATGAATGTTCTTGGGAGAAAAAGTAAAATTTGATACATGATGGTTAGGAATTTTCATGTAGTAGGATTTATACCTGTAGAGGAATTGAAATCATAGGAGTCGTGATGATTAAAACAAATTAAATCTGGGATTCAAAATGATTATGTGGGAAGAATACAAAAACTAGGGTTCTTGAAGAATTAGTGATTTTAATTCCTTCTTGACTACTTTTGGTATGGATTGAATGTGTTTTAAAAGTTTAAAATCATCCTAAAACCTATACTTGATGTGTGATATTACGGGTTAAGAGTTTGGTGAAGAAACATGGAGGTTTGGATGAATATTAATGGTGAGAAACGCACGAAGAAGACGGAGTGCAAAATCTGTACAGAATCGAATCTATTTGGCCAAGGGCGAATCGATTCGGGTAAGGCGAATCAATTCGGAATCGATTCGATCACCTAGAAAATGTAAGATTTTCCTTTTTTCCTTAATTCCCTAAATCATTATTGTGATATTTTTGAGGAATTTTATCAAGTAATATTTACAGATTAAACTATTACTGTAGGCTTATGATAGGGGAATGGCTTAGTCTTATTGAGTAGATTAAATCGAGATTGAATTGGGTTAAACTATATGGTAATTAATGTGAGAGACGTATAAAGTATTACAAATATTGAATGAATTAATATGCAGACCAGTAGGGTGAGTTAAACTTAACTACTGAAATTTATAAAGGGGTAACTAGGACCCTTAGAATTGTGTGAATAATCATGAATACGATAAGTGGGATAATTCGTAAAGAAATTAGTACGACGAGTATACGAGAGAAATATACTACATACAAGTGGGGATAATTAAGTTGTGTGAAAACCTATTATGTAAATACTTTGGCGGTATGAATACCTAAAGTATATTAGATGTATTGGGGTCGAGGGAATATCCGGACCAATACATGAAAGTGTAATACCCCGTATTTTTAAGTTATATTAATTTGGGGATTTATTAAATTTAATGTGAGTGAATTATTTAATAAAAATCCGAAAATTAATTATGTTATAATTATTAACGTGACGAGAGTTAGTAATTATTGAAAATTGTTGAATATTACTAATGAGCAAAGTAATATATTATATTGGTTATATTGAATGTCATGAGTGAGTTAAATGACAATTTCGGAAATTTAAGTCGGGACGTGCTCGTGTCGCGACTAAATTTTGTTAAATAAAAAGTGAATATTTTATAAGTTTCCTGTATGGTCGTTTTGAGTGCGCCAACGTGTCCGGAAGGGTCGAGATAGTCAGAGAAGTGTACCCGGGGGTGTAGTTTGGGCCTCGGGGTGTTTTTAGGCCTAATTAGTAACCCGGGAGGGCATTTTGGTCATTTTACATTTATGGGTAATTAAACCCACGAAAATTAGAGGGGCTATATCTGATATTGAGGTTGTTACCTAGGGTTAGAAAGACCCAAAACCTAGAACGGACATTGGAGAAGAGAGGAGAGAGCTCTCAAGCAATTTCAAGTCCCAAAACTCAACGGTTTGCGCCGCCGCCACCACCAACGCGTAGATCGCGAGACGGGGAACGCAACCACACCAAAATCAGTCGCAATCCAGACTTCTAAAAATCCCAGGCAAGTGTTTATCTTGCTATTTTCGTTGGTGCAATTTCCATATTAGTTTAGGAATGATTAGGGATGAAATATATGGAAGAAAACCCAAATTTTGATAGGAATTTGCATGTAGTAAAGACTTAAACCTTATTCTGTAAGTCTCTTGTGATGTAGAAAGATAACCCACGAAATTTTGTTGTAATTAAGAAAGAAATTCTGGGGTAAAACAGATTAGAACCATGATTTAGAGATTTTAGGGTTCTTGAAGTTGTGTATGAATTTTGGGTTGATAATTCATGTTTAAATGATGGAAATACACATGCCTTATGTTAAAAACATCTGGTATATTGTTATAATGTTAGTAGTAGAATTTTTGGGACATTTGGGTTTGGAAATTTTGGATTTGGATGAAGAAAAGTGGTAGAACCCGTAACTGCAATTCTGCAGAAATCGAAATACCTGCTTGATCGATCGATCGAGCCTAGAGCTTCGATCGATCGAAGGCTCGATCGATCGAGCCCCAAACCTCGATCGATCGACCCCTCCTGGCAGACCCATGTTTTCCCTTATTAATTAGTTGAAATTCAATTTATTGTGAGATAATTCTTGGGCATCCTTAATAAAATGTTTTGGGGGATAGGGAAGACCAGTAGGACATGTGAATAAATTTTAGGACCCTTGATGACGGGCAAAGATTGTATTTTAGGATAATTACATAAGGGTCGATAAATTTATGACTTAAATAGAGAGAGACACGTAAGTGAGTTACTTTGGGACAAATATATATACCTACTGAATTTTATGATTGGGAGGATATAATCGATGAAGCGTTAGGTAGTAAGTGGAAAAGTTCCTCAAATTAAAGTAAGTTTTTGAATGGTTATACGTGATAACTATATAATGTGAAACAAATGCGAATGACGTAATTATGGGAATTGAGTATTTACCCATTATTGATATGGTAATATTAGTATAGTTATATGATTGTGTATGCATATACTATCTATGTGTGAAAATCATGCCCACGCTACTTGCTATCCCTGAGGTTTCCGCGCTGGGACAGTCTTATCTTGATGGGACCTTTATGGGGGATATTGACTTGTACCCTAGAAGATAGATATCCTTGGTACAGGCTATCAGAATGATAGTTCAGACGGTCCTAAGAGATGCGGGTATGTGCTTTCCTCTTAGAGACTTGGAATCTATGCTTCGCCTCATATTGTTTGTGTATAGGTATCCTTGGTACAGGCTATCGCAGTGATAGTTCAGACGGTCCTAAGGGACTTGGAACCTATACTTTGTCTCAATATTGTTTGAGTATGTGTTAATACAGTTCGAGAGTGATTCCGAATCTGTATTCCCTTAGTACGAGTGATACGGGGATTGGATTGTAGAGTATGCCCGCACCATAGTTTTATTTGGGGTACTGTTATGATATATATATATATATATATATATATATATATATATATATATATATATATATATATATATTATGAGTAGTTAATATATATATATATATATATGAAATTCTGAAATCTGGAACTGCCTACTGTGATGTGATATGTAGGACATGGTTAATGACTCAATTATAAATACTTGTTTTGAGAAAGTAAAATATGACACTGGAAAACTTTATTGATTTTATAAAGTTAAAAATAGAGAACTTTGGTTACTAATTGAAATATCCTTTTCAAAATGGAATCGTTAAATTTTGAATCTTACTAGTAATCTAAGATAAGTTAAATCATTGGGAAGATTAGTGCGATAAATGATAAGACAAACCGTTGGGAAGGTTAGTGCGATAGGTGTACGCATTAGAAGAGAGGTGAGAATTTCTCAAGAGAGTGTCGCACTAATATGTTGTTGCATTGACCTGTATCAATTTAAATACTTGCTAAACGTATTTTAAATCAAACACACTTTCGGGCTCTGACCCATTTTGTTTTTCTCTCTCTATCTCTCTATTGTATATATGTATGTATTACAGGTGCCCAGCCACAGGGGCGTCTTGCTTAGGATCTCTTGGAAGGAACACGCTGCAGCTTAGGTGGGAGTTGCAGGTCTCTTGATTAGGCGACTTCGTTCATTCGGATCTACTCTTAGTACTTTCATTTAGTTGGGCATGTGTAGCTCTTTCCATTATTCCGTTGTTATTGAACATTTGTATTTCAGTTATTTCCAGTATTGTTATTATGGGATTTATTAAGTTTGGATGTGTGACTTTAGATTTCATATGTTGACATTCGATTGACGAAAGTATTAAATTAATTGGACTATGTTGCAGAAATTTAATGTGGTGTGATTCTTACTTATTGAATGTTGTTAATAAAATAAATGATTTTTTTTTTAAATAAAATTTGGAAAGAATGTATGAAAATGGTTTTGACACTTAGCTTAATTATTTAGGGTGTTAAATTGGAAAATTTATTTTTATCGATAGTGATGCTGAGAGTGAACCAACTGTTTACCTTGATTTAATTTAATAAAGGAGTGATCGCCCGGTATTTAATTATGCGGGGTGTCACAGGTGGTATCAGAGCATCAGGTTCTAGTGTCCATAGGATCTGTACGGCTTATTTCGCTTTCAGCTTAACGTTATTGCTATAGAGCCCTATTATAGGATGGTTCTATTCTTGCTTTCAAGTTTATGTCTTCAGCTATTTGAGATTTGTTAATGACTGTAGACTAATAAACTTCTTCACGTTTCAGATGCCTCCGAGACGTGCTCCGAAGGATAGGCGTGCCCAGGCCGATCAGCCAGCAGTTTCGGCACAAGGCACAATGAATGCAAATGAAGTAGCCGCCATTGTTGCTCAGACGGTGAATGCCGCACTAGCGGTGGTTCAGTAGGCTCCACCCCATGTTCAGGCAGTGGCGCCAGTACCAGCACAGCTTCCATCTGCATGGGAGAGGGTTCGGGATGCTTTTCAGAAAGCGCATCCCCCTGAGTTCTCCGGTAGCTCCGATATTGTCACAGTTAGCCAATGGAGGAAAGACATCCAGCGGCATCTCCGTATGTATGAGTGCACTGACGTGCAAAAGCAGTTATTGGCTTCCTTTAAGCTGATGGGAGCCGCTCTGCAGTGGTGGGAGTCCACTACCACATTGGAGGAGAGGGACACGATCCCTATTCAGTTGTTCTGAGAGAGGTTTGACAACAAGTATTTTCCACCTGCCGTACAGAATGAGATGAGGCGGAAACTACTGAATCTGAAGCAGGAGAGTCTTACCGTAGAGGAGTATGAGGAGGAGTTCATGAGACTTCTCACTGTTGTGCCAGATGAGGCACCTACTAAGAGCAAGAAGATTATGCTGTTTGTCGACGGGTTAGCTTGGAGGATCCGTCAGCACCTTATTGGGAATTTATCCCTGAGTACTTTTACTGATTTACTCAATGCCGCGTTGCTACATTTCCAGGATCACCGCTTCCATCTTCAGGGAAGCAAGAGAGCATGAGAGTCCAGCCAGCAGGGCAGGGCCGGGGGTAATTGTGTCAGTGGGGCACCATCTCATGGACAGACTCGTCAGCACGAGCAGAGTTCCCATCAGGGGGACCCTGCTAAGCGATTCCGTTCAGGTGATTCTAGGCAGGGATTCGGGGGTTTTAGGCAGGGCCAGCCTAATCAGCAGGGCCAACACCGACAGCAGCAGGGCCAACAGCGTGCTAATCAGGGCCAACAGGGCCAGTGGCGGGGAGGTAACGGCCAGCAGGGCCGTGGTCAGCAGGGATAGAGGGGAGGAAACTTCAAGGGACGATGTTTTGGTTGTGGTAGTCACGGCCATAGGCGCCAGGATTGTCCGGAGGGAGATAAGGCCCCACAGCAGCAGGGTGTCCATAACGAGCCACAGAGACCACTTTTTCCACCTTCCCTCCCAGCTCCAGCCCAGGTGCCAGCCCTACCAGCCGTTCCAGCAGCTCCAGTGCAGCAGGGGCAATTACAGTATGGACGTGTCTATAACTTCCACCAGGCAGCAGCTCCACAGGCACCACCCGCGATTGAGGCTATGCTTCCTATCCATGGTATTATGGGTCGGGTTTTGTTTGATACGGGGGCAACACATTGTTTTATAGCTACGCATTTCGCAAAGGCCTTAGGGTTGTTAGCCACAGCAGAGAGCACGATGACGTGTGTGGACTCACCACTGGGGAGTGGGTCACTTATTTTCTTTATATGCCGGGGAGTGGGGGTAGAGATCGGTAGTTTGGTATTACTTGTGGACATGTTAGTCTTAGACATGCACGAGCATGATGTGATTATTGGTATGGATTGGCTCGCAGCTTATAGAGCCATGATTGATTGCTTCGGTGGGAGCATTGTTTTTGCCATTCCGGGGCAAGAGATGTTTGTAGTGGCGATGTCTCGCCCAGAGGGAGGTTCGACCGCTCATTTGTATTACATAGAGGAGGATACCTCTAAGGAGGTTGTGATTCGCTTAGATTGGATCCCAGTTGTCAGGGAGTATTCCGATGTGTTCCAGGAGATACCAGGCCTACCCCCCAGTCGAGAGATAGACTTTGTTATAGATTTATTGCCATATACGAGACCTATAGCACGTGCACCGTACCGTATGGCTCCGGCAGAGATGAGAGAGCTACGAGATCAGATAGAGCAGCTGTTAGTTCAAGGCTTCATTCGTAGGAGTACCTCACCTTGGGGCGCTCCAGTTTTGTTTGTGAAGAAGAGAGATGGTTCACTGAGATTGTGTGTGGACTACAGGGAGCTGAATAAGGTCACGATACGGAATAAATATCCGTTACCTCGAATCGATGATCTGTTCGACCAGCTGAGGGGAGCAACTTTCTTTTCGAAGATAGATCTGAGGTCGGGGTACCATCAACTACGTATTAGGGAGCAGGATGTTTCGAAGACTGCTTTCTTAACGAGATATGGGTCTTATGAGTTCCAGGTGATGCCGTTCGGACTCACAAATGCTCCAGCCGTTTTCATGGACTTGATGTATCGAGTATTCAGAGAGTTCTTGGATCAGTTTGTCATAGTTTTCATAGATGACATTTTGATATATTCACACTCCGAGGAGGAGCATGCCGAGCATTTGAGGCAGGTTCTTCAGACTCTACGAGAGCATCAGTTGTATGCTAAGTACGAGAAGTGTGGATTCTAGTTGCGAAAAGTACATTTCTTGGGCCATGTTGTTTCTGAGCAGGGGATAGCAGTTGACCCGAGTAAAGTATCAGCGGTGAGGGAGTGGGGGCAGCCCACGACACCGACGGAAGTGCGTAGTTTCTTGGGATTAGCCGGATACTACAGGAGATTCATTCGGGGATTCTCCAAAATAACGGGTCCATTGACAAATCTGACTCGCAAGGGAGTACCATATGTTTGGGATGACGCTTTTCAGTTGGCTTTCGACGAGCTGAAAGACAAGCTTACTTCAGCACCAGTCCTTGCTTTACCGAAGCCGGGTGCGGAGTACCTGGTTTACACCGATGCCTCTTTACGGGGACTTGGGGGAGTACTTCAGCAGGAGGAGAAGGCTATAGCTTTTGCCTCATGCAAGCTTAAGCCGCATGAGAAGAATTACCCCACCCACGACCTGGAGTTAGCAGCGGTCGTTTTTGCATTGAGGATATGGAAGCACTACTTATTGGGGGAGAAGTTCCGTTTGTTCACAGACCACAAATCACTGCAGTACCTGTTCACTCAGCGAGAGTTGAATATGCATCAGCGCAGATGGCTAGAGTTTGTGAAGGACTACCAGTTTGATATACAGTATCATCCGAGAAAGTCCAACGTAGTTGCTGATGCGTTGAGTCGTAGACAGGTAGACGAGGTAGAAGATGTCTGGAAAGCAAAGTGGAGGGAGTTAGGCCACCAGGATGCAGTAGCACGTTCTTTCATATCCGTGATGTTAGTCACACCCGAGATTGTTGTGAGGGTAATACAGGCCCAGACCACAGACCCGTTTTGTAAGGAGCAGATTGTACGACTTTTAGCCGAGGGTGCGGAGTCCTATTCTGTTAGTTCTGATGGGGGTTTGAGGTTTAATGGGAGATTGGTGGTTCCATATGGAGCAGAATTACGCCATGCAGTGATGACCCAGTCTCACGGGTCCCGGTTTGCGGTGCATCCTGGAGGGGATAAGATGTACCAGGATATGAGGAGACAATACTGGTGGAGTGGGATGAAGAAGGGCATTGCTGAGTTCGTGTCCGAGTGTTCTACCTGCCAGCTGGTGAAGGTGGACCATCAGAAACCGTCAGGGCTGCTTCAACCATTTGAAGTACCCGCGTGGAAGTGGGAGAACATTTCCATGGATTTTATTACAGGGTTACCTACCTCACAGTGGGGCCATGACTCTATCTGGGTGATTGTAGACCGTTTGACCAATGTGGCTCATTTTCTGCCGGTGCGGACAGATTATACCACGGGTCAGTATGCTCAGCTGTTTATTACCGAGATCGTCAGATTACATGGGGTGCCCCTGAATATTGTGTCAGATAGAGACAAGATCTTCGTGTCACGTTTCTGGGAAAGATTTCAGGAGGCTATGGGTACTGAGTTGAGGTTGAGTTCAGCTTATCACCCCCAGACAGACGGACAGACAGAGCGTACTAATCAGATGTTAGAGGATATGCTACGCATGTGTGTCCTTGATTTTGGAGGAGGTTGGGAGCCACACCTTCCACTGGTAGAGTTCGCTTATAATGACTCATATCAGTTTACGATTGGTATGGCTCCATTTGAGGCTTTGTATGGCAGGCCTTATCTGTGACAACCCGAATATAATTATGATGAATTATATTTAAATCATACTTATCTTATGTGATATGAATAATGTGATATTAGTATATCTAATGTTAAGTGATTATGTTTATTATAATCCTACTTTCATAAATCATGAAAGGTCGAATTATTTACAAACACAAATTTTGTTGTTTTCGGTAGAAATGTTCCTGTTAGAGACTAGTTTTGACCTTTATAACATTATAAATGACTTGAGGTGAAAACTATATAGTTGTAGACATGTGAGTTAGGGTTGTAACACAACAAACATATCATCAAATGGATGCCCGAGTAAAGAGTTATACCGAATTTACGAACAAAGGGCAAAGCTGTCCATTCCCTTTAAGTGGTAAATTATCTTTTATCAAACCAAATGTTTTGAATTGATTGGTTGGCTTGGGAGGCAGCCTTGGACGACTTAAAACCCTCCCTCTAACATATTTCTTCAGCAAAACAAACCCTAGGTTCAGTTTCAAGTGTTGTTAGCTTGAGGAAATAGAAAGTTGATGTTTAGGAAGAAAAAGTGTAGAAAAATCTGTGGAAATTACGTAAAAGCCCTGAAGGTAATTCTAATTGAAATTCTAGTTATTTATCTTATATTACTGATTTATATGATACAAATAACCATAGGTTTACGAAAGTTTCAGCCCTTTATATGTATGTATGGTTATATGCAAGTTTATGTTAAGTTGAATGTAGAAACCCTTAAAATTTCTTTGTATTGAAACCCCTTGTATTCAAACTTGTATATCTATTTGTGTACTTACTTTAATTGATAAATTCCAATTGGATATGAAAGTAGACTCATATATTCATATCATATCTGAAAATTAGAATTTATCTCCTTATGGTTAGGTCGTAATGATGATTTCAAGTTGGTACATGGTTTCTATTTTTATACTTCATTTCGGTATACCCTGAGTTTAGTCAAGCTTTTGAGATAGCAAATGAAGTCAAAAAATTATGAAACTTTAATTCTGTACTTAAGTATTGTAAGGACATTTTTCTCATGTCCAACATTTTACATTTATGTATGTCGTACGCCGCTACATTTGGCACGTCACCTCACGATCTCACATGACGGCCTCTATCCGAATTCTGGGAATCAAGCATCCAACATCTCCATCATGTGTCCCACATCGTCCTCAACAACTTCACATACCATGCTTTTAGGGTCTATATGCTAGTGGTATGCAAGAGAAGTCAAATCAATGAAATAAGTCACGATATGGAAGTTCAAGGGTAATTTGGTAATTGTACATCCACCGTCCGGAGGATAGGTCAACTGGAAAGTTGAAGACCTTACCACAACAAAGATACTAGAAGAAACGACATCTCATTCCGAGCTACGGTGAAGAAGATATGGCCCTTTGAAGATGGAGAGAATTCCTCGAAGGAATCTGGTTCCTGAGGATCGGACCGATCCGCCTAAAGAGACCGGACCGATCCGACTGCTAAAGTGAGGCCAGTATACCCCGGATCCATAGCGAACCGATGAAGATAAAAAGCCGAACCGATCCGATGTCAACCAGACCGATCCGCCTGCAATTAAAAGAACCGATCCGGTATACCGGACCGATCCGCCCATCAACCGGACCGGTCCGCCTGGGATAATTACGAGCAGTCCCAGTGTTTGAAAACTCTTTCCTTGGTTTTCTTATTTATACCAACTTTGGGAGAGTTATTTTTTAAGACTTCGATACACGATTTCCAGAGCAGAGTCTTCACCTATTGAGTACCAATACTCTAGGTATTTTGATTCACACAAATTCCATACATTTGTGAATCCTTTTGGTAACCCAGGAACGCAGTTTTGCAGTTCAACCCTGGTGGAGGAGACCGTTCTTCTTCTCCATTGCAGCCCTACTTGACAGGGATAGTTCCAGCCGCCAGCCCTACTGGAAAGGGATAATTCCAGCCGCGACTACAGAATCCGATACCTGAGGGTAATTCTTAGTCAACTTGTATTTTCATTATAATCCGATTGTAAGCCGTTTTCTTACAAATTATAGTGAAAATAAATAGTTTTGCCCCTGTGGGGGATTTTTCCTGAAATTGTTTGTTATAATCATGCATGCTATATTTTATTTGATAAATCTTCTAGATGCATGTCTTAGGGTTTAACTAAAATTTGGGTTTAATTAAAAACTGGATTTTATTTGAGAAGTTGCAATATTTCCGCTGTAGCTGCACTCTCAAATTGGTATCAGAGCGGGTTACGCTAATTTATCGCGTGATCCTGATTTTTCGAGGATTTACTTTCTGATACAATTTGTCTACTCACATTTTCAAGTATGTGTAATGAAAATGGGTTGAAAATCATGGAAAGTTATGCTGGAGAAAAATTATGAAAATTCTTGGAAGTTGAAGGAACAATAGAGGAGCTTGTAGGGCAGATTTCTTGTGTTGTAGAGAAATGGTCATAACTTGCCCTAGGAAGCTTGAAAAATTACACCGTCACTTGTACTGGATAGTATATTCATATATGTTTTCATATTGATGAGTTTGAACCCCTGTATTTGTACAATTTAGGAATATAGGATGGTTAAGCATGTAAGACAATAATTTCAGGCCATACTGGGTACCCCTTGAATGAATGTTTGTATTTTGTCCTTACAAAGGGTACTTTGAGTACATATTTCATGTGTATATACATTGAGGAGTATAATTTCATGTTTACTTGACTTTGGTTATAAATTCCTCATAAGGTATTTCCTACGGTGAATGTCCGTAACTTTATCAACTTGTATATCATTGTTTTGCCTTTACCTATGTTTTATGGAATGTGACTTAATTGGAATTATATTGTTGATGTATAGTCATGGAAAGTTACATAATTATGTTTGGATAATATTTATGATTGAGGTTCAGTACTGATTTAGTTGGATTGACAGGTGTAAGGTCTAATCAACCTAGTTCAGCTCCACCAGAAGAAAACGTGAATACATAGTTGTCAACCAAGGTGAGTTTACTCACTGGAAAGAGATATTTGTATCGTGTTATTGATATGATCATAATATAATGAATATGAAATTGTTCATTTCGGTTTACCGAAATGAGGGGTTACTCCTCGACCAGGAATGGGGGAGATTTGTCTATTAATGACAAGGGGTTACTCCTCGACCAGGAATGGGGGAGAATTGTCTATTTAGACAGGATATGTGAATCATGATTTGGAAAAGTTGGTCATTCATTATGAATGAGCCGGATAAGTTAATTCATAATTATATGGACATGATATATTGCATGTAAATTTATGCAGTAGTATAGTAGTGATGCATTCACTGGGCTATTTTTGCTCATGGTTCCTATGTTCACATTTTTCAGGTAACGCGATGTCACTGCCAAATCTAGGAGGTCGGGTTGGGTTAGCCAGGAATGGGAGAAACTATGATTTTGTGTAAATGTAAATGATGTAATTAAGTTAACTTATCCTTCAAGAAAGTTTTTATGGACATGATTACTCTGATGTTGTAAAAAGGTTTTCAGTTATATGGATTTACAATGATGACTCTGAAATCAAAACTCGTGATTATGGTTTGGTTAGATTAATTATGGTTTGACTCACTTTGACTTTCAAACTTAATTATAAGTAACTGGGTTGGGGTGTGTCATTATCGTTCTCCCACTTGTTGGATCGAAGTGGGGGACAACAAGTTGCTAGGACTGGAGGTGATTCAGGAAACCTCCGCGAGAATTGAGGTGATCAGGAGTCACATTCGGGTAGCCCATGACAGGCAGAAGAGCTACGCCGATGCGAAACGGTTCTTCCGAGAATTTAGTGTGGGGGACCAAGTGTTATTGCATGTATCTCCTATGAAGGGAGTGATGAGGTTCGGGAAGAAGGAGAAGTTGGCTCCGAGGTACGTGGGACCATTTCCCATCATCGAGAGGATTGGGCCGATTGCATACATGTTGGGACTGCCAGAGTATTTACATCGCATTCATGATGTATTCCACATCTCGTCATTGAGACGGTATCTTCGGGATGATATGACCCATACTCACATCGCGATAGATGAGATCGACTTACAGCCTGATAGCTCTTATGAGGAGAGACCGGTGGCTATCCCAGACTATAATGAGAGGAGATTGAGGTCAAAGATAGTTCCACTTGTACGGGTCCAGTGGGAGCACCACAATGTGGAGGAATCCACTTGGGAGCACGAGACAGATATGCGCGAGAGATACCTAGAGTTGTTTTTACCAGGTATGCCTTATTTTTCGAATTTCGGGACGAAATTCCGTTATTAGGGGGGAAGTATGTAATACCCCGTATTTTTATGCTATATTAATTTGGAGATTTATTAAATTTAATGTGAGTGAATTATTTAATAAAAATTCGGAAATTAATTATGTTATAATTATTAACGTGACGAGAGTTAGTAATTATGGAAAATTGTTGAATATTACTAATGAGCAAAGTAATATATTATATTGGTTATATTGAATGTCATGAGTGAGTTAAATGATAATTTAGGAAATTTAAGTCGGGACGTGCTCGTGTCGCGTCGGGGCTAAATTTTGTTAAATAAAACGTGAATATTTTATAATTTTCCCGTATGGTCGTTTTGAGTGCACCAACGTGTCCGGAAGGGCCGAGATAGTCAGAAAAGTGTACCCGGGGGTGTAGTTTGGGCCTCGGGGAGTTTTTAGGCCTAATTAGTAACCCGGGAGGGCATTTTGGTCATTTTACATTTATGGGTAATTAAACCCACGAAAATAAGAGGGGCTATATCTGATATTGAGGTTGTCACCTAGGGTTAGAAAGACCCAAAACCTAGAACGGCCATTGGAGAAGAGAGGAGAGAGCTCTCAAGCAATTTCAAGGCCCAAAACTCAACGGTTTGCGCTGCCGCCACCACCAACGCGTAGATCGCGAGACGGGGAACGCAACCACACCAAAATCAGTCGCAATCCAAACTTCTGAAAATCCCAGGCAAGTGTTTATCTTGCTATTTTCGTTGGTGCAATTTCCATATTAGTTTAGGAATGATTAGGGATGAAATATATGGAAGAAAACCCAAATTTTGATAGGAATTTGCATGTAGTAAAGACTTAAACCTTATTCTGTAAGTCTCTTGTGATGTAGAAAGATAACCCACGAAATTTTGTTGTAATTAAGAAAGAAATTCTGGGGTAAAACAGATTAGAACCATGATTTAGAGATTTTAGGGTTCTTGAAGTTGTGTATGAATTTTGGGTTGATAATTCATGTTTAAATGATTGAAATACACATGCCTTACGTTAAAAACGTCTGGTATATTGTTATAATGTTAGTAGTAGAATTTTTGGGACGTTTGGGTTTGGAAATTTTGGATTTGGATGAAGAAAAGTGGTAGAACCCGTAACTGCAATTCTGCAGAAATCGAAATACCTGCTTGATCGATCGATCGAGCCTAGAGCTTCGATCGATCGAAGGCTCGATCGATCGAGCCCCAAACCTCGATCGATCGAGCCCCAAACCTCGATCGATCGACCCCTCCTGGCAGACCCATGTTTTCCCTTATTAATTAGTTGAAATTCAATTTATTGTGAGATAATTCTTGGGCATCCTTAATAAAATGTTTTGGGGGATAGGGAAGACCAGTAGGACATGTGAATAAATTTTGGGACCCTTGATGACGGGCAAAGATTGTATTTTAGGATAATTACATAAGGGTCAGTAAATTTATGACTTAAATAGAGAGAGACACGTAAGTGAGTTACTTTGGGACAAATATATATACCTACTGAATTTTATGATTGGGAGGATAGAATCCATGAAGCGTTAGGTAGTAAGTGGAAAAGTTCCTCAAATTAAAGTAAGTTTTTGAATGGTTATACGTGATAACTATATAATGTGAAACAAATGCGAATGACGTAATTATGGGAATTGAGTATTTACCCATTATTGATATGGTAATATTAGTATAGTTATATGATTGTGTATGCATATACTATCTATGTGTGAAAATCATGCCCATGCTACTTGCTATCCCTGAGGTTTCCGCGCTGGGACAGTCTTATCTTGATGGGACCTTTATAGGGGATATTGACTTGTACCCTAGAAGATAGATATCCTTGGTACAGGCTATCGGAATGATAGTTCAGACGGTCCTAAGAGATGCGGGTATGTGCTTTCCTCTTAGAGACTTGGAATCTATGCTTCGCCTCATATTGTTTGTGTATAGGTATCCTTGGTACAGGCCATCGTAGTGATAGTTCAGACGGTCCTAAGGGACTTGGAACCTATACTTTGTCTCAATATTGTTTGAGTATGTGTTAATACAGTTCGAGAGTGATTCCGAATCTGTATTCCCTTAGTACGAGTGATACGGGGATTGAATAGTAGAGTATGCCCGCACCATAGTTTTATTTGGGGTACTGTTATGATATATATATATATATATATATATATGAAATTCTGAAATCTGGAACTGCCTACTGTGATGTGATATGTAGGACATAGTTAATGACTCAATTATAAATACTTGTTTTGAGAAAGTAAAATATGACACTAGAAAACTTTATTGATTTTATAAAGTTAAAAATGGAGAACTTTGGTTACTAATTGAAATATCCTTTTCAAAATGGAATCGTTAAATTTTGAATCTTACGAGTAATCTAAGATAAGTTAAATCATTGGAAAGATTAGTGCGATAAATGATAAGACAAACCGTTGGGAAGGTTAGTGCGATAGGTGTGCACATTAGAAGAGAGGTGAGAATTTCTCAAGAGAGTGTCGCACTAATATGTTGTTGCATTGGCCTGTATCAATTTAAATACCTGCTAAACGTATTTTAAATCAAACACACTTTCGGGCTCTGACCCGTTTTGTTTTTCTCTCTCTATCTCTCTCTTGTATATATGTATGTATTACAGGTGCCCAGCCACAGGGGCGTCTTGCTTAGGATCTCTTGGAAGGAACACGCTGCAGCTTAGGTGGGAGTTGCAGGTCTCTTGATTAGGCGACTTCGTTCATTCGGATCTACTCTTAGTACTTTCATTTAGTTGGGCATGTATAGCTCTTTCCATTATTCCGTTGTTATTGGACATTTGTATTTCAGTTATTTCCAGTATTGTTATTATGGGATTTATTCAGTTTGGATGTGTGACTTTAGATTTCGTATGTTGACATTCGATTGACGAATGTATTAAATTAATTGGACTATGTTGCAGAAATTTAATGTGGTGTGATTCTTACTTATTGAATGTTGTTAATAAAATAAATGATTTTTTTAAATGAAATTTGGAAAGAATGTATGAAAATGGTTTTGACGCTTAGCTTAATTATTTAGGGTGTTAAATTGGAAAATTTATTTTTATCGACAGTGATGCTGAGAATGAACCAACTGTTTACCTTGATTTAATTTAATAAAGGAGTGATCGCCCGGTATTTAATTATGCAGGGTGTCACAGAAAGTTCGATTTTGGTTCGAGGGCTATGCGTACCAATATCGAACATAAATAATATTATGGTCGATGGAACATCCGGACCAATATATATATATATATAACATTTATATTGGGGTTGAGGTCTATCCGGACCAATATGAATGACATGATAAATTGGGGTCGAAGGAACATCCGAACCAATAAATCCTTGATGTGTGATACGAGGATATTATAATGAGATATATTTAATGGTATATATTGTGTGTGAAATATATATTATGCGATTTATCTACTTATGTGTGACATTAGACAGTTTGATAGAGTATATCTAAAAAGAATGAATTAAGTCGAGAAACTTAAGTATATGATTCAGCTAATAACATATGTGAATGTTATTTATAATTGTGGATATCAGAATGATAAATTAAGTGGAGAACTTAATGTATTAATTTAAAAGATAACATGTGAGTAATGTTACTTACGTTGATAATTAACACATGAGAGGTGTTAATAAATTAATGTATTGTATGGGCAGTACGGAAACTTAGACGTATCGACAAGTTTAGTTAAATACTTTAGTCTAGTTAGATTGGATAGTATAGCTAGGTGGGCTAAGTATAAAATGTTAGGCATGCACTATATATGAGAGGTGAGAAAAAGTCAAGAGAGATAGTACGTGAACATGTGTAATCAGTAATTGAATTTTAATGTAGTAAATGTTTGTTAAATATTTTTAAAACGCTTTGTGTACCAACACTTGCTATAAAATATTTTAAAAAACCCTTAAGGTGTCCAGCCACAGGAACGCAGAGCGTGATTTCATTCCAGGACTCGGAGTTGTAGCACTGTGGATGTTGAAGTGATTTGATTTGATTAGATGATTCCTCCATTCAAATCTAGTGTAGGATCTCATTTTATATTCCATGCATGAACATGTTGTCCATTGACAGTTTCAGTTATTTAGTTCTTTTATTATTATGGGGTATTTGGTTTTGGATTTTGGCTGATGGTTTATTCGATAAACCTTTATTCATTTATATATTGTGGTGGTTGTACTATAGTATATTGTGAATGGTTAGTTTAGTTTTCAACATTGTTCCTTTATCCGTTGTTAAAGAAAGATAAAATTTGGCACCAGTCTAATTTCACTTAGGTGGTTAGTAATTAAAAAGTTTTCGACAGTGATGCTAAGAATGGGCCATATGAGAAACCTAATTTAATTTAATAAAGGCCTGATCAATCAATGTTTAATTAGATGGGGTGTCACAATTTTCTCTTGCAAAATTATTGGATGTAGACTATTTAATTGCCTGTGGGTTCCTTACTAAGGATGTGATATATCTCCTGGTGGTCATTTTTTTTCTTTACGACACCTCGGAGAGTAGGCATAAAGGAAGACGAATAGGTGCTTTAGCTTTAGCTCTGGTATCTCATCATTTTTCTATCATGGGTTCCACATGCATTGATATGCATATGGCAGATGTAGTCTTACAGATGAAGGAAGGTAAAATCCCAATACCCTTGATTTTAGGTGAGACTATTATAGGTCTTTATACTTATCGTTCCATGGATGCCCTATCTTTAAGGAAGCCCCTTGGCTTTGTACATATTTCTTTTGGAGAGGATGAGCCTGACCGAGGATCCTCTATATTATACTTATCAACTAATTTATTTCTTTTTTATGAGGCATATATCCACTACAGGGGAACTGAAGGAGAGTGGTTTTACTATTTGTTCGAGTTTGGTCAGTCATATCTTCACCGGTATTTCCCTTGGATAACAACTTCAGTGCCTCGTTTATCCAATGGACCATTCCTCCATATTCATTTCGGTGCTTTCCATTTTACTTCCTTATATTTCTCACGGCGCGTGATAAGTATGGGATAAGGCAAGATATTTCTCCTCCTCTAGGTCGACTGCATCCAGTTGACCACTATCTTTGTACTTAATGAGCATAATTTATGACTTCTCGAGAAATGATGTTCCCTTGTTCCTTTCAAGTTTTCCTGGTTTGTTCGAAGGTATGGTGATGCATTTATTTGAAGAGTGTCTTATGTCGCTATGGGAGAACTTTAAAGATACAATAGCCTTGAGGGAGATAGGCCTTCATTGACACTTCGAACGGACCCTTCAATAATCGAGGAAGTTCGAGGAATTTCCCTGAGATAGGGGTGCAAATTTCTTCGACTATTTGAGAGATGATGAGATGGATACAAATAAGAGTATTGGTTCATGGGAAATGAGTATCTCTACAAAACAATACTCTAAATTTTTTGATAATGTGGGTAATAATTCCCTTTAAGTATCTTTATGTAGCTTGTTGTTTTTCTGATGATGATGAATGTATGTTTTGTAATGAAAATATTTACATTAATGAAAAATGAGTCCCCCTATGAGCCTCAAACCTTTATTTGTCATCCTAGTGAATCTACAACTAATTTTGCAGGACTCTAAAAGATGAGATAAAATAGGAAGGCTTCACCCTCAATGGGGGTGGGATTTGGTCGACCAAACCCCTAAGGGCTGCCTACGTACCTCCATGACATGGTAAAATCGACTTAGAGGAGGTTTTGATGAATTTTCTTTGATTTATGGAGGATCAAGTCATACGTAGTTCTTGTTGGTTGCTCCATAACTTTCTCTTTTCATGCCTAGTACTCCTTGAGATGATCTCAATTAATCAGTTTGGATAATTCTATTACGTCGAGATCAACTAGGATAACTTCACCTCCTAACAAGATCTTGTTCACTACATATGACCCCGTCCAGTTGGGAAGACACTTTCCTCAGGGATCCCATATGGGTGCTTTCACATCTTTGAACATTAGTTCTCCTTTATTGAGTCTTATGTCCTTAAGTTTCCTGTTAAATGCCCCAGAAATTCGTCTTTTATAGCCTTGCATGTGATTGCATGTCAGTAGCCATCATTCATTGAACAATGATAGTCCTTCGTATCTGCTCTTTATCCAACCAACCTCAAAGATTTGGTTTTCCAGTATCACCCTTTGTGAGGAGACTTCCATCTCGATTAGAAACATTTATTCCATCCCATATACAAGAGAGAATGGTGTGGATCTAGTAGGTATTTTGAAAATATTTTACTATCTCTATAACGCGTATGGAATTCGATCAACCCAATCTCGACATCCTTCGATCATATTGCTTAGTATCACTTTTGAATTTTTATTTATTAACTCTACGATGCCATTGGTCTGTGGTCAGTACTGAGATGACTTGTGTATTTGAATTTCTTATTCTTCAACGAGATCTATGACCTCTTCATCAAAGTTTGTTCCATTATTCGAGACCAACTCAAAAGGTTAGTTATATCTATAGATAATATTCTTTCATATAAATTGGAAAACTTTTTTGGTATTCAACGTATTGTATGATAATGTGAAATAGTTTGTGGTCACCAGTATGAACTCATGACCATTAGATGATTTCAAAGTTACCTTCTCGATGATGTCGATTCCCCAAGTAAAAAAGGGGCAATGTGACGTCGTGTTGTATAATTTCCTTAGACATAGATGATATAAATTTAAAAATCATTAGAATTTAGGATACCTTTGGACATATTTTCTACAGTCATGCTGAAGGGTAATACCCTTGGTGAATAATCTTACTTGCTAGTATGTTTCCATTCATGTGAGGGACACCTTTCTCCATGTATTTCTTCCATCAGTTCTTCTACTTCACTGTCACTAAGAAATCATATATGGGTGCCATCAGGATGTCTTTTTTATAGATATCTGATGCATATGATGAATTGAACAACCCATCGTCGAAGTGCCATTTTTTATTTCTTAGTTGATTTGAAAGGACGATTGCGCTTTTAAAGAAGCTCCTTTATATCTTGATGCCACAGTCCTTAGTATGTGGCATCGGTCATACAAATTTAGTACATGCAAATTTCTCATGTTTGTATATTTCCACTTGCACTTTATTCTTATCTTCTAGGATTCCCACCATGGAGGCGAGAGTAACCAAAGCGTTATCGAAGCTATTTTGAGTTCTTAGGAGCTAAAAGAATTGAACATTATCAAATAGGAAATTCTTTCCTACAGGTACTGATAATACGCAAATATTGCGTATTTCATCCCTCGAACCTACGCATTTGAGACCCTTCGGGTATCTTATTCCCTATATTTATGCTCGTTAACCAATCTCGTATTTCGGACGCCGATTGGGCAGGAGATGTTGATGGATGCAAAAGTACTTCTGGCAGTTGTTTCTATTTTGGAAGTGCACTTGTCTCATGGATGAGAAAGAAACAAAATTCTATTTCTTTGTCCAAGGCGTAGGACGAATACATAGCCACCAAGAGTTGTTGCACTCAACTCATTTGGATGAAACAAATGTTGGAAGATTACGGTATCTCTCAAGGCGCTATGACTATCTATTGCGATAATACTAGTGCCATTCACATTTCTCGTAATCCCGTTCAACACTCTAGAACGAAGCATATTAGGATCCGTGAATATTTTATTCGTGACTTGGTTGAAGAGAAAATCATTTCTCTAAGCTTCGTTTCTACCGATCAACAATTGGCCGATATCTTTGCTAAACCTCTAGATGACCTTAGGTTTGAAAACCTTAGGAAATAAATTGGGGTTTGCTCAATTGATTGATATCTAAGCCGTCTATCTAGTTTCCTTGTATATATTTTATTCAAAATCTCAAAAATATTTTTCTCTTATTTTCAAGGAAAAACGGGAATGATTAGAAAAACTTTCACAAAATTTTGTCCATATGGCTTTGTGTTCGATGTGTTCGGATCACTATCCTATTTCATGTCCACGTGGCTTTCGATGTGTAGTTAATCCGGATCTCGTTTCTCTTGTGCAAAAAAATGCTCTTTTATGATATGTATTTATGTGATTACCTCACATATTTTCCTTTTTGCACACACCTTTCACGAAATATTGCGGATATCTTGTTCACATTGTACTTGTAAAGTGATATTTGGTGTTGTCTTCTCAATCCTGTCACATCTATTATAAGCAATAAAAATTGTGCATGATCATCCATTGCCCAGATTGAAACAAAAATGATTATATTCTTCCGGTTGGTTTCCATTTCAATCAATGGACTCGGGCTGCGAAAAATATAAAGTTTTTGCGTGAATAGCCTCCACTTGCATTCTCGAATTTGTGCCTAAAATAGAAGCATTGAAAATGATATACAATGCCAAGGCCAAAATATTTAGCTTGATTGATTATTCAAAAAGAATAGTCTCAATTTATTGTTGTTAATGGGAGATATAAGTTGAAGATCAATGGTCATGCACATTTAATCGATTCATTGCTTTCTCATTATGAGATTATTGGCGAGAGAATCATCTATCTTGTATGCATGGTGCATTTGTGTTTGAGTGTCCAATAGTATTTCTTTATTGACACAAGGCTAATGTGAGTGAATATTTCGTTTATATATTGTTTGGCATTCCTCACTTGTATGTTGTCTTGGGTAAAAAACTCTCACTCGCATTGTTCACACCCCAATATTCCCGCTCCCACAGTTTGGACATGTCTTCACAAGCTAGGACTATTAAAATCCACATTTTGGCATCTTTCTGGCCTTCCCAATTCCTGTTCTTATGCTATTTTTAAAACTATTTTATTTTATTTTTATTTAAAAAGATTGATTTTCGTCAGAAATTCTCGTTCGAACGAAATTTCTGACCTCCTCTCTGAAACTTCGTTCGTAATGTCGTTCGAACAAAAAGTTCGTTCGAACGAACTTCTAACGAGTTATCTAACGAAATATCCAATAGGGCTCTAGAACTTCATTCGAAAGACGTCGTTCGAATGACATCACTCGTTCGAATGACCTAGGTTCGATTTCTACATTTTCTCTTCCCAAAACTGTCGCCTCAACCTTTTTTTTCTCTCTCCACCTGCCCACGTTTCCCCATGTCCTCATTTCCCAGATTTCTCTCTCCCTTCCATTTTCCCACTCTCTCTTCCACTATCCCTTACTATTTTCCCTTACCCATTATCCCTCTCTCCCACTCTCTATTTTCCCCACGATTCAACCTCACTTTACCTCCTCCATTAACCCCCATTTAGTCCCCCTCTTTGCTTTGTAGCTCTCCGAGCTTGCGATTTTCCTCTTCTCTTCGAGGTATCATTTTTTTTTATATATAGATTTCGATCTCTATCTATCTATCTATCTATCTATCTATCTATCTATCTATCTATATATATATATATATATATATATGCGTTTATACCCATAGATATATGCGTTTGGGTTATTTTTTTTCCAAAACTTTTTATTCTTGTGTTACCCAAATTTCATATACCAATCCGTGTATATCTTTTCTTGGTTTTTGGGACCATTTTATTTACTTCGTTTATTGTTTGTGTTGCCCATGGTTAAGCTAAATTCCACGATAATATCAGTTTTATCAAATTAAAATTCTTTTTAATATCATGGAATTTATCTTAAATAATTTTTTCTTTTTCTTTTTATTTTCATTTTATATCTAATAGAGGATGGGCTTATTACTGATTGGTTTGTTGGATTGATGGTGTGTTTGGTGGTTTGGTTGGAATTTTGTTCGGGTTGGTTCTAGTCTCATTCTAGTTTAGAATGGCACGTAACCGTCGCCCACGTCGCATTCGTGACTCTCCCGAGGAACGCTCCTCTTCCTCTGATGAGGAGTCCAATGCAAATGAATCTATCCCCGACCTTAGGCTTCGTTGGGGATCACTCTTCGAACACACCCAATATCATACACAAGGTTTCTCTACTCTTTCTATTGTGCGTGAGAAAATTATAAATCCCTAATCTCTCAACGGCACCACTATCCATTCTTGGATTTCTGATTTAGGGTGGGACCCCCTATTCTCACTCACGGACACTATTTTTCCCGACCTCATTCAAGAATTTTATTTTGGGATGCATGATAGGGAGAATAATATTTACTCTCGAGTGCGCGGTAGGGAGATTATTATCTCTCCCGAATCCATTGCCCATCTCGTCCCTTTACCTAGGGTCAATAATCCCTCCTTCCTATGGAGTCCCGATACTCATCCTGACCCTTCCCTCGTTATGCACACCATCTTTAGGCTTAACCCTCATGACACTGTCATAGTCTTTCACAAACATTTGCATCCCGATTTTATGGTCCTTAATTGGATCGTGTGTGCGTGTCTTATTCCTCGTGCGAACACAACTCAAATCACCAAAATGCACGTGGACCTCATGTTTGCCATTAGCAATAGGGCTTCCATAGATCTCCCCGCCTTCATCTTTAGTGTCATTCGGACGGTTAGGATCCTCCCTTCCAGTCCCGCTTGCCAAGCCCTCCCATTTGCCGCTATTATTACCCGGTTTTGTCTTGCCACCGACTGTCCCCGCCTATCCACCAATGTCGCCGTCACCCGATATCAAACCGTTGACATGTCATCGGTTAGCCGGTCTTGTGGTCATTTACCCCCCGATACTCCTCACTTCACTCCCTCTGCCTCCTCTTACTCTGCCACTTCCTCCCACCCTGCCCCCAGTCATCCCGCACCCTCTCGTTCTATCCATCGACCCTCTTCTTCATATGCTCCCGCACCCGTAGAGTCGAAGGATATTTTGTTTGTCCATTCACAGGTTGAGCAGATTTAGGAAGATAGGCGTCAAGACATGGTGCTGTTGCAGGAGCTTTTGGTTTCAATGCAGCAGGACAGAGAGGCACAAGCTCGCCGGGAGGAGGCTCAAGCACGCAGAGATGAAACCCAGGTACATCGGGATTCTCTTCTTTTAGAGCACCTTGATTCCATTTGCCGCATGGATATGCGCCACGATGCAGGCTCATCCGGTTCAGGCTCCCTTCCCGATGATTCTCCTAATGATGCTCCTGCTCCTTGATTTACTTTGTTTTGAATCTTCTTTCTCCCTTTAATTGTGAGGATGGGTGAATATTTTATTTTTGGTATTGTTTCATTTGGTTTGAATTTTTACTTATGACGTGTATGCACCTTGAATATTAGTCATTTCCCATTGGTTAATGAATTATCCTGTTATTCCCTTTGTCAATTCATTTCTTAATATTTATTGTTTCTATTGCCTACTGCTCTCTCGATTACCTTTTAACATGCAGGCGCTTTATCCCTTTGTCTTTTCGGGACAAAAAGGGGGAGAAACATTGATAGGGGGAATTCATAATTTAGGCGGAGTTAATTTATTAATATTCAACATATGCATATTTTAGGGGGAGTTCATTTTCTATTCACAACATATGCTAACACATTGTTTCATATATGTTACATTCCCAACTTCCCCATGCATTTATGAATTTATTGTTTCATGTGTGTAGGATACATCACCTACTCTTTTGCAGCATCGTCACTCGTGTTACTGAGTTTGTTTTTTTTGGGGTGGGGTGGGGGTGGGGGGGGGGGGTGGGACGGGCTTTAGAATCAGCTTGACGGCTGGCTTAGCAAATTCAGTCTTTTTATTTGTTTTTTATTATTTTGTTTTGTCCCGGAATAGCCAAAGGGGGATATTTATAAGGACAAATTTCCAATCGAGTCATTTGTTATATTGGCTACATTCCGCTGGACAAAACATTTTTGGGTCATTCCTCATCAAGCGTCATTCAATCGTGAAGATTAGAGCATTGCATCCAAAGTTCACGCGACATCAATATGCACATCATGTTCACTCTTCTAAAAGGTATATGACTAAAATCATTTTAAGTGTTGGAGTATTTTTTATAATCGATAAATTTTCACATAGAGAATTGTTCACAAAAATTCAATTTGCATAAAGAATTATTTTTGGAATTTATTCTAAGCTTTGGAATTTATTTTAACCTTCTCTGGGCAAATTATGTCATCTCGTTCGATATTTCTCCAGGTCATTCGAACGACCTGGATCTAACGACATTCCACAGGCCACACTGGAAACTCGTTAGAAGCTCGTTAGAAATGTTGTTCGAACGACCTCGTTCGAACGAGATTTCTGATGACCTATCTAACTCTACACTGGAACATCGTCTGATACTCGTTCGAACGACATGTCATTCGAACGACCTCGTTCGAACGAGATCTGCCAGGTTTCAAATTTTTTATCTTATTTTTGTGTAGTTATTTCACATAACTGTTTTGGTCCAGTACTTTTATAGATATAATATATGGACGAAAATCAATTTCTTGAACTAAGGAAGTTTCATATCCTCTGTAGAGCATTTTCCATAACTTCCCTCTTTTTGGTAAAATCAATCTCCAACACTACTTTAACCTTTTAATCAAAACCCCATGCAATCAACTTGACATTCAACAAGCTAGTTTGCGGTGGATCTCTGCATTGAAACTTAGTGGAGACAGTGTTTTTGGGCTTCGATGGATACCGCGACACGAGGAGTGTCGAGCAACGCGTTGGAGCTTCGCGTACTATAAATTCGGAGGTCGAGGACGGCATAAGCATGTCTTATGTGAGTTAATGTCTATAAGTCTTTAGAGTCTCTTGTAAAACCTATTTTGTAGTGGATTTTTTCTAGGCCCATTCGTCCGAGGTTTTCCCATTTGGGTTTTCCTCGTACATTGGCGCGTTGTGGTTGTGATTTTCGCAATTTACTTTATTAAATCACATAGATGTATGCTTAGGATAAAATGAATAAAGTTGGATAATTTTATTTTAATTAATTAAGTTATCAATCTCATCGCATTAATAGCAAACTGTTCTTGCTAACTTATCAATCTGCTATAGAAATTAAAATTGGGAAATATCTATTCTTAGATAATTTTAATTGGGTTGTGTGTGTGTATTCCACGATATAAACTTAGTTCATATAACCTTGTAACTTCATTTTCCTTACACTGTAGCTTGTTAGCATCTTTGGGTTAGATGGCTATGCCTTTCGTTTGATCTTAGATGTTATAATTCTCCCTGGTTGCAGCCTTTTAGGTTAGATGGTTACGGCATTTGACTTAAACTTTTCTGCGTCTTTTTATCATATATTTTATGTATCTACCGCGGCCTCTACCAGGTCTTTCTAATCATTGTGGCTTCATCACCTACCTATAGAGTCCTCATGTTTTTCCAGGTATTGCTACGGCTCTATGCATTGGAATTCTTGGGAGTACTTGAAGGATTTTTGGAGGAGACATTTTCGTGTACCGCGAAAGGTAAACTTCTTTCTTTTAGTGTTTTTCCACAACATCTTATTTGTCATTGACATTTTCTCCAAATTTTAAATAGTGTTGACCGTGAGCTACTCATTGCCCAGTGTAATGAGATGGATGAGGCCGCCTTAGCTCTCAACCAGGCCCCCAGGAAGAAGGGTAAAAAGGAACCCAAGGGAACATCTCCTTCGACTCAGCCCACTGTTGCTGCTGGGGTTAAGAAGGCTAACCCTCATAATGATGTCGTGTCTAGGGATCCACAAAATGAACCCCAAGTTAATGATTATATCGGTGTTGAACTATCCACAACAGGAATAATATCTTCTAAGGGGACTTCCATAGTGGTTCCAGCCCCATTCACGTCTTAACCAATGGGTCCCCTCCACGGACAGTGGTGGAATTTGATGCCAACCTGCCCACTATCCATAGCAGGCCCAAAAGGGATCCTGAAGGTTATTCATGGCCTTGTTTGAGTTAACTTGATCCCAAATCCTCCTTGGATCGATCTCCAGGGTACTTGACACGACTAAGAATGTGTCTCTAAAGTGCGTTCTCTCTAGGCTCAAGTGCAAGCCTGTCGCGTTAGTAATAAACCCGGTAAGTCGGGATCATCTCCACAGGGAAATAGGACGAGAAACTTGTGATAACGGAAGGACAAACGGTCAATCTAAATTCAACTCTAAGAAAAATGAAAAGATGATTTGTTCGCAATTAATCCTAATAGTAAAAGAAAACTAGATTAAGACTTTGGAACTAAGAAAGGATTAATAACTAAAAATGAGGTAATAAATATGAATAGAAAACAGGTCAGGAATGCAATCCCTCAACCCTAGTGTATTTCTAGTAATAAATTAATCGTAAATTTAAGTGATTAATCAGACCCAGACTTTAGTACTCCCAAGCATTACATATATGAGGTTCAAACTCGCACCATTCATAATCAGAGGACGAGTAATGCGATAACGCGATAGCTACACTCGCATTGCATTCTAAAGCATCCCGATTACTCTGAAGCAAATGAGATCCAAAGATCTACAATGGTTGTGTTCGCTACGCAATACGGTCTAATAAACCCTTAAGTTTAGAGGATTAATTTCATACACATGCAAATCTCACATCAGGTTGAGTTCATGAATCCCAACCCTAAAAAATCTAGCCAGACATATTGAACCTAAAAGAAAATATGTTTTGAATGAAAGAAAACATTTTTACTCGCAATGGAAAATGAAGAATAAGGAAATTACTACTAAAGAATTAACTACTGCAATAATTAAAGAAAGAATTGGAATGAATTTACTTGAATTGCAATCTGGAATCGAACTAGTTTTTTTATTTCTTTTCTCTAAGCTAATTACAAAGCTTCTCTAAAAAATGAATTATAAGCCTCCTCTTTTTTTGGGAGTTCTTTTAAATTTATATCCTACGTAATTTATAAGAGTTGTATTGATGCAAAACTCTAAGAAGAAGAAGATCAAATCAAATCTCGAGCACCGGATCGATCTGGTCAAGACATTCTGGACTGGTTCGATCAGCAACCGGACTGATCCATTTTCTAAACAAATCGGATTGTTCCGCTAGACGAGTTGTTATGCAGTGATTTTAAGGGCCGGACCAATCCATTTTTTTGCATACCGGATTGGTCCGCTAAACGTCCATCTTTAAAGTGATTTGGGACCCCAGATTGGTCCGAGTTGTCTTCTCAGCTTCTCTTCAATTTATCTTCAATATCTCATGATTTTCTCACATCTTCGGGTCTTCATAACTTATAATTCATAACATAGATTGGGACGCCGTTTCTTCCCACGTGTTCAAAAATGCGAGATCTTCGATTTTTATTTTGGGTCTTCAATCGGGTTCCTGGTAGAAATTAAGCTTTTGCACTTTTGATTCGTCTTCTTTCTTTTCTCGTGCTTCTTCCGGTTTCTTTCTTCCTTTCATGTAATAAATACCTGTGAGATTAATAAGGAATACACGAAACTCGGGGTACTTATTAGACGAAATTGTTAGCCAAGATATGAGATAACTTAATTCATTTTATGTTGTCCGAGGTAATAAAAGCCTCTAAATTAAGGGGTACATTTGGAAGAATTTATGCCTAATCAAACCCCCCTAACTTAGAACTTTGATCGTCCCGATCAATGTAAAAGAATCAAAACATGATTCAACTCAAAAAAATGGGATATAATACATCTTTTGCGGGCAAGCGATTATATTTAGCGTATGCAAATAGCCTTTAAACCCCTAGGTTACCCTAGTAGGACGAGTTGTGTCTCGTGAGGGTTTGCCCCACAAAATTTGACTCAAGGAAAATTCAAAATACGTAAAAATTTTATAATTGAAACTTTTCCAGAAAATAGTCATCATCAATACATGTTCAAGAGTCTCAAATCATAGTGCGTGTGTGCGGAACCAAAAATTTAACCGCGAATTTCAACAGTTTGATCATTACGTTACTTATCCAAAAATTCATTTTGATTTCAGATTCTCACGGGATGTGCTCACAAACGAATCTCTTGGAAAGGGTGGCTATTTTCTCTCGGTATGCGTGATTTATAAGAGTAAATGTATTGGAACCAAATTCACGCACACAAATATAAATACAGAAATTTTATGGTAAACGGATCTCATCATTGGATTACGGTTATAAAAAACGGGAACATTGCCTCTAATTCATATTTATATTCTATTTTATTATCTTTTCGTATTTTAGATCTCCACGCGGTAACCAATTTAGCATAAAGGACTCGGTTAGGACTTTATTGGGTCAGAGGTATATTGGGTAAAATGGGGGTGATTGGTAATTTCAGAATTGGAAAATTTTCTTATGATGTCCATTAGTGCTTTTTCCGGGCTTTTGCTCCTTTTTCTATTTTTTTTCTTTTCACACTTTTCTTTCTTGCTATTTTGTTGAGCATAGCTATTATTTTCTTACCCCTTTTTATGCACTTTTCGGACTTAATTTATGGGATTATCCACTTTCATAATTCCGGGCTAGTTGGGGTTTCTCGGGTTGTCAAACGAAAGGGAAAAATTTATTCGGCTCAATTTTGGTTTACAAAAGGGATAATTTTTTGCTACTTTTTTCTGGCCAATATTTTTGGGTGACAAACGAGGGCCTACTTCATTGTCTGAAATACTAATTTTGTTACCATATGTGTCTCGAGATTACTTTAATTTAGAGACCTATTTAGCACGTTTTTCAAGGCAATATCACACACATTTGCCATAAACGATCAAAGTGAAAGAATTGAGATTCATTGATGATTTATTAGAACGCTGAAAAGAACTTTGAGTTAACATTTAACTCAGATTGATTTATACAATCACAATAATGAAAGGCTCGAATCTCACCGGATTTGTTAATCTCCACATTTATTCGCTAAGTTGTCTACGTTCGCTCAATTTCCATTTTTGGTCAATTTCGGTTTTGTGTATTATGTTTTTACAATTTGAGGCTTTAAATCATCTTTTAATGATATTTTCAAAAAATTTGAATTCCAATTTTTATTTATTTTGAAGAAAAATATTTTTGACTTATTCATAATTTTTCAATTTTTTTGAAATTTCTGGGCATTTTTGAAAATTTGTGAAGTTTTAGAAAGACACACTTGTGACCCCCCTAACTTAGACTTTTGCATTGTCCTCAAGCAAAAAAGGACTAAAATCTAACTCAAAGCAAGTTAAAAGTGCGAGAAAATAAAACGAACAAATAAAATAGAAATGCGATTTTTTTATAGCAAACATAAATGATGTGTTACAAGTGATAGGGGAAGAAACATAGAACCAACAGTTTTAACAATCACCAACAACAGTAACAACAGATAAGGGCTTCATTGGGGCGGTGGATTGGAGGGTCCGGGTGCGCTAGGATCGTAGGGGTCATAAAAGAAGGTTGGAGGGGGTCCACCGAAGTTGAGCTCATACATGTGGGTTTGGAGACGATGCATCATGCTCGTGTCCCTTCGGTAGGCCTCCTGATCCCGTTGATATGCCGCTTGATCCCTATTGTATTGTGCGATGAAATCATCGACCCGAGTTTCCACCGCCGAAAGACGGCGATCAATTTCAGCGTTGGCGGGTGAGAAATCACCACTGTCATAATCTTTGTCACCCTCGCACATCTCAATATCTTCCTCCTCTTCGTCTCTTCTCTCTTTATCACCGTCCCTGCTATCTTCCTCTTCTTCATCACTACCCGCCTCTTCTTCGCTACTCTCTTGGGCCAATCGGGCTTGGATGCGGGCTTGTTATCGTTCCCACTTGGTCCGAGTGGTGGACGCAAACAAAGATGGGAGGCGGCGGGAAATCTAGCGGTGGTGCAATGCCGATGTCGGCTAGAATGGATGTGATGAGTCGGGGAAAGGGGAGAGGGGTGATGCCCTTTTTGTCCGTGGCAGCGAAGAATATATCTTTGTAAATGCATGCAGCCAGGTTAATGGTGGTGTTGTGGTAAAAAAAGTGTAGACGAGAGTGGTTTGACGTGGGTGCATCGCCGATTGATTGCCGTGGGGAGAATGTTGACGCACACTATTTTGAAAGCGAGGCTCTCCTTGTCACTTAGCCGGCCCACCGGGTAGGTTTCGATGTTCCAAAGAGCATTGGGGTCGATGCAAGACATTCACACGTCTTTTTCAAGCGGAGCGAGAGGGTTTGGGTAAATGTGTGGGTGTGGGTTCGGTACATCTTTGGAAGCCAACTGGGGCCATGAAGAGGGCAGTGATAGCATTAGGCATGTAATTCGAAATGACTTGTCGCTCAATTTGGAGTTTGCGATACTGGCCAAAGAAACGTTCGCACCACCGTTTCTCCTGACGGTAACGGTTGTCGACGACTCCGTTGCTGAGAATTTTGACGGAGTCATATTTTTGGGGAGGTCGTTGGTTGGCCATGGTAATGAAATGAAATGGGAGTATTTAGGCAGAATGAGGGAAAGAGAGGAGAGGAGTGAGTAGTGGTGAAATGGGGTGGGGAAAGGTGGAATTTATAGGTGGTGAGGGGAGAGGGTTGGGTAAGAATTGGAGGGAAAAGGGGGAAGGATTTGGAGGGAGAAGGGGGAAGGATTTGGAAGGAAAATGGTTGGTGGGAAGGAAGGGGACGAAAATGGAGGGAAAATGAGGGATTGGGGGAAAAGGAGGTGAACCTTGGGAAGGAGAAAAGTTGCAGACACTGGACCAATCTGGGTCTCCAGGACCGGATCGGTCTGATCCTTATATTTTTATGTCAAAAATTGCCAAATCGGACATATCCGGGTGCCCAGGACCGGACTGGTCCAGTCCCCAGAAATGTTCGGGCTCCCCTATGGACTGGTATAACCACATCTGATGACTTTTGGTTTCTCCTACTTACGATCCGACACCTGCTTGACCTGATTACCTCTTTCCTCAAATTTTTTTGCATCTCTAAAATTCTTGCCTCGTAAGACGTATTGGTGCTCGATTTTCTCTCTGATTGTGTGATGTGATCCTACGAACTCCACTCATCTTATCCTACGTGCAATAACTATACACAAGACTTCACCCCATACACGTCGGCGGTGCGACGACCTCTAAATTCTTGCTCACTCTACCCCGTAAACGGGGTCTTACA
Organism: Sambucus nigra; assembly: GCA_949130495.1. Lineage (NCBI taxonomy): Eukaryota > Viridiplantae > Streptophyta > Magnoliopsida > Dipsacales > Adoxaceae > Sambucus > Sambucus nigra. The sequence goes on from OX422219.1 coordinate 136,985,275, forward strand.
ACCAGATGGTGTCGATCTCTTCTACGCACGCCTCAACATATAGCTTTAGGTGCTGTCCATTGACTTTGAACACGTCCCCCTTTGGGATCTTCCAATTCTACTGCTCCGTGGGGGAATACGCTCTTCACAACGAATGGGTCAGTCCATCGAGATTGCAATTTAGCCAAAAATAGATGAAGCCGGGAGTTATAGAGGAGCACTTTTTGTCCCGGTTGAAACTCTTTTCATCGAATAATCTTATCATGTGCTAGTTTCATCCGGGCTTTTGCGATCTTGTCATTCTCATATGCATCATTGCGTATCTCCTCTAACTCGTTAAGTTGAAGCTTGCGAGCTTCACCGGCTTTGTCCATATCGTAATTTAATCTCTTAATGGCCTAATAGGCCTTGTGCTCTAACTCGGCGGGAAGATGCAAGGTTTTCCATACACAAAGAGGAATGAGGACATACCGAATGGATTTTTATATGCGATACGATAGGCCCATAGTGAATCATTCAATCGAAGTGACCAATCATTTCAGTTGGGATTGACGGTCTTCTCGAGGATGTGCTTGATTTCTCGATTTGCTAATTCGGCCTGCCCATTCGTTTGTGGGTGATATGTCGTTCCAACCTTGTGAACGACGTTATACTTTCCCATGAGTTTCTCGCATGGCCTGTTGCAAAAATGCATGTCATTATCACTAATTATCGCTTTCGGAGCACTGAAGCGGGAAAGTATGTGTTCATGTAGGAACCTAATCACCACTTTATTGTCATTTATCTTGGTAGCTATGGCTTCCACCCATTTGGAAACATAGTCTACCGCGACAAGGATGTATAGGAAACCAAAATATGGGGTAAAAGGACCCATGAAGTCAATACCCCAGCATTCAAAGATCTCAATAATGAGTATCGGGGTTAATGGCATCATGTCTCGTCGGGTAATCGCGCTCATCCTTTGACACCTATTGCAAGATTTGCACGAATTGCTCACATCCCGGAATATTGTGGGCCAATAGAAGTCGCTTTGAAGAATCTTAGCGACCGTTTTTTTTGTCAAAAAGTGACCTCCATAAGCTTTTGAATAACAAAATTGGATGACTTTTGATATCTTGTCATCAGGTACGCACCGTCGGATGATTTGGTCACTGTAAGATTTAAAAAGTAAGGGATCATCATAGAAAAACATGTGCGACCAGGTAATGAACCTCTTCTTATCTTGCGGTGTCCACTCGGGAGGGACGACTCCTGTGACAAGATAATTCACTATATTCGTAAACTAGGGCAAAGAAGAGGTAGCAAAGAGTTGCTCATCCAGAAAATATTCATCTATGGGTATCGAATCGCTAGGTACGTCGGACAAAAGCCGAGATAAATGATCGACGACAACATTTTCTACTCCTTTTTTATCTTTAATGGAGAGATTAAATTCTTGTAGGAGTAGGATCCACCTAATGAGGCGCGGCTTTACGTCATTCTTCGCAAGGAGGTATTTTAAAATCGCGTGGTCAGTGAAACAAGTGATGGGTGATACAATGAGATAGGATCGAAATTTGTCTAGAGCAAATACTACGACTAGCAATTCCTTCTCCGTAGTGGAGTAATTGAGTTGTGGTCCGCTAAGAGTTCGACTAGCGTAGTAGATGACATGAGCCTTTTTATCCTTCCGTTCTCCTAAAACAGTCCCTATTGTAAAATCACTTGCATCAAACATGAGCTCGAATGGTAAGGACCAATCCGGCGCTTGCATGATGGGAGCGAAAACAAGCATGCTTTTTAATTTTTCAAAATCACTTTGGCATGATTCATTCCACTCGAATGGGGCATCCTTCATAAGGAGGTTTCTTAAGGGCCTAGCGATGGCGCTAAAGTCCTTAATGAACCTTCGATAAAACTTCGCGTGGCCCAAGAAGGAGCGCACACCTTTGAGAGATTTTGGTGTGGGTAGATCGGCTGTGACATCTATCTTAGCTCTATCAACTTCAATCCCTTTGAATGAAACTATGTGGCCAAGAACTATTCCCTCGGTGACCATAAAATGACATTTTTCCCAATTTAGCACTAAGTTCTTCTCCACACACCGGGTAAGTAATTTTTCCAGATTCCCCAGACAACGATCAAAAGAGGTGCCAAAAATGTTAAAGTCGTCCATAAACACTTTGAGTCCTCTCTCAATCATGTCACTAAATAGACTCAACATGCACCTCTGAAAGGTCGCGGGTGCATTACACAAGCCGAATGGCATATGTTTGTAGGAAAACGTACCAAAGGGGCAAGAGTAGGTCGTTTTCTCCTGGTCAAGTATATCTACCTCAATTTGGTTATATCCAAAGTAACCATCAAGGAAGCAGTAGTAGGGGTGGCCCGCTACTCTCTCAAGCATCTAATCAATAAATGGTAAGGGGAAGTGGTCTTTCCTAGTTCCTGCATTGAGTTTCTGGTAATCAATGCAAACACGCCACCCGGTGGTGCTACGTTAGGGAACTAGAACTCCCTTAGCATTTTCAATCACTGTCATGCCCGACTTCTTCAGGACAACTTGAATAGGGCTCACCCACTTGCTATCCAAGATTGGGTAGATAATCTCGGCATCCAATAACTTAATGATTTCGGTTCTCACCACTTCTTTCATATTGGGTTTTATCCTTCTTTGCATTTATCTCGAGGGCTTTACATCCTCCTCGAGGTGGATATTGTGGGTGAAAATCAAAGAACTTATCCCCTTCAAATCAGTAATACACCAACCAAAAGCACTTTAGTGCTTCCTCAGAATCTCTAATAGCTTACCCTCATCCTCTTTGTCTAGACTAGAGGAGACAACAATAGGAGATGTCTCGTCCTTTCCTAGATATGCATATTTAACATGGGAGGGTAGTTTCTTCAATTCGAGGGTTGGAAATTTTATCGCTGGAGGGAACCATGTGTGCCTCCCTTGGAGGTAACTCCTCTAATCGAGAAACCCAGATTACATCTCTCGCATCCTCGTTCGACGCTCTCTCATCAAGTAATTCTCTTAACTCCTCAATTTCCTGCTCAAATTCAGTATATGCCCCCTCACTCTCGTGACTTGACACTAAGCAGGTCCCTAGGGCATCTCAATAATATTTTTCCCCAAAGTACTCCTCTACGATCTCGTCAATTAAACTCACTATGTGAAGATCATCTTCTTCCCCTGCATGTTGGGCTATATGGAAGATGTTAGTCTTTAAGGTCATATTCCCAAAGGTGAGTTGCATCTGCCCATTTCAAGTATTGATTATTGGGTTAGCCGTAACTAAGAATGCTCGCCCTAGAATAATGGGAACATGATTGTTCGAGGCGAAGGAGGACTCCATGTCCCAAATGACAAAGTCTACCGAAAAGTAGAAAGTTTCAACTTGGATGATCACGTGCTCAACTATACCTCTTGGGATCTTCACGGTTCGATCCTCTAATTGGAGAGTGATCTTTATGGGCTTGAGGTCGCCCATATCAAGTTGCCTATAGATGGCGTAAGGGAGGATATTAACACTTGCTCCCAAGTAAAGTAAGGGTTTTTCAATTTTATTTTCTCCAATGATGTAGGAAATGGTGGGTGCACCAGGATCTTTGAATTTTGGTGGGAGATCATTAAATAGAATGTAGCTCACGTTCTGTTCTAGAAATATGTTTTTCTTTACCTCCATCCTCCTCTTCACTGTTAACAAGTCCTTGATGACTTTTACATAAACTGGAATTTGCTTAATGGCATCGAGGAAAGGTAAATTTAACTTTACTTGCTTTAGTACATCTAGTACTTAATCACCGGGATTTAATTTGTGGGAAGTAACTAGCCTTTGAGGAAATGGTGTCGCGGAGGGTGGTTTCACTACTACCTTAGGCTCACTAGTGTCTTCTTTATCACTCTCTTTCAAGGGGACATCTTCGGCCTCTTTCGTGCCGGCGAAATCTCCTTGTCTTTGGTTGAGTCACGTGAAGGAGGTGATAAATCAACAACTCTCCCACTACGAAGAGTGGTTACATCTTGACATTGCTCCTGATGTTCTGTAGAGGTGGAGCTAACACTAGTTTGACCTTGGAAAGGTCTTTGGCCCTGGGAAGGGAACTTGCCATTCTCTTGGATACTCAACGATGATTGCATCTTTAAAATGGTTTCATTTATATCGTTGATCATTCCCTCATGTCTAGCAGTGGTTCCATTCTGGGAAGTGATGAATTGGTTTATCGTATCCTCGAGGTTTCTCCACAGTGGAGTGATATATGGCCCTGGAGGTGGTGGTGCTTGTACATGTCCCTGTATGTGAGGTGCTTGTTGAAAGTGTGATGGTTGGGGAGGGGAAACATGTGAATTAGGATTCATCCCAGCATTTTATTGCCCATAGCTAAAACCAGTTTGGTTTTTCCATGAAGGGTTATAAGAATTCCCGTGCGGTGCATCGAAATTACCCTTAAATCCTCCTATACCACTCACTTGCTCTTGAAGCATAACTTTGTAGGCGGGTATCATCGAGAATTCATCTATTTAATTTCCCACCTCACATATAGCACACACGTTCTCAATGGGGTTCGGGATGGAGCCAGTTGGTCCTCTTTCACATATCTCAAGTACTTCTCGCATTCCTTTCTCAAGTAGATCGAGTCGACTGGCTGTCATAGTATTCTTTTCTACGTGAAATAGGCCGGCCATCGATGGAGTGGTGGTTATTTGGCACATTTGATTATGAGCACTAGGGTCATATGTATCCCATTCTTGGGTAGTCTCAATGACATACCTCAGGTGAAGCTCAGCATCGTTAGAGTCTAGGTCAACAAAGGGTCCATCACACATGGTTTCAACGAGTTATTTGGAATTTATATTCAGCCCATTATGGAAGAAGGAAATGATTTGCAATTTATCAAATCCCTGATGAGGGCACAAAGTGATTAACTCATTAAAACGCTCGTAACATCGATCAAATGACTCATTTTCTGATTGTCGAACGGTTTGAATTTGAGCCTTAATGGAGTTCGTTAGATGTGGGGGAAAGAATTTATTGAGGAATTTAGATTGCAAGTCATTTCGTGATGCAATCGAGTTTGGAGGTAAAGACCATAGCTAGGTCTTAGCCTTGTCCTTTAGTGATAATGGGAATAGTTTGAGGCGTATCACATTTTTGTGCAAGTTGGATCCCTGAGGGTCTCACATGCCTCCTCAAATTCACGGATGTGGAGATATATCTTTTCTGATTCCATTCCATGGTAGGTGGGAAGTATATGGATCATCACATTCCTAAAGATAAATTACTCTACATTATACGGGAGTAAAATGCATCCCGAAGTGACAGTTCGCTCGGGATATAAGATTTCTCTCAAAGGGCGGTACGGGACCTCTTCCTCACCTATGGCTACACTACTGTGTTGTGACATCGATCTCTCACTTGATGACTCTGTATCCTCACTTGGTATGCTTGGAGCGTGCTCTGTGGTGTGTCCTAAGAGGGATGTCGGAGTGTTACTTGCAATTGAGTGTGGAGACGTGGGAGGTGGAACCTAGAATTGTGGAACATTTGGAGTGTGAGGGCTATCGGGGTCGAAATCAACTATCGTGTTTTTGTGAATGCTGGTTGGAGTATTTGGGGGAGTTAGATTGAGTTTAGGAATTTGCATTAATAGGATTTCGAGAGATCAAGTATCTTTTTGTGCTTTTTTGAATTTTTTGAATTTTTTTTCGAAGTTTAAGATTAACGGAATCTAACCTACGTCTACCTACTTCCCCGGCAACGGCCCCAAAAACTTGACGCGACTAAGAATGTATCTCTAAAGTGAGTTCTCTCTAGGATCAAGTGCAAGCCTATCGCGTTATTAATAAACCCGGTAAGTTAGGATCGTCTCCACAGGGAAATAGGACGAGAAACTCATGACAACGGAAGGATAGACGGTCAACCTGAATTCAACTCTAAGAAAAACAAAAAGATAATTTGTTTGCAATTAATCCTAATAGTAAAAGGAAACTAGATTAAGACTATGGAACTAACGAATTAAACAAGGATTGATAACTAAAAATGAGGTAATAAATATGAAGAGAAAATAGGACTGGAATACAATCCCTCAACCCTAGTGTATTGCTAGTAATAAATTAATCGTAAATTGAAGTGATTAATCAAACCCAGACTTTAGTACTCACAAGCATTACATATATGAGGTTTAATCCCGCACCATACGTAATCAGAGGACGAGTAAATCGGTAACGCGATAGCTACACTCGCATTGCATTCTAAAGCATCCCGATTACTCCGAAGAAAATGAGATCCAAAGATCTACAATGGTTGTGTTCGCTACGCAATACGGTCTAATAAATCCTTAAGTTTAGAGGATTAATTTCATAGACATGCCACTCTCATATCGGGTTGAGTTCATGCATCCCAACCCTAAAAAATCTAGCCAGACATATTGAACCAAACGAAAATATGTTTTGAATGAAAGAAAACATATTTACTAGCTATGGAAAATGAAGAATGAGGAAATTACTTCTAAAGAATTAACTACTGCAATAATTAAAGAAATAATTGGAATGAATTTACTTGAATTGCAATCTGGAATCAAACTAGTTTTTTTTTCCTCTAAGCTAATTACAAAGCTTCTCTAAAAAACGAATTAGAAGTCTCCTGTTTTTCTAGGAGTTCTTTTAAATTTATATCCTACGTAATTTACAAGAGTTGGATTGGTGCAAAACTCTAAGAAGAAGAAGATCAAATCAAATCTCGAGCACCGGATCGATCCGGTCGAGACATTTTGGACTGGTCCGATCAGCAACCGGACTGATTCGTTTTCCAAACAAATCAGATTGGTCCGCTAGACGAGTTGTTATGCAGTGATTTTAAGGGCCGGACCAATCCATTTTTGTTATACCGAATTGGTCCGCTAAATGTCCATCTTTACAGTGATTTGGGACCCCGGACAGGTCCGTTTTTCTAGTAAATCGGATTGGTCCGGGTTGTCTTCTCAGATTGTCTTCAATTTTTCTTTAATATCTCATGATTTTCTCACATCTTCAGGTCTTCATAACTTCTTTAATATCTCATGATTAACATCAATGATCTCAGCAACATTCTCTCGAAATCAGCGAAGTTCCATATGAGAAGTTCCATTCGAGCCTAAATACCCATCATTTTCACACCCAAGTTGGAAAATATCCTTCTCTCATTCATCAACATTCAAAGGAGTTCATCCAAGATCCAAGATTAAGCTCTAAGGAAGGTCCAATTTCTCCTCCCTCTCTTTTAAATCTCTTGTTTTTTCATAAGTTACACTAGATTCATATTCTAGTTTCATTTTAGTTCAACATCTGCACTTTTATTAGTATATTGCACATACTTTATTTTCCATAAAAAACCCAAAAACAAATAAACGAGGGTTACACTCGTAAATTCCGAACGAAATTATCCATCACACTTTTTCCAAATTCAAAAAACACATTTTCTACACTTGCACACATAATAAAATTTCTTCAGAATCTATGGGATAAACCCCACCCCTATCCTACATTCGAACTACATGGACTTTAATGCATTTATGGACTACGTAAGCGTCTCGGATTAAAATCCGAGACTCGAGTCCAACTTTCCAATTTTCCAACTTCTCTTATTTTCGAAATTTCTCAAATCCCTCATTTTCATAATTATCATTTATATATATATAATATGCTTTTTCGCATTTCATCCCATACATAATATCGTTTTCCAATAACGACCAATATCGCGATGAACACTCATATTCTATCTTCTACATTTATTATTATTTTTGGAATATCCCTGTGGATGACCTCACCCTACCTTTTCTATGGTATGGGACGAACGATTCCAATCTCCATTTTATAAACACATACACACACTTCAGGGGGATAAAGTAAAATATTAACATTTTCCCATGAGAGACCGAAAGGGCGGGATGGGTGCCTAACACCTTTCCATTCCGTGACTTAGCCCCCGGACCTCCTATCTATTGGTTTCGTATGCATTAGTTTGTCTTTGATGCCTCGCTCTCGAAGTGGCAACATGATCTTTTGCCTGTTTTGAGCAAAATAGGTTGGCGACTCCATCCCTTTACATTCATCCCACACTGACGACGGCCGAAGCACCTTTTCGAAGAGAAGGGTGTGAGACCGCGACGCAGTTTTTTCTCGAGGGATCCTCCTCCTCCCCTCCGAAACGAACGCTGCACTGCCCGGGATGGCCACAGTGGCGACCCTGTTGGGGATTTTTTTTAAGAGGGTTAGACTCTGTCTATATGGATGTTTTATTTTCTTGTATATCCCCCTATTTGTATGTTCCCCTTTATTTTTCATATGTACCTCATGCTTATGCTACTATTCACACACTTGTAGAAGACTCTCCATGTACACTTCACACCACGTGCACCTTAGATCACGTATATCCACATGTTGCAAACATCACTTAGAAATCCATGCTTAGGTGTCACTAGCACACACCTCCACTTGTATATATCCATGCTCACTTATCACACACTCACTTGTAGATAATTACACATCACTTATCCATGCTTAGTATAGCTTTACTATTTGTACTTGCACCTTGCTCCCTGTTTGGCATGATCTAGAAAAAGATGCTCTCTCCATAAGATACTAATAAATGAACCATGCATGATTCACACGACATCACCAAAGAGCATTGTTATTGACCAAATTTTGTCCCGTAACTGGGGAGTCACTTTGTGATGGACGCTAGTCCGGTAGGTCGCAGTTAGCCTAAGCGATATGACTCTCACCTTCCATTTGCCAAGTACCTTCGACATATATCGAACGGTTATCTCGAATCGTACCTTTTGATTGAAGTCATGACGGGAGGTATATCACAGTGAACTCGTTCACGTACGTCAAGTATATCAAATTCTCTCTCACACGTACCATCCCCATGAGGTATATAGTGAGGCAATTCACGTACACTCAGGTATATCAAATGGCTTGTCCACATGTATCGATTTCTCTCAAAAGCAAGACGTATATCGCGGAAGTCACGCCAAAGGGTGGGACCCCTTCCAATTCACCCAACCAACTGGATATATGCATATAGGTGTCAAGCTTAGGACACACACGTTAGATTGCCGATTTTGATCCGAAACTCTGTCGAAATTTTGAGTCGGCCTGCCGTTCATATTTTCGAGCAATTTTTAAAACGGGACCCTAGTGACAAGTCTAATCGTAGCTTTACATATGTTGCAAACCAATTTTTCCAGGCTCGGGTCCCATCCGACATTTCATTTTGCATTTTGGTGAACTTAATACAAGTGAGAACTTAATAAATATAATAATCATCCTGTCTATCATCTTTCTAAAAGTGTCCAAAAAATTTTCTCCCTCTTTTATCAGAACTACCAAAAATATGTTTCCTCTTTTTCCCTCAAAACAAAAAAAAAAAGAAAACATTTTCTTCATCTTTTCCAAAAATGTCAAAAATATTTTCCTCCATTTCCAAAAATAACTAATTTCCCCTTTTATTTTTTGAAAATAAATTCCAATTTTTCTCTTTCTCAGGTCGATCACATACCCTTGGCTTAGCTCCCTATTGTCTTCGGTCTTCAGTCGAACTGCACCGAAGTTCTGTCAGTCCCCTTACTTCCTCCGAGTCTGAGACTCACCCGCCTTCCATGGAGAACATGGATCAAGTGCCGAATGTAATGCTGAATTTGTTGACAGTTCAATCTCAGCTCACTGCTAAAATTGACAATCTTCAAACCTAGGTTCATGAGATGCAAAGAAATCGAGTCCCTATCCTCGAAGATCCTGAGGTCATTTTCCCTCGCGTCATGGGTTCGCCTGCACCCTAGCCTACTTGTCTTCTTGAAGAATACCATTGTGCTCCACGTTCTCCTCCTGCTAATGGGTTTCCACCAGCCAAGCTTCCTATGCCAAACCTTGCTCAAATCGGGGCTAATTTACCCGTAACTGTTGATCCGAATGAAGAAGAACTGAATAAGGTCAAGGAAGACTCCAAGACGTTGACCAAGAAATTTGACCAGGTCAGAATATCTAGGAACTACATGGACTACACCCACATGTCTCCCTATCCTAAAGCCAGGTTACCAGAAAAATTCAAGATGCCCAATATTGAGAAGTTTGGAGGCAGTGGACCCCTGATCGTTCATCTCCGTAGCTATCACCGACCCATGACTCTCCTAGGGGCTTCTGAAGAAATAATGGCTTAGATGTTCCAGCAGACTTTGAAAGATAGATCCCTTCGTTGGTTCCTATCCCTTGAAGAATCCAGAATCCGCAGTTGGGAAAACGTTGCCTATGAGTTCATGTCACAGTACAAATACAACGAGGAGATAGAGGTTACCCATCGTGAATTAGTGTTACTCAAACATAATACTGGGTAATTACTCAGTAACTTCATAGCAAGATGAGAGAAAAAGCAGGTACCATGACCAATCGACCTTTCGAAGAAGAACAAGTCAGTATTGTGAAGAAGAACTTCCTACCCCATGTCCGAGAAATAATGAGAGGACAATACTACCCTCACTTCCAAGCCTTTCGAGAAGTAGAATAGAAATCCAACAAGGTCTTATCAAGATAGAAGTTGAACCAAAGAAAACCTCTGGACAATTTTCTCTTAGAATGTTTGAAAAGTCTGTTAGTACTCCAGTCTTTACTATCAACAATATATCCCAGCCTGTCACTTCGTGGCACCAAAAAGTCGCCCAAACCCAATTCAGAAGGAATATATCGAGCTTCACGCTCCTCTCTCCAAAGTCTACCAGTCTCTCTTAAATCTAAACCTGATAAAAACCTTGGACCCTCGTCCGTTACCAAATCCACTTCCAAAAAACTTCAAACCTGATTCCCGTTGTGACTTTCACCAAACTTCTGGCTATACCACCAACCAATGTTTCCAACTTCGAAACATAATCCAAAGCCTGTTTTACTGGGGTATCATCGCCCCACCAGCTAATCCTAAACCAAACACTACCCATAATCCACTCCCGAATCATGCAAACGCCATCTTCCTAGAAGAAGACTCAGAACTCGACCCATCTACCCAAATCATGTCAAGTAAATCACCAGTCATACCCATATACTCTCCTAAATCTCTCCAAACATGCCCATATTTCCTCTTACACCCTACCATCTTTGCCGATCAAACCTTATCACTCCTCACCATAGCATGCATTACTGTCCGTACCCATTTTGGAGGTAAAGATATGGAATTATCAGAAGTGCTGAACCAATCCTAGAGTTCGAACTAAAATTGCCCTCCCAGATGACCATCGACTGTCAGAAATTCAGTGGGTTGTTCTTAAAAGATAAAAAATGGGCTCGAGAGTTAGATAACTGGGTGGTGCCAATCAACAAAGTCAGTCAAGATGACCTGGTCCAGATCATGGCAGATTTGCTTCGACAGACTGGTGATATTTGTAGCATATCCAAGCTGGTCGATGCTTTGAAATTACAAGGGTACCTAGTCCCTTCAGTCATGCATTCCCCTGCCGAATGGGAAGAATTATAGGAAGAGACTAATTAGGCATAAATTCTTCCAAATTTACCCCTTAATTTAGAGGCATTTATTACTTCGAACATTGTAAAACGAGTTGGTTTATCTCATATCACTGCTAATGGTGTCACCTAATAAGTAACCCGAGTTTCATGTATTTCTTATTGATTTTATGTAATACCCCGTATTTTCATGGCTTTTAAATTTAAGGATTTATTAAATTTAATTGAGATAAATTAATTTAATTTTAATCCGAAATGTTGTTTTAAATATTTACTAGCGTGACAAGAGTTAGTAATTATTGGGAATATATTATTTGTTGCATATTGCTGGATGAGTATAGTAATATATGAGATTTATTTTTATAATATTGTCACGTGTGAATAAAATGACAATTGTGGAAATTTAAGTCGGGACGCGCCTGTGTCGTGTTGGGACTAAATGTGGATTAATAAAAGTGAATATTTTATAGGTTGTTCGTATGGTCGTTTTGAGTGCGCCAACGCGTCCGAAAGGGTCGAGATAGTCAGAAAAGTATACCCGGGGGTTTGATTTGGGCCTCGGGGCGTTTTTAGGCCTAATTAGTACCCCGGGAGGGCATTTTAGTCATTTTGTATTTTTGGGTAATTAAACCCACGAAAATTAAAGGGGTTATATCAGATGTTTAGGTTATCTCCTAGGGTTAGATAACTCAAAACACTAGAACGACCATTGGAGAGGAGAGGAGAGAGCTCTCAAGGCATTCCAAGGCTCAAAACTCATCCGTTTACACCGCAGCCACCGCCAACGCGTAGATCGCGAGACGGGGAACGTAACCACACCAAATTCAACACCAAACCAGATTTATGAAAATTCCAGGCAAGTGTTTATCTTGCTTATTTCGTTGATGCATCATCCATATTAGTTTAGGAGTTATTAGGATGAGATTTATGGAAGAAAAACCCAATTTGAGATGGGAAATTTTCATGTAGTGATGATTTATATGATATTCTGGAAACCCTTTGTCATGTAAAGGATTAAGAGTTTGATTAAGAAAAGAGTTCTAATCAGATACAAACAAAAAAAAAATTATTCCGGACGATCGGACCGTTGGAATTGGATGAAATTTTATAGAGAATTAGCTGAAGACGAGAGGAAACTACAGAAAAAAAATTCAGCTCGATCGGACCGTTCAATATTTTTTTTTGCTAGACAGTTTTATGTTTTGAGGACTCTTAGAGATAATAAAAATTCAATTAAAACTCCATTTTAATTCCGATTTCGAAACCGTTTGAAATTCTCATCTTTGAAAATAAAATTTAAAATCCTTTAATGTAAGGAGAAATCTATATTTTTGGGATATTTTGCAAAAGGGATAATGTAAGTATATATTAAAGGGGAGAGACATGTAAGGGAGAGTTACGTTGGAACATAAATAGATATCTACTGAATTGTACATTTGGAAGAATAGAGTCCATGAGGGTTACGTAGTAAGTTGGAAAAACCCTTCGAATTAAAGTTAGAAACGAACCATTATACTTGATAAATAATAATGGGAAAATAAGGATAAATGTTGTGAATGTGGGTTATTGGATAAACCTAAATTGATATAATAAAGGTGGTATATTTATATGATTGTGTATGCATATATTATATACTTGTGAAAATCATGCTCGCGCTACTTTCTATCACTGAGGTTATCGCGCTGGGACGATCTTATCTCGTGTGCCTTATGGGGGATATTGACTCGTACCCTAGAAGATAGGAATCCTAGGTACAGGCTATCAAGTCGGTAGTCACGGTCCTAAGAGACGTGAGGGTATGTACTGACCTCTTGGACTTGGAAACTATGCTTCGCCTCAATATTGTTTGTGTATGTATTTATACAGTTCGAGAGTGATTCCGAACTTGTATTCCCTTTAGTACGATTGATACGGGGATTGGATAGCAGAGTATGCCCGCACCATAGTTTTTATGTGGGGTGCTGTTATGATATATATATTATACGAGTAGTTAATATATATATGAAATTCTGAAATCTGGAACTGCCTACTGCGATTTGATATGTAAGACATGGTTGATGACTCAAATTATAAATAATTGTTTTGAGAAAGTATAATATGACACTGGAAAACTTTATTGATTAATAAAGATAAAAGGAGAACCTTGGTTACAAATTGAAATCTTACGTTTTAAATACTTGTGTTGTTCAGTTGTAAATCCTGCGAATAACCTAAGATAAGTTAAATCATTGGGGAAAGATAGCGTGGTATATGACGAGATAGACCATTGGGAAGGTTAGTGCGATAGGTGTGCACATTAGAAGAGAGGTGAGAATTTCTCAAGAGACTGTCGCACTAATATGTTGTTGCATTAGCCTGTAATCAATTTAAATACTTGCTAAATGAATTTTTAAATCATATACACTATCGGGCTCTGACCCGTTTCTATTTTCTTTTCTCTCTTGTATATATATGTAGGTATTATAGGTGCCCAGCCACAGGGGCGTCTTACTTAGGATCCTTTGGAAGGAATGTGCTGCAGCTTAGGTGGGAGTTGCAGGCCTGTTGTTTAGACGACTTCATCTATTTGATTCTACTCCTAGTTCAGTTTTATCCAGCAGGGGCATGTGTTGCCCTCTTTCTATTATTTAGTTGGTATTGTCAGAGATTGAAATTTTTACTTTCAGTACCTTTATTTCGGGATTTATTACTGTCAGGATGTTTTCCTTTAGTGTTGTAAATGTTGGGATTTATTATTGATGATTAAATTCGTGTATGTTCAATTCTATTTTTATTCTTAATGTGTGACTCTTTAGATGTTAATGGTTTAAGGTTTTATAACCGGATTTAATAAAATGAGAATAAGGTTTTAAATGGTTTTGACACTTAGCTTAATTATTTAGGGTGTTTAAATTGGAAAAGTATTTTTACGACAGTGATGCTAAGAATAAACCAACTATTCACCTTGATTTTAATTTAATAAAGGAGTGATCGCCCGATATTTAATTAGACGGGGCGTCACAGGTGGTATCAGAGCATCAGGTTCTAGTGTCCTTAGGATCTGTACAGCTTATTATGCTTTCAGTGTTGTTTTGTTTGTTATAGAGCCCTATGTTTAGGATTGTCGATTCCTTTGACGAGATTTCGTTCTCCTGCTATAATGTGTATACACTAGTGAATTCTAATTTCGTTCGGATGTGTGCGTGTACCGAGCGATGAAGGATGTCAGAAGAGGACCGTTAAGCGTACATCAGGAGGCAGGGCTCAGTTGAGATTATGAAATATATCCGAGGATGATGACCGTAGTCGAGGTCACCTCCATTATGGCACGAGAAGCCACGACTAGATAGGCGACTAAGGTGCAACAATGATTTTCAAATGCTGTTATAGTCAAATGAGGTGCGAGGGTAAACTTACCCAACATATTACAAAAACGTGTAGAGACTGTCAGTGGGAAATTTTAGAAACGCGAAAATTGTATGTGTTTACCAAAGGAGGTAAAGTATCCAAAGGCTTAAATATAGGACGGAGTGTGGCAAACTGAAAGTGAAAATTTAGAGAAAATTTTCTTGGCTTTCGGGATGAAATTATAATGGTTGGAGTCAACCACCAATTTTAGAAGTGGAATGCTATGCCTATAGGAGAACCTTAGGTACAGTGTTGACCGTATGTTCCTTCCTCAACTGTTCAGGATGAGAAGCAAACGTGGTTCTGAACTCATCGCAGGAGGGCATGACAGAAGTCCAATTATGGATATGAATCCTAATCGTTAGCAAATTTTGTATCGAAAGAGGTAGATACTAGTGGAGGAAACGACTCTAAGTGGGAGACCAACTTGTAATAATAGTTGATAATACTCGAGGAGGAAATTCTGATGGATGACTGATTCAGAGGTTGACAATGTCATATTTTGTCAATATAGATGATAACACTTCTTTGTGGGGGAAGTTAAAAGAATCGAAGGATTTAGTCGAGAATAAGACTGAATACAACGGTGGTGGTATAGCACCACAAAAGGATGTGGATACACATCATGAAAACTATTTAAATGCTTCAGATAGTTAAATTCTTACCAAGTGATGATAAATTCAGTAAGTACTATTATAGATAGTAACATGATCTTTATGGCCTAAAAAGCTAAGGGAACAACCGGGATGGCTAACAGGAATCGAGTCTACTAAAGTCCGAGAGAAGGACAATCCTAACCTGGTTAGTAGGACAGGTGATAAGTGGATTATGTGTTGAGGTATTTTGGTGCGGAGTGAAATTGCTCGCGATAATATGTTCCAAAGTGAGAAAAAGGGACAAGAATACGGTGCCTAGTAAAGGATGACGATTAAAAATAATTTTTTTTTGGTTTGGGCAGACGTGTTACGTCCGAAAACCATTTGTGCAGTCAAGACGATTGCCAGGATGGAAGTATAAGTTGTATCCTTAGAGGATGCGGCGTGTTTATGTGACACGAGCGAGTCACCATATTTTGTTCATTGCTAGATTAGCATGTGAGACGAGTTTAATGCATATCATTATAAATGTTACCATTATGTGAATATTTTTCCTTAGTATAGCGGGATTTTTCTTTGGTGCTATCCACGGGGGATGAATGAGTATATTAATAGTGTTTTATACTTTATTGAGGTTACTCGTTGTAGTGATGCGATACACGAGTATGATATTATCTTTGTTAAAATGTTATAGAAATGGGTAGTATGATAATGGGCATTTATTGCAAGGCTATCAGAGTAATTACATTAGTGCAACACGTTTTGTTTTGGCGAGACTTTACCTGTAAGAAGGTTGGACTCGCACTTATATTATCTATCCTAGAGACTTCGGAGGAGATAGTGGGCTCAAGATATTTGATACCAATGTATGTATAGACTTTGTCAGTATGACTCAGTATGTACCGGGATTTACCGTTGAGCGAAAAGACTTGACTCGGTATTATGTTTAGCACTCCAGACTTAGTGATAGGAAGAGTGCAGTGTTATATTTATCCTTAAGAGATGTGGGAGTTAAGAGTTATACCCCTAATGTTAGAAAAAGGAAATTTAGAGAATTTCGATCATATGTATCCGAGGTTTATAGAATGTAATTACCATCAACCAATACGGGACGATAGTGAAATTGGTGAAACGTTCTTTGTTAAGCATAATCACGGGAGAAATTATAACTTTTCTATCAAGGGACAGAATAAAGGGGTATATACTATGGACGGAGGACCTAACGGATTTCGATAACCGACAATGCTAGGTAGTAGTGTATCGGGGGGTTCCTTGTTTGGATTTCGCTTTGCGAGACATCCCACGCATGAAACTTAGCGTAAGGTTGGAAATAGGGAGACGTTTTGGTCACTATTCCATGAGTTCGGTACCCTGGTCGAAATGGGATCAAGTAATTATGTATGTAAGTTGGAAGTTGAATTTTTTTTTAAGGTCATTGGAGCCAAATTTTTGTGGTAGGAAAGCATTGAAAGTTATCCCCACGAGTTGAGGGGTGGAACGATGATAAGGAGAATTTAAGAATTTTGATTTCTAGGGTGATTGAGAGTACCCAAATGTCTTAACCGCGTACAGAACACAAGGTGAATAAAGAGTTGGAATGATTTTTAGCATGGATTATCTGGAAAGAACTTTATATTATACAAAAGAGATGACCTGTAATTATTTTGATGAATAGAGCGTTAGTGATTTATTTTGGTTGTTGTACCTATTTGGAAAAATTGTTGTACTTATCTGAGGAAGGTTGAGAATTATTATTCCTATTTTATTGTCATGGAATTTGAATGCTCTATTTCTTCTATTCCGTTGAATTTAGTTAGTCCTACAGTTGAGTAGCACGCCGTTCGCTCTCCCAGGGCGGTCGAAGTGTTGCAAAAATGTGGGCATCTTGGTTAACTACAGCTAAAATAGTCCGAGTCGAAGGGACGTGGTAATAGACGTGTGAAATATATGTTTGTGGGACTAGTATAATGAAATGGAAGTGATAGAGTGGATTAAACGTCACATGAGCGGCGATAATCCATACATAAGTGTGCAATTAGAATAACACGCCCTAACTTGATTGGAAGGCTGTGGGAAGCCATTCAAGAATTGGTATTCCTTGAATAGAGTAGAATTTAATTGTTATGAAGCACACCCGGGTCGGAGTTGTTATTAGTCAAGTGTTAGAGCGACTTGCGCATACAAAGAGTAATGATGTTAGTATAGTATAAGAGATCCAGAAGTGCGCTTCATGGAGAGAAGAGCACGGGTCAGAACTTTCGGCATACTCCAAGGAAGGAAGGGGAGTATTACGTGTCACTTAATGTGAGACATTTTAAGGGAATAATCTATGTTTAGCGAGACGTAGTGAGTAGTCTCTACATGCACTGCCCATAGGTAAGGTTTGGTTGAAAGAGGAGAATCAACCAAAGAATTGTGTGTTTATCGAAAATTCCTGAAATTGGAAGAGGTTAGTAAAGTCAGTAAAGTTCTTGGATGGGTTGCCATCCTCAAAACAAGATCAAGGGTTTATCCCGAACATGTGAATTAAGTCGCCGAGAAGGAAGTGATTGATATTCCTTTGGGCTGGCTTACAATATTAACTAGTATGCCCCAGACTTCCTTTGAAAGGAAGGATCGTGCCAGTGTATGGTCCGGCGCAGTAGAAATTTCTGAATCAGGATGAGATTGGTGAATCCCACCTTTGATATCGGATTTCAGGAACCAGCTGAGATAAGATTTCATTTCGAGTAGGATGTATCACCCTTAGCCAGGGAATAAGCGCATGGTGATTAAAGATTAGTGGAGCCACATGAAGGAGATTTTGGAATCTTGGTACGATGATTTCAAGAATGCTCTGTAGAAGCACTCGTACCTGTTTATCGCGTACGAGGTACTTATTAAGGTTTTGTTATGGAAGAACCTCGACTATTCTCCTTCCGTATGTTCAGAGGAGAGTAGATAATCAGAATTTTTGGATCGGTCGAGAAAATATCCGATAACTATGGTGGAATTCCACGACTGTTTTAGGCAGTCAAGAGTGGTCAAATGTTCGTATGATCTTCTCAGAATGGTAATTTTGTGTATGAATAAATCCGAGTAGTTGTCATGTAGTGAGGTGCGGCCTCCTAATGATAGTGAGATAATGGAATTTATAACGTATAGACGTAACCTATTCAAATGTTGTCAGTTGGGAGTGCAATGTGAAGTGTCTCCAATAAGAATGTAAAACAATGTTGCTGTGAGGAAAAAGCTATAGTGATTGAGCGCCGTACTATGTAGATAGTTTGCGTACTGACAAGGATATCCAGAATTGTGCTACTTGGTAGGCCTTATTTTTCGAATTTCGGGACGAAATTCCGTTATTAGGGGGGAAGTATGTAATACCTCGTATTTTCATGGCTTTTAAATTTAAGGATTTATTAAATTTAATTGAGATAAATTAATTTAATTTTAATCCGAAATGTTGTTTTAAATATTTACTAGCGTGACAAGAGTTAGTAATTATTGGGAATATATTATTTGTTGCATATTACTGGATGATTATAGTAATATATGAGATTTATTTTTATAATATTGTCACGTGTGAATAAAATGACAATTGTGGAAATTTAAGTCGGGACGCGCCTGTGTCGTGTCGGGACTAAATGTGGATTAATAAAAGTGAATATTTTATAGGTTGTTCGTATGGTCGTTTTGAGTGCGCCAACGCATCCGGAAGGGTCGAGATAGTCAGAAAAGTATACCCGGGGGTTTGATTTGGGCCTCGGGGCGTTTTTAGGCCTAATTAGTACCCCGGGAGGGCATTTTAGTCATTTTGTATTTTTGGGTAATTAAACCCACGAAAATTAAAGGGGTTATATCAGATGTTTAGGTTATCTCCTAGGGTTAGATAACTCAAAACACTAGAACGGCCATTGGAGAGGAGAGGAGAGAGCTCTCAAGGCATTCCAAGGCTCAAAACTCATCCGTTTACACCGCAGCCACCGCCAACGCGTAGATCGCGAGACGGGGAACGCAACCACACCAAATTCAACACCAAACCAGATTTATGAAAATTCCAGGCAAGTGTTTATCTTGCTTATTTCGTTGATGCATCATCCATATTAGTTTAGGAGTTATTAGGATGAGATTTATGGAAGAAAAACCCAATTTGAGATGGGAAATTTTCATGTAGTGATGATTTATATGATATTCTGGAAACCCTTTGTCATGTAAAGGATTAAGAGTTTGATTAAGAAAAGAGTTATAATCAGATACAAACACAAAAAAAAATTATTCCGGACGATCGGACCGTTGGAATTGGATGAAATTTTACAGAGAACTAGCTGAAGACGAGAGGAAGCTACAGAAAAAAAATTCAGCTCGATGGAACCGTTCAATATTTTTTTTTGCTAGACAGTTTTATGTTTTGAGGACTCTTAGAGATAATAAAAATTCAATTAAAACTCCATTTTAATTCCGATTTCGAAACCGTTTGAAATTCTCATCTTTGAAAATAAAATTTAAAATCCTTTAATGTAAGGCAAAATCTATATTTTTGGGATATTTTGCATAAGGGATAATGTAAGTATATATTAAAGGGGAGAGACACGTAAGAGAGAGTTACGTTGGAACATAAATAGATATCTACTGAATTGTACATTTGGAAGAATAGAGTCCATGAGGGTTACGTAGTAAGTTGGAAAAACCCTTCGAATTAAAGTTAGAAACGAACCATTATACTTGATAAATAATAATGGGAAAATAAGGATAAATGTTGTGAATGTGGGTTATTGGATAAACCTAAATTGATATAATAAAAGCGGTATATTTATATGATTGTGTATGCATATATTATATACTGCTGAAAATCATGCCCGCGCTACTTGCTATCCCTGAGGTTACCGCGCTGGGACGATCTTATCTCGTGTGCCTTATGGGGGATATTGACTCGTACCCTAGAAGATACGAATCATAGGTATAGGATATCGAATCGGTAGTCACGGTCCTAAGAGACGTGAGGGTATGTACTGACCTCTTGGACTTGGAAACTATGCTTCGCCTCAATATTGTTTGTGTATGTATTTATACAGTTCTAGAGTGATTCCGAACTTGTATTCCCTTTAGTACGATTGATACGGGGATTGGATAGCAGAGTATGCCCGCACCATAGTTTTTATGTGGGGTGCTGTTATGATATATATATTATACGAGTAGTTAATATATATATGAAATTCTGAAATCTGGAACTGCCTACTTTGATTTGATATGTAGGACATGGTTAATGGCTCAAATTATAAATAATTGTTTTGAGAAAGTATAATATGACACTGGAAAACTTTATTGATTAATAAAGTTAAAAGGAGAACCTTGGTTACAAATTGAAATCTTACGTTTTAAATACTTGTGTTGTTCAGTTGTAAATCCTACGAATAACCTAAGATAAGTTAAATCATTGGGGAAAGATAGTGTGGTATATGACGAGATAGACCATTGGGAAGGTTAGTGCGATAGGTGTGCACATTAGAAGAGAGGTGAGAATTTCTCAAGAGAGTGTCGCACTAATATGTTGTTGCATTAGCCTATAATCAATTTAAATACTCGCTAAACGAATTTTTAAATCATATACACTATCGGGCTCTGACCCGTTTCTATTTCCTTTTCTCTCTTGTATATATATGTATGTATTACAGGTGCCCAGCCACAGGGGTGTCTTACTTAGGATCCTTTGGAAGGAACGTGCTGCAGCTTAGGTGGGAGTTGCAGGCCTGTTGTTTAGACGACTTCATCCAATTGATTCTACTCCTAGTTCAGTTTTATCCAGCAGGGGCATGTGTCGCCCTCTTTCTATTGTTTAGTTGGTATTGTCAGAGATTGAAATTTTTACTTTCCGTACCTTTATTTCGGGATTTATTACTGTCAGGATGTTTTCCTTTAGTGTTGTAAATGTTGGGATTTATTATTGATGATTAAATTCTTGTATGTTCAATTCTATTTTTATTCTTAATGTGTGACTCTTTAGATGTTAATGGTTTAAGGTTTTATAACCGGATTTAATAAAATGAGAATAAGGTTTTCAATGGTTTTGACACTTAGCTTAATTATTTAGGGTGTTTAAATTGGCAAAGTATTTTTACGACAGTGATGCTAAGAATGAACCAACTGTTCACCTTGATTTTAATTTAATAAAGGAGTGATCGCCCGGTATTTAATTAGGCGGGGTGTCACATTTTACAGGTATTTAATACATGAAAGAAAGAAAGAAATCGGAAGAAGCAAGAGAAAAGAAAGATGACGAATCAAAAAGGGCAAAAGCGTAATTTTCACCAGAAATCCGATTGAGGACCCAAAATAAAAGTCAAAGATCTTGAGTTTATGAAGGAATAGGAATAAAGGACGTTCCAATCCGATTCTGGAATAGAAGTTATGAGGACCCTTAGATGTGAGTTAATCAAAGATTTTTAAGAGAACATTAAGAGAAATTGGGAAGGATATCCGGACCAATCCGGATGTCATAAAAACGGATTGATCCGGGTACTAGAAATCACTGAATAAAAGTGCGTCCATCGGACCGATCCGGTCATCCAAAAAAAGGGATCAATCCAGTCCTCAAAGATCACTGTATAAATTCTGTCTAGCGGAATGATCCAGGTGATATGAAAAACGGATCGATCCGGTTGTCACCCAGACCAATCTGAAATATCTTGACCCGATCGATCCGGGGTTCGAGATTTGGGACTATCTTCTTTAAGATAGATTTTTGTATGAATCCAACTCTTGTAATTTCCATAGGGTATAAATTTAAAACACCTCCCAGACATTAAAGGAGCTTCTAATCCGTTTAGAGAAGCATTGTAATTAGTTTAAAGGAGAGAACAACAAGAAACCCTAGTTTTTATATAGCTTTGATTCCAATTCTGCAATTCAAGTAAATTTGTTTTAATCCTTGATTTCATTATTATAGTAGTTAATCCATTAGATCATAATTTCATTCTTCCTAAGTTCAAGTTTTTAGTTAAAATGTTTCACCCATTCAAAGCATTTTTTTTCTTGTTTTAATATGTCCGACTAAGTTTTCAAGGGTTGGGGTGCATGAACCCCACTCGATGTAATTAACGATAGTGGAAATAGTTGTTTTGAATTAAAATCTTAGATGAATCGTGTTGTATAACTGGTGTAACCGTCATAGGACTTTTGATCTCATTTTTCCTAGGTAACCGGGATGCTTAAGAGTGTGACGCGTGTGTTGGTTAATGTAACATTGCTTTACTCGTCTCTTGCTTGCATACTGTGTGGGCTACGATCCCTCATATATGTAATACTTAGGAGTACTAAAGACCGAATTCATTTAAAATTCTAATTCCGATACTAATATCCTACGAAGTGAATTACTAGCGTGTGGGGGATTGTAACTCGACCTATTGTTCTCATTTCATATCTCAGTAGTAAAAAATTTCATCATTAGTTCTTCATTTAATTAGATTAATTGCATTTCATTTATTCATTGTTTCATTAGTTCACTATTTTCAAAATTGCATTTAGTTGTAGTTGTCTCATATTCCAAATCACCTTTTCATGCTTTTTTAAGTTAAAGTTAGATTTCTTCATCCTTCCAATGTCGTCACGGCTTAGTTCGTCCTGTTTCCCTGAGGATCGATACCCGACTTATAGGATTATTACTTGAGCGATAGTCTTGCACTTGAGCCTATATAGTACGCACAATAGACACATTTGTGGTCGCGTCAGAGGCCATAGAAGTGGTAAAGTGTATTGACTTTGCATGGAAAGGCAATATCATCTCCACCGGATGGGGGGACGATTCCGAGGATTCAAATGAAGAGCCAGATTAAAATAAGACTAGTTTTATAGACAACCTATGCAGAGTGATATCATTTGAAGAGCTGTTAGGAGAGATCAACCAGGTAGCTGAGCAACTCGATATCAATGAAGAAACAGGGTTTCTATTTTTTCCCTCTTCCGTGAATCACATGACCACGTTGGGGAGACATTACCAGAACTCAAACTTACAACCAAAAGTAAGCAATAAAGGTAAAGGTGTTGAGAATATCCTTATTCCATAAATGACTCTTGAAGAAAGTAAAGTCCTTGATTAACTGAAGAAAACTTAAGCTAACATCACCCTATGAGGACTTTTCATGTCTTCCTAACTACACCGAAATGCCCTAATCAAGCTACTCATATGACCCACAGTTCCTTCCTCAACCATGCCAGAAGAAGTAATAAACCTAGTTAGATCCTTGGCCTCTACTCGAATTATCTCCTTTTCTGAAGAGGAAATCCCTAAGATTGGTCCCAACCATAATCGTTCTCTTAATGTTTCTGTTAAAGTTATGAGTAAAACTGTTCCTCTTTCTCTCTCGTCAATAATGTATCATCTCTGAATATGTGCCTACTAAGAACTCTAAACTGTCTGGGATTAAAAGTGAGAGACCTTACTCTAACCTCTACTGCCATACGTCCCTACGACAACACCCACTCGAAAGTAATGGGATCTATCAAGCTTACAATAGGGGCTGGCCCTTGAAATCCTGTTGTTGAATTCCAAGTCATCGACATTCCAGCATGTCTCAATCTGCTACTCGGACTATCGTGGCTCCACAGCATCAAAGGGGTGTCTTCTTCCCTTCATCAGAAATTGAAATTCTTTACCAACGAACAAGTCATCACCATCTTGGGAGACAGTGACAACACCGAGAATGCAAGAACTAGTAATTCGGTACTCGAGATATAACACAGGGTGAACGATATGTTACTATCAGGCGTCCAAGTCGAACCACTCCTACTCTCAGTAGGGGATGACTTCAAAAACAGGGTTTGTCCAGAATATGATCCTCATGGAAATGTGAATGTAATCTAAATGTTCAAGAATATGCACTTTATGCCCAGATTAGGGCTAAGGCAAAGACAATAAGGGATAACTTAACCTATTGTGTTGAAGGAGGCCTTTCCTCCCTATGGCTTGGGCTATCAACCATCAGAATAAGAACTCAGATTAATCCATCAACCTCGATTGAAGAGAAAGTTAGAAAGTGCCAGAACTGTCTACGGCTTCTCTAAATGGAAAGTTCATCATAGAGGGTGAAGATTTCCCCTATTACGTCTTCCCTGGACCTTGGTATGACCCTATGGACAAGATGATAAATTCAGGAATGAAGATCTTTTTTCAAGACAACTTCCCGGGGGATAAAAGTTCCTAGTACTGTGTACAACCACTTACTGACGAGACCATTACTGATACTAGGGATTCTGAGGATAGTGACTCTGAGGATTCCTTTAACTTGCAGATACTGGGGCTGGAACTCTGCATGATCCACTCAGGGACTACATCATCTGATCCATCCTACCTCATTAAAGATGCTGATATACCTCTTCTCAACTGGCATGTTACAGCTGTGCCACTTGCTGATATTAAACCTAACCCTGATGTTTATCCCATTTTCCTTTTAGTTGTTTCCTCTCACTCTGATGTAATCGAGACCTCCTATGATGAGGTTCTCAATGTTATCTTTCCTATCAGTGAAATGAACGAAGATTTTGAGTATCTTGTTGTGCCTTACATTAATTGCCTTGATTCTTATCAAACTCTTGATGATGATAGCTATGAAAATGAACAGTTCTTAATTGGTCTAAATACGGTTAATAACAAACAACATAACTGCGTTTAAGCTAAAAAAGATGAAAGTGTTGTTATTAATCTCGATTCAAGTAGCTAAATGCACGATATTATGATAGGGGCTACCCTTAATGAGCATGAGAGCACGCAACTTGAAGAACTACTAAAGGAATTCGTTGATGTCTTTACATGGTCCTATGATTATATGCACGATATTGACCTGAGATAGCACAACATGAGATCCCAACTCTCCCAAAATGTAAACCAGTCAAACGGAAGTTGCGAAAGCTCCACACCGAATGGTCACTCAAAGTAAAAAATAAGTGGTCAAGCAATTGAACATGGGCTTTATTCGAGTAATTGAATATCCCACATGGCTAGCAAATATCGTACCCACGCCGAAATCAGGAGGGAAGGTCCACATGTGTATCGACTACCAAGACTTAAACAAGGCCTCCCCGAAGGATGATTACCCACTACCCAACATCGATATGATTGTGGACAATACAGCCAGTCATGATCTCAAGGCATTCATCGATGGGTTTATCGGATATAACCAGATCAAGATGCACCCTAATTGTGACAACCCGGATATAATTATGAAAAATTATATTTAAATCATGATTATATTATGTGATATGAATAATGTGTTATTAGTACATCTAATGTTAAGTGATTATGTTTAGTCTAATCCTACGTTCATACATCGTGAAATGTTGAGTTATGTACGAACACATAATTTTGTTATTTTCGATAGAAATGATCCTGTTTAAGACTAGTTTTGACCCTTATAGCATTACAATTGACTTGAGGTGAAAACAAGGTAGTTGTAGACATGTGAGTTAGGGTTGTAACACAACAAATGGTGCATCAAACGGATGTCTGAATAAGACGTTAGGCCGAATTTATGAACAAGGGGAAAATCTGTCCATTCCCTTTAAGTGGTAAATTGTCTTTTAGTAAACCAAATGGATTAATTTCATTGGATGGAAAGGAGGCATGCCTTTGTCGACCTAAAACTCTTCTTCTAACCTATTTCTTCAGTAAATAAGTCCCTAGGTTCAATTTGAAGTGTTATTAGCTTAAGGAAAGAGAAGTAAAAGTTAAGGAAGAAAGGGTTACAAGGAAAAGCTAGGAAAAAATTCCATGAAAATCCTTAAGGTGTTTCCAAGGTAATATTAAGTGTTATTATTGTTTTAATCTTGTATTATATTTATTTAAAAGTTTATAAATCGTGAATTAGTGATTAAAGTTCCATCATCCTTTGTGATAATATGTATTGGTTCATATGTGAGGTAAGTGGTGTCTATAGGTCGTATTGCTTTATATTGAAACCCCTTGTATTCAAACTTGCATATCCTTTTGTGTGCTTACTGGAATTGAGAAATTCCAATTGGATATGAAATTACACTCATATATTCATATCATATCCTAGAATTAGAATTTAAATTTTTGTGGTTAGGCCTTAGCGATGGTTTCAAGTTGGTATATAGTTGTTGTTTGTATATTTCATTTCGATATGCCTTGAGTTTGGTCAAGATTTTGACATAGCAAATGAAGTAATAATTTATGAAACTTTAATTATATAATATTCATTATGTGTGCTGAAAATGGGTTGAAAATCATACAATGTTACGTTGAAGAAAATTTGTGAAAATTCTTGGAATTTGAAGGAAAAATAGAGGAGCTTGTAGGGCAGCTTTCTTGTGTTGTAAAGAAATGGTCATAACTTGCTCTAGGAAGCTTGAAAAACTACACCGTCACTTGTAATGGAAATTATATTCATATATGTTTGCATATTGATAAGGTTGGACACCTATATTAATACAATTTAGTAATATAGGATGGTTTATTATAGAGGACAAAAATTTGAGGCCATATTGGATACCCCATGAAAGAATATTGTTATCTTCTCTTTCCAAAGAGTATTATGAGTACATGTTTCATGTGTATATACATGGAGAAGTATGATTTAATATTTATTTAGGTTTAGTGATAAATTCCTTATGAGGTGTTTTCTACGGTTGAATGTTCATAACTTTATCAACATGTATACCATTGTTTTGTCTATACTTATGTTTTATGGAATGTGACTTAAGTTGAATTATATTGTTGTTGTGTAGTCATGAAAAATTACATAATTATATTAGGATATTACTTATGATTGAAATTCAGTACTGATTTAGTTGGATTGACATGTGTAAGGTTTAATTAACCCAGTTCAGCTCCTCCTGAAAGAAACGTGAATACGTAGTTGACAACCCAAGGTGGCTGTACTCACTAGAAAGAGATATTTGTATCGTGTTATTTATATGATCAGAATATAATGAATATGAAATTGTTCATTTCGGTTTACCGAAATGGGAGGATACTCCCCGACCCGGAATGGGGGAGATTTGTCTATTAATGACAAGGGGTTACTCCTGGACCAGGAATGGGGGAGAATTATCTATTACAGACAAGATACGTGAATCATGATTCGGAAAGTTAGGTCATTCATTATGGAATGAGCCGGATAAGTTAATACATAATTATATGGACATGATTTATTGCATTTAATTTCATGAAGTAGTATAGTAGTGATGCATTCACTAGTCTATTTTGCTCACGGTTCCTATGTTCACATTTTTTCAGGTAACGTGATGTCACTGCCAAATCTAGGAGATCGGGTTGGGTTATCCAGGAATGCGTGAAACAATGATTTTGTGTAAATGTAAATGATGTAATTAAGTTGACTTATCCTTCAAGAAGTTTATAAATTCATAACTACTTAATGTTGGGAAAAAAATTTAGTTGTATGGAGTTACGTTGATGACTTTGAAATTAAAACATGTGTTTATGGTTTGGTTAAATTAATTATTGTTTGACTCACCTTGACTTTCAAACTTAATTATAAGTAACTGGGTTAGGGTGTGTCAGCTTTTTGTATCAGAGCCTAGGTTTTAGAGGTTCTGGAATTAGAAGAGTCTAGATTTGGCAGTGAATGTAAGAAATATATTTTGTTTGATACTACCAATTATGTTGGGAAATATATGTATATCTGCATGTTGTTATATCTTTGATTCATATTAGATATAAAATAATGGAACAAGGGAATTTAAATGTGAGAATATAAGACGAGTCTTTAAATTCCAGTAGAAGCGGAGGTTGAGAAACCTGTTCAAATAAATGTGGAACCCGAACGAGAACAACTGATAGGTATGCAAAAAATGGCACGTGCTATGATTTTGATGGCAGAGCAGTAAGCTAGGTTTCTAGATCAGATGGAAGAATAGTGACCCAGGCAACTAGAGGCACAAGCATTGGCTAGGGCTGAGGAGGTGACACACCGGGAAGAAAGGAGTACTTCACATGAGAAATTTATTAAAATGAATCCACCCTCATTTGAAGGAGCAGTTGATCCAGTAGAGGCAAAAGTATGGGTTAAAGAGATTGAACTTATTTTTGGGGTAATGAGAAGGCCTGAAAATCAACGAGTGAACTTGGTGACGTATATGCTGAAAGGATAAGTTAAATATTGGTGGGATGCCATAAAAAAATTGTTGATTACTCCAGGAGGTGGGAATGTGATGTCATGGGATGATTTTGTTAAAGCTTTGTACGATAAGTATTTTCCCCTAATGTATCGAAAAAAAATGAGAAGGAATATTTCATATTGAATCAGGGAAGCATAATAGTTAGAGAATACGATGCTAAGCACACTGCCTTATCTCGGTTTGATTCGAGGTTTATACAGAATGAGGAAGATATGTGCAGCCGATTTCTTGATGGACTAGAGTTAGTTATTAAATCAAGGTTGTGGGCTTTAGAGACTGTTAACTATTCAGCCTTGGTGAATAAAGTGATGCTAGTAGAAAAGGATCTGAATGAAGCAAGAGGAAAATGAGAACGAAGCGCAAAGAGAAGTAGATTCAATCCAAACTATCAAAAGGGTAGCGATACCAAATATTCAAGGTTTGCAGGGCAGAAATTCCAACATGGTAGAGGTGGAAGTAGTTTGTAAAGGGGTGAAGCTAGTGGTGGAAGAGATTCAGGGAATTTACCACAAGGGAATCCAAATGCTTGTTTCTTTTATGGGACATCAGGTCATATAAAGAGAAATTGCCCAAAGTTACTTAATATATAATGTTTTAATTGTCACCAGAAGGGTCATCTGAGAAAGAATTGTCCTATGTTAGCAAGAACAGTTTTAGTTAGTAGTGTGGGGCCTCATAAAGGATCCTCTCTAGGTAATGCAACCAGGGGAAGAGATACAGGACAAGCAAGTGGATCGAAGGCAGGAGGAAGAGTGTTTGCGATGACATTGCAAGATGCCTATGCTACACCAGAAGTGGTTATAGTTTAACTTTCTATTATAAATAAAGATTTATATGCACTCATTGATCCTGGATCTACGCATTCATTTATAGCATTGCATATTGTTTCACATTTGGGTATACCATGTTCATTTCTCAATTGTGCCCTATATATTTCTACCCCAATGGAAAATGTAATTCTGGTTGAGCATGTAGATAAAGATTGTGTCATATGAATGGGTGCGTGAGATTGCTATGTTAACTTGATACTGTTGGCCACTCGGGATTTTGATATTATATTGGGGATGGATTGGTTATCATCATATCATGCTTCCATTAATTATTTTCGAAAATAAGTTACATTTCATCTCCCTACAGAACCCGAGTTCCAGTTTACAGGGGAAAGGAACATTGTTCCTAATTGTCTTATCCCAGCAATCAAGAGCAGAAAGTTATTAAGTAAAGGTTGTACAGGGTATTTAGCTTATGTGGTTGATGTTAGTAAGGAAGAACTTAAAGTTGAAGATATACCAGTAGTTAGATAATTTTATGATGTTTTTTCAGAGGAATTGCCAGGATTGCCACCCGATAGGGAAGTAGAGTTTTCCATTGAATTAATTCCAGGTACCGATACAATTTCCCTTGCTCCATATAGAATGGCACCAACAGAGTTAAAAGAATTTAAAGTGTAATTACAAGATCTAATAAGCAGAGGTTTCATTCGGCATAGTGTTTCTCCATGGGGAGCCCCGCAGTTATTTGTGAAAAAGAAAGACGGGACAATGCGATTATGTATTGATTATCGACAATAAAATAAGGTGACCATTAGAAACAAGTACCCTCTACCTTATATCGGTGATTTATTTGACCAATTACAGGGGGGCACAGTATTTTAAAAGATTGATTTGAGATCGGGTTACCACCAATTGAAAGTAAAGGACAGTGATATTTCCAAAACAGCTTTTCAGACTCGATATGGGCACTATGAGTTTTTGGTGATGCCATTTGGATTGACTAATGCTCCAGCAATTTTTATGGACTTGATGAACCGGGTATTCCACACTTTTATTGATTCATTTGTGATTATATTCATAGACGATGTGTTGATTTACTCGCATAACATGGAGGAAAACGAGAAACATTTGAGACTTATATTGTAGATTTTGAGAGAGAATAAATTATTTGCTAAATTCAGCAAGTGTGAGTTTTAGTTGAATGAAATTGTGTTTTTAGGGAACATTATCTCGAGAAATGGGACATATGTTGATCCAAAGAAGGTAGAAGAAATCGTTAAATGGGAGAGCCCTAAGAATGTGATAGAAATTAGGAGTTTCCTAGGATTGGTAGGTTACTATCGCAGATTCATTAAGGGATTTTTAGCAATAGCATTACGATTGACAAAGTTGACTCATAAAGAAGTGAAGTTTGTATGGGATCAAGAATTCGAGAGGACTTTTAAAGAATTAAAGAATCGGCTGGTTTCATCCCCTATACTTACTATTCCTTATGGGAATGAGTCTTTTGTGATCTATACAGATGCTTTATTTCAGGGGTTAGGATGTGTTCTTATGCAGAATGGGAAGATAATAACATATGCTTCCAGACAATTAAAAAAAATGAACGAAACTACCCTACGCATGATTTAGAACTAGAACCTATTGTTTTTTCTTTGAAGTTGTGGAGATATTACTTGTATGGAGAAACTTGTGAGATATATGCGAATCATCAAAGCTTAAAATATGTGTTTACACAAAGAGAACTGAATTTGAGACACGAGCATTAGATAGAGCTGACTAAAGACTATGATTGTACCATCCATCATCATCCTGGGAAAGCCAATGTAGTAGTAGATGCTTTGAGTCGAAAATCATCGAGGATTCTAGGTTGTATACAGTGTGCACGTGTTGGAAATATTCTTGAGTTAGCATCGATGGGGATTGAATTAAGATTTTCAAAAAGGGGAGGATTGTTAGCACGTGTCACAGTGAGACCTTTATTGGCAGACCACAATTGAAATTTGCAGATTAATGATCCGTTCCTTGAGAAGAAGAAATAAGAAGTTTGGAATGGTAGAGAGAGTGACTTTGAGATTAAGAATAATGAATCATTGTGTTATAAAAATAAAATTTGTGTACCGAATGATCCATCCTTAAAGAAGGATATATTATAAGAGGCACATAATTCTATTTAGTCTATGCATCCGGGAGGTACCAAAATGTACAGAGATTTGAAAGAGTATTACTAGTGGAACAATATGAAATGTGAGATTGCAGAATTTATATCGAAATGTTTAGTATGCTAGAAAGTGAAGGCAGAGAATCAAAAGCCGATAGGATTATTACAGTCATTGCCTATTCCGTAATGGAAGTGGGAACATATAACGATGGATTTTGTTATAGGATTTCCCCGATCACCAAAGGACCATGATTCTATTTGGGTGATTGTAGATCGATTGATGAGGTCAACTCATTTTCTTCCAGTTAAGACCACCTACACTGTTGACAAGTATGCATGTATGTACGTTGATGAGATTATCCGTTACGTGGGGCACCAGTGTCAATAGTATCAGATAGAGATCCAACGTTCACTTCTAAGTTTTGGCCTTAGTTACAGAATTCCATGAGCACAAGTTTGAAGTTCGGCACTTCATTTCATCCACAAACCGATGGACAATCTGAAAGGAAGATTTAGAAGACATGTTACGAGCTTGTGTATTTGACTTTAAAGGTAGTTGGGATGATCATCTTACCTTGATGGAATTCTCGCATAATAATAGTTATCAGTTCACCATTGGTATGTCTCCTTATGAAGCTTTTTATGGGAGGATATGTAGAAAGCCTTTATGTTGGGATGAAGTGGGTGAAAGTAAAATATTGGGTCCTGAATTAATAGATATGATGACTGAAAAGATCAAAATCATTCGGGAATGGATAAAGATAGCGTAAAGCAGGTAGAAATTTTATGTAGATAAGAGTAAGTATCCATTGGAATTTAAAAAGGGGAATTTTGTATTCCTACGTATTTCACCATGGAAAGGCGTTATGAGATTTGGGAAGAAGGGGAAACTAAGTCCAAGATACATTGGACCATATGAGGTGTTGGAAAGAATTGGGACCCTGACATATATATCAGCATTACCTCCAAACTCATACCGTTTACATGATGTGTTTCACGTATCGATGCTTCATAAGTATTTGGCGGATCCATCTCATCAGTTGAGAACTCAACTAATTGAATTGAAGGAAGACTTGTCGTACATTGAGGAACCAATGGAAATTATTGATCGTAAGGAGAAAGTATTGAGAAATAAAGTTATTCCCTTAGTTAAAGTTATGTGGATGATCCACGGAATTAAAGAAGCAACTTGGGAAACAGAGGATAGCATGAAGAAAGAGTATCCCCATTTGTTTGGTAAGTGACCATTATATTAAATTTCGAGGACAAAATTTTCTAGGGGGGAAGTTGTGACAACCCAAATATAATTATAATATATTATATTTAAATCATGATTATCTTATGTGATATGAATAATATGTTATTAGTATATCTAATGTTAAGTGATTATGTTTAGTCATCCTACTTTCATAAATCGTGAAATGTCGAGTTATGTACGAACACAAAATTTTGTTATTTTCAATAGAAATGTTCCTGTTTAAGACTAGTTTTGACCCTTATAG
Source organism: Sambucus nigra (assembly GCA_949130495.1). Classification (NCBI taxonomy): domain Eukaryota; kingdom Viridiplantae; phylum Streptophyta; class Magnoliopsida; order Dipsacales; family Adoxaceae; genus Sambucus; species Sambucus nigra. Next base: position 137,018,274 of record OX422219.1, read on the forward strand.
CATTACAATTGACTTAAGGTGAAAACTAGATAGTTGTAGACATGTGATTTAGGGTTGTAACACAATAAACGGTGCATCAAAAGGATGTCTGAGAAAGAAGTTAGGCCGAATTTACGAACAAGAGGCAAATCTGTCCATTCCCTTTAAGTGGTAAATTGGCTTTTAGTAAACCAAATGGATTAATTTGAATGAATGGAAAGGAGGCATGCCTTTGACGACCTAAAAATCTTCTTCTAACCTATTTCTTCATCAAATAATTCCCTAGGTTCAGTTTGAAGTGTTATTAGCTTGAGGAAAGAGAAGTAGAAGTTAAGGAAGAAAGGGTTACAAGGAAAAGCTAGGAAAAATTTCCATGAAAATCCTTAAGGTCTTTCCAAGGTAAAATTATGTGTTAATGATGATGCTAATATTTAGCACCACCGGATAAGTGATAGTGAGCTCAAACAGTAGCAACCATGGCAATCGTAGAGTTGTGTAAGTGTATAAGTATGTAGAAGGGGATGAGTATAAGATGAGATAAGACAATGATGTATAGTGGTTCAGCCAATTTGGCCTACATCCACTGTGAGTGTGTGATCCACTAAGTATGGGCACTAATGGCCTGGGATACAATGCACATAACCCTCTCTCTCACTCTCTATTGTGTGTACAAGTAGAGTTTTAGCTAGGGCTACAGTTAATGGATCGATCCCCTGTAGGGTTGTAGGTGACAAGTATATATAGGTCTTGGGGGGTGTAGTGTACCCCCCAAGTATGCATGGTGCATGTGAATAACGATCTAACCAACCCCCTGTTGACACCTGTAGATGCCAAATGATGACATAATATTCCCTCACGTGAGGGTGTGATTTTGTTATAACGGTCTCCCACGTGCTATGTGAGCCTCACGCGCACCGTTCCACGCGTCTCCCCAACCACGAGCTGCGATGATGTCACCCTCGGCCTATGGGCCGAGGCCAAGGGCAAAGTTCCTTCCGGTAGTGAGTCTGGCCTAATTTAGGCCTCGTACTGTCGTACCCTCGTAGGGTCGTCTGGAGACTGGTTTAGGGTCGGCCCCTCGAAGGGTCGTCTGGGGCCTGGTGAAGGGTCGGCCCCTCATAGGGTCGTCTGGGGCCTGGTGAAGGGTCGGCCCCTCGTAGGATCGTCTGGGGCCTGGTCAAGGGTCGGCCCCTCTGAGGGGTCGTATGGAGCCTGTTGGAGGGGTCGGCCCCTCGTAGGGTCGTCCGTTTGGAGGTTATCATCAGCCAGGCCGAGGATATAAACGGGTATATCAATCACCCCCCAGCCCTTAGCCATAGGTGCTATTGAGATGGCTGAGGGATAGTGTTTTAAATGAGATGCGTGTATGATCAGTTAGGTGAGTGACACCTGGGAAGATACTCATTGATGTTCCAGTTTCCAAGGCATGGCGGCTGCACAGTGCACTTGGGGCCTTGTGCCCTAATTATACCTTTCTTGGTAAATGGGTCCACTCATTACCAAAGTATTTAAGAGATTTTCAAACTCTCTCTCTTCCTTCTTCTTCTTCGTGCCTAAGCACTCTCTCTCTCTAGAATTTTATCAGCCTACATCGCCATTTTCTACAGCCTTCGAGCTTAGCGACCTGGGCAGTTCTTTCTCTCTTCATCAGGTAATCCTTTCTCCCCAGCGTTCTCTTTTTCTTTCACTTTCGTTTGTTTTTTAGGCTCGTAGGCAGCGATTTTCTTTAAGTTGTGTCATAACCTTTTCCGGTGTCTTTTTCGGTGTCTTCTCCGGTAACTGGTTCTTGGATGTTCTTGACCAAACCCATTGAGTTCCTTTGTTTCGATCCAAAAGTCCAACCTGGTCAATTTCCCACTTGTTTGTAGCTAATTTAGCTAAGTTTGGTGTAATAGCTAAGTGTAGAGCCTTCCCTTTAATGCTCAGGAGGCTTTATAGCTTAATATCTGAGTTCCCATCCTTGAGAGAGAAGCTATTCGCCGAGATCAGACGAATAGAGGAAGAGGAAGAGAGGAGACGAGGGGCCGACCCTAATTGGGTACGACCCATCTTTCCCGTTCCTCTTGCCACCATAAAACCATTTGAACCGTCTGAGTCTTGTGGGTCGTCCGCTCGTCCAGCCGAGACTACCAAACTAAGTGAGATGGATGAGAGAGCGTCCTCTCCAACTGGTGCTGAAACTTCTGGTAGGAGGGAGATGTCTGACCTAAGCCCAGGCCGAGAGGCTGAGGGTACGGTTCCCTCTGAGGCTGTACCCGTGTCAACCCTGTCTCCCCATGCCTTCCAAGTGGCTTTTCCACAGGGCCCACCGGCCAAGGGGGAGGGGACTGAGGACGAGGACGATGATACAGATGACGAAGTTGATACCTCCCATGCCTCGTCCTTTGTCTCCTCTGTTAGGGATCGCGACCTCCTGATATGGAGGCATGCCTATGGAGTGCCTCTCAGCATAACTATGAGGATTCCCTCTGAGTCTGAGAGTGTTTTTAATTGTGGAGAGGGAGAGGTTGCGGTTTACGAGCAAATGCTCAAGGTCGGAGTCAGATTCCCTCTGCATACTGCCATTGTAGACATCCTTTCTTCCCTTGGTGTTGCTCCCTCTCAACTTCCCCCCAACTCCTGGAGGACGATCCTGGGCTATATTTCCTTGTGGAAGAATGCCTTCACCGACGAGCCCTCGGCTAACCTATTTTTGGGTTGTTACAACATTACCTCTTCGTCCAAATAGCCTGGATATTATCATCTCGGGGCAAGGAGGTCTGAGAAGAAACTCCTCCATGTGGCGCAAACTTCCAACCATGATTGGAAAAAGAGGTTTTTCTTCATCTCCGGGGAGTGGGAGCCCGTTGTCGATAGTCCGAGGGTCCCCAGGAAGTGGTCTAACCCCTCCATGAAGGCCAGATCAGACCCTGGACTTAGCCTTGAGGAGAAGGACAATGTTGATTACCTAAGAGGACAAGGGAGAGAGGGTGAACTTCCCAAATTTGAAGACTTGATGACCCCTCGGTTCCTCAAAGAAGCTGGTCTGAGGGTCGGCCCTCTAACAGAACTATGTGAGTTATACTGCACATTTTCCATTCTTTAAAGTGTTTCCTCTTTATCTCTGCATTTTTCTGACGTGTCTTCCTCTTATCAAGTCGTCCTACAGGTATATCATACTATCTTTGGGAAATGACTGCTCCCAGCTTATTGTTAGGATTGGCAAAGAAGAAAGGAAAGGAGCCTCAGCAGGCTCCGAAGAAGACGAGGGCCGCTGGGCCGACGGTGGTGGAGACGACCGCCGATAGTAATAAAAGGAAGGAGCCTGAGGCCCCTGTTGACCCTTGGCCTGATTCTCAGACGAGGGCCAGGGTCGGAGCCTCTGAGGGGACGACCTCTTCGTCCAGTATGGGGGCCTTCTGGTCTCAAAACCTGTCGCATCTGAGGGCCGAGCCCTCGTCACTCATTGCAAATCTAAGGGAAGCCAAGGCCTCAATGTTCTCTGCACCCTCGGCAACTGACTACGACTTCTTGTCAAAGATGCCTCCAACCAAAGTGTACGACTATGGTCTGCACTCCCTTGCACAGGTATTGGTTCTGACCCACATCTTAAATTTCATTCTTTCACCAACTGTTTCTTCGGCCCCTCTTGACATCTGTTTATTATTTGCGCAGTCTGTTTGTGCCTTCACCTCAGCAACCAAGTGGATGGCCGAGAATCAGGTGAAGTTCCATGAGGCTGAAGGGGCTATTCAACATGAGGCCGATCTTCAGTCCGAGCTTGACATTGCAAGGGCCGAGTTGGAAAGTTCCAGGACTGAGCATGCAAGGATCCTGGACGAGATGACAAGGCAGCACGACGAGGACATTAAGGCCAGGGACGAGGACATTAAGGCCAGGGACTTTCTTCTCAAGGAGAAGGACGAGGCCTTGATCAACATGGAGGCCAAGTACAAAGCTGACCTTGAAGCAGCCATTTTGAAAGCCGAGGCCGATGCTGTTGAGGCTTACAAGGCTTCTGACGAGTTTTAGGGCTTCGGCCTTGAATATTTGGAAAGGGGAATCAGGACTGCCTGCCGATGGGTCATCCTCAGGTTTGGCGACGTCGTGTCCTCGGTTCGTCCTTCACTGGAGGGTGTTCAACTGGACGATCCCCTAATTGCCGAGGATCTCAACCAAGTGGAATCCCAAGTTCAAGTCAAGGGGGTCGGCACTTCTGAAGATCATCCAGTTCTGGTTATTGAGGAGACCACTCCTGTAGACGTTGAGGCTCTGCCCTCTGACATCGTCCCTTAGGGTGGCTGTCTGTAGCCCATACCCTCGTAGTGTACTTATTATTTTTGTGCTCTATTTTGTAAAACACCTGATATTTTGTGTAACACTTTAATCAATATCATCGTCTTCTTCTACTGTCTTCCATATTTACTGCTTTTATGGTTTGCTCTTTGTTGGTTTGCTGTCTTTGTTAATGCCACTAACCTTTCCCTCGTCTTTCTTGAGGACAGTGGTGGGGTCGTCCCCTCCACTGGCCCTCATTATAGCCTAGGGTTCAACTTACCAGATTAACGGTTTTTACAAAGTCTACCCTCGTCTTCCTTGAGGGCAGTGGTGGGGTTGTCCCCTCCACTGGTCCTCATTATAGCCGAGGGTTCAACTTACCAAATTAATGGTTTTTAACAATGTCTACCCTCGTCTTTTTTTAGGACAGTGATGGGGTCGTCCCCTCCACTGGCCCTCATTATAGGCGAGGGTTCAACTTACCAAATTAATGGTTTTTAACAATGTCTACCCTCGTCTTTCTTGAGGACAGTGGTGGGGTCGTCCCCTCCACTGGCCCTCATTATAGCCAAGGGTTCAACTTACCAAATTAATGGTTTTTAACAATGTCTACCCTCGTCTTTCTTGAGGACAGTGGTGGGGTCATCCCCTCCACTGGCCCTCATTATAGCTGAGGGTTCAACTTATCCAATTAATGGTTTTTAACAATGTCTACCCTCGTCTTTGTTGAGGACAGTGGTGGGGTCGTCCCCTCCACTGGCCCTCATTATAGCCGAGGGTTCAACTTACCAAATTAATGGTTTTTACAAAGTCTACCCTCGTCTTCCTTGAGGGCAGTGGTGGGGTTGTCTCCTCCACTGGCCCTCATTATAGCCGAGGGTTCAACTTACCAAATTAATGGTTTTTAACAAAGTCTACCCTCGTCTTTCTTGAGGACATTGGTGGGGTTGTCCCCTCCACTGGCCCTCATTATAGCCGAGGGTTCAACTCACCAATTTAATGGTTTTAATGAAGTCTACCCTCGTCTTTCTTGAGGACAGTGGTGGGGTCGTCCCCCCCACTGGCCCTCATTATAGCCGAGGGTGGTTTTCTATAGATGTTTCCATGTGTGCTAGAACTGACAACCACAGGATGAGGGAAACACTGATATTTCTTATTAATTTTCCAAAGTGTTCCGTTGAAGCAACTCTCATTACAATTATGGCCTTTCAAGACCTTACAACACTACTGATAGTATTTCTTCAAATGGTCTGCATTCCAGGGATTTGAAAAAGGTTCCCCCTCTAGGTTTTCTAGTCTATAGGTCCCAGGGACAACTTCATCAATGACCCTATATGGGCCATGCCAGTTAGGGTGGAGCTTGTTGGGATTTTTCCAAGTCTTCTTGAGGACCAAGTCCCCTACTGCGATAGGCCTCTGTTTAACCCTCTGATTGTAGAACCTTGCGGTCCTCTGCTGGTAGGCGGCCTGCCGTATCTCAACGTCCTCCCTTCTTTCCTCAACCAGGTCCAAGTCGAGTCTCCTCTCCTTCGTATTTTTCTGGGGGTCATACACCTGGACTCTATGCGTAGGAAACTCAATCTCGGTGGGGATGACGTCTTCTGATCCATAAGCTAGCATTAATGGGGTCTCTCCGGTAGAAGTCGTCACCGTCGTCCTGTATGCCCACAGCACGGCATATAACTCCTCAACCCATCTTCCTTTTGCCTCCTCAAGCCTCTTCTTGATTCCATCTAGGATTGTCCTGTTTGTGACTTCTGTTTGCCCATGGTTTGAAGTCGGCCAGGGGTGGAGAAAATTTGTTTGATACTTACCCTCTCACAGTACTTATGTAGAGAGGCATTCTTGAACCGAGTCCCGTTATCCGAGATGAGGGTGTTGGGGAGACCATATCTGCATATAATATTTTTCTAGATGAACTGGAAGGTCTTCTGCTATGTGATCGTCACCATCGACTCCGCCTCCACCCATTTTGAAAAATAGTCAATGGCTACGATGAGGAATCGACAGTTATTGATGGCCCTAGGCAAGGGTCCTACTAGGTCGATCCCCCACACTGCAAATGGTCATGGGGATGTAATGGAAGTAAGAGGCTGATGGGGCTGGTGGCAAATCTTTGACATTTGTCGCACTTTTTTACGTATGCCGCTGCGTCTTTCCCCAAGGTCGGCCACCAGTACCCCTGGGTGATCACCCTCTTCGCTAAGGATCTGCCCCCGATGTGGCTTGAGCACGATCCTTCATGCACATCTTGTAAAATGGAAGGGACTTCTGAGGAATGCACACACCTAAGTAAGGGGAGCAAAAACCCCTTTTTGTACAAGGTGTCTCCGATGACAGTGAATTTTGCAACCCTGTACCTCAGCTTCTTCCTTTCTTGCCTTGCTTCTGGCATCTCACCCTCTTTAATGTATCTGATCAGGGGGTCCATTCACGAAGCTTCTTGAGAAACATTTAGGCAATTGCCAAGTGTTCCCTCATCGTCCTCAATAGTTGGCCGAAGCAAAATTTCTACTGGGACCGTCCTCCTGATGTATGTTCTTGTTGCCGAGGCCAACCTAGCAAGGGCATCAGCACGGCCATTGTCGAGCCTAGGTACCCTCCTTAATTTCACTTCTCTGAAGCCCTTCAGTAATGACCTCACCTTCTCAAGGTCCCTAGCCATCCTCTCGTCCTTAGCCTCGTAGGCTCCTAGTATCTGATTCACTACTAGCCTTGAATCACTATGGACCAAAATCTGGCCGACACTAAGAGACTTAGCCAAGGAGAGGCCTGCTATTAAGGCCTCATATTCAGCCTCGTTGTTGGAGGCCTTGAAGTTGAACCTCAGGGCGTATTCAACGCCTGTGCCATCGGGTGCTGATAGTATCAGTCCAGCTCCACTTCCGCTGTCACAGGAGGACCCATCAACTAAGAGGCTCCACAGAGTCTTTTCTTCTGAAAAATTTCCCTCAGAGAGGGACCCCTGTCTAAAGATGTACCTTCCCTCTTCATTTTCAGTCGCTTTCCTTCTAGCGGTGCTTGTCTCAGCCCTACCTGCGGGTGTGTCAGCGGGTCTATCTTCTGTATCCGTCTTCCCGAGGGTCTCACCCTCGGCCTCATCATCTTCCCAAGTGAACTCAGCCACGAAGTCTGCCAATGCCTGCCCCTTAATGGCCGTCCTAGGCTGATAAATAATGTCAAACTCTCCCAGTTCTATAGCCCAGGCCATCAACCTACCTGATTTTTCTGGCTTGTGTAGGACCTGCCTAAGAGGAGAGTCGGTGAGGATGACCATTGTATGGGACTGGAAGTATGGCTTCATCTTCCTCGAGGCATGGATCAAGGCGTAGGCCAGCTTCTCCATCCTCGGGTATCTTTGCCCTACCCCCTGGAGTGCCTTGCTGTTAAAATACACAGGCTTCTGTATCCCGTCTTCGTCTCTCACAATGGCTGCACTGATGGCCGACTCTGAGACAACGAGGTACACATAAAGTCGTTCACCCTGGACAGGTCGTGATAGCATCAAGGGAGACCCTAAGTACGACTTTAGGTCCCTGAAAGCCTCATCACACTCTTCACTCCGTTCGAAGGCCTTCCTAAGGGTCTTGAAGAATGGCAAGCACTTGTCTGTGGCCCTAGACACGAACCTGTTCAAGGCAGCAACTCTCCCTGTGAGCCTCTGAACGTCTTCAATGGACTTGGGGGTCTTCATTTCAATAAGGCCTTTATCTTTTCAGGGTTGGCCTCGATGCCTCTTTGGTTGACAATGAACCCCAAGAACTTCCCTGCTCCGACCCCGAAGACACACTTAGTCGGATTAAGCTTCATCTGGTATTTGTCCATCGTATTAAAGGTCCTCTCCAGGTCTGCCACATGATCCTCTGCCTTCAGACTCTTAGTAAGCATGTCGTCTACGTAGACCTCCATAGACTTCCCAATTTGATCTTCAAACATTTTGTTTACGAGGCGCTGGTACGTTGCCCCCGGATTCTTTAGGCCAAAGGGCATGACCCTGTAACAGTATGTCCCCTTGTCAGTGATGAAGGCGGTCCTCTCCGAGTCTTCAGGGTTCATGAAAATCTGGTTATACCCTGAGTAGGAATCCATGAAACTCATGAGCTCATGGCCTGCGGTAGCATCTACCATCTGGTCGATGCGGGGGAGAGGGAAGATGTCTTTGGGACAGTGCTTGTTGAGGTCTGTGAAGTCCACGCACATTCTCCATTTTCCGTTGGCCTTTGGGACAATGACTGCATTGGACAGCCATTCAGGGTAGATGACCTCTCTGATAAATTCAGCGTCTTCTAATTTTTTGACCTCGTCCCTAATGACCTCATATTTTTCTCTGGAGTAAATTCTCCTCTTTTGCTTCACCGGCTTCACTCCCTCTACCACATTGAGCTTGTGGCACATGACTTCAGGGTCAATCCCTGGCATATCTACATGACTCTAGGCGAAGACGCTTCGCCTTCTCCTCAATAGTTTAATGAGGTCTTCCTTGATGTTGGGCTTCAGAGACTTGCCAACTTGGACGGTTTTTTCCGTGTCATCCTCATCGAGGATGATGGATTCTACCTCTTCCACAGCCTCTCCTTTCTTCAGCTTCGTTTCATCTCTGGGGTCTAGGGTATCAATATTATAAGTGGTTGTAACCCTCTTGTGTGCCTCCCTCTCTTCAGCGGAGTTTTAGTAACATTCTCTCGCCGTCGTCTGGTCTCCTTGAACTTCCCCCACCCCGTAAGGGGTTGGAAATTTGATCATCTGATGGACCGTAGACGGCACGGCTTCAAACCCCTTGAGGGCCACATGCCCCAGTATAATGTTGTAGGCCGAAAACACCCACTCATCCATCACAAAGAAACTGACCTTCTTGGTGAGCCATCTCGGCCACTCGTCCCCCATCCTCACATCGGCCTCATATACCCCAAGGGGGTGAACCTTTTCCCCACTGAACCCAATCAATGGATGATGGTAGGGGACGAGTCTATCACGGATGAGACCCAAGGCCTTGAAGCATGACCAAAACATCACATCTGCAGAACTACCCCCGTCTACCAAGATCCTCGGCACCTCGCATCCGTGTACCCTGGTAGTGATGACGAGAGGGTCCTCATGTGGGGCTAAGAGGCCTTCAAAGTCCATTCTTGAAAACCCCACTATCAGTGTGTCCATATCAAACTTTTTCCTCTTTTCTGACTTGACCTCCAGGGAGGTTGCGTGTACCGTTTTCGTTATTGCCTTAGCTTCAGCTACATGTGCCTTCCTATCGGCGACCTCAGACCCTCCTCCTGCAAGTCCCCCGGAGATCATTCCCACTCCGAGCGAGATCATATTAAGCTTCTTGACAGGGCCATGGTCGTCTCTCGGTGGGAGGTCAGGGTCGTCCTCATCATCAGAGGGGTCGTCACCTCTTTTTTGAGGACCTTCTCTGCATGCATCGCCTCGCTTCTTTCTGGGGTCGTCCCCTCGGCCCCTCTTGAAGGCACCTTTGTCGACGTACTTTCTGAGCTTCCCTTCCTTCAGTATCTTCTCTATCTCGTCTTTCAGAGCAAATCATTTGTCCGTTACGTGGCCGTGGTCTTGGTGAAATTCACACCACAGGTTCTTATTCCTCTTGCTGGGGGCTGCCCTCAGCTTCTCAGGCCACTTCAGGGACCGATCACTCTTAATCTCATTGAGAATCTGTTCACAGCTGACCGTCAGAGTGGTGTACCTAGGGAACTTGTCATCCGTGGACCTCTTCTTCCCCTCTTTGTTCTTCTTAGGGTATTTACTCCCACTAGCACCTCCTCTTTCGTCTTCATATTTCGCAGCCATCGCCTCTTCAGCGTTCATCACCTTTCCTGCTGTCGATAATAGTTCGGCCATCGTCCTCGGAGGGTCTTCAGCAAGCTTCCATAACAGCTTCCCCTTTTGGAATCCTCCAATCAGGGTTGTCATAGCTATGCTCTCCTCATAGTCTTCCACCTCCAGCTTCTCCTTATTGAATCTGGCTATATAGTCCCTCAGACTCTCACTCTTCCCCTGCTTAACATAGAGCAGGTGGGTGGTCTTCTTCTGTGGCCTCACCCCAAAGCAGAAATTATGGATGAACAGGTCGGCCATCTGCTTAAAGTTTTCAATGGAATTTTTTGGAAGAGACGTGTACCAGACATGCGCAACCCCTGTTAAGGTACCAGAGAAGGCACGACACCTCATCTCATCGGAGATAGAGTATATGTCTTCCGCCGACTGATACATCTCCACGTGGTTGACGGGGTTGGTGCTCCCGTCATACCTTGGGGTGACCATAGGTGGCTTGAACTTTGACGGCGTGGGGAAGTTGACTATCTTTGACACAAAGGGTGAGCCTATGGTGTATCCCCTCTGAAGAGGGTCTCGGCTCTTCAATATATCACCAATCTTATCCTCTAACCGCTGGATTGAGTCATTACAGGGCCTCACAGGGTCGGCCTGGCCGATGTTATCCCCTGCTGCCTCTCCGAGGTGGAGGGAGGGTTCTGCTGCAGCAGGCCTGTGTCGACTGTTCACTTCCCTTTGGCCGTCATCTCGTCCTTGGGGTCGGCCATCTGCTGCCTCCCTCCTGGATCTCGCGGCGCTTCTTGGCCTGGACAACTGTTCCCGCAGGTCATTTACTGGGCCTAGCCTCTCAAAGGTCGACCCCCTGCTCAAGCGATCAAAAGCAGAGCCTCTTGGGCGATCATCAGGGTTTGGTCTCCCGCACTTTCCCCTACTATCCTGGAGGGGTCGCACAGTATTGTTGGAGACCTCGTAAGGTTCCCAGCACTCTATAGGAGCCTCCTCTCCCTCCAGATCTCCATACCTATCCTCATGGCAAGGGTTTTCTTGCCTCCCCAGGCGTAGACGCCGGGGGTCAGCAACATCCCTACGCCGCTGAGGGGGTGGCAGGTCTTTGCATGGTGCCTGGGGTGGTACCCTGGCCTCATGCTGCCCTGGAGCTGCTGCCGGAGTAATCATCTCAGGTGAAACCCCTAGTGCTCTTAGTATGTTCTGGCTTAGAGCTGTGAACTGCTCTTGCATCATCCGCTGGCTTGCTGCCAGAGACTTTAGGGCTGCCGCCACATCAGCCATCTCAGACTGAGGCGGCGGCTGACTGGAACTGGGTCTTCCCCCCTCATCCGGCGGGGGAAGTGGTTCAGCCATGTGTTTAAGCTATGAAAAGTTGAACTGAAGAAAATACAGGTGAGCTTGGGAACCTTAGTGGGTCTCTTTCAATGGTGAAACACCTCCTCTCAGGGGGAGCGTTGGTTCACCACCAGAGTGCCCAGTGAGGTCAAGCTGTACAAAGGAAGAGATGTCTTCTCGTTCCCACAGACGGCGCCAAACTGATGATGCTAAGATTTAGCACCACCGGATAAGTGATAGTTAGCTCAAACAGTAGCAGCCATGGCAGCCATAGAGTTGTGTTAGTGTATAAGTATGTAGAAGGGGATGAGTATAAGAGGAGATAAGACAATGATGTATAGTGGTTCAGCCAATTTGGCCTACATCCACTGTGAGTGTGTGATCCACTAAGTATGGGCACTAATGGCCTGGGATACAATGCACATAACCCTCTCTCACTCTCTACTGTGTGTACAAGCAGAGTTTTAGCTAGGGCTACAGTTAATGGATCGATCCCCTGTAGGGTTGTAGGTGACAAGTATATATAGGTCTTGGGGGGTGTAGTGTACCCCCCAAGTATGCATGGTGCATGTGAATAACGATCTAACCAACCCCCTGTTGACACCTGTAGATGCCAAATAATGACATAATATTCCCTCACGTGAGGGTGTGATTTTGTTATAACGGTCTCCCACGTGCTATGTGAGCCTCACGCGCACCGTTCCATGCCTCTCCCCAACCACGCGCTGCGATGATGTCACCCTCGGCCTATGAGCCGAGGCCGAGGGCAAAGTTCCTTTCGGTAGTGAGTCTGGCCTAATTTAGGCCTCATACTGTCGTACCCTCGAAGGGTCGTCTGGGGCCTGGTGAAGGGTCGGCCCCTCGTAGGGTCGTCTGGGGCCTGGTGAAGGGTCGGCCCCTCGTAGGATCTTCTGGGGCCTGATGAAGGGTCGGCCCCTCTGAGGGGTCGTATGGAGCCTGTTGGAGGGGTCGGCCCCTCGTAGGGTCGTCCGTTTAGAGGTTATCATCAGCCAGGCCGAGGATATAAATGGGTATATATCAGTTAATATTGTTTTAATCTTGTATTATACTTATTTAAAAGTATATAAATCGTGAATTAGTGAATAAAATTCCATCATTCTTTGTGATAATATACATTGGTTCATATGTGAGATAAGTGGTGTCTATAGGTCATGTTGCTTTATATTGAAACCCCTTGTATTCAAACTTTCATATCCTTTTGTGTGCTTACTAGAATTGAGAAAATCCAATTGGATATGAAATTTGACTCATATATTCATATCATATCCTAGAATTAGAATTTAACTCCTTGTGGTTAGGCCTTAGCGACGGTTTCAAGTTGGTATATAGTTGTTGTTTGTATATTCCATTTTGATATGCCTTGAGTTTGGTCAAGATTTTGACATAGCAAATGAAGTAAAACAATTATGAAACTTTAATTTTGTACTATTCATTATGTGTGCTAAAAATGGGTTGAAAATCATGCAATGTTACATTGAAGAAAAATTATGAAAATTCTTGGAAGTTGAAGGAAAAATAGAGGAGCTTGTAGAGAAGATTTCTTGTGTTGTAAAGAAATGGTCATAACTTGCTCTAGGAAGCTTGAAAAATTACACCGTCACTTGTAATGGAAATAATATTCATATATGTTTGCATATTGATAAGGTTGGACACCTGTATTTATACAATTTAGGAATATAGGATGGTTTATTATAGAGGACAATAATTTGAGGCCATACTGGATACCCCATGAAAAAATATTGTTATCTCCTCTTTTCAAAGAGTATTTTGAGTACATGTTTCATGTGTATATACATGGAGAAGTATTATTTCATACTTATTTGGGTTTAGTTATAAATTCCTTATGAGGTGTTTTCTTCGATTGAATGCTCATAACTTTATCAACATGTATACCATTGCTTTGTCTTTACTTATATTTTATGGAATGTGACTTAAGTGGAATTATATTGTTGTAGTATAGTCATGGAAAGTTACATAATTATGTTAGGATAATACTTATGATTACTGATTTATTTGGATTGACAGGTGTAAGGTCTAGTCATCCCAGTTCAGCCCCTCCCGAAGGAAACATGAATACATAGTTGACAACCCAAGGTGAATGTACTCACTGGAAAGAGATATTTGTATCGTGTTATTCATATGATCAGAATATAATGAATATGAAATTGTTCATTTCGGTTTATTGAAATGGGAGGTTACTCCTCCACCCGGAATGGGGGAGATTTTTCTATTAATGACAAGTGGTTACTCCTCGACCAGGAATGGAGGAGAATTGTCTATTACAGCCAAGATACGTGAATCAGGATTCGAAAAGTTAGGTCATTCATTATGAATGAGCCGAATAAATAAATACATAATTATATGGATAAGATTTATTGAATTTAATTTCATGCAGTAGTATAATGGTGATGCATTCACTGGGCTATTTTGCTCACAGTTCCTATGTTCACATTTTTTCACGTAACGCGATGTCACTGCCAAATCTAGGAGGTCGGGTTGGGTTAGCCAGGAATGGGTGAAACAATGATTTTGTGTAAATGTAAATGATGTAATTAAGTTGGCTTATCCTTCAAGAAGTTTGTAAATGCATAACTACTTAATGTTGAAAAAAGTTTTTAGTTGTATAGAGTTACGTTGATGACTTTGAAATTAAAACGCGTGTTTATGGTTTGGTTAAATTAATTATGGTTTGACTCACCTTGACTTTCAAACTTAATTATAAGTAACTGGGTTGGGGTGTGTCACCTTTTGGTATCAGAGCCTAGGTTTTAGAGGTTCTGGAGTTAGAAGAGTCTAGATTTGGTAGTGAATGTAAGAAATATATTTTGTTTGGTACTAACAATTATGTTAGGAAATTTATGTATATCTGCATGTTGTTATATCTTTGATTCATTTCAGATATAAAAGAATGGAACAAGGAAATTTAAATGTGAGAATAGAAGACATGGCTTCAAATATTCCAGCAGAAGCTGAGGTTGAGCAACCTGTTCAAATAAATGTGAAACTCGAGCCAGAACAACTGACAGATATGCAAAAATGGCACGTGCTATGAATTTGATGGCAGAGCAGCAAGCTAGGTTTACGGCTCAGATGGAAGAACAACAAGCAAAGAAACTAGAGGCACAAGCATTGGCTAGGGCTGAGGAGGTGATTCACTGGGAAAAAAGAGTACTTCACATGAGAAATTTATGAAAATGAATCCACCCTCATTTAAAGGAGCAGTTGATCCAGCAGAGGCAGGAGTATGGGTTAAAGAGATTGAACTTATTTTCGGGGTAATGAGAATGCATGAAAATCAACGTATGACCTTGGCAACGTATATGCTGAAAGGAGAAGCTAAATATTGGTGGGATGCCATAAAACATTTGTTGATTATTCCAGGAGGTGGGATTGTGATCTCATGGGATGATTTTGTCAAAGAATTTTATGATAAGTATTTTCCCCCAATGTATCGAAAACAAAAGGAGAAGGAATATTTCATGTTGAATTAGGGAAGCTTGACAGTTGGAGAATACGAAGCTAAGCTCATAGCCTTACCTCGGTTTGCTTCGAGGTTTATACAGAATAAGGAAGATATGTGCAGTCGCTTTCTTGATGGACTATAGTTAGTTGTTAAATCACGGTTGTCGGCTTTAGAGACTGTTAACTATTTAACCTTGGTGAATAAAGCGATGTTAGTAGAAAAGGATGTGAATGAACCAAGAGGAAAATGAGAACGAAGCGCAAAGAGAAGTATATTCAATCCAAACTATCAAAATGGTAGCGATATCGAATATTCAAGGTTTGGAGGGAGAAATTCCAACATGGTAGAGGTGGAAGTAGTTTGCAAAGGAGTGAAGAAATAGTGTGTCCACTGACCTCGACGGAGAAGAAATGGTGTGTCCAAACAACCTGCACCGTCTCAAAAAATTCTACCCCTAGTCCAAAATCTCGGCACGCTACGACTCTTCTCATCTCCCTTATATTCTAAAAAAAATCTCTTATTTTCCCCTACTCTAAAAACATTTTCAAAAATGAATTTCAAATTTTTTTAAAACCCTCAGAGGTACATAGGCAGCTCATTCGCTTCACATGAGCGCGCGCCCCTTCTTTTTCACAAGAGGTTATTATGTTCTTATCCCCGAGAACAATAGTTTATTTTAACATATACATGAACAAAAGGATTATGTATGACTTAGCGATTGGTATGGATAATTCAAAATGAAAAAGTCATCAAGAGGCACAACTAGATGATAAAAAACTTATTTACTTCATTATCTAAAATTTTTGTACGATTACATCGGCGTAAGGAGTCAAACAACTTCCCTTGCCAGCACTACACCTACTAAAAAACCCAGATAATAACAAGCCCCAATACTCCTGAAATCACTCCCCAATTATTATTCCCACAAAGCACAAAACCATACTTATTACAAAAGCTTCCCAATTCCCTACCCGCAGCTTTCAGAGGAACCATCACCATCACCACATGCATCCTGGACTCCCCAAACCTCCCCTGCCTGAATAATGTATCGCAGACGCTCCATATAGCGATGAGACCGGACTAGCTTGGGGTAGACCACAATGCCTCCCTCCATGGTGTCAGATATGGCACACCACCTTTGACCAGTCACCACAACTAGCATCCTGGCCATTACCTTCTTCCACAACCACTTCATGTAGTCCCCGAAGATATGCCAGACTCGCCCAATAGACTGAGAAGGACGAGTCAATGGACGATGATTCTCCCACAAAGAACTAAGCGGTATGCACATACGCTCTGTAAGGTCCTCCACTGGAAAGAAGTTCAATGTCCACGGTGGCATGATTTTCTCCCAACTAAATTGAAGCAGCAGCCACCAGGGAAAGTAGAAAAAGGTCTGCTTGAAGCCTACTAACCAGACATATTAGTACTCTCCGAGTTCCAGAATGGGCAGCAACTCCCCCCACCAAGGCACAAACTAGCATAAGCCTCGATACTCATGCTTTACAAATCGGTTCCCCCAATTCTTAATGTTCATGCCTACGCTAATGAAATTGCGCGAGAAAATTTTTGGCACCAACGACAAAGGATACTCAAATGGGACCTCCATACGGAACCTCTCTGACAGCCACATAAATAACATTATAAGCTACCCCTCAGAAAGTTAGAACGACCCTCCCGCCAAGCATCCAGGCCATTCAAGGTCTCCGTAAGTATCACCGTCGTAGGATTGCAACTGTATAACATCCAAGAAATAATAGCATCCAGTTGGGGGTCCACAGACGTCTCCCCAGTCACCAACAGAACTTTTGAAAAACTACCTAGGATAACGGCCCCGACATATCCATCATCACCCACATCCTACGAATGAACGAACTGCAAAATCGCCGGAAAGAAAATCATTCCCCAGTAACCAATGGCCTGGATGCCAAAGGCGAAATATGAAAACGTCCAGTTAGTAATTCCCTGGGAGAACGGGAAAACTCAGGCAGAGCCGCAGCAACACTAGGATTTATCCCCAGCATGGCCCAAAATTCCTCGTAGGTAGGACAAATCTCATCCAACCCGAAGAGAAAGACATGATCCTCGGGATACCAAAACTGGCAGCCGCCATCAGCATGTTCCACTCAATGGTCCGGCTGCGCCACAAAGAGACTCGTCCCATGTGGAAGGCGTCATAATTGATATTGTAAGAACACATTGCTTCCAAGGCTTCAAGGTAATTTGCGAAATCAATGCTACCAAGGAGAGCCATCTTGAAAAACCAAGAAATAATAATCAAGAAAATATGTGAAAAACAAAGAAGATGAAGGTGTGAGGAGGAAAGCCCCATTCACACCCTTTTTATACTTGGAAACTCTCAAGAAATGACATGAAACCCTGCAAAAATCGGAGTAAAACTTGCCCCACCAAGTATCAAGCAATTGAAGAAAGTGCAATCAAAGCCTTGAATTGATTGGACTTGACTAATATGCCGATAGGTAGGACAGGGGTCATGTCGATCGACAACCCCCTATTCTGGAAAAATTCCTAATTTCCGCTTTTGTCAAAATAAAAAAACTAAGAAAAATAATTTTTATCTTAAGGAAATTCTGGATTTTATTTATACTCATGCTTTTACTAATTCCATTTTGAATAAAATCCTTCTTAAATAAATTTTCAAATTATTTTTACGGTCTCAGCAGCAAAGTAAAAAGAGCATGTGCATTAATCACTAAATAAAAAAAAATTAAAAAAAAAATTCATTCTTCATTTGCATATTATTTTGTTGTATTACATTAACATTTTGTAGGGAAAGGAAAAGCAGAAAAACAACGGGACTCGGCCCGAACCCAATTTCTCTCTCTCTCTCTCTCTAAGATCCCCCGTCAGCTCGCCAAAGTTTGTAACTAGGGGAATGCAGTCGTACAAAAGAAGGCCCTGACATCGCGAACATGGCTGAACCACCGGTACTATGAGAGGACCTCACCTGCCGACTCGAGCTTGCCCTAGGGAGAGGCATCGCATCATATATACTAGGGGGCATCAGCCAACTCGAGGAAAAGTCCAAATAGTCATACATCACCGCTAAGTCAGTGTACAAGGAGTTTGTTTCTCCCATCATCGCAGCCACCCGGGCATCATCAGACATCTCCCGTATGTGCCTTATGAACATAGGGGGTTTCACCGGCGGTGCCGCATCCTCAACCTCAATGATCTGCCAGACTACCCTCTCCCCAAGATACTAGGAGTATCCGAACTTATATGCCAGCAAGTGACGCATTTACGCATGTCCCCCAGTCATCCCGGTGTGCTGAATAGCCGTCCCCCAAGGATAAAACGTTAACTGTAAATCTCCAATAAAAGGGAAGGATCGGTGTCGATGAAATATCATCAAAGGAAAAGAACAGTCTCAAAGACAAAGGAATGCTTACCCACTCACTCATCATGACATTCAAGACCTGACGCATGGTCTCCAGAGAAAGGTTCTTCTTCGACTGCCGATTGGATCTTCGCCGCCAGAACATCTGGTAGAAGTCCCCAACGGAGTCATCCTTCAAAAAAATTAGTTGGGTGTTCAACCTAATGACCTCATAGAACCACGTCTGGAAAGGACAAGGATCAACATCCAAGAAATAAAAAAGAAGTGCGTGAATGGAAAATGTGAATGCATAAAGGAAAATACGCAAAATAAAGAATACATCCGGAAGATATGTGGCCCCGGTAAAAGTTGGACGGCAGCACCGGCTAAACACATCCAAAGAATAATAAAGGGTCGCCAAAGTCAGGCTCCCCCAATCATAGAAGCGGATGTTCGAAAACACCCCGAGAAAAGGCAAAAACCTCAAGTGGATGACATTGCCACTCTTCGCCACCAGAAAACCTCCCAACACCAACAAGATGAACAAACGGTCCATCTGACGCATCTACAGCCCGTCATTCTCATCAACCCTCCTCTTTAGTTAAAGCTCCCTCAAAGAAGACAAGTGAAGAGAATCTCCAGAAACCACCCTCTCCACATCACCAAGAGCCGCCATCACCGCCTTCGTTGTCACCCTCAACTTCATGTCCACCTCAATCTAGGCACCCTCGCAATCCAGTCCCAGCAAATGGTAAACATCAATGGGAGTCACCGTCATCTCCCCGAAGCTAAAATGGAAGGTATGGGTAGTATCCCACCACCTCTCTCCCAAAACACATCGAATCGTGGTGGAGCGGGGCATCACATCTAAAGCCGAGATAGCCTCCCCAAACCCACAGAGGACACCATCCAGCACACCACAGCAGGATGGATGCTCCCAAACATCCATCATCCTTGTCGTACCACGGTCACGAATAATCGATATGGAGATGTCATACTGTCAATAAATGAAGAAAATCTTTGTCAGATTCAAGAAATAAAGCAATATCGTCAAGAAAATAAGAAAGGGATACCAAGAGTCATGCAATACTTACATAGCCACAAGGGTTCACCACTATTTAAGAGCAATGACGCGAAGGCTCATGCAAAAGAGTCTGATCATCCGCCACTGGCTCAAACAAGTCAAAGAGTTCTCGCTACCCAATGCGAGGGGAACCCTATCCCTCTACTCTATCCCTGCCCAGTCATCGGTATTAAGCATTAACATATGGGTTGAACTTCTTGAGAAGTCATCCATTTCGGATGCTAGGACGATTTTCATAAGTTTATAGCAGAAGAAAAGAAGTCAGAAAGCTGTGCAAATGAGGATAACCCGCCCCCTTTTTATTGAGGCTAAGGGTCATGTTGATCGGCAGTCCCCTCCACCCACCGATCGGCACGGATCCTTTCACCTGATCGAGGTACCTCAAAAGATCATTCCAATGCTGATTAGCACACCTCCATCCATGCCGATCGACACACCCTTTAAAATTTTGTCCAAAAAGTCCAAAAAAATACTAGAAAATCCTTAAATAATTCCCGAAAAATTCCTAAAATTGCCAAATCCATTCTAGCACCTTGTTCACCAAGGAAAACATTTTTTTACACCCCTAGCAAAATTATAGAGAATAATTCTCCCCAGCAACGTCTCCATAGGACACTCCAAATTTTTCCCAGCTACAAATCCTCGGATCATTCAATATTCCCCAGCGAAACCTAAAATCCAATACTCATCCCCAATGATATCCCCAAATTACCCTAAGGAAAAGTACACCTCAGTTAGGTCAGAATTGACCTCGGTCTTGGATCGTCACTTCAGTTAGGTAAAAATTGACCTCAATCCTCGATCATCACCTCAATTAGGTCAGGATTGACCTCGGCTTGGGATCGTCACCTCTTTCAGGTCAGAATTGCCCTCGGTTTTAGATCGTCACCTTAGTTAGGTCAGAATTGACCTTAGTCCTCGGTCGTCACCTCTTTCAGGTCAAAATTGACCTCAGTCTTGGATCGTCACCTCAGTTAGGTTAGAATTGACCTCGATCCTCAATCGTTACCTCAGTTAGGTCAGGATTGACCTCGGTCTTGGATTGTCACCATAGTTAGGTCATAATTGACCTCGATCGTCACCTCTTTCAGGTCAAGATTGACCTCAGTCTTGGATTATCACCTTAGTTAGGTCAAAATTAACCTCGGCCCTCAGTCATCACCTCTTTCAGGTCAAAATTGACCTCGTCTTGGATTGTCACCTCATTTAGGTCAGAATTGACCTCGATCCTTGGTCGTCACCTCTTTCAGGTCAGAATTGGCTTCAGTCTTGGATCGTCACTTTAGTTAGGTCAGAATTGACCTCGGTCCTTGATCGTCCCCTCTGTTAGGTCATAATTGACCTCGGTCTTGGATCGTCACCTAAGTTAGGTGAGAATTGACCTCGGTACTTGGTCATCACCTTTTTCGGGTTAAAATTGACCTCGGTCTTGGATCGTCACCTCAGTTAGGTCAAAATTGACCTCGGTCCACGATTGTCACCTATTTTAGGTCAGAATTGATCTCAGTCTTGGATCGTCACCTTATTTAGATCATAATTGACATCGGTCCTAGGTCGTCACCTCTTTTAGGTCAAAATTGACCTCAGTATTGGATCGTCACCTCAGTTAGGTCAGAATTGACCTCAGTCTTGGATCCTCACCTCAGTTAGGTTAGAATTGACCTCGGACCTTGATCGTCACCTCTTTTCGTTCAGAATTGACCTCGGTCTTAGATCATAACCTTAGTTAGTTCAGAATTGACCTTGGTACTCGATCGTCACCTCCTTTAGGTCAGAATTGACCACAACCCTCTGAATCAGTCATCCACATCCCTTAGGTCCATAAAACTAACCTCCCTCCATCATGTGGTGTTTATTTGACGGGCATCACCTGTTCCAAGATCACTCATCGAGTGGATCTGTAGACACCACATTCTAAGACCCCCCTAATTCTCTCCTTAGACACCTAGACTTCCCTTTTCCACTGCAAGCCCAGGTCACACTCCGAGTACCGATCTAGAGGCCGTCGGGCGCCCCCGAGCCCCATTTGACTCCGGTCAAATTTATAGTCAAAGCAAAAACTCTTTGAATATTTGAAGGGCTATGAATACCCTCTCCAACGGTCCACCACGTGCACACATCGGCATAACGATTGGGATGAACAGACCATTTCACTATCAAGAATTGATTTAGAGGACATCGGGCACCCTCGGGCCACGAATTGACCCCAATAAACTTCACCATCAGAGCGAAAGCACTTTGAATATTCAAATTTCATTGAAACCTCATTCCAACGGTCCGCCCAATGCACGAAACAGCATAACCGTTCGGACGAACGATCAGTTTTCCCCCGATAATCGATTTGAAGGCCACTGGGCGCTCCCGGACTCCATTTGACCAAAGTGAACTCTTCAGCTCGAATGAGACTGAATAAATCTCCTAAGGGTACTAAATACCCTTTCTAACTATCTGCCCCGTGCATAATTCTGACTTATCGTACGAACGAACAATCCGTTTGCGTCCGGCGATCTCCCGTCCAAAGGACCGTCGTGCAGTTCCGAGCCACATTTGACCCAAAGTCAACTCCCGGACTCGGGAGCGGTCCAAGGGCCTCTCAAATGTCTCTAAAATACCTTTCTAACAGTATGACCCATGAGCGATTTAGATCAACGGTTTGTGCATTACGATCATTTTTCCAGCACAGTCGGCACAAGACTACCAATTGGCAGGTCCTGAACCCTGCCTATCGGCACAATGTCAAGGGTGACCTGCCGATATGCACACCCTGGGGTAGGCCGATCAGCACCCACCTTATGCCCTATAAATAGGGGCGATGACCTCACTCCCAAAGGGCAGCAAATCCTTCAGCATCAGTGGTCTCAGTAACATTCTCTCAAAATCACCGAAGTTCCATATGAGAAATTCCATTCAAGCAAAAATACCCATCCTTTTCACACCCAATTTGACAAATATCCTTCTCTCTCATTAACATTCAAAGGATTTCATCCAATATCCAAGCTCAATCTCCAAGGATGGTCCAATTCCTCCTCCCTCTCTTTTAAATTTCTTATTTTTGCATAATTTAAATTAGATCCATATTCTAGTTTCACTTTAGTTCATACAAATTAACATCTACGCTTTTATTAGTATATTACACATACTTTATTTTCCATAAAAAAAACAAAAACAAATAAAAGAGGGTTACACTCATAAATTCCGAACGGAATTATCCATCACACTTTTTTCCAAAATCAAAAACACATTTTCTACACGTGAACACATAATAAAATTCCGTTCGAATCCATGGGATTAACCCCACCCCTATCCTACATTCGAACTACATGGACTTTGATGCCTTTATGGGCTACGTAGGCGACCTGGATTAAAATTCGAGACTTGAGTCCAATTTTCCAACTTCTCTTATTTTCTAAATTTCTCAAATCCCTCCTTTTTCATATATATGCTTGTTCGCGTTTCATCCCATACATATTATCGTTTCCCAATAACGATCAATATCGCGATGAATACTCATATTCTATCTTCTACATTTATTATTATTTTGGAAATATTCCTGTGGATGACCACACCCTACCTTTTCCATGGTACGGGATGAACGATTCCAATCTCCATAATATAAACACATACACACACTTCACGGGGATAAAGGAAAATATTAACATTTTCCCATGAGAGATCGAAAGGACGGGATGGGTGCCTAACACCTTCCCATTCCGTAACTTAGCCCCCGAACCTCCGATCTATTAGTTTCATATGCATCAGTTTGTCCTCAATGCCGCTCTCTCGAAGTGGCAACATGTTCTTTTGCCTGTTTTGAGCAAAATAGGCTGGCGACTCCATCCCTTTACATTCACCCCACACCGACGAAGGCTGAAGCACCTTACGAAGAGAAGGGTGTGAGACCACGGCACAGTTCTTTCTCAAGGGATCCTCCTCCTCCCCCCCCCCCCCCCGGAATGAACTTCGCGCTGCCCGGGATGGCCCACTGTCGTTGTACTTGTATTTTTTTACAAATTCTTTACAAATGTCACTCTAGTTTGTGGTCCTTCCACCGTTTATGGACAAGAACCATTTGAGGCCCTTTTAGGTAACATTTGTACAAAAATTTGGGCCATAACTTCCTCTGAAACCCATAGAGCTTTCATGGCTTGGATATCTAATTTGAGGTGGATCGTCGGTGGACCCATTCCTATAAACTTCTCAATGTTCGGCATTTTAAATTTATGAAGTAGCCTAGCATTGGGGTAAAAAGATAGACGTTGAATTTCTGTGAGGTCATCGGTAGGTCGAAGCTGTCAAAAATTATGTTGAATTTCTCAGTTGTATTGGCTATAATTTTTCTTTCAGTAGTTGTAGTCGGAGAATCATTTGTAGTTTGGACCACTATTAGTGGGGGTGAAATATTGGTAAGGTGTAGGTTTGTTCCTTACCCATAGTTGAAATTTCACATCTTATGGAAGTTAGGCTACTCAAAATATCAGCTAATGATACTCATTTGTTTTGCCTGTTGTTAAGACTATGAGTTTAGGAGTTTGAGATATGCATCTTTAATCCCTCGTCCAAGACATTAACTTTAATTTTTTTGAAAATTGTAGAATTAATATTTTTTCCTAATCTTTATCCTAAGAAGAACAAAAATGACTATAAACAAGCATTATTATTTTATTTGAGTAAGCTCAAGTGATGATTTATTTTCTATGGTACTCCTTACTTAGCTCGTAGCCCTTGGTCAGGAGTAATGAAGAGTGAGTGGATTTGTTCGAATCCTAGAGTCCTATCATATTTTATGAAACTTTCTTAGGGGATACGAATCCTTTTTAGAAGATGTCTGTAAGGCCCTAAAACATGATTAGGAAGGTTAATTACATGATAAATTATCAGTTACGAGTTATAAGTTATAAATTGGTTATGTGTGTTAAACATGTTAATTATCATGTTTTGGGGATGCATGCTTATGTGATATATGTGTTGTTTACATTAGGTGCTAATTGATCTTATTGTCGGGGATAATATGTTTAGAGCATATAATTAGTTATGTGGTTAAATGCATCATAAATTATGTTTTTAATTCATGATTATGTTTATAAAAGTAAGCTAGGGTGTTGGTGCGAAATTGGCAATGTTTGGTTGCCAAATGTGAAAGTCTTGAGATTTCCGGTAAATTGTTACTTTCCTGTTCGAGCCCAAATCAGGTGTACTAGTTTTATGGTTTTGGGAAAACACAAAATATGAAAGTTGTATGTGTTTAAGTTATCTACTCATAGACACAAAGAGGGAGTAAATCGGGGCCCGTGATAGTGACTAATGGCGATTTTACCAAGGTGGGACAAATGTGTCATTAATGGAATTATCTAATTCTACCATTCATCCAACCAATCACGTGTTACCACTACCCCTATTTCTATTGGACCACTATACAACGTATTTCTGATTATAAATGAGAGGTATGTCTTCTTCCTAATAAGAAATAACAAGTTTTTCCTAAAGAGAGAGAAAGAGAAGAAAGTTAAGGAAGAAATCTTTGGAAAATTCCTATAAATCGAGGAATCCTCGTAAGGTAATTTCTTCTTTATTAAAGTTGGTCACATGGATGAGTTCTACACCTGGCATATTTTTATTTTTGATTTGGATCAATATTTTAATGATACCCATATTGCCTAAGTTTATTAAAGTAAGTATGGGTTAAGAACATAAGTTAGAACTGGAGCTAGGATCGTAAATTCATACTTTAAAGTCCTAAATTTACATCATTTTTCGTAAAGCATTTTGATTTAGAAAATTCATTCTTATGATGTATATTTCTGCTAAAAAAATTTTATTGTATGTTTCCATGAATTATACCCAAGGTCGAGGTTATGTATGCTTAAAAATGTTAAGTTATGCCTTAATGTTCTACTTTGACCTAGTTATGCTAAAAATGGCATAAATCATGGAATACTTATTGGAATTGAGTGATTCAAGTTGGAGAGTAAAATATACTCATACATGTATAAAATATACGAAAATTGTGTAAAAATACCAAGGAATGAACCTTTGGTGATACTTTGAAGTTTTAGTTAAAAATATACCCTCAGGGAGCAAGAATGCATACCAGGTGTTTGACGTTTTGCTCGACATAGAAAATGAGCCCTAAAAATTATGAAACATTAATTTTGTATTATTCAATGTGTTTACAAATATTGGGTGGAATATCATGGAAAGTTATGTTGTATAAAAATTATGAGAATTCCAGGAAGTTGAAGTTGTGTTGTTGGTTTTCTTGAGAAACGATTTGGAAAAGGTTGTAATAAAATGGGCATAACTTTGTCTAGCAAATTCGTAATTTAATACCGTAAATTGTGTTAGAACCCTAATTAATTGGGTTTTATAGAAATATGAAGTGTCATATTTAATTCCTAGTTAGTTATTTCTAATTGACCAAATGATGTGATGTATTACTGGGTTTGATGTTAATCGGTGTATTCAAATACTAACGACATTGACTTGTTAGGTGGGGAAGAAGCTAATACTACCAAACCAAGAAAGTAGTTTGGTATTAATCTTAGAACCAAATCCAAGGTGAGTGACCTGTCCTATGAAATATAGATGCTTATATGTTCATATGGAAATGTGTAGTTAAACACATGTGTTAAAATGCTTATGGGAGTGATGTTGTATTTATGAAACATATGCATATGATTAAATATGTAAAGCGATGTTATATAATGATATAGACTAGTGAGTCCTTTATCTAATGATAAGGACTGTGGTGGGTCCTACAGGATTTGGTGGTCCTGTTAATCCAACTTAAAGGTTTGTGTACTCGGGCCTAATAAATGGATGTGGTGGTCCCCAATAACTGTGGTGGGTTAATAGGACTGTGGCAGGTCCAGGCTTGCGAGAGTTTCACAATTACTGTTGGGTTATAGCATTAGAACAAAATAAAAATGGTTTTTAAAATTGGTTATATGTGCAGTATGTGGTCATTGACTAAGCCTTTATAGCTTACACTCTTATGTTGTTTTGTTTCAGGTATGCTTATAATTTGGAGTACACTACCAAGTTAGGACCTTAAAACGGGGGAGTGACGGATATCTAGTTTGGTTTGAATATCAAGATTCCTTTTGTGTAATTATTAAACTAAGTATGTTGGTTATGTAAAGTTATGTAGTACTTATAAGTTATAAGTAAAGGCAGTTATGTTTTCATCTACACATACCTTTGGAAAAAAAATCTTATGCTATTTTTCCTTAGAGACTTAAATTAAAGCATTGTTTAAGGCAATTTATCTCTAATTAAAAGGATGAGTTTAACTTAATTAAGTCGGGGCGCGACAACTTGGTATCAGAGAGTGGTTATTAGGTTCTGGACAGGGTGTGAGGGTCTAGATTGGCAGTGGACACTAGAAAGTGAGTTTTCTATGCGTCCGGATTTTGACTAACAATGTTAATATTAAACTGCTGTTATTATATTTTTTTTAAGTTAATTATATTGCAGTGAGTGATGGATCCACACGAGCCGCATGATAGAGCAGAGGGTGAGGCATCCTATGTACCTAATAATCAGCAAGGACATAGATATATTGTAGTGGATGAGCTAGAGGTGCAACAACAACCTATTGATGATATGGGAAGAATATTACGTGCTGTGGCGCAATTAATGGAACAAGAAAGAGGTGGAGAACATGGTGGGGATATGGATAAATTGCATGAGAGGCTCATGAAGTTAAATTCGCCAGCATTTACTGGGCCTACTGATCCGTTAGTGGCGGAGAGGTGGATTAGAAAGATGGAAACAATATTCAAGGTGATGGAAGTGCGAGATGAACAAAAGATTTTGTTAGAAACCTTTAGGTTAGAGGATGATGCAAAGTTATGGTGGGATGAAACAAAAAGGTTACTTACTACAATGAGGGGAGTGGTGCCAATAAATCCTCCACAAATTACATTGGAGAGGTTTGTAAAGGTGTTCTTTGAAAAAAAAATTCCAAGGCTTTATAGGAAAGAGAAAGAGGAAGAATTTATCACGTTGAAATAGGGGAACCGAACAGTGGCAAAGTATGAAGCTTTATTTATATCCTTATCTAGATTTGCACCTGACTTGGTGAGGACGGAAGAAAGTAAATAAGATCAGTTTTAAACCGGGCTGAGTGTAGATATAAAAAGCATGGTTGATAATATGAAGATAAAAAATTATGTGGACTTGGTTGATAGGGCCTTGGTGTCAGAAAAGTAATTGAAAGAAATTCAAGCTGAACACTCGAAGAAAGCTAGACATGATGTTATAAGATCATATGGATGGGAGACAGGAACCTCAACTCAGAGTGTAGCACGAGGAGTACCTAACGGCCAAGAATTTAAAAATAATAGAAGTGCACGTGGAAGATTTCAAGCTCGAGGTGGAAGGACTGGGATGAATCGATCAAAAAATGCATCTATGTTTGTTCCGATGGCCATATTTTGTTATAGATGTGGTGGTCAAGGGAACATGTCTCGGGAGTGTACAATAGCTGAGTCGACACCTTTGTGTGTCCATTGTCATCAACCATGGCACTTACGAAAGAATTGTCCAATGGTGGGAGCTACAGCATCAGTTAGGAGTGTGGCAATAAGAGGTCGGAGTTCTACACAGAATGTACCCAGGGGAGGTAGAGGAGGTATATCGCAAAGTCAAGGCCAAGGCAGAGTGTTTGCACTGACGCAACAAGATGCACAAGCTATGCCTAACGTAGTGACATGTACACTTCCTATTGGTGATAAAGATGCTTATGTGTTGGTAGATTCTGGTTCTACACATCCTTTTGTGTCTTTGCTTTATCTGTTGCATCTTAATAAACCATTATCATCATTAGATTCTGGTTTATCTATTGTTACTCTAGTGGGGGGGGTTATTTTTATTGAGAGGGTATATAGGGAGTGTGTGGTGTGAGTGGGTGAAAAATAATTACTAGTTGACTTGTTACCTCTCGATATGCGTGATTTTGATGTGATACAGGGTATGGATTGGTTGACCTCATATCATGTATATTTAGATTGCTTTAGAAAGGAGGTAGTGTTTCGATTACCGGGTGAACCTGAATTTAAATTTGTTGGGAACGAAATGTCACTCCAACATGTATGATTTATGCTATAAAATCTTATGAATTATTAAGGAAAGGGTGTTAGGGTTATCTTGCCCATGTGGTGGACATAAAACAAGAGGATGGAAAACTATCAGATATACCAGTAGTTAATGAGTTTGCAGATGTCTTCCCAGAAGAACTCCTAGGGTTAGCACCCGACCGTGAGGTAGAATTTGCGATTGAGTTAGTACCAAGCACCGCACCGATATCTATTGCACCATATCGCATGGCACCTGCAGAATTAAAGGAGCTAAAAATACAGTTGCAAGATTTGTTAGAACGTGGTTTTATAAGGCCTAGTGTATCACCATGGGGAGCCCCAGTATTTTTTGTGAAAAAGAAAGATGGAACCATTAGACTATGCATCGATTATCGTCAATTGAATAAGGTTACTATCCGTAACAAATACCCACTACCGCGAATTGATGACTTGTTCGATCAGTTGTAAGGAGCCAAAGTATTTTCCAAGATCGATCTCAGATTCGGATATCATTAATTGAAAGTAAGAGATTGTGATATTTATAAAACTGCTTTTCATTCCAAGTATGGACATTATGAATTTCTTGTCATGTCATTTGGGTTAACAAATTCACTGGATGTATTCATGGATTTGATGAACCGTATATTTCACCTATATGTGGATTCTTTTGTTATTGTCTTCATTAATGATATTTTGATATATTCTCGTAGTAGGGATGAGCATGAACACCACCTGCTTATTATTTTACAGACCTTGCAAGAGAAGCAGTTGTATGCTAAATTTTCTAAATGTGAATTTTGGCTAGACAGGGTAGTATTTTTGGGGCATGTTATTTCAGCTGATGGTATTTGTGTTGATCCCATGAAGATAGAAGCAGTAATGAATTGGGAAATACTAACTAGTGTGACAGAGGTACGTAGCTTTTTGGGATTGGCGGGCTATTACAGGAGGTTTATACCTTTATTCTATTACATTGCCATTGACTAAGCTTACCAGAAAGGAGAACAAGTTTGTGTGGAGTGGTGATTGTGATAAAAGCTTTGAAAATTTAAAGGGTAAGTTAACATCAGCTCCAATATTAACTATCCCAACCGGTACAGAAGGTTTAGTTATTTATAGTGATGCTACGTATCAAGGACTTAGATGTGTATTAATGCAACATGGAAAGGTAATTACTTTTGCTTCTCGACAGTTAAAGATACATGAACGCAACTACCCTACACATGATCTCGAGTTAGCTGCAGTAGTTTTTGCATTAAAGATCTTGAGACATTACTTATATGGTGTTAGTTGTGAAATTTTTACTGACCATCAAAGCTTAAAATACTTGTTTACTCAAAAAGACTTGAACTTGAGGCAAAGAAAGTGGATGGAACTTATAAAAGATTATGATTGCACGATGTATCACCATCCAGGTAAAGCTAATGTTGTTGAGGATGCTTTGAGTAGAAAATCTCTAGGCATAGTATCTTGTATTTATTGTATTCTAGTTGACCTGCTGAGAGAGTTAGATTTAATGGGGGTGGAATTAACTTTGAATGAGTCTTACGGAATAGTCGCACATTTAAATGTTAGACCCACATTGATAGACTGGATAAAACAAGCACAGGTAGGAGATACGGAATTGGAGAAAGTTAGAGATAATATGAAAAAAGGAAAGCAAATGAATTTTCTACTCGGGATTATGACATTGTTATGTACGGTAACCGTTTGTGTGTACCTAATGTGCCTAATTTAAGAAGAACAATTTTAGAGGAAGCGCACTGTTCTTTATATGCTATGCATCCAGGGAGCACGAAACTGTATAGAGATTTGAAACAATGTTATTGGTGGCCGGGAATGAAACACGACATTGTAGATTTTGTTGCTAGATGTCTAGTTTTCCAACAGGTGAAGGTGGAGCATCAGAAGCTAACTGGTTTACTACAACCCTTACCTATTCCTGAGTGGAAATGGGAATATGTTACTGCAGATTTTGTTGTAGGTTTACTAAAATCATCTCGAGGGTTTGATTCTATTTGGGTTGTCGTTGATAGGTTGACTAAGTCTGTACATTTTTTTCCTGTTAAAGCTACTTACTCCATGGATATATATATGTGGATGAGAATATTAGATTGCATGGTGAACCTGTTTCTATTATTTCTGATCAAGATCCTAAGTTTACTACTCACTTTTGGCCCAGTTCACAACAAGCTTTGGGGACTAAATTGAAATTTAGTACAGCTTTTCATCCTCAGACTGATGGGCAGTCAGAAAGAACGATTCAAACACTTGAAGACATGTTACGAATTTGTGTATTGGAGTTCAAGGGTAGTTGGGATGAGCACTTGCCACTAATAGAGTTTGCTTATAATAATATCTATCATTCGAGTATTGAGATGGCTCCTTATGAAGCTTTGTATGGGAGAAAATGCAGAACTCCAGTGTGTTGGACTGAAGTGGGAGAACCAAAACTACTTGGGCAGAAATTCTACAACAGACTACTGAAAAGATAAATCTTATTCAGAATCACTTGAAAGTGGCACAAAGTAGATAGAAAAGTTATGCAGACAACCGAAGGAAAGAATTGAAATTTGAGGAAGGTGATCGAGTATTCCTACGTGTTTCTCCTTGGAGAGGGGTTATGAGATTCGGGAAGAAGGGAAAGTTAAGTCCTAGGTACATTGTCCCTTATGAGATAGTGAAAGAGGTTGGAGCTGTAGCTTATAAATTGGCATTACCATCAGAATTGTCCCGGATACACGATGTTTTTCATATATCCATGTTACGTAAGTATGTTCCTGATCCTTTACATGTGTTTATCTCACAATTGATAGAGCTTCAAGATGACTTAACCTACGTGGAGGAACTAATTGCTATTGTATATCGAAAGGAGCAAGTGTTACGTAGTAAAACCATTTCACTAGTTAAGGTGATGTGGAGAAGTCAGAATGTGGAGTATGCCACCTATAAAGGGGAGGATAACATGAAGAAGTAATATCCTCATTTGTTTGGTAAGTTTTTCATGCGTTAAATTTCGAGGACGAAATATTTATAAGAGGGGTAGAATCGTAAGGCCCTAAAACATGATTAGGAAGGTTAATTACATGATTAATTATAAGTTACGAGTTATAAGTTATAAATTGGTTATGTGTGTTAAACATGTTAATTATCATGTTTAGGGGATGCATGCTTATGTGATATATGTGTTGTTTACATTAGGTGGTAATTGAGCTTATTGTCGGGGATAACATGTTTAGAACATATAATTAGTTATGTGGTTAAATGAATCATAAATTATGTTTTTAATGTATGATTATGTTTATAACAGTAAGCTAGGTTGTTGG
This sequence comes from Sambucus nigra, assembly GCA_949130495.1. Taxonomy (NCBI): domain Eukaryota; kingdom Viridiplantae; phylum Streptophyta; class Magnoliopsida; order Dipsacales; family Adoxaceae; genus Sambucus; species Sambucus nigra. The sequence continues at coordinate 137,049,949 of OX422219.1, forward strand.
TGCGAAATTGGCAATGTTTGGTCGCTAAATGTGAAAGTTTTGAGATTTCTGGTAAATTGTTACTTTCCTGTTAGAGCCCAAATTAGGTGTACTAGTTTTATGATTTTGGGAAAATACAAAATATGAAAGTTGTAGATGTTTAAGTTATCTATGATAGACATAAAGAGGGAGTAAATCGGGGCCCGTGATAGTGAGTAATGGTGATTTTACCAAGGTGGGATAAATGTGTCATTAATGGAATTGTCTAATTCGACCTTTCATCCAACCAATCTCGTGTTACCACTACCCCTATTGCTATTGGACTACTATACAACATATTTCTGATTATAAATGAGAGGTATGTCTTCTTCTTCATAATAAATAACAAGTTTTGCCTAAAAAGAGAGAAAGAGAAGAAAGTTAAGGAAGCAATCTTTGGAAAATTTCTATAAATCGAGGAATCCTCGTAAGGTAATTTCTTCTTTATTAAAGTTGGTCACATGGATGATTTATACACTTTGCATATTTTTATTTTTTATTTGCATAAATATTTTAATGATAACCATATTGCCTAAGTTTATTAAAATAAGTATGGGTTAAGAACATAAGTTAGAACTGGAGCTAGTATCGTAAACGCATACTTTAAAGTCCTAAATTTACATCACTTTTCGTAAAGCAATTTGATTTAGAAAATTCATCATTATGATGTATATTTCTTCTAAAACATGTTAACTATATGTATCCATGAATTATACCCAACGTCGAGGTTATGTATGCTTAAAATGTTACCTTAATGTTCTATTTTGACCTAGTTATGCTAAAAATGGCATAAATCATGGAATACTTATTGGAATTGAGTGATTCAAGTTGGAGAGTAAAATATACTCATACATGTATAACATATCCAAAAATTGTGTAACAATACCAAGGAATGAACCTTTGGTGATAGTTTGAAGTTTTAGTTTAAAATCTGACCTAAAGGAGCAAGAATGCATACGAGGTGTTTGACGTTTTGCTCGACATAGAAAATGAGCCCTAAAAATTATGAAACATTAATTTTGTATTATTAAATGTGTTTACTGATATTGGGTGGAATATCATGGAAAGTTATGTTGTATAAAAATTATGAGAATTCCAGGAATTTGAAGTTGTGTTGTTGTTTTTCTTGAGAAACGATTTGGAAAAGGTTGTAATAAAATGGGCGTAACTTTGTCTAGCAAATTCGTAATTTAATACCGTAAATTGTGTTAGAACCCTAATTAATTGGGTGTTATATAAATATGAAGTGTCGTATTTAATTCCTCCTTAGTTATTTCTGATTGACCAAATGATGTGATGTATTACAGGGTTTGATGTTAATCGGTGTATTCAAATACTAACGACATTGACTTGTTAGGTGGGGAAGCAGCTAATACTACCATACCAAGGAAGTAGTTTGGTATTAATATAAGCACCAAATACAAGGTAAGTGACATGTCATATGAAATATAGATGCTTATATGTTCATATGGAAATGTGTAGTTAAACACATGTGTTAAAATGCTTATGGGAGTGATGTTGTATTTATGAAACATATGCATAGGATTAAAAATGTTAAGCGATGTTATATAATGATATGGACTAATGAGTCCTTTATCTAATGTTAAGGACTGTGGTGGGTCCTACGGGATGTGGTGGTCCTGTTAATCCAACTTAAAGGTTTGTGTACTCGGGCCTAATAAAGGGATGTGGTGGTCCCCAATAACTGTGGTGGGTTAATAGGACTGTGGCGGGTCCAGGCTTGCGAGAGTTTCACAATTCCTGTTGGTTTATAGATTTAGAACAAAATAAAAATGGTTATTAAAATTGGTTATATGCGTGGTATGTGGTCATTCACTAAGCCTTTATAACTTACACTCTTATAATGTTTTGTTTCAGGTATGCTTATAATTTGGAGTTCACTGCCAAGTTAGGACCTTAAAACTGGTGAGTGACGGATATCTAGTTTGGTTTGAATATAAAGATTCCTTTTTTGTAATTATTAAACTAAGGGTGTTGGTTATGTAAAGTTATTTAGTACTTATAAGTTATAAGTAAAGGCAGTTATGTTTTCATCTACACATACCTTTGGGAAAAAAATCTTATGCTATTTTTCCTTAGAGATTTAAATTAAAGCATTATTTAAGGCAATTTATCTCTAATTAAAAGGATGAGTTTAACTTAATTAAGTCAGGGCGCGAGAATGTCACCATTTGGCGAATCTCTTGAGTAATTTTATTCTTGGTTGTATCCTAATATTATACTTCATGAGGTTATACAGGGCTTTTCGTGAGGTTAAAGGTTCCCTTATTTGGCTATGAACCCTTATGTTATACATCAAGCGTACATGTGAGAGGGTCATTTTTATATACTATATGTACATAAATTAAGTCTCTCAATATACCTCGTAGAGACAGTACGTGGGAGAACTGAATCGATATACTCTAGGTAGGTGAGCGGTTTTCACTGAGAGCATACAGCTATATATATATTGAGGGTACAAGCCAAGAAAAGTGGAATTTATCACTTGGGACCTGCATTAGTTAAACCCAAGTCATGTCTCTAGGCCTCCTAGGCTAATGGGGGTAGTTAGTGATATGCAGATGTTATGCGATGAAGCAGTGTGCCTCATTTGGGAACTCGGTTATTTTTTGGCGAGAGCCATTTTCACTTGTGATTATCACGTATCTTGGCATACATGTTACTAAAAAATTCATAAGATGCCTAGGGTGTAACATTATCCTTACGTGAGCATGCAACACCAGTGTTTTTATATATAGTCAGGTATATAAAAAGAATAAGAACAAATGGAAAAAGAAACAGAATATAGAGGAACAAGAGGCTGAAGTAAATACATATCTATTTTAAATTAAGTTCAATCCTTTTCAAAAATGTCCCCATAAGAGTTGCTACTATGAGAATTCATACCCGAGGTGACGCGCCTCCCATCCTTCCCCCTGTACATGTTCACGTCACTTTTGGGATGATTGGAAGACAGGGGTAATTGGAGGTGATGAGGGGTCATCGCCTCATTCTCTTTTGAAAAGAAAATAGAGTCACCTGTCTATTTTAAATAAAACAAACATAAAAAGGCATAGGCATTCATAGAGACCTAGTTATGGCAAGTGATATGTGTGTTTAACTAGAAAGTCAAAGGTTCGGGGACTGGGTTATGGATTGGGAAGGTGTTAGTTACCTATTTTGCCTTTTCGGTGTCAAATGTAGATATAAAATATTATATTAGCATGTTATAGTGTAAAAAAATAATATAATGAAAATAGTTAGTATATAAATATTGTGCAGTGTAGTGTAGGATGTGTGTATATATAATATAAATAAGGGATAAATATGTACAAACGGATGAAAATTCGAGTGAGCCTACACACTCGCATGAAACGATTTAAAGTCCAAAAGTTCGTGTTATAACAACAGGGATTTTACCTCTTATGAAGTCTCAATGTAAGTGATCTAGCCTTTCTTTGATCCTTCAAGGTGTTTTTAAAGTGAAATAAGACTAATATGAATATGTAAAAGATTTATGTTCATGAAAGAACTTGGATGATATGGATTCACTCATAAAGTCACCTTGATGATGAAAGAATGAGTAAACTTCTAACATTAAGAACAAAATAGTAGGTGAAACCCCCAAAATCTAGTGATCAACTAACCTATATGAAATTATTACATGATTTTGAGACTTTTTGTTGTTGTTTTTTTTACATTTTATGAGAATAAAGGTGAAAATGGATAAATATCTGCAAGATCTGACTTGAGTTTTACAGAACGGGCTTTTATAATACGCCAACATATCAATCGTTTGCGGAATCAAAGTCAACATATTTCGGACATGACCTTCGAAGAAAAGTAATGCACAAAAGAATAAATAGACTTCAAAACAAAAAGTGAGAAGAATCGTACCTTACAGACGCACCTTTTTGTTATGATAATTTTTTGGTTTGAAATTAACTTTTTGGAGTGGATCTAAGGTTACTTTAAAGTAAAGTACCTTTAAAAGAAAAGAGAATAAATAAGAGACAAAATAAAGTCTTTTAGCCTCTTTTGGGTTTGAGTGAGAAGGAATAAGTAAGGGCTTTGGGTTGTAATACTAAATGTAAGTTTGGAAGGAGTTTTGAAGAAATATGGAAAGATTTTGGGGGATTTTTTGGAGAGAAAACACTTTTTGGTAGCAAAACAACATTTAAGAGATAAATTAATGCCCCCTTAAATGGTAGAAGATGGTCCCTCTTTATAGGCTAACCGCCTGGGCGTAGGATCGAATGGTTCTCTGATATGACTGATCGGCCATGTGTATGTACAATAGGAATGATTGGTCAAATGCATGTTTGCCTTGATTTTGGGTTTATTCAGGGCTAGTTTAGGGTTGTTTGGATGGTTTATTTTTTATCCTCTTAATTCCCTTGGGCCTTTTAGTGAGGAATTTTTCTATAGCCTTGAGATTTGGGATTTATTATGCCTTAGGGAAGTCATAACAAGTTGTGCCATATTTATAGAGAAAAATAGGGTGTTCATAGGAACATTGTTAAACCACGTAAATATTGTTCTTGTGTGGTTGTGCATGCTTTATTTTATGTTCGTCTAGTTTTGGTTGAACCATAACTAGTAGGATTTTACCACATACAATTGGACATTTAAATTATATATTTTGTGAATTTTTACAAAAATGGAAAACTATGACTTTGGTCGTGGGTTGGTTCACTACAGAGAAAGAGGAGTTCATGGATGTGAAGTGTACACATTGCTAGCCATGATCGTCTAGAATAAAATCTCTAATTCATGGTACGACCCAGTACCATTGAGTATTTGCTGAAGTGAAGACTTCCTTTGCTTCCATGAGGCTGTTGAATTTATAATTTTAAAAGATCTTTCCAAAATATTGCTTTGGATTTTATGCCAAGACAAAATCCTAAGTGATGGACCTTTACTATTGCTCAACCATTTCAATTATAATTAATTCATAAGGAGTCCTACTACAGTTGAACTCAATATCATAAGTGTTGAACATATATAAGACACACAATTTTTATAAATAACCGCAACCCCCAAAAAAATTATGAGGAGGGCACATGTTGATAGTGAATCACCCCTCCATTGTAAACTTGGCCTGGACTCTCAACTAGAAATCCTATAACTCCAAGTTATTTCCTTGATATTAAATAAACTCCCCCTCTCTCTCATTAGACGTGGGCAAGGTCGATTTACTAAATCATGTATATCTTGTGTTATTTTGCTTTTTTTTTCACAATATTTTTGGAATAATTTGGTAATTAGTAGTTTCGTAGATTCGATTCCCTTACACCAATTAATTTATCAATTTAATCATTCCAATGATTTATTTATATAATTTATAATCTCGGGGTTCCATAAATATAAAAACTTAGAGTATTGCATTATCTTCTTTTGTGTTTGGGGTTTTCCACTAAAGTGTTTTTTCTCCATACAACCTATTAGTGCTTTCATTTGAAACTGTCTTTTGAAATCATCAAGGAAGAGAGAGAGAGAGAGAGCTTCTTTTGTGTTTGGGGTTTTCCACTAAAGTGTTTTTTCTCCATACAACTTATTAGTGATTTCATTTGAAACTGTCTTTTGATATCATCAAGGAATAGATAGATAGATAGATAGATAGATAGATAGATAGATAGATAGATAGATAGATAGATAGATAGATAGATAGATAGATAGATAGATAGATAGATAGATAGATAGATAGATAGATAGATAGATAGATAGATAGATAGATAGATAGATAGATAGATAGATAGATAGATAGATAGATAGATAGATAGATAGATAGATAGATAGATAGATAGATAGATAGAGAGAGAGAGAGAGAGAGAGAGAGAGACGTTACTTGTCTTGAAACTTCTTCTTCTATGATAGATTCTTTAGAAATTTACAAAAAGATAAGAACCCTAATTTCTATATTCGTCTTAACTATTTTCTTCCCTTTATTGAATTTGATCACCTCTTGTATTAGAGGTTGATAAAAAAAAGTCGAAAATTTTGTTAAGTTCATAATTTTTATTAGGTTTGACATTCCTAAAAGAGTGTTTGTGATCTTTGTGGCTCACTTTAATATTTCACCTTGTAAGGACATAATTTTATAAATGTCCAGGGTAGAATCTAGGAATTTTTTGTTTTCTCCTAGATCACAGTTTGTATGTCTATACCGCTACATTTGGCACGTCAACACGATCATTCTCGATGGCCTTTATCCGAATTTAATGCATCCAGTATCTTCACGTGCATCATACTACATGCTACGTGCTACTCAGCTCATTCCCACTTCTCCACTACGCATTATCGGTAAAATGGTTTATTGGAGCTTTAATATTTGCATAAATATTTGGGAAATTTTGTAGAAATTTTTTTTTGAAGTCTGGATTAATTTTTATTTAAAACAGAATTTTTTCTAAGTGTAGAAGCGAAGTGCCTTGAACGACGAGCTCGCTAAAACGACTTTGACTGTCACTCGCGCGAGATAGGCATGTCACGCGATCTCGTTCGAACGATATCTGTCCTTCGTTCGAGCGACATGGCTATCTCGTTCGAACGAGCCACCTCCTCGATTTTTGTATAAATACATGTTCACCTTCTAGATGATTTTCAAGTCTTTCTGCAATCTCAAAATTCTGCGAAAACAGTCCAGAATAAGACTTCATCTTTTTAAGGTTTTCTAAACCTTTTTGATTCACAAAACCATTCCCATATATGTGTGTGAATCTTTAAACCTTCAAGAGGATCATTTACTCATCTGGAGTAATTTGTGAGGAAGTCGTTCTCTTCTTCATTGTTGCCCTATTAGAAAGGGATAGTTCCAGCCGACGACATCAGAACTGACACTCGAGGGTATTTCTGTGTCACATATTTTCATTGTAATCCGTGTAAGCCGTTTTCTTAAAAAATTATAGTGAAAATAAAAGGTTTTTCCCCTTTGGGGGATTTTTTCTCATTTGTGTGTGTTTGAATGTTCTTTCTTGATTTTATCATCATCAATCACTCCTAGATGCATGTTTAGGACTTAATTGATAAAAATTGAGTTTAATTAAATAGCTTCCTTATTTGAACACAAGCGCACTCCTCTCAAATTGGTATCAGAGCTAGTCCCACAATTTTATCGTGTAATTTTCCGCAAAATTTTTCTAAGACATCAATTTTCTGAAAAATTAATTTTTAAAAAAGAGTGTGTTCATAATGGAGAAGTTATATAATAAAATGCCAGTTTTTTACGGAACAAACTATGCATACTGGAAAGCCCGCATGAGATCTGCATTAAAAGCCATTGATGAACGTGTCTAGATTTTGGTTGAAAGAGGGTGGACACCTCCCTCCGTCACTCTTGAAAACGTGACCAATTTAAAACCAGTCACTACATGGACTGAAGAAGAGTTTAAATGGCCATCTTTTAATTCTAAGGGTTTAACTGCTATTTCTGGGTCTGTCACACCTGATGAGTTTAAACGCATAATGACGTGTACCACGTCAAAAGAGGCATGGGATATTTTGCAACTTACCTATGAAGGAACTAATGCTGTGAAAGAGTCTAAACTGCAAAATTTAACAACTCAATTTGAAACAATCACCGTGATTGAATCTGAATGTTTTGATGAATTTTATGCTAGACTGTCTAATATTATTAACACTAGCTTTAATCTTGGTGAACACATTCCTAATGCTATAGTTGTTAAAAAGATTCTTAGATCACTACCTAAGCGTTTTATCATTAAAGTCACTGTGTTAAATTCTATATGTAATTTAAATACGCTTAAATTGGAAGAACTTGTAGGAGACTTGCAAACATATGAAATTGATATGTTTCCTAAATCTATCAAGTCTAAAGATAAGGGAATTGCACTTAATGCCCAAGAGAGAAAGAGTGAGGGGCTGACAAGAAAGAGGGGAGAGTCATCTAGAAAAAGAGAGACTCGGATTCTGAGTGTGATTTTGACTTAGATGATTTGGCCCTATTTGCTAAAAATTTCAAGAGAATTTTCAAATTCAAGAAAAATGATAATTTTAAAGATAAAAAGAAGTTTGAGAAAAATAAGTTTGAAAAGAAAAATGAAAAAGATTTTAAAGACCCTCCTAAGAAAGAAAGTGAGATATGCTTTGAGTGCGATGGTAGGGGTCATAGAGCTTTTGAGTGTGCTACTAGGCTGAACAGAGAAAAGGGTAAAGTTGTCCTTAATGTTACCCTTAGTGACAAAAGTGAGGTCGATTCGGTAGATTCTGGAGACGAGTCACCGCATGAGTGTAACTTCACCGCATTCATGGCTAGTCATGTGAGTACTTCTAGTGATCCTCACGATGATGAGGATGCTGCTTCACAGGGACACCTCGACAGTGAGAGCGATGTGAGTGAGGGGGAGGATGATGCAAGTGAAAGCGAGAGTGATCTTCAATGCGCCTATGCTGAGTTATATTCTGAGTCATTTGAGACCAAAAAATGTAACAAATTGTTAGTTCTTAGAATCACCTCTTTAGAGAAAGAGTTAAGATTGTTTGGAGAGAGAGAAAGTTTTTGTGAGAAAGAAAAAGAGAGAAAGGAAAACCTTGAGAAAATAAGATGTTTTGAGTGTGATGGTATAGGGCACAAGAAATTTGAGTGTCCCACCAGACTTAGGAGAGAGGTCAAGAAAGTTTCCATGCCCGCTACCCTAAGCGACAGTGAGGATGAGAAGGGTGATGAAAGTGTGATCCAAAACGCTTTTAGAAAGTTGTTTATCAAGACCATGGAAACAAAAAGGACAAATAGAATTCTAGGTCTTCGGATTTGTGAGTTGAAGGAAGAGAATGTTGAGCTAAAAAGGGAAAAATGTGACTTGACCAATACGGTGTCTAGTCTGACGACACGTGTATCCCATCTTAAGGATGATCTCATACAAACACGGGAGGTCCAAGTCTCATTAGAGAACGCATCTGAGAAGGTTGATAAGATGGTTCCCTATCCCGGTTTGAATAATGGTGAGAATGTTGGAAAAGGTCATGACGGTGCATTCACTACTTCTAATGCGCTCGAGCCTATCTCGACTTTGGTGAGTGATTCTCATGGGTGTCTGTCTAGGATAGTTCATCCAAAAAATTTTGATAAATTAGTTCCAAGACCGGTTTATGTTTGCTCCCATTACAAGAGATTAGGACATCTTAGGGAGTTTTGTTCTAAGTTGGGTTTTGTGTCACATCATTCCACTTCACACATTCATGCACATGTACCCACTCATGATACCTTGCTTGCACATAATGATAGAGAGTTTGCACACATTCGCGAGCAAGTGAAGTTTTTGATCAAGACCACACATGATCTTATGGAGTTGGTCCAAAAGATGTCACCATATTTGGAAAACTCCATCGCTCTTCCCGGTTGAGGTCTTGACATGTCTGCTAGCATAGGTTGGTTTTCATGATGTCTCTTTTGCCTGTTGCTAGCATGTATCATTAATTTGTATTATTTTTTTATTTTTTTAAAAAATCCAAAAAGATTTTCGTTTTATAAAATTTTAGAAAAGCAAAAAAAGATTTTTGTATTTTATTTGCACCTTTTATGGATGAGCATTTAAGATATCCAAGTCACAATTTCATTTCATTTATCCATGTTACTGTTTGATAGAGATTTGAGACGCTACATTATTTCATCCATGTTGTTTACATTGATTAGAGTCTTTGAAATGTGATTAGTGATATCTTCCTACATGTTTAACTCCTATCTCCTTTATTTCACACATGCACGGCTTTATTTTATTATTGTACTTGTCTATCACATATTGGCTTGAGTGTCTTCATCTCAATTCTGTCTATACATCTAACCATATGCGATAAAACTTAACAATATTGGAATGCATGTAAAAATCATTTTGGTGAGACTGTGTGTTTATTTGAAAACGGGAAAGGGTTACGAAAGGTTCATTTAGCCTTTGCGATTCTAAGCCACCATTAAAAAGGACCTAAAAATTGAGGAATTTTATTATCCGGGGTCTAAAGAGGTTAAAAGAGCTCGAAAAAATTTAAAGGCACTAAAAAGCAATATATGCCAAATATGGGCCATTAGGTTTCACCACCAATTCTCCAAAGTTTGAGAATTTAGATCGCCTCTATACAAAATATAAATCTGAGGGAGCTTGGTTGGAGAATATAAACGGATTTGCACTTCCTTGAAAGTCCTGAAAAAGCATGAAATAGTTTTGGACGTTATTGGTGTGGAAATCACTTTGAGCTTTGATTTGTTGATTTGATTGAGTCAATGTCTCATATTACCACATTTTTACACCAAAGGAAGATTTTGAGTTCATTCGTTAGGAGTATCCGATATTCATCATGCACATATGTCATGTTTGTATGCATTGATTTTCCTATCGAAATTGAACACACCCCTACATTTACGCTATCATCGACTTGGTTATTTTTATGTTCTTTCATTGTGTGATTCTTTTTTGTATATTATGTGTGAACAATTTTGAAAAATACAAAAATAGCAGTTTATTCCCATGTGTCATTATCCATCTGCATTCATTTATGCTTCTTATATCTGTCTATTTGGGAACATCATAAAAAGGGGGAGAAGAACTATGGGGGAGAATTGTTTTGGTGTTTGGTTGATTTATGAATGATTTGCTTAAGCTTAATTGATCATAAATTTTTGCATATCATTATATTTCAAACTATTGCTTGTCACGGGTATTTGCTTTATCTCATGTGTGTAGGTACAACATTGCTCATTATTTGATTACACACCCTGATAAGAAAAGCTTTGGAAGTTTCTGAAGAGTTGAAGATTTGGAAGACATGTCATTTAATATTCTCAGTTTGAGGCTTTAATGGGGATATTATCATGTATGTCATTTGATTGCATAATTCGGATTTTTTATGTATGTACCGGCATAGACATAGGGGGAGATTTGTAAGAACATAATTTTATAAATGTCCGGGTTAGAAATTAGGAATTTTATGTTTTCTCCTAGATCACAGTTTGTATGTCTGATACCGCTACATTTGGCACGTCAACACGATCATCCTCGACGGCCTTTATCTGAATTCAATGCATCTAGTATCTTCACGTGCATCATACGACATGCGACGTGCTGCTCAGCTCATTCCCACTTCTCCACTATGCATTATCGGTAAAATGGTTTATTGGAGCTTTAATATTTGCATAAATATTTGGGAAATTTTTAAAAAAAAAAAATTTGAAGTCTGGATTAATTTTTATCAAAAGCAGAATTTTTTCTAAGTGTAGAAGTGAAGTGCCTTGAACGACGAGCTCTCTCAAACGACTTTGATTGTCGTTAGCGCGAGATAGGCATGTCGCGCGATCTCGTTCGAACGACATCTGTCCTTCGTTCGAGCGACATGGCTATCTCGTTCGAACGAGCCACCGCCTAGATTTTCGTATAAATACCTGTTCACCTTCTAGACGATTTTCAAGTCTTTCTGCAATCTCAAAATTCTGCGAAAACAGTCCAGAATAAGACTTCATCTTTTTAAGGTTTTCTAAACCTTTTTGATTCACAAAACCATTCACATATATGTGTGTGAATCTTTAAACCTTCAAGAGGATCATTTACTCATCTGGAGTAATTTATGAGGAAGTCGTTCTCTTCTTCATTGCTGCCCTACTGGAAAGAGATAGTTTCAGCCAACGACATCAGAATCGACACCCGAGGGTATTTTTGTATAACATATTTTCATTGTAATTCGTGTAAGCCATTTTCTTACAAAATTATAGTGAAAATAAAAGGTTTTTCCCCTTTGGGGGATTTTTCCTCATTTATTTGTCTTTGAATGTTCTTCCTTGATTTTATCATCATCAATCACACCTAGATGCATGTTTAGGACTCAATTGATAAAAATTAATCCAAACTTCAAAAAAAATTCTAAAAAATTTCCTAAATATATATGCAAATATTAAATCTCCAATAAACCATTTTACCGATAATGCGTAGTGGAGAAGTGGGAATGAGCTTAGCAGCACGTCGCATGTAGTATGATGCACGTGAAGATACTGGATGCATTGAATTCGGATAAAGGCCGTCATTGATGATCGTGTTGACGTGCCGAATGTAGCGGTATCATACATACAAACTATGATCTAGGAGAAAACATAAAATTCCTAGATTCTAACCCGGACATTTATTAAATTATGTCCTTACAAATCTCCCCCTATGTCTATGTCGGTACATACATAAAAAATCCGAATTATGCAATCAAATGACATACAAGATAATATTCCCATTAAACCCTCAAACTGAGAATACTAAATGACATGTCTTCTAAATCTTCAGCTCTTTAGAAACTTTCAAAGCTTTTCTCATCAGGGTGTGTAATCAAATAATGAGCAATGTTGTACCTACACACATAAGATAAAGCAAGTACCCGTGACAAGCAACAGTTTGAAATATAATGATATGAAAAAATTGATGATCAATTAAGCTTAAGAAAATCATTCATAAATCAACCAAACACCAAAACAATTCTCCAACATAATTCTTCCTAGATGCATGTTTAGGACTTAATTGATAAAAACTGAGTTTAATTAAATAACTTCCTTATTTGAACACAAACGCACTCCTCTCACACCTCATTGGAATCAAGGGACTACTTCATCTTTAAAAAATACTTTGTTGAAGAGGTTTTAGGGAAACATCGTTGATTATCAATCAAGACATTGAGATGTTGAGATTCTAACCAACATCGTAGAGATCTACGGCTTGCTAAAGATTGGTCAAAAAAGTATATTATGGACATAATGAGAAAGGTAAGGTAAGATATTAGTCATCTTTTTAAATATTTTCCAAGTTTAAATTGATAGTGCAATTTTTGTAACGAATCAATGGAGATACAAAAATTAAAATTATTTCTTTAATTTTAATTTTCCAAAATTATATTTCACACCACAAAGGTATTTATGGCTATATTTATTAATGATTCATCATAGATTCTAAACTTCAATCTTTTTAAACATGGGATAGATACGTCACGCAAAAAAAAGTAAATCAACACATAACATTAGATGTGTGAGGAAAAACTCACTAACAGGAAGCACCTCAAGACAAAGAACAGTCACTACACCAAAAACAACAATTTGGCACAGTTTAAACTGTGCCAGATCAAATCTGGCACGATTTTGAACTGTGCCATAATCAGGTGATGGCCATTTTTTTCTGGCACGGTTTAAAAGTGTGTCACTCTTGACCAAACAGGAACACTTCTAGCACACTTTTAAACCATGCCAGAATTTGATATTTCTGGTACACTTTTGGAACAATTTATAATGATTCCAGATTGAGTACATTTTGATACACTTTTGACACAGTTCAAAATCGTGCCAACATTTGATACACTTTTGGCGCGATTTTGAACTGTACCAAATTTTTTAATCAAAGAAAAAAATTAATTATTTAAAATAAGAAAATTCACAAATTTTGAATCTCGAACATTGTTGATGAACTAAACTAATGTACATACAAACTTCAAAATATTACAAGTCTTAACAGTTCACAGACCAAAACAATTGGGCAGAGTTTCCTCTATTTTCTAGACATTCTAAAACCTACGTAATGTAAATCCCGCACGGCCATAAAATATAACTATAAAATTACAAAAGCCCGCACGGTCATAAAAGTTAACAATAAAACTACAAAAGCCCGCACGGCTATAATAAAAAAAATAGAATCCCGAGTATTACCGACATTAAATAAATAATTCGCTTGTTTTAAACCATTGACGTCTTCTTGTGTTCCACATGGATAAAAACTAATGATAAAATATTATCTTGCAAAAAAATAGGATACAATAAAGCGATGATATTAGTAACCAAGTCATTATAAAAAAATCTTATTCAACCTGAAAAATTACATATAGGAGTTATAATTATTATTATTATATTCTCAAACCGGAAGTCTTGTGACTATGTGGTCATATCTTACAAGTTACTTCAGTCCCATGTGAGGTGTTAGTGCCTCTTACGGAGCCGTTTGAGGACTGGTTTGAGTTTTCGCCCTCAAACGACATATTTTTAAGTATAATCTAAATATTTTCAAATTATCGTCATATTCTCAAATCGGGAGACCCCTGATTGCACGGTTAGTTCCCACAGGTTACATTGGTCCCGTGCGAGGTGCTCATGCTTCTTACAGGGGAATTTGGGGGGAAGTTTGGATTTTTAACCTTTAACGGCTTATTTTTAATCCTAATCTAAATGTTTTCAAATTCTCGTCATATTCTTAAATCAATACACTCGTGACTATGCAGCCAATTCCTATGAGTTATATTGGTCCCGTTCGAGGTGCTAGTACCTCTTACAAGTCTGTTTAGGTGCTGGTTTGAGTTTTCACCCTCTAGCGAAATGTTTTTAAGTTTAATCTAGATATTTTTAAATTATCGTCATATTCTCAAATCGGGAGACCCGTGACTACGCGGTCAGTTCCTATAAGTTACATTGATCCTGTGCGAGGTGTTAGTGCCTCTTACTGGGTCGTTCTGTACTGGTTTCGGTTTTCACCATTTTAACGGCTTGTTTTTAATCCTAATATAGATATTTAAAATTATCGTCATATTCTCAAATTGGGAGACCCGTGAATATGCGATTTGTTCCAACAAGTTACATTAGTCCCTTGGGAGGTGTCCATGCCTCTTACGGGGCCATTTGAGGGCTAGTTTGGCTTTTCACTCTTTAACGGGTAGTTTTTATGCGTAATCTAGATATTTTCAAATTATCATCATATTCTCAAATTGAGAGTCCCACAACTATGCGATCAGTTCCTACGAGTTATATTGGTCCCGTGCGAGGTGTTAGTACCTCTTACGGGACCGTTTCGGCGTTCGTTTTAGTTTTCACCCTCTAACGGCATGTTTTAAAGTCTAATCTAGATATTTTCAAATTATCATCATATTCTCAAATTGGGAGACCCATGACTATGCAGTCAATTCCTACAAGTTATATTGGTCCCGTGTGACGCGACTCAGAAAGTGTCTCTAATATGCATTCACTCTAGGCTCAAGTACAAGCCTGTCGCGTTAGTAATGAACTCGATAAGTCGGGATCGTATCCTCGGGGAAATAGGACAATAGAATTGTGAGGACGTTGGATAGACAAAGAAATCCTAACTCCGACTCTAAAGGAAAAATAAAATTGATTTGGTTTGTGGAATGACTATACTAGATGCCATTATGAAATTATGAAAAGATTAAATTATACTAAATTACCTAAACTACTGATGAAGAAAGATTTGAAACTTTAAACTATGTGATGAGAAAAACAGGACGGGAATACAATCTCCCAACCCTAGTGTATTGCAGATAAAATACTAATCGTAAATTTAAATGATTAATTAGACCCAGAATTTAGTACTCCCAAGCATTACGTATATGAGGTCCAAGCCCGCATAATACTTAATCAGAGGACGAGTAAATCGATATTTTGATAGTTACACTCGAATTGCATTTTAAAGCATCCCAGTTACCCGGAAGCAAACGAGATCCAAAGATCTACAATTGCCGTGTTCCTGCGCAATACGGTCGTAATAAATCACTAAATTCAGAGGATTAATGTTATACACATGCAACCATCACATCAGGTTGGGTTCATGTATCCTGACCTTAGAAAATCTAGCCTAGCATGCTGAAACTAATGAAAACAATTTTTAAATTGCAGAAAACCATGATTAAACTAAGAAAGAATTGTATAATGATGTAAAAAGGAATTGGTCTAAAGAAAAGTAACTCCTAATCTTACTAAAGCGGTAAAAGAAGCAATTAAGAACACTTGTAATCACAGAAATCAGAATAATCTTCACTCTTGGAATTAAAATTGTAATCTACCTTCAAAACTAGGGTTTTATAGAAAGAATGAAAAACTATACTAATTCTCAGTCCTAAAAACGATAAAAACTCGGGTTTATATACCCTACAAAAACTCCAAGAGTTTTAGTTGTACTAGGACTCTCCATTAGAGAAAGATAAAATTTCAAAACTCGACAGCCGGACCGGTCCGAGGCTCCTGTAGATCGGTCTGACTGGAATGCGGACCGGTTCTTTTATTTCTAGGGTGGATCGGTTCGAGGCGGACCAGTTCTTTTTATTTTCTTCCATCGTAGGTTTGCCATCGGTCCGGGGTTCTCTGGAATGTGGAAATGCGGACCGGTCTGGTCTTTCTGCGGATCGATCTGCCTTTGACTTTCTTTTGTCCAACTTTGACTGTTCATATCTTTCTCACCGGGACTCCGATTGAGGTGCCTTTTCTTCCTATGTTCTCATGAACTTGATATCTTCAACTTCTCTTTAGGTGCTTGATTCGAATTTTGGGTAGAAATTACACTTTTGCCCTTTTGACTTTCCTTCTTTTCTTTCTCGATTCTTCCAATTTCTTTCTTTCGTAATTGACATTAAATACCTGCAAAATTAGTATGAAATACCAAAAACTCGGTGTACTCGTTAGGATAAGTCAGTAGCAAGATTATGAGATGAAATCAAATTAATTACGTTGTTCGAGGTGCTAAAAGTAACTAAATTAAAGGGATAAATTTGGAAGAATTTATGCCTAATCAAACCCCCCTAACTTAGAACTTTACGCGTCCCGATCATTGTAAAAGAATCCTATCAAGGCTCAACTCTTTGAAAATCATTTTATTGAGATAGAATACCTTTTTTGCGGGCAAGCGATTGCATTTAGCGTATGCAACAAGCGTTTTAGCCCTAGGTCACCCTAGTAGGACGAGTTGTGTCTCATGAGGGTTTGCAGAGAATGTACCTACAAAATTCAACTCAAAGAAAATTCAAAATACACAAAAATTATTTAATTCAAACTTTCCCAGAAAATAGTCATCATCAAGTCATATTTACAAGTCTCAAACCGTAGTGTGTGTGCGAAGCCAGAAATTTAACCGCGGATTTCCACCGATTGACCATTACATTACTTATCCGAAAATTCGTTTTGATTTCAAATTCTCATGGAATGCTCTCTCAAATGAATCACTCGAAATGTGGCTATTCTCTCGATATGCGTGATATAAACAGTAAATATAATGGATGCAAATTCACGCATACAAGTAGATAGACAAAAATTTTATAGTGATGGGATCTTATCAACAGATTACGATTTTTAAAAATGGGAACATTGCCTCTTTTTCGCGCATTCAATCTCTTTTTATTATCTTTTGGTGTATTAGTTCTCTACGCGGTAACCAATTTTCGCAATTTAGACTCAGTTAGGACTTTTTAGGGTTTTAAGGTATATGGGGTAAAATGACAATGGTAGGGAAGGTTGGAATTGGAAAAGTCATTTATGATGTTCATTTGTGCTTTTTCCGGGCTATTGCTAATTTTTTTCTTTTTTTCTATTTTTCACTTCTTTTCTTTTCTTGCTATTTTTGTTGAGCATATCTATTTTTTCTTACCCCTTTATATGCACTTGTCGGACTTAAATTCTGAATTTTTCCATTTTTCGCAATTTCGGGCTATTTGGGTTTTTCGGGTTGTCAAACGAAAGGGAAAATCTATTTGGCCCAATTTGGGTTACAAAATGGGTGATTTTTCGCATCCTTTTCTGGCTAATATTTTTGGGTGACAAAAGAGGGCCTACTTCATTATCCAAAATACCAATTTCGTTACCATATGCGTTTCGAGATAAATTTAAGTTTAGAGATCAATTTTGGCACGTTTTTCAAAGCAATATTACACACGTTTTTCATAACCGATCAAAATAAAAGGATTAAGATTCTCGATGACTTTTTAGGCGCTGAAAAGAACTTTGAGTTAACAATTAGCTCGGATTGATTTAAAAACTCGCAAAAAGTTATAGGCTCGAATCTCACCGGGTTTGTTAATCTCCACACTTATTCGTTCAGTCGTCAATTTTCGCTCAATTTCCATCTTTAGTCAATTTCGGCTTTGTGTATGTTGAATTTTACAACTTGAGACTTTACACCGACTTTTAATGATATTTTTGTAAAATTTGAATTCCAATATTTTTATTTATTTTGAACAAAATATTTTTGGATTTTTCAAAATTTTATGATTTTTTTTGAGATTTTTGGGCATGTTTGAAAATTTGTGAAGTTTTAGAAATACGCACTTGTGACCCCCCTAACTTAGACTTTTGCATTGTCCTCAAGCAAAAAGGACTAAAATCTAACTCAAAGCGAATAAAAAGTGCGAGAAAATAAAACAAACAAATTATTAAAATGCAACAAGACACTATATGACACTCATACATGACTCAAAAATACAACAACAATCACCCCATACGCGTCGGGGGTGTGACGAACTCTCATCTCTCCACAAACTCACCCGACCCCACTCACGGCGTTCGATGCTCTCCTTGTCACTCCCGTCTTCCTATCATATACCAACAATCGAAATAAGTTGGGACCTCACCCATAAATAAAGGAAAGACCGAGAGACTCATCGTGACTACTCGGAAAGGGATCCCTGTGATGCTTACTCAAAGAATAGCTTGCGTGCACCGACTCAGAGGGAACAACTAATTTTCTTTTAATTTTCGGAATGCATGGGTCGGGCTCTAAGTCGGACGAGACACAACTTTTCTCCTCTATCGCCTTCGGAACATCAAATGGTATGGGTGGGCAGTACTCGAGGAGAAAAATATCTATTGTGTCTTGCCATTCGCTCTCCTCTAAGAACTCATACGAACTTCTCCCTATGCCCTTTAAATTGTCGCTCTCACTTGATGTAACAAGGCATATCCCTATCGGCTCTCGCGTGTGGGTCCTCCCATGCTAGTGTGCTGCTCCTGAAAGATCTGTCTCTCGCGGTTCTCCTTCGTCACCCTCGTTCTTGATATTGTTAAAAATATTTGTATCGAGGGTCATGTTCCCAAATGTTAATTGCATCCGCCCACTCCGAGTATTGATGAGTGCATTAGCCGTAGCTAAGAATGGGAGACCAAGGATAATGGGAACATGATTGCTTGGGGAGAATGGAGGAATCCTCGTCCCAAATGACAAAGTCCATCGGGAAGTAGAAAGTGTCTATTTGGATGATCACAACCTCAATGATTCCCCGAGGCATCTTCACAGAACGATCCGCGAGTTGGAGAGTCATATTTGTGGGCTTGAGGGCTCCCAAATTGAGTTTCTTATAGATGGAATAGGGTAGAATGTTAACAATCGCTCCTAAATCTATTAGTGCTCTTTCGATTTGGTTCTTCCCCATGATGCACGAAATGGTGGGTGCACCGGGATCTTTATACTTTAACGGAAGGTCACTCAATAAAACTGAACTGACATTCTGGGCCAAAAAGACATTTTTATTTACCTTTAGCTTGCGTTTCACCGTGAGTAAGTCCTTAATGAACTTAGCGTATGCGGTAATTTCTGTATGGTCTCGAGAAAAGGTAAATTAATCTTTACTTATTTAAGGACATCCAAAACATCGTCCCGAGAAGTCCATTTGGAGTGCGTCACCAACCGTTGAGGGTATGGGACAGCGGTGGGGGGTTTCACTACTATCTCGAGCTCACTAGTGCCTTCTTTATCACTCTCATTCAAGGGGACATCTTCGGCCTCTTTCGTGCTGAGCGAAGTCTCCTTGTCTTTAGGTGCATCATGTAAGGGAGGTGACAAGTCAACTACTCTCCCACTACGTAGAGTGGTAATTGCTCTACATTGCTCCGAATGGTCATGGGGTGTGGATCTTACACTAGTTTGATCTTGGGGAGGTCTTTGGCCCTGTGCAGGAAACTTTCCCTTCTCTTGGATACTCAATGATGATTGTAACTGTGAAATGTTCACATTCATGTCGTGGATCATGCGCTCATGCCTAGCATTAGTTGCAGTCTGGTTGTTGATAAATTAGTTTATCGTATCCTCGAGACTTCTCTGCCGTGGAGGGATATATGATCCTTGAGGTGGTGGTGCTTACACATGTCCTTGCATGTGTGGATCTTATTACAAGTGTTGTGGTGGAGGAGAGGCAACATGTGAATTAGGATTCATCGCAGCATGTTGTTGCCCATGGCTAAAACCAGGATGGTTTTTCCATGAAGGGTTGTAAGAATTCCCATGGGGTGCACCAAAATCACCCTTGAATCCTCTTATGCCACATACTTGCTCTTGAATCATCAATTTGTAAGCGGGTATAGTCGGGCATTCCTCAGTTGAATGACCCACCTCACAAATTGCACACACCTTTTCGACGGGGTTTGGTATGGATCCAGTTGGTCCTCTTCCATATACCTCACATAGGTCCCGAAATTATTTCTCAAGTGTATCCAATCGACTGTCCGTCATAGAATTCTTGTCTACGTGAAATAGACCGGATGCCGCTGGAGTGGTGGTCACTTGACAATTTCAATTTTGAGCATTAGGTTCAGAAGTATCCCAGGATTGGGTAGTCTCGGCAATATACCTCAGGTGCAGCTCATCATCGTGGGCATCTAGTTCGACAAACGGACCACTACCCATGGTTTCAACGAGTTGCATGGAATTAAGGTCCATCCCATTATAGAGAAAAGAAATGATTTGCGTTGTATCAAATCCATGATGGGGGCACGAAGTAACTAACTTATTAAAACGCTCGTAACATCGATGAAATGGCTCATTTTCTGATTGTCTGAACGCTTGAATTTAAGCCTTTATGGAGATTGTTCGATGTGGTGGGAAGAATTTCTTGATAAATCTAGATTGCAACTCGTTCCAAGATGGGATCGAGCTTAAAGGTAGAGACCATAGCCAGGTCTTAGCTTTATCTTTTAGCGATAAGGGGAAGAGTTTGAGGCGAATCACCTCTTGTGTGCAAGTTTGATCATTGAGAGTATCACACACATACTCAAATTACCTGATATGGAGATATGGATTTTCAGAATCCATACCATGGTAATGGGGTAACATCTAGATCATTCCATTTTTAAAATGAAATTTCCTGGCATTATACGGGAGTATAATGCATCCCGGAGTGATAGTGTGCTCGGGATATAAGATTTCTCTCAGCGGGCGGTATGGGGCCTCTTCCTCATCGGCGGCTGCACTACCGTGTTGCATCATCTCTCTCTCTTAACGACTCAGTTTCCTCACTTGGTGCGCTCGAAGTGTGCTCGAAGGTGTGTCCTAAGACGGAAAATGGAGTGTTATTTGAGATTGAGTGTGACGGTGTGGGAGGTGGAATCCAGAACTATGGGGCGTTAGGAGTGTGAGGGCTATCGGGGTCGTACTCAACTATTGGATTTTCGTGAATGCTGGTTGGAGTATTATGGGGTGTGGGAGTGAGTTCAGAATTTTGCATTAACAGCTTATGATAGATTATGATGAATCTTTTTGTGCTTTTTTGAAATTTTTATATGTTATTGGATTTTTGGAGATCTTTAGTCAAAGTTTTAGATTGACTCGATCTAATCCTAAGTCTACCCACTTCCCCGGCAACGACACCAAAAACTTGACGTGACTCAGAAAGTGTCTTTAATATGCGTTCACTCTAGGCTCAAGTACAAGCCTGTCGCGTTAGTAATAAACCCGATAAGTCGGGATCGTATCCTCAGGCAAATAGGACAATGGAATTGTGACGACGTTCGATAGACAAATAAATCCTAACCCTGACTCTAAAGGAAAAAGGAAATTGATTTGGTTTGTGGAATTACTATACTAGCTGCAATTATGAAACTATGAAAAGATGCAATTATACTAAATTACCTAAAATACTGATGAAAAAAGATTTAAAACTTTAAACTATGTGATGAGAAAAATAGGACGGGAATACAATCCCCCAACCCTAGTGTATTGCAGATAAAATACTAATCGTAAATTTAAATGATTAATTTGACCCAGAATTTAGTACTCCCAAGCATTACGTATATGAGGTCCAAGCCCGCATCATACTTAATCAGAGGACGAGTAAATCGGTATTTCGATAGTTACACTTGAATTGCATTCTAAAGCATCCCGGTTACTCGAAAGAAAACGAGATCCAAAGATCTACAATTGTTGTGTTCATATGCAATACGGTCGTAATAAATCACTAAATTCAGAGGATTAATGTTATACACATGCAACCATCACATCAGGTTGGGTTCATGTATCCCGACCTTAGAAAATCTAGCCTATCATACTGAAACTAATGAAAATAATTTTTGAATTGCAGAAAACCATGATTAAACTAAGGAAGAATTGTAGAATGGTGTAAAAAGGAATTGGTCTGAAGAAAAGTAACTCCTAATCTTACCAAAGCAGTAAAAGCAGTAATTAAGAACACTTGTAATCATAGACATCAGAATAATCTTCACTCTTGGAATTAAAATTGTAATCTACCTTCAAAACTAGGGTTTTACAGAAAGAATGGAAAATTATACTAATTCTCCGTCCTAAAAATGATAAAAACTCGGGTTTATATACCCTACAAAAATTCCAAGAGTTTTAGTTGTACTAGGACTCTCCCTTAGAGAAAGATAAAATTTCAAAACTCGACAGTCGGACCGGTCCGAGGCTCCTGCGGATCGATCTTCCTGGAATACGGATCGATTCTTTTATTTTTGGGGAGGATGAGTCCGGGGCGGATCGGTTCTTTTTATTTTCTTCCAGCTTCGATTTGCCTTCGGTCCGGGGTTCTCTAGAATGTGGCAATGCGGACCGGTCCGGTCTTTCTGCGAATTGATCTACCTTTGACTTTCTTTTCTCTAACTTTGACTGTTCGTGTTGTTGATGTAAAAAATTAGATCATATCCAATTATTCAATCACAGATAAATAAATGAGACAAAGAATTTTTAAAGTGGTTCAGCCTTATAAGAATGGCCTACGTCCACTGTTATGTTATTGATGAGTGTTTGGGAATTCTCGATTACAAGTTCTATCAAGAAATTCCGGTCTCTTATAATGAGGATTGTACAATATATTTATAGCCCTGAGGTTGTAATGTGAAAGGGTAATACATTAAATGATGTACATATGAAAGGGTAATACATTCAATGCCCCTTAAACGTGTGCGTCTGAATGATAAGCATTTAATGAACAGTAAAACTGTTGGTTATCCTGCTATTAAGGCTTTGTTCGAGGTGCAGCTCAGACCGCCTGAGTTGCTCGGACCGCATAAGCTTCTCGGTGCTCAAGAGTTCCTCGGAGAGTTCTTATTCCTCGGAGCGTATGAGTTCCTCGGGGAAGCAGTGTTCCTCGTTGTAGTATGGTTCCTCGGAGCGTGTGATTTCCTCGGAAGTTTTTATTGTTGCCACGTAGATTGCCATGTGTCTTCACTCAATTGAGCCATGTCAGCAGACTAAATTTGGTATCAACAGAAACCCCCAATGTTTCATAGTTCAAAATTTCAGGAGTATGGAACATTCTTTCACTGAATACGGTAGCTTTAAATGGTCTTCCTAATTTTTAGGAGTGTTTCCATTGTATTTATTTATCTTTCCAAATTCGTAGAATCATGATTTTTTGAATTTTTATAACCGCCTCAATTGTCGCGCCTTTTTTGTCCTTCTAGCCGCCGGTAGCGTAATCGTTTCTTTTTGTAATCATTACTTTTTTCTTTTCCCAAGGCAAGGTATTTAAGCGTCACAGACAATCCCATCGTCTTCTACTTTTTCAAATTTGTATCTTCGAGTTTTCTATTGTCTTACTCTCTTGTGCGTTCATCCTTTCCATCGTTCGTTGTCAACAGATCCACTCTTTTTCTGTAAGATCTTCTTCCTTCTTCTTCATTTCCTTTATTCATCATGGTTTACCCTGTTGAATCTCTTGATAAGTTTCGCTCTGATTTTTCTATTCCCTCATGGGTTGTTCTGGAAGAGCTTTCTGAGCCTTCTGATTATTTCCGTTTGGCTGAGGGACATTGGTTCCCCAGTCTCTTTATTGCTGAGTGTGGATTTTATTTTCCGCCCAATCCTCTATGTCTGGAATTTTGTCAATATTTTGACGTTGTTCCTGCGAGAATAGCCCCCAATACATGGATAATAGTTAATGGGGTTCATAGGTTAAATCAAATCCATGGAACTCGCATAGGAATTCCAAAAATAATGTTTTGTTATAGATGGGCAGTTGGTGATAACACCTTTTATTTAAAAACTAGATTTTTAAATAGGGCTTTAGTGGTCAATCTCCCGGATGCCAATAGGGACTATTTTGAGCACGGGGTTGTCATAAAAAATTGGCAACATGCTCCTTTATCTGGAGATGAAGTTTATGAGGGTCCCAGATGCCCTCCCTATGGCAATGGGATAGCTTATTTTTATTTCATTTTATTTATTTTGAAATCATGCTTCTTCTGTGTTTGACAAAATGTGCCACTGATATTTTAATGTTTATTTATTTGCAGTTGATAGTAAAAGAAAGTGTCCAAAAGAAGCAGATGTTAATATAAGGCACTTAAAACTTATCTGGAGTTTGCATCAGAGTGTTGCCGACGAGCACATTAGGTCGGCTTCATATCTGCTATAGTACAAGAGCTACACCACATCTTTTACTTCTCGTCCGGTAATAAGCGATGCAGAGCCAGTACCAGCCTCTACCAGTTCTTCGCCTGAGTCACATGTTCCTTTGAGTGAAAGGATGAAGAAGAGAAGACCTACCACTCTCTTCGAGAAGCCTGCCTCTGGTGCTGGAGAGGCCAAAATAAGTAAACACGATGTCCCAGAAGGGATAAAGAAAATTGATGCAGCTCCTCCAGCTGCTCCTGCGAAGGTTGCCGAGAAGCCTCCAATGGCCCCGAGCAAGGCTGCTGCTCCAGGCGAGGTGATTTTCATATCACCGACCAAGAGTTCCTCCTTGGTTGAATCAATCCTTGTTCCCTCGAGGAAGCTGAAGAAGAGCTCCTTGGTCAATTTGGCTGACACCATCACTCAGCCCCCAGCTACTGGAACTGGTGTTCCAACTTTTATTCCCCCGAGCTCTGCCATGAGCTCGGTGAAGACTTAGATCATTCTCGAGATCCAAGGTGTTGAAGAGAACCTTTCTCGGGACATGGTTACATTATTGGTTGCTTGCCATATTGCTTCTGTAAGTTTTGTTACTTTGAACTTTTCATCCTTCCTTTGTTATATCTGTCTCTGACTTGCTTTCATTTTCTTTTCACAGTTGGTGAGCTGCTTCAATACAATTTTGAAGAAAGATGAAGCTATTAAAGCTTCGAGTTCCTCATCTGGTGTGGAGGAAGCTCTGGTGGGCCTGACGAAGTCTTTGGAAGATTCTCGTCAGAAATATGATACTGACAAGGCTATTTGGGAGAAGAAGCTTACCTCCACCGAGCAAGAGAAAGCTCAAGCTGTTAAAGTCTCCAAGGTGTTGGAGAAGATAATAAAGGACTTGGAAGGGAAAAATAAAGAGCTCGACAAGAAGCTCAAAAATGCTGGAGAGCTTGAGAATAAGCTCAAGGTTGCCGAGGAAGAGTTGGGTCAGCTTCGGGAGGTAAATCGGAAGAAGGAGGAGGTTGAAAATAAATTGAAGACTACTGAAAACCTTCTGTCGGAGAAGCTTTCCTCGGAAAAGTTGAAGAGAAAATTAGCTGTGAAGAAGTCTTTCAGCGCTGGCTGGGACAAGGGGTGGAACAAGGGCTTGGCTGCCATGATGTCGCAAGTAGAATATGGCAGCCTCAAGTACTTTAGGGATGGATGGGTCGCTTCTCTACAGGAGATGAAAGTGGATGAAACTTCTGAACTCTTCCAGCGACACATCCCTGGTCCCCCTCCAACTCCTCAAGATGAAGAAGAGGACGAAGCTGCCTCCGAAGAGTCTTCTATGGTGATGGGAGATCATCCTCCAGCCATCCATCCTGCTACCGAGGAACTTCAGCAGCCCGCTACTTCCTCCGAGCAACCTCCAGCACTTCCCCAGCTACTATCTGTTCCTTTCGAGCAACCTACTTCCTCGTCCCAGCCTCCCGAGAAGGTTTTGGGAGACAAGGAAAAGGTGTAGAGTTCTTCGGATTTCTCTTTATATTTTTCTTTTGTAAAATGTAACCATGAACATGTAACTCTGAACCTTATGATATAATAAAACTTGAACCTTTGTTTTTGCATACTGTTGTCTCTTCTTCATGATTTATTGGTGCTTTTATTGATTACTACTTTTTCTTTCTCTACTAGTTTCTTGCCAGGATGGAATTACTATTTGCTCATGATACCAAGCTGTTGAGGCAATGCAATGATTATTTTAAGCTTGGTCACACAGATCTGAGTGCAGTACAAATTGTCGACATCCTCGGCCAAGATACTTCGGAACAGGCGGTTGAGGCATACCAATATTTGAAGACCCTGCTTGATCGTGCAGTGGCCAACAATGTGGCTTATTATGATATGATCGAGGATCTCCAAGGCACCCTTAAAGACCTTCAGCAATAATACAAAGAGTCCATTGCCCTCTTGCACGAGGGGTATGAGAAGAAATATCAACAAATCATTACCGACAAGGGCTACGACAAACTTTTTGTTGGCTACGATGTGAGAGAGAGAACTCTGAAGGGTGAGGTCGAGGAGTGCAGACAAATAGCTGAATTATTAGAGCAAGAGAATAAAAACCTTCAAAGAGAGTTGTCACAGTTGAAGTCTGCAGCTTCTACTTTAAAAGCCTTGATCCCAGTGACTGATGAGGGATTCTTGTTCTTGGAAGTCGAGAACGCCAACTTGAGGGACGAGTTGGAAACCTTGAAGAGGTCTGGCCCCTCTGCATCTTCTCGTGGTCGAGAAAGAGCTCCTCGGGGACGAGAAAGAGCTCATCGGATTCCTGTCGAGGAACAGAGGACTCAATCTGCCTTAGAGAACCAGGCCTTCCAATTAATGGCGAAGAACCAGGCGTTGGCTGAAATGTCAAAGAAGATTAGGGACCTGGAAGAGCAGCTTTCTACGCAGAAGTCTGTATTGGAGAATTAAGAACTCTTCATTAAAAATATCCATGAACAGATGGAACGATTAACATATCAATTCCACAAACAGCCCAGGGAGTTCTGGATGGTTGGGTACAATGAGGCGCTCTACCACTTGGACAATCGTATCCAGAATGCCAATAATGAGGGCTACAAGCAAGGCTGGTTGAATGCCTTAGGTGTGCTGAAACTCGAACAGGGTCATTACATGTGGGACTACCACGATCCTGGGCTGCTCGACCTACCCGTGCCACCATTCAAATTGGATATGAGTTGGATCCCTTTTCGGGCCATTCCTCGATGTCTGATCTCCAAATACCTCGACGACTACAATCTCCATTCAAATGTCGAGATATCTCGTCCAGAGCCTATACTATATCGACCTTCTGTGATGAATATTAGGATGTTAAAAGATTTGAACTTTATAAATTCTCCAATTGCTTTAAATGATCCGCCTGCTGGCGAGGAACCTGTATCAAAAGCAGAGGGGAAGAAACCAATAGAGTAGGAATTTTGATGTAATAGTTAGTATACATTTCATTATCAATGTAATTTATTTTTGGATTTAATGAAAGACTTTCATTTGTATTCGCAATCTTAATTGTTATTGTCTTGTAATTATAAAACACTTTACATCTGTGCATGCGTATCTGTTAAAAAGATAATAATATTGTGTTATTTGTCGACCAACTTATTGTCGAGTAGTTTGAACTTGTGGTAATTATTTGGCAAAAATAATGTTTTGTTTCTCGACCAACTTAGTAAAAAGTTACGAGTATCAAAAATGTTTAAAAATTTTCCGACCAACCAAGGTCGTTAAATTTTCCTTGTCGACCAACTACAGTTAGTGGGTTTTTATCCCCGACCAGCCATAGTTAGTAGATTTTTTTTTTCTTAAATGTTTCCGACCAACCAAGGTCGGTAAATTTTCCTTGTCGACCAACTACAGTTAGTGGGTTTTTATCCCCAACCAGCCATAGTTAGTGTATTTTTTCTCTACGAGCAACTTTGGCACTTTTTGAAATAATTTTACCTCCCGACCAACTCAAGTTGGCATTTTCGAAAATATATTTACTTCCTAACCGACATAAGTTGGCATTTTTAGGAACACTTTTATTTCCCGAGGAACATATAGTTTTACTTCCCGTAGGAATATAAATTTTACTTCCCGGAGGAATACAAGTAGCTTTACTTCCCGGAGGAATACAGGTAGCTTTACTTCCCGGAGGAATATTGGTAGCTTTACTTCCCAGAGGAATATTGGTAGCTTTACTTCCCGGAGGAATATAGGTAGCTTTACTTCCCGGAGGAATATTGGTTTCTCGACCAACCTTAGTTGGCGTTTTCGAGAAAAAATTTGAGTAGCCTGAGCTTTGCCGAGTTTTGCCGAGTAGTGTGTAGCACTAGTATTCCCCGAAAAACTTTCAATAAAAAGAAAGAATTCGGCAGAATATCTTCATTTTATTCATCACTGATAATACTTGCATAGGTGCTCTGCGTTCCATGCATTCTTAAACTCCTCCCCTTATAAAGTTGTTATTCGGTAAGTTCCTGGTCGAACAACTTCTGTAATTTGGTATGGTCCATGCCAGTTTGCCTCCAGTTTATTGTGCTTTTGAATTACTTTCTTCAGCACATAGTCTCCTTCTTTCAGGTCATACTTCTTCACCCTCTTATTGTAGAACAAAGATGTTCGCTGCTGGTAAGCAGTATTTCTAATGGCTGCTTCTTCTCTTACTTCCTCGAGCATGTTTAAATCCAATCTTCTCATTAAGTCGCTGATAGGGGAATTAAAATTCAGTACCCTGTGTGTTGGGAGGCCCAACTCGGTAGGTATAACAGCTTCACTTCCAAACGCCAGCGTATATGGTGATTCTCCAGTTGCTACTCAGGGAGTAGTTCGGTAATCCCATAGTACTGATTGTAGCTCGTTGATCCAGTTTGCTTTTGCGTCACTTAGTCTTTTCTTCAAGCCATTTAGCAATGTTTTGTTCGTCACCTCAGTTTGTCCATTGCTTTGAGGATGGCCTGGTGCTGAATGGACCTTCAAAATGTTTGACTGATGGCAATAGGCAGCGAACTCCTCGTTATCAAATTGTGTTCCATGGTCTGTGATGAAGGCATGAGGAAGACCATATCGACAAATGATGTTCTTCCAAATAAATTGGTATACCTTGTCGTACGTCATATCGATGGGAGGCTCAGCTTTAACCCATTTAGTAAAATAATCCACTACGACGACGAGGTATTTAAACCTTCCTCTGGTCGTTGGTAGTGGCCCGACCAAATCTATTCCCCACATGGCAAATGGCCAAGGGGAAGTTATAGGTGTCAATAATGCTTGTGGAGTTCTTCGGATGGAGAAAAAGCACTGGCACTTGTCACATTTCTTAGCATAGGGTATACAATCAGCTCTCATCGTTGGCCAGTAGTATCCCTGCGTCATCATCCTTTGCAAGAGTGTCCGACCTGCTACATGTGCTCCACAGGACCCTTCATGGAACTCTTCAATTAAATCTTTCACCTCGGTGGGATGCACACATCTCTGCAAACCTTCCATAATTCCTCGTCTATACAGAATACCGTTAGTTAATACATACCGAGCAGCTTTGATCTTTAATTTCTTGGTTGCAAGCTTGTCAATTGGTAATTCTCCCTCCTCAATATATTCCCTGATGGGATCCATCCAAGATGGTCCTAAATCAAGGGTAATAAAGCTCGTCGTCAGATCTTCATTTATACTCCGACCAGCTAAAACTTCAATTGGGATTGTTCGTCGTAGCTCGGTACGAGTAGTTGATGCTAATCGAGCTAAGGCGTCTGCTCTCGCATTCTCCATTCTCGATATTCTGACCAGCTGAATAGCGGCAAATTCTGACACCAACTCCTTTGCCTTTGCATGATATCTGATCATTAATTATCCTCTAACTGCATATACTCCCAACATTTGATTTACGATCAATTGAGAATCACTGAAGATAATAACTTGATGCGCCTCCATAATTTTTGCCAAATTAAGACCTGCAATCATGGCCTCATACTCAGCCTCATTATTGGAAGCTTTGAATTGGAAACGTAGGGTGTATTCCATGTCGACCTCGTTCGGAGTGATCAAAACTATCCCCGCGCCACATCCTGTAGTGCAAGATGAGCCATCTACATATAGCCTCTATATAGGTAACTCGTCTTCAAATTTCTTATCTGACAGAGTTCCTCGGTGAAATATTTGTTGCTTCCTTTCAACTTCCCCTGATATTTCTCGCTCTTCGTCGATCATCTTTTTTTTCCCTTTTACCAATCGGAGTTGGTCTGAGCTCGAATTTGATGATCCTGTAACATCCACTTGCCCTTTTACCAACCGGAGTTGGTCTGAGCTTGTGTTTGATGATCCTGTAACATCCACAGGTTGATCAGCGAGCAACTTTTTCTCCTCGGGGATATCAGGATAGGTGAACTCTGTTATAAAATCTGCTACAGCCTGCCCTTTTAGCGATGATCTGGGTTCATAAACTATATCATATTCACCGAGCTCTATTGCCCAGTACATCAATCTTCCTGATTTTTTTGGTTTATGAAGGACTTGCCTCAATGGCATATCAGTATATACTATTATGGTATGAGCCTGGAAGTATGGCCTCATTCTTCTACTCGCCTCAATCAGCGCCAGTGCTAACTTTTCCAGCCTTGGATATCTGATCTCTACTCCTCGGAAGGCCTTACTTGTGTAGTAGATTAGTTTTTGTACTCCATTCTCCACTCTGATTAACACCGAGCTAACTGCATTCTCAGATACTGCAAGATATAAGTATAATTTTTCTCCCATCACTGGCCTGGACAACAGTGGAGGTGTTCCCAAATATTTCTTCAAGTCTTGAAAAGCCTTCTCACATTCATCATTCCACTCAAAAGTCTTTCGGAGTGTCTTGAAGAATGGGAGACATCTATCAGTTGCTCACGATACAAATCTGTTGAGTGCTGCTACTCGTCTTGTAAGACTTTGCACCTCTTTCTTCGTCGTTGGAGATCGCAGCCCTAGCAAAGCTTTGATCTTTTCAGGATTGGCCTCAATGCCTCGTTGATTGACAATGTACCCGAGGAACATACCTTCTCGTACTCCAAATGTACACTTCGTCGGGTTCAGCTTCATTTGATATTTATCCAGTTGATCAAAAGTCTGACTTAAGTCAACTAGATGATCGGCAGCTTTCTTGCTCTTTGTCAGCATATCATCAACATAGACTTCCATATTGCAACTGATTTGTTCAGCAAAGACCTTATTCATCAGCCGCTGATATGTCGCACCTGCATTTTTCAAACCAAAAGGCATAACATTATAACAATAAGTTCCCCTAGGGGTAATGAAAGAAGTACTTTCCCTGTCTTCAGGTTTCATTTTAATCTGATTGTAACCAGAATAAGCATCCATGAAGCTCAGCAGCTCGTGTCCCGAGATAGCATCCACCAGTTGATCAATTCGGGGCAATGGAAAGTGATCCTTTGGGCATGCTTTGTTAAGGTCGGTGAAGTCTACACACATCCTCCACTTGTTGTTTTTCTTCTTTACCATCACCACATTGGCTAACCAATCTGGATATTTAACATCATCAATGAAACAAGCTTTCTGGAGCTTCTCGACTTCCTCTTGTATGGCTTGATTCTTCTCGGGACTGAATACTCTTCTTCTCTGCTTCACAGGCTTGATCTCCTTATTCACATTGAGCTCGTGACATAAGAAATTTGGGTCTATCCCAGGCATATCTTCATGACTCCACGCAAAATTTTTCTTTCTGCTTCTAAGGAAAGTTATTAATTCTTATTTTAGTGAGGCTTCCAATGACGAACCTACTTGAGTAGTTCGCTCAGGGTGCTCATCGTCCAGAATGATGTTTTCAGTAGCTTCCACCACTTGACCCTTCACGAGTTGAGACTCATCTCTAGGATCCAATGTTTCAATTTCTGCACCTTCATCCACTTGATAGGTAGTAGTCTTTTTCCTTGATTCTTCCAGTTCCTCTTGCTCGGCAGATGACTAATAGCATTCCCAAGCTACTTTCTGATCACCTTTCACAACTCCTACTCCAAAATTTGTTAGAAATTTTAGGATGCACTCTAGATGGTACAGCCTCGAATTTCTTCAATCCTACTCTTCCCATGATGATATTGTATGATGATTGAACATTCTTATCTGTCACAAAGAAGCGTATTCTTTTTGTTCAACAAGCAGGTCACGTACCAATGAATATATCCAACTTGATCGTCCCAAGTGGGAATACTTTCTCGCCAGCAAAATCGATGAGGGGTCTATGATAAGGCTCCAGTTGAGATAGCTTTAGATTTAAACTATCGAAGCACGAGTAGAACATAATGTCTATCGAGCTACCATTGTCGACCAGTATTCTTGAAATTGTTACTTCCTTCATCCTCATTTTGATCACCAATGGGTCATCATGAGGATAAAGGACACCTGAAAGGTCATTCTTTGAGAAACCAATGACCAATTTCTCTTTGTTCACCTTTCTCGGGCGATCCTCCTCAGCTAAATTTATTCGTTGAATGTACGAGCAAGCTTGAGCCTCACAAAGGTAAGCTTTTCTTTTTGCAGTAAGGTCTCCTCCTCCTGCATCTCCACCTGTAATAACATTACAATCAAATGACCCAAAGCGTATTGAAAATACCTCTCGTTCTGGTAAGCCTTAGTCTCTTGGGAAGATCGGGGTCGTCTTCTGGATCAACTTCATGGTTTCTTTTCTTGTTCTCCTCTACTCGACGAGGAGATCTAGACCTCTCTCTTGTTCGGTCATTGTTCCTTCTTTCGCTTCCACGATCGACATACTTTGACAGTTTTCCTCGTCTGATGAGTGTTTCAATCTCATTTTGAAGAGCTATGCAATTTTTGGTCATATGGCCATGATCTTTATGAAACTCGTAATACTTCGCCTTATTCCTCTTGTCAGGGTCTGCCTTCATTTTCTCTGGCCAGTTTAATTCCTCGTTGTTCTTGATTTCCTCTAGAACATGGTTGATATCCTTCTTCAAAGGAGTATAATTATCAAATTTCTTCATTACATCCCATACCGACCTAGTTTTTGAATGTTTGTCATTACCCTTGTTCTTATGCTCTTTCTTCTTAGCTTTATCACCTTCCACCTTGGTTTCTTTGGCATCCATATTCTTCTTCGTAGCCATAGCCTCCTCGGCATTCATAATCTTGGATGCTTTTCCCATCAGATCTGATATGGTTCTAGGTGGATCTTTGGCTAAAGTGTAGTACAACTTGTTGGGAAGTAATCCACTCATCAAAGCAGTAATCGTTGTATTCTCCTCATAATCAATGACTTCAAGTTTCTCGTTATTAAAACGGGTTATATAATCTCTAGTGCTCTCACTAGCTTTTTGTCTAACACTTAATAAATGTGCTACTCGTTTAACTGGCTTTGCCCCAAAATAGAAATTCCCAATGAATAACTCGACTAGTTGAAGAAAAGTTGAGATCTTACCCCGAGGAAGATATTATACCATATTTGAGCAGATCCGATAAGAGTTCTCGAGAATGCTCTACATCTCATCTCATCGGGAACAGCATAGATGTCGGTTGCAGCTTGGTATTGTTCTATATGAAGGACAGGGTCAGTCTTTCCATCATATTTGGGAGTCACAACAGGTGCTTTGAACTTTGATGGTGTTGAAAAATCTACAATGGCCTGGACAAAAGGTGTTCCTCGAACAAAAGTTCTTTGTAGAGGGTTCTTGGCCTTAGCCATTTCCCCTAATCTATCCTCCAGCCTTTGAATAGAGCCTTTCCATGCATCATTTCCTTCCTTGGGCCTATTGGTTCGAGCAACTGATCGCGTTGAGGTGGCTTCCTGGGATCTCTCTTGATGAGCAGTTGGTCGCGATTGGGCAGATCCCTCCCTTAAATCTGTTGGTCATCGAAAACTCCTCGATTGGGCTCTAGGAGGACTTTTACTCCTTCTAGGTCCTAATCGATTAAAAGGTGATACCCTCCTTAATCTTTCTAGCGCACTGGTCCTTTCTGGGGAGAGAGTGATACGTCGTTCGGTATCTGTGGCTCGCACTGACAAAGTTCATCTAGGTTGATAAGAAAAATCTTCAGACTCCTCATTGCGATATGAATTGGTATGCCTAATACGCGAAGAAGGCGCACGGGTATTTCTTTGAATACTTCGTGGTCCTGAATGGGTTGGTGCACCGCCATGCAGGGTTCGTATGAGTTGTCGCATAGTTTCTTGCATGATGATCTGGCCCTGAGCCAGATTTGTCATTATTCCTGCTAGATCTGGAATATTTGGCGGAGCAGATGGATTTAGAGGGTTCTAGCGTTTCGATTGCTGGATTCTGGAATATCAGCCATTTGTGATGAATTGTTTTTGATGAAAAACGATATTACCAGTCGTTTCCCACAGACGGCGCCAATCTGTTGATGTAAAAAATTAGATCATATCTAATTATTCAATCACAGATAAATAAATGAGACAAAGAATTTTTAAAGTGGTTCAGCCTTATAAGAATGGCCTACGTCCACTGTTATGTTATTGATGAGTGTTTGGGAATTCTCGATTACAAGTTCTATCAAGAAATTCCGGTCTCTTATAATGAGGATTGTATAATGTATTTATAGCCTTGAGGCTGTAATGTGAAAGGGTAATACATTAAATGATGTACATATGAAAGGGTAATACATTCAATGCCCCTTAAACGTGTGCGTCTGAATGATAAGAATTTAATGAACAGTCAAACTGTTGGTTATCCTGCTATTAAGGCTTTGTTTGAGGTGCATCTCGGACTGCCTGAGTTGCTCGGACCGCCTAAGTTTCTCGGTGCTCAAGAGTTCCTCGGAGAGTTCTTGTTCCTCGGAGCGTATGAGTTCCTCGGGGAAGCAGTGTTCCTCGTTGTAGTATGGTTCCTTGGAGCGTGTGAGTTCCACGGAAGTGTTTGTTGTTGCCACGTAGATTGCCATGTGTCTTCACTCAATTGAGCCATGTCCGCAGACTAAATTTGGTATCAACACATGTCTTTCTCACCAGGACTGTCATTGAGGTGTCATTTCTTCCTATGTTCTCATGAACTTGATATATTCAACTTCTCTTTAGGTGCCTCATTCGAATTCCAGGTAAAAATTACACTTTTGCCCTTTTGACTTTCCTTCTTTTCTTTCTCGATTCTTCCGGTTTCTTTCTTTCGTTATTGGCATTAAATACCTATAAAATTAGTACGAAATACCAGAAACTCGGTGTACTCGTTAGGATAAGTCAGTAGCAAGATTATGAGATAAAATCAAATTGATTACATTGTTCGAGGTGCTAAAAGTAACTAAATTAAAGGGATAAATTTGGAAGAATTTATGCCTAATCACCGTGCGAGGTGTTCAGGCCTTACGAGGCCATTTGGGAGCTGGTTTGGGTTTTCAGCCTTTTAACGGGTTATTTTTAAGCTTAATGTAGATGTTTTCAAATTATCGTCATATTTTCAAGGCGGGAGACCTGTGACTACGTAGTGAGTTCCTACACGTTATATTGATCTCGTGCGAGGTGTTCATGCCTCTTAAGGGGCCGTTTGGGGTTAGTTTGGGTTTTCACCATTTTAACGGCTTGTTTGTGAATAATAGTTACCATTAAACACATTTTTTGTGTCCGTAAAGTGGTTGACTTGTGTGTGCCTGTATCCGTGTGTGATCTATACGTGGACACTTCACATAATACCTAAAAGTTTGAGTTGAAACAAAAGCCTTCAATTCGAAATATTAACCATTACACCAAAGCATATTCAACTAACCTATTAATAAATAATAACTACTATGCTAGAAAGTAATGCGACCTAATAAAATAAAGAGATAGAAAAGGAAAGAAAAGTGATCAACCTTCGTGTATGCTTCGGTAGGGGGTTGCTGTGCTTCCAGGGGGTTGTTATGCTCCCAGGGGGCTGCTTCGGCAGGGGGCTACTCTACGAGGGACCTAATTTAGTAACTTAACTTCATATCCTCCTTTAGATGCTACCACAGATACAACCAAGACTTCAATGAAATAATATATTACATGCATTAACAACCCTTCTATGGTTGTTAGGACCAAAAAATATAAGGAGAGACCAAGCGAGAATGACTAAAGGCACGGTCAACTTATAGATAATCAACCAATTCAAAATGTGCTTTTCCAACGTGCATTTATATTTGCCCACATTTAACAAAAAGTCAAAAATTATTTCCAAAGTTAAATATAATTATTTTTGAGGAATACATAGAAGGGAAAATAGTACAAGTATGATGTGAAAATAATTGGATATGTGTTTGCTTTCTAGTTCATGGTGTACCTTCCATCCATATTGCACGAAGGTACGAGTATGGATCTTTATATCAATATATCTCAACCTGAATATTGACAAAATATCATTATAATTAAGAAACTAACTCATTATCAATATATTTCAAGACTTTAGACATGTTCAAAAGGAACCCAAAATCCAATAATGTAGGGAATTTGGAAATCAGAAGAATATAAAATTTTGTTTAGATAAAGTTGTAGGGACCCAAACCTTTAGACATGTTTGAAATGAATCCAAAATCCAATACTGTGGGGGATTTGTAAATAAGGAGAACCCAAAATTCTACTTATAGAAAGCCATAAAAATTAATATCAACAACTGAGTAAAAAATAACAACCGCATATATGTTTTCGTCATAAGATCTAGAATTCACTTTAGCATTAAAAATACATTTGTGTTTTCGTCACCACATCCACTTTTATAATAAAAAATCATAAATTTATAAACATAAAATTATATAAAAATCAACAAATTAAGGATAAGAAGAATGGCAATGAAATGCATTAGCATGTAGTATAGATTTGTCTATATTCATTTAAGAAGATTTATACCCCACTATTTATCCCCAAGTTTGGTAATTCAAAGATGGTTCGGGGGAAACCAATACATGCTAATGGATGTCAGCAAAGGTAGGTATAAATTAAAGTTATAGTCCAAGCTATGCAGTGGGCTTTGGGAAAGAAGTGAAATAAGTTTAGCTACGTACATCGTGGTTGAACCACAATGTAAGGGTGAGCCTTTATCCGTTAGTAATCTCATCAACAGAATTAATGTTTTGGCTTTCAGCTGTGTACATCACAATGTCACCGGCCATGGGGTATATAGTTGTAAGCTCCCCATCCTGGAAGTGAAACAGTCATGTGCCCTCCAATGCTTTCTCCTTTTGTCCAGCTTACCAAACCTGTGAATTTAGCTCATCAAACATCATTTATTATAGTAACAATGGAAGTGGTCATGAACCTTAAACTCTGATTCAATATATCACACATACAACTGAGATAAATAGTGATTGTATATACATCGATAAAACTATAAACTCATTAAAAGATAATTGGTCTCACAATGATGATTGGTTTCACCTTGCTAGTTCGGTCAACTTCGTATGGGAATGTTTCGCATCCACGAAGTGGCTTCACCTTGTTAGTTATGCTCAGCTAGAGACCTTATCCATTTCGTGCATTAGAGGCTCTCAGGCCAACCAAAACGTTGCTCGAGACCACCTGATTATAAGAGAACAAATATATGAATTAACGCTGATGAACAAACCGAAATCTCAGCTATATAATATGAACTAAATTACACTGTTGGTCTACATATATAGCTATATACGAACAAATTGAACCAATATGAACAAACTGAAACAAGTTACAAAGATTATATTCGAAAACAAAGCATTTTTAGGTGAATAAATGTACATTCAATACATGTTCATAAGCATAGCTTTAAAACCCACACAAACTGAACTCTATTACATCTGCAATCAAGAAGAACACATTATGATTCAATTAATTCAACAAAATGATCATTAATTACATAGTCTTCTATTTTAACAGACAATACTGGTAAGATTTACCAGTAAAAAACAAAAACCTCTTGTTAATTCACAAAGTTGATAAAAAACCAAGAATGAATAAATTTATATAACAATTGATTATTAGGGAAAAAATTAAAGTAAATGAATTTATTAGCATATGCATGTAGAGTATAGATATGTTCCAAACTCCCATCATAATTAACAAAATCTTAACGTCAAGAAGAGACTAGAAAACATCCAAAAACAAAAGTAATTATAACACTGTACATATTTGTTAAAGATTCAAACAACAAATTACCTTAATAGCATTTGGCAATCCCAAAAATTACCATAGACCTTGACTAATCAAAGTACTACTTTCACAGTTAAAATTGACGACGCCATCACAGTTATATCTCTTTGGAAGGATTGAATCAATATCATCAAGACTTAAGCTTGTCCATAAGTATCAATGCTTTCCTGAGATTTCTTTCACTCTTTCTAGCTAACTTTTACATGATCTCTGGTATGTTGACATAGAAGAAGAAAACATTAGTTTTGTAAGGATGTGATTTTATAAATGTATGTTATAAATTAGTATGTCGTATAGCGCTACAACTGTCGAAGAATGTTCAAGATCACATATGCAACCAGACGGATCCGAATATCAAGTTTCTTCAACAATCAAGCCTCCGCAAGATGAATTTGGTAAAGGTCATTTTTTTATTCCATAGAATTTCACTTAGAATATTGGGATATTTTTCATCAAAAAATTTCTAAGTGTTGGAGCGCAGGTTTTAAGTTTTTTGTCAAAATTAATTTTTGAAGTTTTAAGGCGCTGCATTTTCTGGAAAAAGAAAAAGAAAAATATTTTTTAAAAGGCTCGTTCGAGCGACAGCCTATGTCATTCAAACAACATGTCAATCTCGCGCGAAGCTAGTTCGAGCAACGCAATTCATCATTCGAGCGAGATCCAATTCGTTCGAGCAACCTACCGTTTTAAGGTTTGTATAAATACATGTTAAACGAGGAGTATTTCACTAAGAGGTCTTTTCGTTTTTCATTCTGCAAACAGTGAAAATCGGCATAACACTTTTGGCTTCTTCATTTAGGGCTTTAAACCCTTATTTTTCAATTCACAAAAATCCCAATGTTTAGTTGAATTGTGTTGGAATCCAAGAACATACTTTTCTATTGTTCAACCTTTGTGGATACACTGAAAGACTGAGGTCATTGAGGTTCGCTGCGTGAGGACCTTTGCTGAAGATTGGACTACAGTTCATCTGGGTTCCCTGAGTGGAATCCATGGCTGACTCTAGGTTGCGTGTCTATGTAGGTTTTCTGAGGTAAACTTATTGTAGATTTCATTGTAATTGTAAATTGTGATTTAATTATAGTGAAATAAAAGGTTTTGCCCTTTGGGATTTTTTTCTGAAATCTGTGAGTTAGCATATTTGTGTTTATGTTGGTTTGACACACGCACACGCTTATATATTTGTTTAAGGGATTAATTAACTTGGTTTAAAAATTGACTCTAATTAAATAATCTTGCAGTTGAAATTTGCACGTTGGATTAAATCTTTATCACACACATATTTTACAAATTGGTATCAAAGCTTATTAAGGCGAGTGCTTACTTTTTTCAAATTGGTATCCGAACAGGTTACGCTAATTTATTGCGTATTCTTATCTTCTATAAAATTGTGTGATATTGATTTTTTTCAAAAAATCTATTTTGTGAAAAATTTATTGCAATGTTTCCAAGCGAAAACTTATATAATCGGTTGCCAATTTTTGACGGGTCTAATTGTGCTTACTGGAAAGCCCGAATGAAATTCCATTTAAAAGATATCGATGAACGAGTTTAGGTCATTTGTGAAAGAGGCTGAAATCCTCCCACTGTCACTTTTAATAGTGTCACGAATTTAAAACTTGTGTCGGACTGGACTAAGGATGAGTTTAGGTGGAGCACTTTTAATTCACGAGGTCTTAGTGCAATTTCCGGACACGTCACCCCTGACAAGGTCCGATGTATTATGACGTGCACCACGTATAAAGAAGTGTGGGATGTTTTACAACTCACCCACAAAGTCACTAACACGGTCAAAGAGTCTAAAATTCAAAATTTAACTACTCAATTTGACACGATTAACATGCTTGAGACTCAGTGTTTTGACGACTTTTATGCACGTTTGTCTGACATTGTCAACACTAGTTCTAATCCTGGTGAGCCTATACTTGATGCACGAGTGGTTAAAAATATTCTAAGATCATTTCTAAAACGGTTTATTCCTAAAGTGACTGTTTTGAATACCTTGGTTAATTTGAATCGTCTGAAATTAGAAGAGCTGGTAGGAGACCTCCAGACATATGAGATTGACATGTTTCCTGACACTGTCAAACCTAAGGATAGAGAAAAGAACTTAAAGCCCACTCTAAGAAGAAAAAGAAAGTGATTTTTTGTGAGGACGAGTCTGATTTTGATATGTCCATGCTTGCAAAAAAATTTAAAAAGTTTCTCAAGTTTTCAAAATAAAAAAATTCCAATAAAAAGTTTTTTGAGAAAAAGAAAGATAATGCCAAGGAAAATGGTCAGAAAGAGAAAGCGGGTGAGGTTGATTTAGAAAAGGTGACATTTTTTAGTGAGGGCAAAGGTCATAAGTCGTTTGAGTGTCCCACTAGACTTAGGAGAGAGGGTAAGAAAGGTGTTATGCCAGTCACCCTTAATGATAGTGAGGATGATGTGAAAGATTCTGGGGATGAGTCTTCACAACGAAAGTTTGTGGCCATTTTAGCTAATCACGTGAGTACACCCAGTTTGTTCTATAACGATGAGGAAACTTGTGCACGTGAGACCCCCGATGAGAATTTGAGTGTTTCTAGCGAGACTGAGAGTGAGTGCGCTGGTGAGGGTGATAATGAGATCCAAATTGTGTTTAGAGATTTATATCCCAAGACCTTAAAGACTAAAAAATTGAATAAGGAGTTGAGTCTTAGAGTGAGAGATTTGGAGA
This sequence comes from Sambucus nigra, assembly GCA_949130495.1. Classification (NCBI taxonomy): domain Eukaryota; kingdom Viridiplantae; phylum Streptophyta; class Magnoliopsida; order Dipsacales; family Adoxaceae; genus Sambucus; species Sambucus nigra. Next base: position 137,090,624 of record OX422219.1, read on the forward strand.
GAGAGTTAGAAAGTTTGAATGGCTTTGAGGCCACGGCGAGTCAACTCGAGATAGTGAAGATTAGTTTGAGTGAGCAGTTGATCGCCATGAATAGTGAAAAAACTGAAATTATAGCCCACGTGTCACAATTAAAGAAAGATATTAAGCATGCCCTGGAGGCTAAAGTCACTTTGGAGAACGCATATAAGAAGGTTGGAAAGATCTCAATCCCAGTTTGGGTAACGGTGAGAGTTTAGGAATAAGTCATGACGGTGCGTCTACTTCACATGCTGCACCCAAACTGATTCTTGCTTTAGTGTTGAATTCACGTGGCTCTCGACCCGACCCACCTAGGCATCCCGTACCTATTAGGAGAGCGCATAAGAGATGTTTTGAGAGAGGTGTACCTAGGCCTATTTATGTTTGCACACACTGCAAGAAGAGAGGACACCTTAGGGAGTTTTATTTTAAGTTAGGTCATGTGTCACGTTTTGCTACTACACTTGTTCACACACACGCACCCACACCTGATTCTATGGATGACTACATGAGAGAGTTTGCACATATTAGGGAACAGGTACTGTTTTTGGTCAAGACTTCACATGACTTGCTGAAGGTTCTGTAGGATGTCACCACCTTTGGAAAATCCCACCGCACCTACCGGTTGAGGTCTAGACTTATTTGCTAGCATAGGTTGATTTGCATGATGTTATTACTTTTGCCTATTGCTAGTATGTATTTTTTATATTAGATTTTTGTTTTTGAAAAATATAAAAAGATTTTCATTTTTTGAGAAAATTTTGAAAAAAACAAAAAGATTTTATTTTGATAAAAGTTTTTAAAAAAGACAAAAGGAGTTTTGTATTTTGTTTTGCACCATTTATGAATGAACATTTAGGATGACCGAGTCATAATATCATTCAATTTCCATGTGATGATTTGATAGTATTTTGATATGAGTCATCATTTCATTTTTGTGCTTTACAATGTTTGGAGTCATTAAGACGTAATTTAGGGTTACTACCTACATGTTTGACTCATAAATTCCTTTAATGCACACCTGCACAAATGTGTTTTGTTATTGTACTTGTTTATCTCATATTGGTCGGAGTGTTATCATCTCAATTATGTATTTAAAACAAACCATATGCGATAAAACTTGACAATGGAAGCAGAGCATGTAAAAATCGTTTACTGTGAGGAAGTTAATTGCAACAAATTATGATGAGTGAATAACGAAAAAGGGCGGCAAGAGTATAAAATTAACTCGTCATGAAATCCACCGTTTTAAAAGATCCTGAAAAAATTTAAAGGCAATAAAAAGATAAATATGCCAAAAAGGGGCCACCTCAAAAGAAAAATAAATGATTATTATTTATGAGGGAGTTTGGATGGAAAGAAATGAAAAGCAGGTTTGTACATCCTAAAAGCGTCTTGAAAAAGAATTCTTAATTTTAAATGTTATTGGTGTGGAAATCATTCATGACTTTGATGTGTTGATGGATTGAGTCAATGTCATTTAAATTCAACACGTTCGACACTTAAGGACGATTTTGAGATTCATTCGATAGGAGTACACGTGTACATCGTGCACATATGTTATGTTTGATTGCATTGATTTACCTATTGAATATGTTCACACCCATTCATTCCGTTTTCATGATTTGGTTGTCTTAGTGTAAACTCGTGGTGTGATTTTTGTTTACGTATGAAAAAATTGAGAAAAAAATTAAAAATAGTTTGTGAAATATGTTAGATTGTCGTTGATCGTGACAACTTCATGCTTGAATTGTTTATTTGTTTCAATGTCTGTTTTGATCAAATAAAAAGGGGGAGAACGAATTATGAAAAATTTTGCATTATGGGGGAGATTTGATTATGATGATTGGTCTATTTTTATATCATTTCAAACTCGATGCGTCACGAGGTATTTGTTTTGTCTCATGTGTAGGTACAACAATGGAAGATCATATGTTACACACCCTGATGAGAAAAGTTTAAAGTTTTGAAGATTTGATGTTTAAGACTTTGAAGAAAAGTTTTGAGACCTACATGTTTAGTACCTTTTCATTTTTGGGTTCATGAGGGTATTAGATTTGTATAGGAATTTATGCTTTGATAATTCGGATGTTTTCATTTGTATAGAAAGAGGGAGATTTGAAAGGACATAATTTTATAAATATTTCTTATCAATTAGTATGCTGTATACCGTAACAAGCGTCGAAGAATGTTCAAGATCACATATGCAACAAGACGGATCCCAATATCAAGTTTCTTCAACAATCAATCCTCCGCAAGATGAATTTGGTAAAGGTCATGTTTTTATTCCATAGTATTTCACTTAGAATATTGGGATATTTTTCATTAAAAAATTTTAAGTGTTAGAGCGGAGTTGTTAAGTTTTTCCTCAAAATTAATTTCGAAGTTTTAAGGCACTACATTTTCTAGGAAAAGAAAAATATTTTTTCAAAATGCTTGTTCAAGCGACAGCCTATGTCGTTCAAACAACATGCCATCTCGCACGAAGCTCATTCGAGCGATGCGTGTCACCGTTCGAGCGAGATCCGATTTCGTTCGAGTGACCTGCCACCTTAAGGTTTGTATAAATACACGTTAAACGAGGCGTATTTCATTAAGAGGTCTTTTCGTTTTTCATTCTGCAAATAGTGCAAATCGGCATAACACTTTTGTCTTCTTCATTTAGGGCTTTAAACCCTTATTTTTCAATTCATAAAAATCCCAATGTTTAGGTGAATTGTGTTGGAACCCAAGAACATACTTTGCTATTATTCAACCTTTGTGGAATGCATATCTACACCGAAAGACTGAGGTCATTGAGGTTTGTTACATGTGAATATTTGCTGAAGATTGGACTGCGGTTCATGTGGGTTCGCTGAGTGGAATCCATTTTTTACTCTAGGCTACGCATTTATATAGGTTTACTGAGGTAAACTTATTGTATATTTCATTGTAATTGTAAGTTATGATTTAATTATAGTGAAATAAAAGGTTTTGCCCTTCAAGGATTTTTCTTGAAATCTGTGAGTTTGCATATTTGTGTTTATGTTAGTTTGATACACGCACACACGTAGATATTTATTATACAAGTTAATTAACTTGATTTAAAAATTGACTCTAATTAAATAAGTTTGTGGTTGGAATTTGCGCGTTGGTTTACATCTTTATCACATACACGTTTTACAAATTAGTATCAGAGCTTATTAAAGCGAGTGCTTACTTTTCTCAAGTTTAATTAGCAACGAATCTGGCATTAACAAGCCTAACTCTCAAGTTTAATATACAAAAACCCTAAATATTATACAGAACCATCTTGGAAAACCTTATGTTCTCCAAAACTTTCATAACATATATTAATTCATTTCAAATACAACAACAGGATAAGACTCGTGCACCTATAGAAATTTGAATTCTCACCTGGCCATTTTGTCAAACAGCAAGTTTACATAGTCCCGCTGACATATCTTAACTACACTTTTGACATTAATCCCCTGAATAATTTCACAAAGAAAAGATAATATGTCAATTCAAATGAGGAAGATACTACAATAGTGTGTATATCAGAGTTCCCAAAAATTATATAAGCAATAGTGTGTATATAAACAACGATGCAATACCCAAAAAAATCAAAAAAAGCTCCAAAGATGAACACCGGATCTTCAATCAATATGTAATACCCAAAATTAATAAAAAAAACTAACTGTTAACAAATGAGAGAACAAATATATTAAAATGTAAACCATAAATAAAAAGTAAGAATACACACGGCAAATGAAAAACACAGAACAAAACTGAAACGAAATTTAACCTTGGATTTCAAGGCATAAAACCTATAATACCAGAGAGGGAGAGGGAGAGGGAGAGAGAGAACTCAAATCAGAGAGATGGATGAGCGGGGGTGAATAGGAATGAAAAGGATGAGAGAGCGGGATAACAAAGTGATTATAGTGAAATTTTTAGGATGTTTTATATTTCAGTGTTAAGTGTACTCAATTTTAGCACGCTTTAAATCACTGCCAAATTTTGGCACTGTTTTAAAGTGTGTCAGATTGTCATTAAATCGTGCTAAAATTTGGAAGCGTTTTAAACTGTGCCAAATTTTTAATATGAGGGTGTACCAAATCGCTATTTTTGGTGTTGTGAGTCTTAATAAAAACTTGATAAAGACTTAGAAAGGGGATTGACATCTTTACTACCTTCTTCACTACCTCCACAACTAACTTTTCCACCGATCTTTACTAAGTCGGAGACCTCTATAACATCGGTGACAATACCAAAATCTCCATATCTTCATCAATGATCAATATTATTGCCCTTGAGTATATTTAACAAAGGTTTTTTTAAAGATGGAAGTAATCTTTCGGTACCGAAGGTGAGGAATCTAGAAAAAGATCCATAGTGATCACAAGAAGTATCTTAGGTATATAAACATTAAATTATTTAGAATACTAAGTGATAAAAAATGTTTTGGATTAAAATATTTTCTTTATCATCATGGGTATTAATCAACCGCTAGATCAAGAGGTGATCAAATGAAAGAAAGAGAAGGAAAAAAAGATAAAGAAGAATAAGATAATATTTGAGGTTCTTATCTTTCTTCTAAGATTTTGAAGGATTCAAATGCAAAGAAATTTTCTCATTTAATGGTAGTATTTTTTTCTTGCAAAAGTCCTCCCATTTTTTCTAAATGAATTCATTGATGGGTTATAGAGAAAAATAATTTCATAGGTAACCTAAAACAAAGAGAGTCGAGAGGTCACTTCTCACTTTACATTAAGGTGTAAGAAAGTAAGTAGTATTTATAAGTCCAATTATTTAACTTTTATACCTTTAGAAAAAGGATTTAGCACAAACTCCAATATGACCTTTGAATTTCGACCATAAATATTTGCACAGACATAGTTTGCATGACTGAGTGCGACTACTTGGAGGAGGAGGTCATTTGTTGTGGCGAGGCTTCAGATAATACAAGTCACATAATTATTCAACTAAAATCCTCAAAATAGATGGGAGGTCATGGTAAGTGAAGATCTATTTTGTTGGAGTGAACTACCAACGAATAAGGTCGCAAAACCGCTCAGAATTTTTTTTAAAGAGAAAATAATCTAATATCACATCCAACTTAGACTAGAACCTTGTTTTAATATGAACTGGTATTTCTTAAAATTACACGTATGTTTTGGAAAATATATATCATACTGAAAAAGTATTATGGCATATGATGATGACAAATATGACACACACACACACAATATTGAAAAAGATTTTAAACAAGTTTTAATTTTCCCATCCAAGTTGAGTATCATGGTATCTAAATATTATATCTTCATCCTAAAAGTGATCAATGTGACTTGTTGATGAAGAACCGACTTGAACTTGGATGCTTTCTGAACTAACAAAAGACCAAATACCCAAAAAGTAATTTTGGTACATAGAATCAAAACAACCTAATCAAATGGAGTCGGGAGAGTATACTATACCCTCATATTAATGAGAGTGTTTCATTGGCCCTAGATTTATCCCCTTAGTGACGTTATTTCTCGTACATCCAATGTTATGTGTTGGTTTATATTTTTCACATGATTTAGCATTCAAACACTCAACTCAACTCAACAAAACCTTTTACAAATTATTTGGGGAGGGTACATGAATCCTGATTTTCCATTTTGATCTATCTAGCTCAATATATTCGGTTTAACTACATGATATCATGTCTTTTTTAATAATATTCCACCAAATCAATTTAGGCCTACCTCTATCCCTAGTATTACCATCAATGCTAATTAAATCACTCTTTCTTACGGGGTCATCCATTAGTCGACGCTTTATGTGCCCAAACCATCTAAGATGATTTTATCTCAATTTATTTTTTTATAGGAAGTACTTTTACCGTTTCACAAATTTGTTCATTTATAATCCTTTCGAGTTTTACCACAAATCCATCTTAGCATTTCCATATTCGCCACACACATTTTCAACACATTTTTTGGTTGCCCAACACTCTGTTCCATATAACATGTCGGGTTTAATTTCCATCTTATAGAATTTATCAATAAAATTTAAAGGTATACACCAATCACACAATACGACGGCAGTATTCTCCACTTGGCCCGGCCTTCTTTCATCCTATGAGTAACGTCATCACTAATATCTCCTTATTTTTAGATAATCAAGCCTAAATAACCGAAATGATCAGTTCTAGGTATCTTTTTACCCTCTTAATTAAACACATCTCCATTTGTCCTCATATTATTACTAAAATTTCACTCCATATGTTCTCTTTTAGTTCTACTTATATTAAATTCTCTTATTTATAGAGTTTCTCTCCTCATTTCCAATCTTAAATTAATCATTGTTTTAGTTTCATCCACTAAAAAATAATATATGCAAATAACATACACCGCGGTACCTTATCTTGTATTTGTCCAACAAAATCATCCATAATAAGAGCAAAAAAATAAGGACTTAGTGATGAACCTTGGTGAAGACCTACAATAATTGGTAATTCATGAAATTATCCAATTGATGTTCTTACTATAGTCATGACCCTATCATACATATCCTTGATCACATCAATATATATATACACGTTACTCATTTTTTATGAAAAACCCACCATATTATTTCTCTTAGTATCGTATCATACGTATTCTCTAAAACTATAAAAAAACATATGGAGATTCTTTTTTTTCTCCATATACCTCTATGTTAATATCCTGAATTAACAAATTTATAGTTTTCATTGTTGACCTCCCAGGCATAAACCCAAATTGATTCTCAAATACTGTTGTTATCAGTCTCAATATATATTCAATCACTCTCTCCTAAATTTCATTATATGACTCATTAACTTGATACCATAATAATTTGAACAACTTTGAATGTCATATATATTTTTATAACTAGGTATTAAAACACACTTTCTCTATTCATCCGGCATCCAATTAGTCATTATAATTTTATTAAATAATTTTTTAAGCCAATACACTTCTTCCCCTAAGCACTTCCAAACCTCAATAAGGATACCATTTGGGCACAAAGTCTTCCTTCTTTTAATCCTTGTAGATCAATCCTAACCTTTATTATACTAATTTTGTGGAAAAAAATACATATTCTTAAGTTTCCTTAAGTTCTTCTATATAAAATATACTCTCGTTATCTTCATTCAATAACCCATATGTTATTGTCTAAAATTAGTATATGGATTTATGGGCCTTAAACAATAACATATAAAGATAAAATTATTATTGAGATGCCAATTTAGGATGAATAAAGAGAGAGATGAGAGAAAAAGAAGGAAACTAAGGGTTTAAGTTACTCGACCCAAAATGGTGCCTACGACCATAGGTGCAGTCATGTATGTATTAATTTAAATGGGTAATAGCCATGGAATTATAATTACAAGCTCTCATAGTTCTATTTATAGGTTGTTATAGGAGAGAGAGTGTAGTGGGATGGGTATCATGCTTATATACATTAGGCAATTACACCTTTTACATGCAAGTGGGTGGATAGTCATGAGTTTGTTACAGCACATAGAGGAACAATATTGTTAATTTCCCTCACGTGTAGGAGGTGTAAGTGTGATTGTTGACATTCCATCACGTGGTGCAAGCTTGCATTGAAGGGGTTGTTAACACTAAGTTGAAAACTATGTAACGATTGATAATTATGTCAGGATGAGGAGATTCGTATCTGAGCCGACCTTATTGTTGTGGTCGATCAGAATCAATGTGAAGCCAATATCCTCTCTATACTTTATGAGGACACGTATTATCGCCCTAGGGACTATAGGGTGATCGATATTTTTGGTATAACAAAATCCCCTAATAATTTATCTGTGATTGGAACTTGTAGTGGGTTCTCTGAAGTGTTGGGTCTTTTGAGAAGTTATTAGGTGAATTAAATGAGTGAAGTGTTAACATGAGAATGTTATTGGCTTCCTAGAAGCTGTTCGTACTAAAATATACTAGGCGCACGCAGATCAGATTTACTTGTGAGATTTTCCTTGAAGATTTAATTGGATGCATCTTAAATATTCGAGAGTGTGTCAGGTGTCATTATGATGTGCATGCTTGGGGGTAGCGTGTGTCAGCCCCTAAGTGTTAATTACCTTTCCCCGGTATGACATCATGTGTTGCCTCTATTAAATGTAATCATTGTCGCCTAGAAAATACAAAACCAAATTCAAAAACATTTTACCTTTTTTAAACCACTTCCCTTCCTTCAAGCATGTTTTAGAGAGAGAGAAAGCTTACTGACTCCCAACCATCTATCTTCTCTAGCCAAGCTCCGTCCCATTCCCGCCATATCCAGTCAGTTTTTCAGTTTCCCCTTGCTTTATTTTGAAGTTAAGGGGCTTTTCAATTGTCTTCAACCTCGTTAATTTCATTATATTCTACCTTATTTCCTCTATTTTTTGCTAGGTTGGATTCTTGTTAGCGAGTAATTGATGGAGCCATCATTTTTAGGTGGCCATTAGGTTAGTTGGCCTAGGATTATTAATTTTTTTTTTTTTTGGGGGGGGGGGGGGGGGTCATATAAGGTTAACTTTATTCACCAAATTGGTCATCCTTATCTTTTTATTTCGCCAATTGATGAGTTACAAACCTCACGTCAGGAGGTGGTTAGAGTATTTGGCTGAGTTGGAATAGACTTGCCCAGGTATTATTTTCAAGAGGTTCCCTGGGCCTATACAGGTTGTTTGGCCTGAAGATGAACATGGACATCCCAGGTATACTCCTACTGTAGCTTCATCTACAGGCTTTGCTCTATAGCCCCGAGTTGTAGGACCCGGTTCTCCTGAAATTATAGTTGTTGTTGACTCCACTATGGTGAACCACTTAGTTAGTGGTGAAATTTTTTTAACATAGTGTCTAAAATGTCCACAATCGATTTGGACCCGTCTCCTCCTCATACAGTGCCTGGCAAGCAACTGGCCTCCACATCCCCTGTTGTGGTACCCCTACTAAAGAGGGCGCTTTGAGGACTTATGACTCTTGGGATCCAGCCACTACTCATGCCATAAACCATGGTTGCGATATCCTTCAGGATGAACTGGAGGACTTGAGGGATAGATACGACATCCCTATAATTATCTCAATGAGGCTACCTGACTACGATAAAAGAGTCTATGATCAGTTTCATATCGATGAGACTTATTTCGTAATTTGCATCTTACAAGTGGGAGTTCGAATTCCTCTTCACCCCATCATTAGCTCTATCTTAAGGGTTTTGGGGTGGTCCCACACAGCTCCCACTAAATACCTACAATTCAATCCTTGGGTCGATGGTTTACTGTCAAACACCACACCGATTTTGACCTAACTGGGGATATTTTTATATTTGTATATGGAGTGAAGGATAACGCAAGCACCCAAAAGTGTCTATTTTATACCCCGAATATGTGCATTTTAGTCCCTCGTTTTAATTAAAATTGGCCTTATGTCGTATTTTATTATTTTTCAGGTCAATCAGCAGTCGCAGTATCAAATAATGCTAAATCAAGGCAATTGCGACGCAGAAGCGGTCAAAAGTATGCATCGAAGAAATCAAAAGAGCCCGCGAAGTCTGAGTCCATTCTGAGCTTGCCGAGATGTGATCCGATGCTCCAAAACAGTCCCGTAACCTTAACCTAATCCAAACCGAGCCCAGTCCATACCCCGAACCCGGTATGTGTTGAGTTTGTACTTTTATTATTTTTCTATATTTTTATTTTTAATCATTTTATTTTTAGGATTTATTTAGATTTATTTAGAATTTTTTTTTCTAGAATTTATTTTCTATTTTTTTTAATTCTTTATTTTGATTTTGATTTTTATTAGTTTTTAATTTTTAATCTTTATTTTATTTTATCATTTTTTTTAGGATTAGTTTTAGAAATTTATTTTATTTAATTTTTAGTTTTAATTTATTTAGCTAGGTTTTTTAATTTATTTTAATTTTTATAGAATTTTATTTATTTATTATTATTTCTTTTTAATTTTTTTTAGTCTCTTAGTAATAAATTAGAGTTTTTCTAAATTTTTATTTTATTTCTAGTTTTAATGTTTTCAATGTATCATTTTTTTTTTAAGGGTGCAAATTAAACGCACACAAACCCTTTTACACCACTCACCCTCACACTCACACTAATATTCCCTACACTCACACTCAATCAAAGCTACTCCATCTTCTTCAACCCCCATCACCCCCTTTCTCTCTCCTCCATCAAGAACCAAAATCACACCCATCATCCCTCTCTCTTCCACCATGCCCATACCAAAACTCCAAAAAAAACAGCTCAAACCCGGACCTACTATGGTCCGGTATTCCCACAACCAAACCGCGACTTCGCCCCTCTAGACCTGCATCACCGCCGCCAACCAAATCCCTCCGCCGGCGTCCCAACCACCTGCGACCCTCCGGTCTGAAATCGCGCTCCGGCCAGCCACCACAGCAGGTGGTGGTTCGGCCGACCTCTAACCCGCGCTGACCCAAGCGAGTCTGCCAACACCTCCAAATCGCTGAAAACTGCCATCCATGGCAGGACCCGCCACCAAAACCGATGACACAGTTTCGATATCAGCCCACAACGGCCAGATCCGGGTTCAACCCGATCGCAAACCACCATACCCGAAACCCAGCTCCGATCCACGACCCATTTCCGGGTATACCCAACCTCCAACCTCCAACCTTATCTATCCCAAAAAAATCGGAAATACCCATTTCGATCCAAACAAAAATCGGAGTCAATCCTTGGCAACTAAAAATCCCATGAATATCTCATCAGAGCAAAACAAAATCTCCCAAGAAACAAGACACTTCGTGGCTCTTAAAAGAAGGGGATGTAAGCTTATATAAAGGACTCTCATCAGGCAACAAAAAAAATACGTAGAGAGAGAGAAAAAGAGGGTGTATATTATGTATAGTTTAGGTTCATAAAAAATTTTCAAAAAATATAAAAAAAATAGTTTTTGTTTTAGAATAATTTTTTAGGTTTGTTTTTTTTATTCTTTTTTATGTAATCAAGTGCTGAAAATTGTGACGAAGTTGGACGCGTGTATTGTACTTTTCAAGACAAATTTAGGAAAAAAATTGTGTATTGTATTTCTACTTTCTCTTTTCAATTTATTTCCTTCTTGACATATTATCTATTGTTGTTTATGCACACATGAGAATGTTTGGCTAAACACCCCGTTCAAGGGGTGGGATACACTGAGTATGATATTAGTTTAATTAATTGGTTTCTTTAATTTTATATTTCTAGGTAATTTAATTTTAACTGTCGCCAATTAATTTATGTAACGAGCGTTAGTAAATTAATTGAACAAATTAATGTTTGAATGTTGGAATCAAACTAGAGATAGGTTTTTTCGATAATTAAATATTAATTCGGTGTTGAAATCTAAGGATTGCTATTGTTTTCTTTAAATTGATCCTAGCGGGTAATTTTCTGAAAATACTGTAGTCGTAATTTTTCATCGTGTGACATTTTTAAATTAATTTTCTGAAAAAGATTTTATTAAATTTATAATTTTAACGAGAGTTAGATTATCGATTTAATATTATCTCAAAATATTCCAAAATTAATAAATTGAGAAATTAAAATAATTGAAAATGCAGTGAAATCCCATCTCTTGACCTTCTCACATTATTCGACACTCGGTTGCAAATTCTTTTTCATTATTTAATCATTTTATAATTTTTAGCATTTGTTAGTTAATTTTTCTCTTGAAATTATTTTTCAAAATAAAAAAAAATAAAAAATAAAAATATTTTCATAAAAAAAAATTGGAATTGCACGTTTTCACATTAATTGTTTCACCTTGAAAGTTGGATTGATACTCGCACTTACCGCAATACGAGTTATTTTTAGACAAGTTTTGTAGGTACTCAAGAGAATTTTGAGAGTAGCTTTTGCACAATAACGATACATACGCAAAAAAAAAGCTAGTTATCACCAAAGATAATGGTTACTACTAATTTTCTCCTCAGAAATGCGATAAATAAATGGTAAATGTCGTGTAGACGAGCAATCATAGTTGAAAAACTTAGTTCTTGTAAATAAAAATCGATTGGGAATTCTGGTATGTTGAGAGGGATAGGTCATGTAGTGTCCCTCGTGACTGGTTCTCCCCCCCCCCAATCGTATTGGTATACACTCAACATTTCAATTTTTCTCTTTTGTTCAAATTTATTACATACCACCGTCTCTTTGCTTGAACTTTTTACTGTGAAGAAGGCTCCAAAGTTATCGTATGTTCTGAAGGAGTTGGTGAGAAACACTTGCACTCCAAGGCATATGGTTTTTGAAAAAAAATTCTCTGTTTAAAATTTCATCGATCTCGGCTATTACACTCTATTAGAGGTTCTCTTCAGGTACGTACAAATTGACTTAGTAGGTGAGGTCCACACTCCAGTCAAACAAATATCTAGAGAAGGCTCAACCAAATAGGAGGTCGAAGAAGGTATGAGTCTATACTTGGGCTCGTCTTCGTCTAATACTTTGATTTTGTAACTTTTTTCTTAAAATCTAAGATTTTGAACAATGTGTTTTCTGTACAGCCTCCTCTCCCGGCTCATCGACCCCTGACGTTGAGCCAGCAAATACAATGGCCCCTCCTACTCTTAATCGCGCAGCCATAGAAATTGCTAGCAAGCAAAAGATTAATACAGAGGCCAAGAGGAAAAGAGTTATTGGTGTTGAGGCTATGGACAATAAGAAATCTAAAGCCGAGAAGAGGGTCAGTGCTGAGGCCAAGTTGATGCCACTGCAAAAGCCAAAGGCAAGGCAATTGCTTCTGATGACGGGCCAGCAGCTGGTCATAAAAGGCCCATAGATTGCCCTCCTCCCCAACCAAGCTCTAAGCAACAAAAAACTAGAACCCTTAGGGAGAGGTTTCAAATTTTAGGAGCATCTGCTCGATGTCTGATCTGAGTTATTCGGTCTTCAATCCCCTATGGAGACATTGAGCCTTTCACTTGGGATCCTCAGCACCCGATCACCCAGGATTAGCTATAGAATGAAAAAGACTATCTTTTTCTACCAATAAAATGCTACTAATGTGCTCGGGTACCATTGGGCAGTTCAACGCTAATGAGCTCTAGAATATGGTGCAACACATGATGACGATGATAGGATCTGAACTAGACTTGTATTTTTTCAACTTTTCCAAAATGTGTTTAATAATACACCGATCATTTTATTTTTGGGTGTTGTGCATGCCTCTATTATAAGAGAGCAGGTTGCTTCGTACCAGAATGAATATGATGAAGTAAAAGAGGATCACAATAATCTCCTTGTCCATAATGAAACCTTGTCTAAGGAGATGATGAATGTTGAAGATGATGATGAAAAGGTCTGCTTAAAGCTTAAAAAGAAGGAAAATCATTTGGTGGCCAATGTGGGTACCCTGAGCCTAGTGGAAGAGAAGAACAAGAAACTGAAAGAGGAGGATGAAACTGTTGCAGTAAAGCTCAAGTCCTCAAATGAGGCAATTGTCAAGGGAGTAAAAAACTTGAAAAAGGCTAATGATGCCCTCAAGGCGAACAACGATGCCCTTAAAAAGGCTACTGAGGAGGATGGCATCAAGAAGTTTAAAAGCTCGATCGAATACAACATTAATTTAGTGATAATCTTCATGAAGAGATATGACAAGCTTAAAAAGAAGTTCATCAAACACTTTCCTGACTTAGCTGAAATCGTTCAGGCATGTGAGTGTGATGATGATGAAGAGAAAGCTTTAACTACCGAATGTGACCCTATAACAGTGGACGTTACTGTTGATGATGATGTAAACGATCAAGCTCAAACCTCCATTGATCAGAGTAATGTCATCGATGCCCTATATGTCATAGTTGAAGATGTACAGATGGCCGAAGCTGATGTTGGTCAATCTACTATGGTCAAATCTAAGCATGGTACTGAGGCTTAAATCTCCATATCTTTGTACTTTGGTGAAGCTTTTATATCTCCTTTAGTATTTTGTGATGAACACTTTCACATTTATGATTTGTAATGAATAGATTTACATTCGATTTATAATGAAAAAATTTATTTATGCTTGCTTTGGAATCTGTTGTCAAATATGGTTCCATTTGTTATCTTTGTGCATGCAAGTGTTCACTTGATGTATTTCTTGGTAACACTTTTTGTTCAGCTATATTTCTAACCACTTGTGATCAGTGTTTATGCCAAAAAAATTGTCAAGTGAATGTGGTTGGATCTCGTTGACCTCCTTAGTTTTAGTCTTATGGATTTACTATGGTGTTTTATCTACTTGCCATGTCAACTTACTACCTATTTGGTACTGAGATGGGCCTGCTAGTAGTTTAGCCTAATGATCATGTGGTAGACTCTTGCCTACATGATCTGCCTTACTAGCTACAAGGTTTGGATGAATTTGGGTTATCTTGACTTAGGTTTTACTGATGCTTATGTCAACTTACTAGTCATATGGAGGGATCTTATCTTCCTCACCATGTATCAACATTGGTTACCTGAGTCGACCAAATGTGTTAGGATCTATCGATCCCTGCATTAGTTAATTATGGTCAGATCTTGTCGTCTATATGACTGCAATAGATTTTCCAAATTTAGCTAAAATTCTTGATTATGTCCAATCTGAAGACGAGGCCATACATGAAATTTGGTTTGGGTTATGCATTTTGAGATGCACTGTTGAGATGTCTTCGGCCATGACTTTTAGCACATCTCCCATACTAATGAAAAATAGAAAAAATTGAATTGGCGCCATAGGGGAATTTTTTTATTTTCATTTATCATTAGATTAAATTACAAAGGAAAGAAAAGACTTCACAGTTTTTATGTCAAATTATTCCATGCCACTACTTGTAGTATTTCTCAAGTGTTCGGAGATCCATAGATTCTTAAATCATTATCGTTCCAAGGTTTTAATTCGATAAGTCCCTGGTCGCACGACACAGATATTCTGTACGAACCGTGCCAGTTAGGTTCTATGTTCTTCCCCTTTTGAATGACCTTTTTGAGCACGTAGTCTTCCTCATTTAAGGTGTTTGATTTTACTCTTTTGTTATAAAATTGAGCAGTTCATTGTTTAAGCTACCACCCGATGTGTTGCATGCTCTCTGGCTTCTTCTATTAAGTATAAATCCAGTCTTCCCATCAGGTTGATTCGTGGAGAGTTGAAGTTGAGGACTCGATGACTGGGCAGATCAATTTCCACTGACACTACCACCTATGTTCCAAAAGCCAACATATAAGGGGTCTCGCCCATTGCTATTATTGGTATCAATATGTATGCCCAGAGGATGCTCTATAGCTCATTAGTCCAGTTTCTCTTGGCATCGTCTAACCTTTTCTTCATTTTATCCAGTAAAGTTTTATTTGTCACCTCTATTTGTCTGGTACACTGCATGTAACCCGATGTTGAGTGGAGCTTCTGGATTTTAAAACGTATGCAATAATCCTCAAACTCTTAGTTTTTGAACTGAGTATTGTGATCGGTGATGAAGGCATGTGACATCACATAATGGCAAATATTATTCTTTCAAATGAAATAAAAAAAATTCAAATGGAATCTGCACTAGGGGCTCGGCCTCTTCCCATTTGGTGAAATAGTTCACTCCAACGACTTGGTATTTGAACTAGCCTCTCATCTTTAAAGACGGGTCGATCAGATCAATCCCCCACTTGGAAAAATGCCAAAGGGATATGGTCTGCGTGAGTGAGGATCTTGGACTCTAGTGGATTATGGTATATTTCTGGCACTTATCGCATCTCCTTACATAGTCTGAACAATCTACCATCATGGTGGGCCAGTAGTAGCCTTATGTGGCCACTCATTTCACCAGCGATCTGCCCGTATAATGGGCTCCATAAGAACCTTCATTCACCTCATTTATCAAGTCATTGACTTCGGATGGATGGGATGGACACATCTAAACAATGATATGATAAATCCTCTCTTGAACATAACTCCCCCTTCTAGCACATACCTCATCTTCTTATGTCGGAGTCACCTTATTTCTTTTGAATCTATCGAAACTGTATTAGTCTCATAATATGCTCGTACGGGGTCCATCCAAGATGGTACCAAGTCCAGATCTGTCACACTAACATTCCCTTCATCAGTAATACGGTGCAAGAGGATTTCTATAGGTATAGTTCTTCTCAATTCTGTCCCGGTGGCTAATGCTAGACGAGCGAGCGCCTCTTCCCATGCATTTTTAGCCCTTGAGATTCTGAACATCTTGACTGCTGAGAATTTTGACAATAATTTTTTCGCTTTAACAAGGTACTTCACCATGGGTTCCTCCCTCGCCTCATAAACACCTAAGACCTAGTTTATTATAAGTTGAGAGTCGTTATGTAACATCAGCTGCTCGGCTCACAATTGTCACGACCCCGTCCCAAAATAGTAGTGGGGAACGAGTGTCTTGACATGCCACCAAGGAAACAAATATTTTGTATTTAAAAATATTTGTTAAAATAAATGCAACGAAAATACAATCACATGGTTATGAATTGTAAAATACTGAAAGTGAAGGAATTACATCATCAGAGCTTTCTAAAAGGAAAATTCATTTATATTAAAAGTAAAGAGTCACAACGTAAAACAAACTTTTATTACAAAAGAGCGAAGCATGCTCTATATGATAAAACAAACATTTTATTTGACAAAAAGAGCACTAAAAGTTGAATCTTCAACACAGTCCTTTTATGTCCCCACCGCGAGCCTACTTATTTCCTGAAAAATTATTACAACGTCAGCTAAAATCCGAGTGAGATTCAATCTCCAGACATTCCAAGGTTTTTCAGAAAATTGATACCTATTCAAATCAAAAGAGTAGACATATACATATATGGATAGGAATTTGCTGTATAAAATTTGAGATTACAGTAAATATAAATGAATAACACAGAATAGAATAGATACGACAAATCAATTGCAATATCTTTTTCTTTCAATCATATCATTTTAATGGCCAAGTACACTCTAATACCGTATTATTCCCCGATAGTTGAGGGTCAATCGAGCTTGTTCGCCACAACGCCTTATTTAGGGAACACCAGTGATAACCCAGCTGGGAAGGTTAGTCAGTAAAAGATGTCCCTTAGGCCGAATCTTATTTTCCAATATTCAATATCATTTTCAATACTCATTTTAATCAGTATGTCTATATAGACAAATATAAACATATCACAAGGAATCAATCATCAGTATCAGATGAATTTTGAGAATAAAAGCAGTTCAAAAAATATATATAGTTTTCATAATATCATATAATTAAAATAAGCAAGCAATGTCATGAGTAGTCACCTAGAACAAAAGTCCAAAGTTATAGATACAGAGTCTTGGATCGCTCGTTAATCTTGAGATGAAACTTCTTCTTAAACTTTTCCCACACTTTCTCTCACTATTTATTTGTAAGAGTTTGGTATAATTTCGTGTAATGTCTGATCCAAAAGATTTATTTATAGTTTTTCAAAGGTATTTAGGTGCTGACACGTGTCTGGGTGATAGGGCTTTCATTTTGGTAAGATAGCGTTCACATGTCGCGTAACGGAGCATCCTTGCAGTCTTAGTTCACCAAACGGTGACACGTGTTTTATCTTTTTCTAAAGGATTGACATGTGTTTTATCTTTTCCTATAAAGGCGACACGTGTGCGGTGGAGGTGTTAAAACCAAGCACGAGGTGTAAAGTTATTAAGGGTATGAGGGTCATTTTACACATAAAGGGTATTTTGGTAATTTCACACTATATATTTTTAATATTTCATAAAGGTTCCTGAAAATATTTTATTCACAAAATGATCCTTTTTATATCTTCATTTTAGTCGCTTAAACCCTCTTAATTAAAACCAAATCCTTAAAGTTTCATAAAATTATAATTTCTATCTCAAAACTTATCATTTCACTTAAGATAGGTTATAAGACTTTGATTTAATTCAATTTATAGCTGATTCTTCGTAATGATGATTTCTATTATTTAAATCAATACTACCAAAAATATAACAAGATTTATGGGTAGGATTACCTTAGGGACTTTTACATAATTTCCTATGAATTTCCCCTAATTTTTCCTCGCATTTCTCTTCCTAAACTTCTCGTTTCTCTCTCCTTAGGCTAAAACTCTTCCATGGATGAAATATGATAAAAGAGGATCTTATTTCAAAGGTTTTCGGTCGGCATAAAGCACCTCCCCTTGGTCCAGTCAAAGTATGACGCGTGGCAACTATGTAAGACAAAATATCATTTAAGGCTAAATAACTATTTATCCCTTGTTCGTAAAAAGATGATATCTTCTCACTCGAATGTTCGTTTGATGCAACGTTTGTTGTGTTACAAACCTAATTCATATACCTACAACTATCTAGTTTATAACTCAAGTCAATTGTTACATTACAATGGTCAAAACTAGGCTTCAACGTGAACATTTTTACCAAAAACTTCAAAATTTTGTAGTTGCAATTAATTCGATATTTCAAGCCTTATGAAAGTATAATAACTTAACATTACATATATTAATGACACATTACCCATATCACATAGGCTAAACATGATTTAGACATAATTAATCATTATTATGAAACTTATCATTTAGCTTAGGATGTGTCATAAAATATCAATTTGACTCATTTTACATTTAATTCTTCAAATTTAAAAATGGGTTTTGTTATATTAAGAATCCAGAATATCACATATGTAATAATACAAAAATATTAGATAGTAAGTGAGATGAAATTGAAAGAAAACAATTATATATTGGCATAAGAAAATGGGGTCATTACATCCTACCCTCCTTATAAAAAGTTTGGTCCCAAACTTGGCTTACATTAATTTCCAAACAGGTGTGGATATCGTTCTTTTATTTCATCTTCCTGCTCCCATATTGCCTCTTCAACGAAATGATTACGCCATAATATTTTGACCAGTGGAATTACCTTGGTTCGTAATATTTTATCTTTATAGTCCAAAATTTCTACTGAATGCTCAATGTATGACAAACCTTCTCTAACTCGAAAAGGTTCATGACTTAAGATATGTGTTGGATCTGGGACATATTTCTTCATCATTGAAATATGAAACACATTATGCACACTAGAGAGTTCTGGGGGTAAGTCTATTCTATATGCAACAGCTCATATCCTTTCAAGTATTTCAAAAGGTCCTATGTATCTTGGACTCAATTTCCCTTTTCTTTCCAAATCGGAATACTCCATTTGTTGGTGATACTCTCAAGAACACATAATCTCCTCTTTGGAATTCTAGTTATCGGTGTCGATTGTCAACGCAACTCTTTTATTGGCTTTGAGCGATTTGAAGTCGGTATTGTATTAATTTTACCTTCTCTGTTGTGATCTGGATCACTTCTGGTCCCAATAATTTTCTGTCTACAACTTCTACTCAACATGCAGGGGAACGACACCTTCTACCATAAAGTGCCTCATACGGAGCCATTTGAATACTTGCTTGATAACTATTATTATACATAAATTCCACTAACGTTAATGATCATCCCTACTCCCTTTCAAATCAAGTACGCATGCCCTAAGCATATCCTCTAAGGTTTGAATGGTTCTCTCAGATTATCCATCCGTTTGAGGGTGAAAATTGATGCTGAAATTCAATTTTGTTCCCATGGCTGCTTGTAGGCTTTTACAGAAGCGAGACACGAATCTAGGGTCACGATCAGAAATAATTGAAACTAGGGTTTTATGAAGCCTAATAATTTCCCGCACGTACAACTTAGCCAACTTCTCTAAAGAATGGGTAATCTTAATGGCAAGAAAATGAGAAGATTTAGTTAATCTATCAATAATTACACAAATAGAATCATTACCATTTGAAATTCTTGATAAACTTGTCACAAAATCCATAGTAATATATTCCCACTTCCACTCAGGGATATGTAGAGGTTGCAGTAATCCTAATGGTTTTTTATGTTCGGCCTTTACTTGTTGACAAACCAAACACTGAGATATAAATTCTGCTATCTCCCTATTCATTTTATTCCACCAAAATATTTCTCAAAGATCCCTATACATTTTTGTACATCCGGGATAAAATGTGAATCTTGAGTAATGACTTTCCTCTAAAATTTATCTCTTTAGTTGGGAATCACATGGCATACAAACTTTATTTCCAGACCTCAATATATTATCCCGTATCATAAATTCAGTTCTCTTCCCTTCGATAACTTCTTCTCTAATCTTCTTCAGTTGTGGGTCATTTACTTGTGCAATTTTGATCATTTCCATCAAAATGGGTTGTACTTGTAAATTCGCGATTATTCATCCTTTGATATAAGTAAATACATCTATTTCCATACTTCCTAAATCCTTTAACAAAGGTTCCTGATTTGTAATGAGACATGCTAAATTTTTTGTAGACTTCCTGCTTAAAGTGTCGGCTACTACATTAGCTTTTCCTGTGTGATAATGAATATTAAAATCATAATCCTTCATTAATTCTAACCACCTCCTTTGTCTCATATTCAATTATTTTTGGGTAAAGATATATTTCAAACTCTTATGATCGATATAAATCTCAAAAGTCTCACCATACAAATAATGTCTCCAAATATTAAGAGCGAAAATTACAGTTTCTAATTCAAGGTCATGGGTTAGATAATTCTGCTCATAGGTTTGTAACTGTCTCGAGGCATAAGCTACTACTTTTCCATTTTGCATTAGCATACATCCCAAACCATTTTTTAGAAGCATCACTATAAATCACAAATCCCCCTGTCCCAGAAGAAATAGTCAAAATTGGGGCAGTTACTAATCGATTCTTGAGTTCTTGAAAACTATTCTCAACTTCCTCACACCATTCATATTTCACCTTCTTTTGGGTTACCCTAGATATAGGTTTGGCAATACTAGAAAATCCTTCAACAAATCTTCGATAATAACTAGCTAATCCAAGAAAACTACGAATCTCCATCACATTAGTTGGTCTAAGCCAATCTAGTATAGCTTTGATCTTTTGAGGGTCAATCGATACTCCCTCCTTGGAAATGACATGTCCTAGAAAAGAGACACTAGGCAACCAAAACTCACATTTATTTACTTTCGCATATAATTTCTCCTTCTTAAGGATTTGCAACACCGTCTCTCAATGATTTTCGTGTTCTTCAATACTTTTGGAATAAATAAGGATGTCGTTAATGAAAATAACCACACATTGATCCAAATATTTCCTAAAACTCTATTCATCATAACCATAAAAGCGGCTGGTGCATTAGTCAATCCAAATGGCATCACAATAAATTCATAGTGACCATAGCTAGTACGAAAAGTTAATTTCGAAATATCACCTTCCTTAATTTTCAATTGGTGATAGCTTGATCTAAGGTCAATCTTAAAAAATACTTGCGCACCTTGCAGTTGGTCAAACAAATCATCTATACGAGGTAAAGGGTATTTATTCTTAATGGTCATCTTATTTAGTTCACGATAATATATACATAACCTCATTGTCCCATCCTTCTTTTTAACAAATATCACCGGAGTACCCCAAGGGGATACACTTGGTCTAATAAAACCCTTGTCTAAAACATTTTGTAATTGAACTTTGAATTCCCTTAATTCTAAAGGTGCCATGCGATAAGGTGGTTTTGAGATTGGTATAGTTCCAGGAATAAGGTCAGTCATAAACTTTATTTCTCTACTAAGAGGTAGACTGGGTAAATCATTTGGAAAAATATTTGGAAAATGTTTAGCTATAGGAATATCTTCTAAACAGGGCTCTTTTGCTTGCAAATCCATAACACTTGCAAAAAATCCTTGACATCCCTTCTTAAGAAAACTACAAGCTTGGATTGCAGAGATAATGCGTATGGGAGATAGGATTCTAGTTCTTTCAAAACTACATACTAGATGATTAGGAATTTGAAAAGTAACTCTCTTCTCAAAACAATCTACCTTAGCATGATATGATGCTAACCAATCCATCCCCAAAATGACTTCAAAGTCTCTTATGTATAAAACTATTAAATCGGTGAATAGTTTATGACTACTAACATCTATAGGGCAAAACTTATATACTAATGTTCCCGTCAATAACTCACCCGAAGGAGTAGAAACGTGTATGTTATGATTCAAGGATTCAGGAATATTAGGAAAGCGATTAAGAAAACGTACAGACACAAATAAATGGGTAGAACCAGAATCAATTAAAACTTGAAAAGGTTGTGCACATATAGAAAGTGTACCTGACACTACTGCATTAGAAGCCTTTGTATCGAAAAGATTAAAAACTCTACCTCGTCTGCCATGATCCTTGTTGTCATTAAAAGTCTTTATCGGTGCTTTTCCTTTGTTTGGGCAATCTCTCATTTTATGTCTCTTGGCCACACCTAAAGCAACTTCCCGTCTCCAAGTAACATGGTTGCCCTCTATGAATATTACCACGTCATTGGCATCTATCAATATTAAAGGGTTTGTTTACTAAAGATTATACTATATTACGTACAGTCCTAAAGGGTTTGTTATTGGGGTTCCTTCCTCTTTGTTCTCCAAACTTCCTCTTCCCCTCTCTAACCTGATTATATTCTTCCCCATCCTTCTCAGCTATTGTTTCCCTAGCCACCACGTCATTATATGATGTCAACTTCAGGATGGAAATTCGACTACGAATATTCAATCTCAACTCACATTCAAACATCTTGGCTTTTAAAACATCGATTATCAAAACATGAGGTGCAAAACGGGATAACTTAGTAAACTTTGCCTCGTATTGACTAACCATTATATTTCCTTGAACCAGACTCATGAAGTCAGCTGCTTTTTGGTCTTGCACCATTTTGGGAAAGTATTTCTCATAGAAGATCACCAAGATGTCATTACAACCTATGAGATTATTCCTTTCCCCGTGTATTCTCTTAGTCATTCTCTACCAATGGTAGGCTTCACCTTCTAACATAAATGTTCCAAATGAAACCCGTTGTTCATCTGTACACTTAAGAACATCGAACATCTTTTCCATTTGCATCACCCAATTTTATGCTTCAATGGGGTTAGGAGTACCTTTAAAAGATGGAGGGTTAAACTTATTGAACTGTTCAATAGTACAACTACTTACTTCAAGATTCCTTGGTGCTCCATTATTCACCTGATGCTCCACAATTCTTTCTAGACTTTCAAGTGCCTTGTATTCACCTTTCAGCCCTTCCATATTTAAACCACTAGTTCCCGCAGTTGATCTCGTCTTGTTCATTTTTTACAGTCATGGCCAAACATAAGACGTATTATACTATCTCAAGATTACAAATTAGAAGAAAAATTACATGTAAACAATTATACGTAGACTGTAAGGCATATGGAGGGTTATCACATAAGTCGGATATTTAATCCAATATCCTATGTATGGAAACTTAAAATATATAACGTTTGAAACTTATGTCCAGTAGTCTATGGGTTCATAACCTATGCTCTGATACCACCTCTGTCACGACCCGGTCCCAAAATCGTACTGGGGAACGAGTATCTTGACATGCCACCAAGGCAATAAATATTCTGGATTTAAAATTATTTCTTAAAATAAATGCAACGAAAATACAATCACATGGTTATGAATCGTAAAACACTGAAAGTGAAGGAATTACATCATCGAAGCTTTCTGAAAGGAAACTTCATTTATATTAAAAGTAAAGAGTTATAACATAAAACAAACTTTTATTACAAAAGAGCCAAACATGCTCTATATGATAAAGTAAACATTTTATTTAAAATGACAAAAAGAGCTCTGAAAGATGAATCTTCAACATAGTCCTTTTATACCTATGTCACGACCCCGTCCTAAAATAGTAGTGGGGAACGAGTGTCTTGACATGCCACCAAGGCAACAAATATTCTGGATTTAAAAATATTTCTTAAAATAAATGCAACGAAAATACAATCACATGGTTATGAACCGTAAAATACTGAAAGTGAAGGAATTACGTCATCAGAGCTTTCTAAAAGGAAACTTCATTTATATTAAAAGTAAAGAGTTACAACGTAACATGTCCAAGGAGGGAATGTTGGTTGACCCTTAAAAGATCAAAGCTATACTGGATTGGCCTAGACCAACTAATGTGACGGAGATTCGTAGTTTTCTTGAATTAGTAGGTAATTATTGAAGATTTGTTGAAGGATTTTCCAGTATTAATAAACCTCTATCTAGGTTAACCCAAAAGAATGTGAAATGTGAATGGTCTGAGGAAGTTGAGAATAGTTTTCAAGAACTTAATAATCGATTAGTAATTGTCCCAATTTTGACTATTCTTTTCGGGATAGGGGGATTTGTGATTTATAGTGATGCTTCTAAAAATGGTTTGGGATGTGTGCTAATGCAAAATGGAAAAGTAGTAGCTTATGCCTCGAGACAGTAAAAAACTCGTGAGCTGAATTATCCTACCCATGACCTTGAATTAGCAGCTATAATTTTTGCTCTTAAGATTTGGAGACATTATTTGTATGGTGAGACTTGTGAGATTTATACCGATAATAAGAGTTTGAAATATATCTTTACCCAAAAAAAATTGAATATGAGACAAAGGAGGTGGTTAGAATTAATGAAGGATTATGATTTAAATATTCATTATCACCCAGGGAAAGCTAATGTCGTAGCCGAAGCTTTAAGCAGGAAGTATACAACAAATTTAGTATGTCTCATTACAAATCAGGACCCTTTGTTAAAGGATTTAAGAAGTATGAAAGTAGATGTACGTATTTATAACAAAGGAGGAATAATCGCGAATTTACAAGTGCAGCCCATGTTGATGGAAAGGATCAAAATTGCACAAGTAAATGACCCACAATTGAAGAAGATTAGCGAAGAAGTTATCGAAGGGAAGAGAACTTAATTTGCGATACGGGATGATATATTGAGGTTTGAAAATAGAGTGTGTGTGCCATGTGATGCCCAACTAAAGAGACAAATTTTAGAGGAAAGTCGTTACTCAAGATTCACATTTTATCTCGTAAAATATGAAAATTTAAGGAATTACGTCATTAGATCTTTCTAAAAGGAAACTTCATTTATATTACAAGTAACAACGAGTTACAACTTAAAATGAAATTTAAAACTTATTACAAGAGATCGAAACATACTCTATATGATATAATAAACTTTTTACTTAAAATAACAAAAAGCGCTCTAAAAGTTGAATCTTCCATATAGTCCTTTTATGTTCCCTCCAAGCTTACTTATTTCCTTAAAAATTATTACAACGTCAGCTAAAAGCCGAGTGAGATTTAATCTCTAGACATTCCAAGGTTTTTCAGAAAATTGATACCTATTCAAATCAAAAGAGTAGGCATATACATATATTGATAGGAATTTACTGTATAAAATTTGAGATGACAGTATAAAGAAATAAATAGCACAGAATAGAATGAATACGATAAATCAATTGCAATATCTTTTTCTTTCAATCATATCATTTTAATGGCCAAGTACACTCTAATACAGTATTCTTCTACCATATTATTCCCCGATAGTTGAGGTTCAATCGAACTTGTTCGCCACAACGCCTTATTTAGGGCACACCAGCGATAACCCATCTGGGAAGGTCAGTCAGTAAAAGAGGTCCCTTGGGCAGAATCTTATTTTCCAATATTCAATATCATTTTCAATATTCATTTTAATCGATATGTCTATATGGACAAATATAAACATATCACAAGGAATCAATCATCGGTATCAGATGAATTTTGAGAATAAAAGCAGTTCACAAAATATATATAGTTTGCATAATATCATATAATCAAAATACGTAAGGAATGTCATGAGTACTCACCTACAACAGAAGTCCAAAGTTATAGACACAGAGTCTTGGATCGCTCGTTAATCTTGAGACGAAACTTCTTTTTAAACTTTCCCCACACTTTCTCTCACTATTTATTTGTAAGATTTGGGTATAATTTCGTGTAATGGTTGATCTAAAAGCTTTATTTATAGTTTTTCGAAGGTATTTAGGTGCTGACATGTGTCTGGTTGATAAGGCTTTCATTTTGGTGAGTCGGCGTTCACATGTCGTGTAACGGAGCAGGCTTGCACTCTTAGTTCACCAAACAGTGACTCTTGTTTTAACTTTTTCTAAAGGATCGACATGTGTTTTATCTTTTCCTATAAAGGCGACACGTATGTGGTGGAGGTGTTAAAACCAAGCACGAGGTGTAAACTTATTATGGGTATAAGGGTCATTTTACACATGAAGGGTATTTTGGTAATTTCACACTATATATTTTTAATATTTCATAAAGGTTCCTGAAAATATTTTATTCACAATATGATCCTTTTTATATCTTCATTTTAGCCCCTGAAACCTTCTTAATTAAAACCAAATCCCTAAAGTTTCATAAAATTATAATTTCTATCCCAAAACTTTTCATTTCGCTTAAGATAGGTTATAAGACTTTGATTTAATTCAATTTATAGTTGATTCTTCATAATTATGATTTCTATCATTTCAATCAATACTACCAAAAATATAACAAGATTTACGGGTAGGATTACCTTAGGGACTTTTACATAATTTTCTATGAATTTCACCGAATTTTTCCTCGCATATCTCTTCCTAAACTTACTGTTTCTCTCTCCTTAGGCTAAAACTCTTCCATGGATGAAATATGATGAAGGAGGAGCTTATTTCAAAGGTTTTAGGTCGGCATAAAGCACCTCCCCTTGGTCCAATCAAAGTATGACACGTGGCAACTATGTAAGATAAAATATCATTTAAGTCTGAATGACTACTTATTGCTTGTTCATAAAAAGACGATATCTTTTCACTTGAATGTCCGTTTGATGCAACGTTTGTTGTGTTACAAACATAATTAATATACCTACAACTATCTAGTTTATACCTTAAGTCAATTGTTATATTACAATGGTCAAAACTAGGCTTCAACATGCACATTTTTACCAAAACTTCAAAATTTTGTAGTTGCAATTAATTTGATATTTCTTGCCTTATGAAAGTATAGTAACTTAACATTATATATATTAATGACACATTACCCATATCACATAGGCTAAACATGATTCAGACACAATTAATCATAATTATGAAACTTATCATTTAGCTTAGCATTTTACATTTAATTCTTCAAATTTAAAAATGGGTTTTATTATATTAAGAACCAGAATATCACATATGTAATAATACAACATTATTAGATAGTAAGTGAGATAAAATTGAAAGAAAACAATTATATATTGGCATAAAAAAATGGGGTCATTACACCAATGATGATGCTAGTCCAAATCCCGCTGTGAGGGCTTCGTATTCTGCCTCGTTGGAGGCCTCGGAATGGAATCTAAGGGCATATTCCACGTTGGCCCCATCAAGTATTGTTATTATCAAGCCTGGCATAATACTACTGGGATAAGATTAAATATTTATGAACATTAACCAAAATATATGTTCCTCTTCAAAGCTTTCGCCAACCAGGCTTCCATTTTTTAATAACTTTATTATTTGTTCGAGATCATAAGCATTTTCTTCTTACGCGAGTCGATGACTCTGGTATGTCACCCGCCTTGTCGGTTAGACTTTTCGTTGGGTTATCTTTTATATAAGTCCGCTCATCTGGACAAACTATTATTCTATCTTCCTGAGAAGTCTTCTCCGTCTGCTTCAGGACTGAGATCTCTTTCGTAAAAGCCTGCTCGGTAGACTTCTCTTCATGTGTAATTTATGCTATGAAATTGTCCACTGCTTAGCCCTTGATTACCATCCTTAGTTCATATTGAATGTCATACACTCCTAACTCTATCGCTTATTCCATCAGTCTGTCTAATTTCTTAGGCTTGTGAATAGCTTGGGGTAGAGGCGGGTCTATATAGATAATAATAGTGTATGCTTGGAAGTACCTTTTCATTCTCCTAAAGGCTTTAATTAAGGCTAAGGTTAGTTTCTCCAGTCTAGGATACCAGATTTTTTATCCATGGTATGCCTTACGGGTGTAATACACGGGCCTCTATACCCCTATTTCTTATCGGAATAGCGTCGAACTGACTACCGACTCAGACACGGCCAAATATAAATAAAAATCTTCTCGCTTGGGACAGGCCTCGATTGTAATGGTGCAGGCCCCAAATATTGCTTCAACTCTAGGAACGCAGCCTCAAACTCATTGTTCCATTCGAAGGTCTTTTATATCACTTTGAATAATTGAAGACACCTATCAGTAACTCATAATATGAATCTATTTAGTCCTACCACGTGTTCATTTAGCCTTTGAATTTTTTTTCTTATTTATTTGGGTTGTATGTTCATTAGTGCTTTGATCTTATCAGGGTTGACCTCAACGCCTCTCTGGTTGACTATAAAACCCATAAACTTCCCTTCATTTAACCCGAAGATGCACTTTGTTGGGTTAACCTTCATCTAGTGTTTTTCCAGTTGATCAAAAGTCTATCCTAAATCCGTGATGTGATCAGAATATTTTTTACTCTTGGTCAGAATATCATCGACATAAACCTCCATATTTTTATCAATCTGGTCTTTAAAAACTTATCCTCCAGCCTCTGATATGTTGCTCTGGCAGTTTTGAGATCATAATACATAATATTGTAGCATTAAGTACCCCAACTAGTGATGAATGAGGTTTTCTCCCAATCTTCTGGCTTTATCTTAATATAGTTATATCCTAAATAAGTATCCATAAAATTGAACAGTTTATGCCCTGAGGTATCATCGACCAACAATTCAATCTTGGGTAAAGGATAATGATCTTCGGGGCACACTTCATTCATAATAGTGAAATCAACGCACATATGCCATTTATCATTTTTCTTATTTACCATGATCATGTTCGAGAGCCATTATGGGTACTTTATGTCCTCAATGAAGTTTGTCGTATGCATCGTATCAACTTCCACTTATATATCCATGTTCTTCCCACGGCTGAAGACACGACACTTTAACTTTACAGGCTTGGCATCTTTCACTATGCTTAACTCGTGGCAGATGAACTCTAGATCAATCCCTAGCATATTATCATGACTCTAAGCGAACATATTTTTTCTCTTCCTTAAAATTCCTCTAAGTTCTTCTTGAAAGAAGGATCCAGTGACAAATTGATGTGGGCTATCCTCTTTGGGTTCTCATTGTTCAGGATTACAGTTCGATTTATTCTATAACCTGGCTTTGACTAACTTATCTTCATCTTGATGGTCTAACGTCTCAGTATGATAAGTCGTTGTCAATTTCTTATGCTCTTCTTGCTCTATAAAGGTTTAGTAACACTCTCAGGATTTGAATTGGTTTCTCTTCACTATGTTAACCCCATTATTTTCGAGAAGCTTCAAGCACTGGTGAATGGTGGATGTGACGGCTTCAAACTTCTTCAACCCCACTCTGTCAAAAATGATATTGTACGTTGAATGAACATTCTTATTTAGGACAAAAAATGAATCATTTATATTTGGCATGTGGCCCATATGTCGATCACAACTTACAATTCGATTGTCCTCGTGGGGTGCACATTATCCCCTAAAAATGACAAAAGGCCTGTGATACGTCTCAAGTTTGTTATCTCTCAACCTGAGGTTCTTAAAACAGTTATAGAATAAGACATCGGTTGAACTGTCATTGTCAACCATAATTCTTACCACTTTGCACTCATGCACCATCATCGTGATGACCAGAGGGCCATCGTGTGGGTAGAGCATGTCAGGTAAATCATTTGTAGAAAAATTGACTATAAGGTGCTCTTTTTTCACCTTCTTATGACGAGTGTCCACGGCATCCATCGGGTTGATCTGTCTAATTTGAGCACAAGTCTTTACCTCATTGAGGTAAGTTTTCCTTTTCATGGGTCCATCTCTGTCGCCAGCATCTCTTCCTGCAATGAAATTTCACCCAAAAGAGATCATGTTTAACCTCTCCTTGGGTTTCTTGGGCAGTTATGGGTTATCCTTGAAATCATCATCCTTACCTCTTTTCTTCTCATCAAACTTCCCATAAGGGTATTCTAATCATTTATTAGTTTTTACTCGTCCCCCTTATCTTTCCGGCCACCCTTATCTATAAAATTTGATATTTTGTCTCGTTAAATTAAGTTTTCAATCTCATTATTTAGAGCTAGGTAGTTATCTGTGTTGTGGTCGTGATCCTTATGGAACTCACAATACTTGCTTTTATCTTTTCTATTTGCAGATGCCTTTAACTTTTCGGGACATTTTAGGTCATTGCTTCCTCGAATTTCATCAAGGATATGAAGTAAGTTAATGGTCAATGGGGTATACTCATCGAATCTCTTTGGCTTATCAGCCTTTTTATCCTTTGGCTCATTCTTCTTTGAACTCCTGTTGGTGTTGGCCTTGGTATGGCTCAACTCCTCAGTCGACATGGCCTCTTCAGCATTCATAATCTTGCCTACTTTGGCCAACAACTCAGTTATCATTCTCGGTGGCTCTTTAACCAGATCCCAATACAACTTTCCTGATAATATACCACTCATCATCGCAATCAATCACCTCCAACTTCTCATCTTTTAAGCGAGTGATGAATTCCCGGGCCGTCTCGTCATCTTTTTGGCGAACACGTAGCTAGATAAGCCACACTCTTTACAGGTTTATCTCCAAAATAAAAATTATTGATAAAGAGATCATCCATTTGCTAAAAATTTAAAATATGCCCCCTCGATAGGTTGTTGTACTAGATTTGCACTGGTATAGTGATCGTGCTGGAAAATGATCGATAATGCATCTCCTTAGGAAATTAGTAAATGTCAGTAGAAACTTTATATTCTTTTACGTGCAGTACTGGGTTAATTTTACCATCATACCTCCGGGTGATAACTGGTGGTTTGAACTTTGTGAGCATTGGATAGCCCAAAATAGATGAAGTGAACGAGGATCCTTTCACAAAACCTCTCTGTAAGGGATTCTTTGCCTTTGAAATTTCTCCTGGATGATCCTCCAAATGCTGAATTAACCCCTTTAAGGGTTGTTCTTTCTACTAGGCCTTGATTCTAACGGACATTCAAAATTGACTTTAGCAGTGAGATGACATTTCTTCTTGGGAAGTCTGCTCAGCCTAGGCCGATCCTCATACACTCATCCTGGACTTGGCTAAGCATTCTTTTCTTTTCGTGGGCCCAGACGATCAAATGTAGAGCTGCTCCTTAGCCTTTCTAACACACTAGATCTTTCTTTATAGTAGGTTTGCTCATCATAGCAACCAACTGTCCGGAGGGTCAACACAGCCCCTAGATGGTACAACCTATTATCTCATAAACTAGAGTATATGGATCTGCTTCCTTCATCTCGTAAACTCACATTCAGGCACCTTGGGCTCTTCGCTACTATGTCGTGGTAGGTTTTCCATCCATCTCTCTAAGGGGGAAGAAGGCGGCATTTCATACCTCCTGTCAGAGTGCTCACCCCCAGCTGGAATAATAGGATCTGCTCTAGGCCTACTTTGCCTGGTTAAAAATGTATGTGTCAGTTATTTTATGCTCTCTTGCATTGCTCCTTGGCCTCTAGCTAGATTCAATAAGATCCCCTATTGGTCTCCCATACCAACAGGTGTCACAAGAGGATTTTTGTCTACGTCACGGATATTTTCTAGGCTTTGTCCCATTTTCCTAGAATTTGTATAAAAATAGAGTATTGTGACGAAACAAAAATAACGATAGTAAGGGAATGAATTCAAAATTTGGGGGGAAATGAATTAAGGAAATTTAGTGGAAATTAGAAGGAATTTATGAATTAATTGACTCTAACCAATCGAAACACAGAAGAATCAGATTGTGAAACAATTATTTACTCAAATTTATATATCCCTGAGTTATAAGAATTAATAACGGTAGGAAACAACAAATGACTTATCGAATTCTCATAGACGACATCAATCGGTTATCATCTAAGACTAGTATATGGATTTATGGGCCTTAGCAAGAATATACCAATAATAAATAATAGAAGATATAGTGATAATTATTACTGATGCCAATTTAGGACAATAAAGAGAGAGATGAGAGAAAAAGAAGGAAACCAAGAGTTTTACGTGGTTCAACCCAAAGCGGTGCCTATATCCACAGGTGTAGTGACGTATGTATTGATTTGAATGAGAAATAGCTATGGAAATGTGATTGACATAAGCTCTTGTGTTCTCTCTAAATATCGATGGCATAACAGTAGGGTTGAATATCTCTCGATCCCTTACAATGAGGAATTGTGTGTTATTTATAGGCTGTTATAGGAGAGAGAATGTAGTGGGACAGGTGGGGTGCCATTATAGGTTAGGCAGTTACACCTTTTACATGAAAGTGTGTGAATAATCATGAGTTTATTAAAGCACATGGAGGAAGAATATTGCGTATTTCCTTCGCGTGCAGGCGGTGTAAGTGTAACTGTTGACATTCGATCACGTGGTACCAACTTACATTGGCATGGTTAACTAACAGTGTTAACACGAGTTGACACCTATGTGATGATTGGTAATTCTGTCACGCCAAGAAATTTCATACCTGGGCCGACCTTATTGCTTTGTACTTTATGAGGACACATTTTATCACATGAGGGGCTTATGAGGCGATCCATATTTTTAGTATAACACCCTCAAAGTTAATTTCCATTATTCCTTAATATCATTATCCTTGAATATGACTCTCAAATAAATACTTTTAACACACTTAACGTTATTAAAATATTTTTTTATTTTTAAGTTTATCAAGCTTATAAATATCCCCCTTCTTGTGTTCACAATTTTATATAGAGATCATTATAAGATTTTAATTTCGTATCTCTTACCACTTTCTTAACTTCTTTCTTAGCCCATTTATATTTCTCAAAATTTTCTCCATTTCTAGATGTTTGTCATGTTTTAAAGCACTCCTTTTTGGTTTTTACAATATTTTATACTTCGACGTTCCACCATCAAGTTTCTTTTAATTTTGGCTCCTTACCTTTTGATTCTCTAATAATTTTTGTTGATATTCTTGTATTGCATGGAGCCATGTTATCCCAGATTATGTTGGTTTCATCTTCGGTATTCCATGATGCTTCATTTAATATTTCATTTTAAAATAGTTCTAATTTATCTTATTTTAAGTTCCACCACCTAGTTCGTGGGTTAATCTTCTCTTTTTATGCTCGTGATTGATTTTTAATACTAACATCCAACACCATTATCATATGTTGTGAGGTTAAGATCTCTTCCGATAAGCCTCACAGTCCTTACATGTTAATAGATCTCTTTTCCTAGTAGTGGAAAAGTCTATTTGACTCTTATTCATTATACTTTTATAAGTTATCAAGTGTTCAAACCTCTTTTTAAAACATTTATCTACTTGTACAAGATCATAAGTTATCGTAAAATCTAAGATAGACTTTCCCTATCTTCAAAACAATTCCTTCGTGCACCGTATCATCCTCTCCTACATAGCCATTAAAATCTCCCCCTATGTAAATTTTCTCACCTGTGGGTATTTCTTAAACTAGTTCATCCATTTGTTCCCAAAATTTTACTTTAATATACTCATCCAATCCTACTTGTGATGCATTATCCTTAACAATATCAATTATATTTTAATCCAATACCAGTTTTACATGTATAAGTCTATCGCCTCTCCTAATAACAGTTACGACATCATCCTTATGGTTTTTATCTACTATTATTCCAACTTCGTTCCTAAATCTATGTTTTCCTATATAATATTATTTAAACCTTATATTTTTTATTTCTCTAGATTTCTCACCGACCCGTTTAGTTTATTATAAACAAGTTATGCTAATTTTTTTCTTATCATGGTATCCGACAACGTCATCCATTTCCCTATCAAAGTTCCTATATTCCAAGTCTCTAACCTAAGTCTAATATCCCGAACTAGATTCTTTACCTGCACACGTCCAGATTGGAACAGGAACCCTTCCCCATTTATCATCTCACCTGGGGCGCTGATGTGACCCCCTTGTCTATTTTTTGAGACACCCGATGGTAGGTGCAATACCCCTTGGTTATTTTTTGAGATAGACGATAACAAGCGCAGCACATGGCTTAAGGGGAATTCCCTAGTATTAGCATGTATATTCATATGATTCATGTTCATAAGGATCTAACAAAGTTTTACGTTGGCTATCATCTACTTAACACAACCCTCCCACTTTATCCGAGCTTGGGACCAACATTGTTTAAAATAAAATATAAGAAGTTAAGCACGACACGGGTGGAGTTATGATGTATCATCTAATTATTTAACAATAGTAAAATTTGGAGTGTACAATAAATCATTGATAAATCTTATCACGTAGACCTTTAAGGTGTATTAGTAGAACTATTAAAATTGGAAAAGAATTTTATTTAGTGTATCTCTTTGATTCTTCTCACGAAGCGCACTCTTAAAATTAGTTAATATGAAACATAGCAATTAATTTTGACACCCAATAAGTTATATCTAGCCCGTAATAAATAAAATTTTAAATACTCACAATCACGGGGTACTACAGACTCACCCATGAAGTATTTAATCTATTTTAACAATAAATATCTTCGGGAGATCACTTCCTCGAATCCATATGTGTTTTTGCATGATATATTATAATTGGTTTTTCTATTAATATGTGTACCAATATTTTTTCACCATGACGTGTATATTGTTTTGGGCTTATAGCTTTATTGGGTGACTAATAAATCAATAACCTTTTTGGTAAGTTGATGATGATGCTTACACAATTACAACTTCAAGGGAAATAACCTCAAAAGCAAAATTTATTTTTATGGAATCCAAATTTAAAACATCTAGCTAGTCCAGAGAGGGGCATAAAATTGAGATATTACAAACTTATTAGTATCTTCAAGATATTTTGAGAGCTGCTAACAAATTTTTTGAGGAGGACCAAATGAGATTATAACGCTTTATGCCTCGATAATATTATCCTTTTATTTGCTTTTTTCTCTTATTAATTTTCTTCTTCTTGGTTTTTTGTAAAGGTCCTCCCCTCTCCTATAATGGTTAGGTTTTGTGCCTTTATTTTATTAAGTCATGGAATGTTTTATAAGGTCATGTTGGTCATTTTTCTTATTAATCTAAATTGTATTTAGGAGGTTAGGTCATATCCCCCTCCCATTGCCATTGAGAAAACCTTTTCTCTTTCATTTTCTTTTAAAAAAATGTGTAGGGGAATTGTGCCTCTGAAAACAAAATCAATATCTACCATATTAAATGTGAATTTTAATATTTCTACCTTTTTCATCACTTATGTTAGTTCTTACTCATGGTTGGAGACATTAATATTGTACATTTTTATCATATAGATGTATGCGTAGTGTTTATATATATATATATGTGTGTGTGTGTGTGTGTGTGTGTGTGTGTGTGTGTGTGTGTGTGTGTGTGTGTGTGTGTTTTGATGTTTTGGACTCAAAATTTTATATAATTGCAATGGTGTAAAATAGCGAAAATAGCAATTCATTGAACACCAAGAAAAATGGGTTAACCTTTTAACTATAGTTTTATGACGATATAAAAGGCAAGGAAGGTAGAAGTTGGATCCCCTTGTCATATCATATCTATTACAAAATTAAGAGTCATGCTTTCGTTGACTATTTAAGATTAAGAGTCCTTTATTAAAAAATATATATATAAAATAACATAAAATTTTAACACTATACGGGACATTAAATCTCAACATTAAGTAATATTGGTGATGTTAATTTGAACCATTATACAATCTAGAGGCCAATGGTTTAGAGGTTTTTATCAATATGTATTCATGATCTTAATGTCAAACCTCCCAAGCTCTACTGATCACTTTGACATCCGTCCAATAAGGTCAGCTTTGCAAAGGACATGTTTAAGGGGGATGGAAGTAATTACAACAATACTCATGATCATTTAAAAATGACTCTAAAAATAAACACATAACCTAATATCCATCCCACATTATCCACCGCAATCCTCGTCGAAACAATTTGCCAGAATCCTCACTTGCTTTCGATTTAATTTGCATAATTTCAGGTTCATATTATGGTAGGTGTAGACAAATTCGTTTTTGGAGAGGGTTGTCACATGTAAATGGGATTTTGGTGATTTGGGTATCATGTCTAGATTAAATACTCAATTGATGATCGAATAACATATATGATTAAGGGGCAAAAAAAAAAGCTTACATATATAGGAGAACAAATATGGTAATATCCATTCATTTGATGACAAACGAAGTAAAATTAAAATGGATGAGATTACTTTTGCCAACATCCCACCTCATCTCATTTGTTTGCCTTCCTCGTGTATTTTTAGAACAATATTAGTGCGACCAACTCGCATTTCTCCCAAGCCCACAATCAATTCTTCACGACCTTATAATATAGTGAGAGGATTTTCTGATTTGGCTAGATGCCCATTGATTATGTTTAATCGCCTCATTAATTTTTTGCATGATTATGAAAATTTCTTGGGTCAACTTATTAATTCATAAAAAAAATTGGGTTTCATATCGAATAAATCATCTAGTGTGTAAAAACTAGAAACATTGATACAGTGAGATTTTTCCATATAAGCCTTTATACGATTTATTTAAAAGATCCTTCATATGAGGTACGTATAAATAAAATTTATTCTTTGAGATTATTTCAAAAAAATTCCCCCATTTACAAGGATGGAAAGCCAAAATGAGTATCACTAGGTGGAAAGATCATTCTATTAAATATTTTTCTACACTCTATATCAATTCACCATATTCCGACTATTAACCCCCACTTTTCTATTATTGAGCATATTAACCGTTTGATAGCTAATTTTTTTAGGGTTTAAAGGCGAATGGTTAAAATACCATTAAATTAAATGGGATGATGTATGCTTGTTGATCGAGCGCGAACCGTGCATCGTGTAATACGCAAATCGTTGTTATCGGTTCGGCGACTCAATGCAAAAACCTAAACTACAACTACACTTGACAAGTAAGCACAGCGGTAAGTCGGGTATCGTAAGAAATCCACAGGGAGTGATTGAATTTTATATTTTAATTGCTTTAAAACTTCAAGAATAAAAGTGTAAAATAAATAAAAGAAAAGCTAATGGTGGAGAAAAAAAAAGAGAAGTTATGCTATGAAAAAGTAAAGTGAGGATCGGGATCGCATTCTACCACACGGATCGAAACAACTACTAATCAGAGTTAAGGCTAGAAAGCAATTTAATTGAGCATTTTCAATTAAGCATAAACATCACACAATAAGGAATTCAATCCAAAGTTGCGAGATTAAACATTTAACGGAAAATGGTCACACGCGGATTAAATTCGGATTGTCGCAATAAACACTGAAGTTGCATGACAAATAAAGTTAAACGCATAACAATCCAACTTTAATACACCCGATTTCTATTAAATGCAATTTTTACACGGAACCCTAACTTTCGAGGTCCAAACCCGTAAATGGTGGAACGAAATCCCGACCCTATTTATCTTAAGGAACGACATGGAAATGAACTAAATTAAACTAAAACTAAACTAATTACAACAAGAAATAAATTAATCTAGGCAAGAAAGTAGAGAAAGCAAGTAAATGAAAGCATGGAAATTAAGGAAGACAGCAAAATTAATGTAATTAAAGTTAGGGTACAACTTACAAAACAAAGAGTACAAGAGAGGAGTAGGAAAAATCTCCCAAGTTTACAAACCCTAAAACGAGAAATAATGAAGATATCTCTCAAAAATGAGAGGAGAGTATTTATACCAAAAAATATCCCATGCCAAACTTGTAATAAAAAGAAGAAACAAAAAATATCTGCAGGACCGAATCCATTTGGGGTATCCGAATCCATTTGGTCCAAATCCATTTGGAGTGTCCGAATCCATTTGGACAAGAAAACTAATCACACTAGTCCAAACCGAATCGATATGTTCGAATCGATTCGGTACCTATACGTATGCAATCTGCAGCTTTGTCCAACTTTACGAAAAATACCGTAACTTCTTCGTTATAACTCGGAATTAGGCACGGTCGGAGGCTACGCGAAGATAACTCAGAGGAGTACAACATCCAAGATACATCAAGCCAAAAACAAAATTATAAAATGACTAAAATGCCCTTGAATGTGCCCTTGAGTGTGAATTTGAAGTAAAAACCATCCTAAAAATGCCATAACTCCTTCGATACAACTCGGAACCATGCACCGCCGGTGTCCATGCGAAGAGAAATCAAATGGATTCAACTTCCGTGAAGAGCTCGGGATTCAAACCCGAATGCTAAAATTACTAAAATGCCCCCGAAGCTGCAAAAGTCGACGAAACTTTTCCGAAAAGCTTCTGAACTTCATACTAAGCATCCAAATACCTACAAAAGCTCAATTAGCCCCTGCAAAGCATGTATATATAGAAATACGTGGTTGTCCGGTTAACGAGCATAAGTATAGGGACTAAGATACCCGAGGAGGCTAATAACGCGTAGGTTAACGGGTGAAATACGCAATATTTGCGTCGTATCACACCCCCTAACTTACACATTGCTAGTCCCTAGCAATGAAATAGGAAACAACAAGAACTACAGGAAAACCAAAACAAGATACAAGTACAAAAATGGGATAAAAAGCATAAAAATATAAAAGCCACTTTCGTAGGAAACACGATTGCATTTAGCGTATGCAATAAGCCGTTAAACCTCTAGGTTACCCTAGTGGACGAGTGTCGTCTCGTGAGGGCTTTCAGGGCTGAAACCCACAAACATCATACAGTTTCCTCAAAATATGCCCAACCCAATGTACGACAAACTCAACAACAACGAAAAAGATTTCAAACACGTTATTAGCACATTGAATGAATTCAAGCTAAAGTCCGTTGTTATTACCAGGTTGAATGCACCTCATAGAATTGAAATTTTAAAAGTGGGAGGGAGGAGAGAACATGCATAAAATGATTTGGTAAAAACTTAAATAAATCGAATCAACATAAAATCATGCATATATTCAATCCTCAAGGGCATTACACTCGAAAATGAAATCACTCGGAACGGGAGGTAATACACGAGACATGCGGACATAAAGAGTAAATGGAAATGGAAACTAGGCCATACACATGTCACAGATGAAGAACGCTATATAGGAAATTAAAAACTATAATCTCAATGAAAGTTACCACTCATTAATAGAGGTGAAATGTATTTTCACAGATTATCAAAACTATTATGACTTTTAAATTAAATTCGCCCTAAGATCACATAGGACTTTATAGGGTTATAATGTAGGCTAGGCTAGGGTACGAAATGAAGGATATGTATGTACTGGTTCAATGTGTTTAGAATTGAAAAACTTAGGATAATGGAAAATAGTGGCCAATATCAAAAATTGGAAAACAAGTTCCAAAACAAGCATTAAATGTGCAATGGGAGAGTAACAAGGATTATTGACTAGACATACATAACATATATACAAACTTTCTCTTTTCTTTTCTTTTCTTCTTTTTCTCACTTTTTCTTTTCTTTTCTTCTTTTTCTCACTTTTTCTTTTCTTTTCTTTCGCTTTTGGACTTTTCTTTTCTTTTTCACTACACTTTCTTCTTTTCTCACTCTTTTCATATGCTTAAATTGCAACCACACTACACAACATCATTCAGTCCCAAGCAACATTCCAAATAAAGGTAAGGAAGGTAATATGTATGGTTTATAACTCTAATTTGGAGTTGGTTATGGGATTTTGGGTTACGAAAAGAAAGGCTATATTTAGGCTCAAAAGGGTTGACTAGGAAAACATATAAGGTGAGGTTAAGGCTAATTATGGGTGATATAACAAATATTGCCTATGATCATTTCCTAAATTTTACGCAATTCTCGAGTCAAAACAATAGATGAAAATCATGCTTAAGTAACACATTTCAAGATATAAACTCAATTAATGAACGATCAATGAAAGAATAGAGAGATTACCGACGAATTCAACGTTTTCAAAGAGTAAAGAATAGTGTATACACTCACAAATGACGAAAGGTACAAAGCTTACTCGGTGCAAGTATATACAATGCAACAAAAGATTACCGAGTTATAAAAATCTTAAACCAAATCAATAAAGCAAGAAAAGCACATGTGCTCATGGGATTAAAGTTTAATTCATGAAGTTATTCACAATATTAATGATTTGAGGACTAAAATCTAATAACTTTTAAAATCGAGAGCATGCATCGTTGAGTTGTCAATTGGATCGGGCAATTATTAAAATTTATCATCGGAAACAAGGCAAAATGCCCAACAAAGGGGAAAAAAGAAAAAAAAATATTTTTAAAATTTTTAATTTTTCACAAAAAGGCATACTTAGTAACTCAATGTGAGAAAATCCATGGACAAAATAAAGAAATGGATAAAATATCCTACACCCCCTAACTTAAATGTTGCATTGTCCTCAATGTGCATTAAGAACACAACACCAAAAGAGGAAAAGAACGATATTACCCAAAATTGGAGCGATCTCCATAAGCATGAGTCCAATTAAATCTACAAAACAAGTTAGTACCGAGCATAGCAAAAACAAATAACAAAAAGTTAACTAATTATACTAGACTAAATTAAAAAGGAAAGGAAAAAAAGGAAAGAAAGAAAAATACAAAACTAACTATTTACAACCTACTATTTAGGCTTCATACTAACTATACACTAGAAGTCTAAATAGTTGAGGGTCCACCCAAAAAGGGATTTGACTTTGAAAGATCAACGGTGGACCCTCCAAACCGAACATGCCTCCCAGAAAATGATAATTCTGTTTGAACAACGGAAGGCATGTAGGTGGTGAAAAAAGTGAACCATCGCCAATTTAAAATTTTGGGCAGACGATGAGGGATTTGGATAATAAGGGGGAAAGGTACACTTGAGGTCCAATAAAAATCGACTCATCTCCCAAATACTTTTCAAATGGAATGGGAGATGGTGCACACGTGGGGATAACATCCATCGAAAACAAGTCCGGCAAGGAGTCCGCATCGACAAAAAGTGTAGAAGTTTTAAAAGTTTCTACTGACTCATAGGAATCAACCGGTAATTATAATGGTTCAATGACGAAAAATGCATATGAAAATTAAATAAATTCAATCTCCGTCAACATATAGTCGGAAGGAGATTGAATTTCGGGAGAGAAGGAATCACATTCGATGAGAAATTCTTTGAAAAGTTGAGGTGAAACACAAGTTTTCACCTCCTCGTTGTTTTGTGCATAAGAATTCATCTCATCGCAAAGTGCTCCAAGTCTCATTTCATCACCATTTAGGCTTTCCAAACCTTGGGAGTAAAGAAGAAAAGTTTCTTCCAAAGTAAGATTCCTCGGCTCAAGAGCCTCGAATTCCTCATTTGGTTGAAACTCGTCTTCGAAAGTATCGGAATAAGAATCGTCATTGGATTCGAATAATGAATCCAACTCAAGCTCCCAATAAAGATTTTCATTATGATAATTGTTTTAAAGTCTTTCAATATCAAGAAAATCTTCAAAATGAAAAACTTGAAAACTATCCCCAAAGTAAGAATCATTAGAATGACCATAATAGCTATAAAAGAAAGACATATTACCATTTTGTTTTTTGAGATACTGAAGCTCTTGAAGCTAAATAATCATGTCATAATCATTATTTTTGTTTTTGAGCTCTTGAAGCTCTTGAAACTCCAGAAATAATCATCCATTTGAGATACTGAAGCTCTTGAAGCTAAATAATCAGCTACTGCATTGTTTTCCCTCCAAGTGTGGATGATTTTGAAGTTCGTTGGATAAGTGATATTATCAAATATATCTTGTGAAGGCCAAGGAGGTTGTGCTATCTTTAAAACAATTTCAACTAACGTTTTACAATCAGATTCAATGCAAACATTAGAAATATTTAAGGAAGAAATCAATTTTATCCCTTCTTGGACGGCCATTGCCTCAGCATTAAAGGATGTTTGAATACCTATTGATTTAGAAAAGGCGGCGATAAATTTACCTTGAGAATCCCTAATGACACCACCAATACCACTTGAGCCTGGATTATTCTTAGAAGCATCATCAATGTTAAGTTTAAAAGTGCCAATTGGAGGTTTGCTCCAAAGACACTTTATTAAAATAATCTTCTTCGGGAAAATATTTATGTTAAAAGTTTTAGCTATTAAATCATCTTTAGGGGGAAAATATTTATTACCAAATTATTTGTAGATGGATAATCCAATGGAAAAAAGTGAGCAACTGCGAATCAAAGTTTCTTAGCGCTCAAGTATGGAAATCCTGCAAAAAAGGTTAAAACAAAGAATACAAATAGGAAAGGAAAAATACTATGATCTAAAACAAAGAATACAAATAGGAAAGGAAAAATACTATGATCGTAATAAAACAATTACGATCTAAAACACACTCCCCGGCAACGGCGCCATTTTGATCGAGCGTGAATCGTGCGTCATGTAATACGCAAATTCGTTGTTATCGGTTCGGAGACTCCATGTAAAAACCTAAACTACAACTACACTTGACAAGCAAGCACAGCGGTAAGTCGGGTATCGTAAGAAATCCATAGGGGGTGATTGAATTTTAGATTTTAATTGCTTTAAAACTTCAAGAATAAAAGTGTAAAACAAATAAAAGAAAAGGTAATGGTTGGGAATGGTGGAGAAAGAAAAAGAGAAGTTACGCTACGCAAAAGTAAAGCGAGGATCGGGATCGCATTCTACCACACGGATCGAAACAACTACTAATCAGAGTTAAGGTTAGAAAGTAATTTAATCGAGCATTTTCAATTAAGCATAAACATCACACAATAAGGAATTCAATCCAAAGTTGTGAGATTAAACATTTAACGAAAAATGGTCACACGCTAATTAAATTCGGATTGTCACAATAAACATTGAATTTTCATGACAAATAAAGTTAAACGCATAACAATCCAACTTTAATACACCCGGTTTTGATTAAATGCAATTTTACACGAAACCCTAACTTTCGAGGTCCAAACCCGTAAATAGCGGAACGAAATCCCGACCCTATTTATCTAAGGGCACGACATGGAAATCAACTAAATTAAACTAAAACTAAACTAATTACAACAAGAAATAAATTAATCTAGGCAAGAAAGTAGAGAAAGCAAGTAAATGAAAGCATGGAAATTAAGGAAGACAACTAAATTAATGTAATTAAAGTTGAGGTACAACTTATAAAACAAAGAGTACAAGAGAGGAGTAGGAATAATCTCCCAACTTTCCAAACCCTAAAACTAGAAATAATGAAGATATCTCTCAAAAATGAGAGAAGAGAGTATTTATACCAAAAAATATCCCATGGCAAACTTGTAATAAAGAGAAGAAACAAAAAATATTAGTAGGT
Organism: Sambucus nigra; assembly: GCA_949130495.1. Taxonomy (NCBI): domain Eukaryota; kingdom Viridiplantae; phylum Streptophyta; class Magnoliopsida; order Dipsacales; family Adoxaceae; genus Sambucus; species Sambucus nigra. Next base: position 137,133,841 of record OX422219.1, read on the forward strand.
CCGAATCCATTTGGGGTGTCCGAATCCATTTGGTTCAAATCGATTTGGAGTGTCCGAATCGATTTGGACAAGAAAACTGATCACACTAGTCCAAACCGAATCGATTTGGTGTGTCTGAATCGATTCGGCCAAATTGATTTGGCGTGTTCGAATCGATTCAGTACCTACAGGTATGCAATCTGCAGCTTTGTCCAACTTTACGGGAAATGCCGTAATTTCTTCGTTATAACTAGGAATTAGGCACGATTGGAGGCTATGAGAAGATAACTCAGAGGAGTACAACATCCAAAAAGACATTAGGCCAAAAAACCAATTTATGAAATGACTAAAATGCCCTTGAATGTGCCCTTGAGTGTGAATTTGAAGTAAAAACCATCCTAAAAATGCCATAACTCCTTCGATACAACTCGGAACCATGCACCGTCGGTGTCCATACGAAGAGAAATCAAATGGATTCAACTTCCGTGAAGAGCTCGGGATTCAAACCCGAATGCTGAAATTACTAAAATGCCCCCGAAGCTGCAAAAGTCGACGAAACTTTTCCGGAAAGCATCCGAACTTCATACTAAGCATCCAAATACCTACAAAAGCTCAATTAACCACTGCAAAGCATGTATATATAGAAATACGACGTTGCCTGGTTAACGAGCATAAGTATATGGATTAAGATACCCGAGGGGGCTAATAATGCGTAGGTTAACGAGTGAAATACGCAATATTTGCGTCGTATCACTTGCCAAATAATGCGGGTGGTCTATGTTTGAGATCAATACGATGATGTACCATTTTGGGGTATGAAACTACTTTGGAGAATTTTATTTATTGAAACTAGTGGACAATATATTCATAAGACATAAATATTTAAAGAACCATTCTCGTTTAGAAGTTCGTTGATTAGCAACATCATCACACATGTGAAAACAAATTCATGATTATATTAACGTTTCGACAGACCAGGTGTAATTTTATGAAAATTATCCAATTTGGTTTCAAACTGATTCAGTTGATGTTACATCTTTGTCAGCTTAGGAACATGTAGGAAAGATCGATCTCATCATTCTACTTTTTTTCGACTTGTTATTTTTTCCCTGTAAAGATATTCATATTTCTTTGTAATTCCTTGGTCTTTGATTATTCTGATACCATCCAAGTGTATATGCTATAAATCTAACTTTATGTAACTTATTCTTTGAAGGAGATGTAGCATGTATCACGTGGCATTATTTTTCATTAGTTATTGGTACAAATATAGATTTTAGATTCATTCAAACTACTCTAATGTGGTGGTGGATGAGAAGATCTAATTGTATAATTTTGGAATGTGTTGCAAAAAATTATCTTGCAATCATAATGTGGAATATATGGAAAGAGAGAAATGCAAATTCTTTGACGACATGGCTACAATGATATTATGCAATACTTAAGAAAAAAAAACATTTTATGGCTATAAAATAAATTTGATAGCCTACTGATATTCTTCAATTAAATTTTGATGGAGCTTCTCATCGAAATCTTGGCATTAGAGGGGATGGTGGGTTATTATAAATTTGAATGGTGAATTGGTTAAAACTCTTTCGACTCTAATCAACATGGATGGGGAAAATTCAAAAAAGGATATCAAAACAATGAGGTGAGGGGTTGAGATGTCTTTTTCAATAGGGATATCATCTTTAGTTATAGAATCATATTCTCTTGCATTTGTCAGTTTTTTCTCAGGTAAGTCTTACATTCACTAAAACATTTCTTGAATGATAGATTATATTTAAGAAATGATTCGTGGAAACATTATGAAATCATTCATTATTTACGTGAGGGCAATTCGGTGATAGATGGTTTATCTTGGATTATGATTATTATATTTACACCTGGTCTTTGTTTGATGATTTATTGATGAGTATTCGATATTTACTAGAGATGGATCACAATGGTGTGACACCCCGCCAAATTAATTTCGGGTGATCAGTCCTAAATCAAGTTAGAAAAGGCTTCTCGGTTGGTTCATTCTTAGCATCACTATCGTCTTTTTAAATTTCTAACCACCTAAGTGAGAAAAGTAGACTGGTGCCAATTTTTATCTTTCAATTAACTATATAAAACTCGTGCGGAACATACAATAATACACAATCACAGTTAATTAAAATAACCATCCACAATTAAAAACACTTAACCGAATAAACCATCGGTCCAAATATCCAATACAAGTAAATATCAAAAAATATCTCAACAAGTCTACTACTGATAAAAGAAATGTGAGCGACAAGCTCAGATAACTACTAGAGAGTCTCTACAAGAATGGAAGAAGGAGGCGTCTATCAAAACCCCGCAACATCCACATGTGCTGCAGCAAGGATACCTGGAATAGAATCAAGCTTGGTGCCCTTGTGGTTGGACACCTAAAAGGTTTTTAAAAGAATTTTATAGCAAGGGTTAGTACCCAAAAACATTTGAAAATATTTAACAAATGATTAACTTGCAGTAATAAATAAATATGCATGCTCTTCATATTTTAGTTAGTGCCGCACTCTCTTGAGGACTTCCTCACCCCTCCTCTAATGTGCACTACTAACGCTTCCATTTAATTTACTAGGTCCTACGCTCCTGACCTAATACTTATTTTTAACCCTTGAATGTTACCTACTCTAACCGAGTATGCCTTAATTCATGATTTTTAAGTTATTATAAACGTCGAACTTAATTGAATCATTACTCCTTTTAATTTCATATAACATTCACACCTGTTATGCACATAATACATTTTTCACTATGCATTGATTATCCCATATATAATTATTTACCTAATTATATAATTAATCGTATTACCGTATTCACAAACATACTGGAATAACATTTAATGCAAACTCTCGACCGAGTAAGAATACTCACGAAATATAAATTTTCCCAAGTGCTATCCCACTAGGTGTATTCACGTAACCTAGTTATCCAAGTTAGATTCGCTCACTAACTTAGTTTAACATATGAATTGGAGGCGGTCATATTCCTTTCCTGAAAGTGAGATGCCCCTCACCCATATAACGGACGCTATGACCTGGGATTATACTCGCCCTACTCCTCAAGCTAGGGGATTCATCCACTACGCGCAACCTCCCCCTATAACACTAGAGTATATAATAGTAATATTCAATCTCTTATATTAATGCACACACACACTATATATATACTATCACGCACCGTATATATATATATAAATATAAAATGTCCCGGCTACACCATGTACTAAATCCGTAACACAAGCCTATTTAGTTTATTAAGAGTTTATGGTCCAACCCTAATTATTAATTAATTTGCACATTAATTAATTTAGTCACCTTTGGTGTCGCCCCCACCATAAATTTGGACTTACTCTCGTAGCCCGAAATAACCTCACTCAAGTCTAAATTCCAGACTCTCGAATTTATAATCATGACGTATCACCCAAAATTTCCTCAAATCCTAATTAACTTCACTTAATTAATTAGGTTTAAACCCAAGTATTAATTTCCCCATAATTAATTACCTAAGGATTTATTATATTAATTTCTTTTATATACATAGCTGGGCAGAATTGCCGAAATCTGCCCACCTTCGATCGATCGACCCCAGACCTTCGATCGATCGATCGAGCAGGTCTTCGTCTTCTTCGCGAAGACAGAGTCAGCCATGGATGAAAATTTTCAAACCCTAATTCCTTCTACCAGTAACCTCAAGTCCTCTTAGCATTAATACATTTTAGAAACCTTATTAGGGACCTCCAGAATATCCACCAACATCGTCAATTCGTCCATTAACTACAATTTCTAAATTTGGGGAAAAATTCATCTTTAACCCTTAACCCATTTACATCCCAAATCCCTACACCAAATTCATTTCTAATTATCCAGATAACATCCTACTAGATATGTATCAGTTTATAATATCAAATTTCTGCCAGAATTCTCATTCAATTTCGTAAATCAGATTATTACTTTTCAAAACCTCATGTTTATGCCATGAACACCCAAAACGAATTTTTGATAAAACACATCACATGAATATGAATTTCAAACAGATTTAATACTATTGCAAGTTATCCACTTGCCTTAGGTTTCGTAGTGTCTGATTCGGAGATGAATTCCAAGGTTGAAGATGATCCTTGTTGGCTCTCTAGTGATCCCAAAATTGCCTTTAACTGCTATTAGGGTTCCTTAATCCACTTAGCCTCTTTCTAAAACTCTATCAGCCGTTATATCCTTCCTCCAAATTCCTTAATTTACCTAATCCCGTTTTTTGCCTAATGGGCCAAGCCCTGGTGACCCAAATGCCCCCGTGTGGGCCCGGCTATGTCTAAAAATGCCCCGTGACCCGTTTACTACCCCCCGGGTACACTTTTTCGACTATCTCGGCCCATCCGGACTCAACCGTACACTCAGAATTGGTATCTGAATTAATTGATAAAAATGTTTATCCCCTCACCCCTTTAGTCTATACCGACTCCCGATTGAGATAAGTGCCTACCCTGTCATTAATACTCGAAATGACTTAAATAAATAATTACTATTCACTTAGTAAATAATTTCCCCTAAATATTAACCATTTATTCCTCGATTAATATTTAAATAAGATTTCCCTAATTAATTCAATTAAATTACGACTCACAAGTAATTTTTAAATTCCTGAATTAATTAAATATTTAATGCATGAAAATGCGGGGTGTTACAAATGGCATGCCCAACAGGATATTGACTACGATCCAATCTCATTGACATTTGAATTCCAGTTTCCTTCCAGTTTTCTATTCCGTAAGTCCAGTCGACTTCTATTAATGTTCTAGTTTTGCAATTTATTTTCTTTTTATCATTTATCATTACGTTCTTTTTAATATTTTTTTATTAGTATCTTTTAATGTGTTGGCTCATTTATAAATCCAACTTTCATATTCTCACTCCCATTTAATATTTGTAAGATTTTCATAGACCCTCCAGAAAAAAAAAATGAGTAAATGAATTATTGCATTCATTACGAGTAAGCCATGTGACATATGATCGTTTTAAGAGAGCCTTATAGACAGGGGCGGAGGGAGGTGAGCCTGAGTGGGGGCTCAATCCCCCATAACTTATACAAAATCTATTAGAACTATCAAACGAAATATTGTAGTAAATGTTCCCTTATTTCTAACCCATCCATGTGGACAAACTCCCATTAATCTTATTAAACTATGTGTGTTGAACAGTGAAAATATTGAGTGATAACTCATCATCCACATTTGATACTGTGAAAGGGTTTGTTACCCTTTATATCTTCTAAACCTCCCACTTCTCCCATTATCCCTACTTAAAACCTTTGATATCCCTTCTATTTCTTCCAACCTCTCTCTCTTTTCACCTTTCCCATTTTCTCTCTCTCTCTCTCTCTCTCTCTCTCTCTCTCTCTCTATATATATATATATATATATATATATATATATATATATATATGGGACAATGGTGTTATAAATAGTAACTTATGTATGATAAACATGCATAATAAACATCCATGGGATTTTATGTGTTGCATGCTTGCATGCATACACATGCATGTATGCATGCATACATATATACAATATTATTTTATTATTTTTTTAATAATATATATATATATATTTTTTTAATTTAATATTTTTTTATAAAAAATATTTTTTTAAAAAGTTTTTTTTTTAAAAAGGCTGGTTATTATGGGCTGAATTTTATCACGGGGGTAAATTTATCGTCGTGCCCTCAAGCACACGCATCCGCAAGTATATATATATATATGTGTGTGTGTGTGTGTGTGTGTGTGTGTGTTTGTAACAGGAACGCATCTATTAAACTCACATGACTCCAAACTTGCCTCCTCATTTCTTCTCTCCAGATCTTTTTGAATCATTGAACTACATTAGCAATCAATCTCATCTTAATCAAACTATAGATGAGATTTATTCAATAAGTGACCACGATCTTCAATTTATCACCGGTGCAATCGATGACTTTGAATGTTTGAGAGCCTTCTGCCCCTCAAACAGAGGAATTATTGATTCATTGGTCTATGAGGTATTCACCTTCGAACAAATTTAGAACTTTCACTTATATGTGAATGCTTTGTCTAGTAGAGTCTGAAGGATGTGAAAGAGATCTTCGAAAGAATTATTACTCTGGAAAATTCTTATAACGATCTATGAGAGCTTGATTTATTAGGAATGCAAAGACGATGAATTAAAAGGTGATTTAAGGTTGCTGAAGTCTTGAGAGATCAAAATAACCACCGTGTTGTAGAAGCTTATGCGCATTTTGACATTGATCCCCAAAGTTAATAATATTTTGGGATTAACCCCCATTAAGATGGAATGTCAGTTGTTAATTCATGACTGTATAAAACGATCAAAATGGCCTTAAATGATTTAAAGAAAGGTAAATATGTTTGCAGTAAAACTCACGTATGGGGAAAGAGATGAATCAACTCAGATTATTTAAACATACTCCTATTTAAAGTTCTTCAATATAATATGACGTGTCTATAGAGTTCCATACGGGTGGACTTTTTGCTAATTAGTCTATTTTATTTATTTAAATTATTATTTTTATGTAATTTTGTGGGTTTAAATGTAAGTTATTCACTATAAGTTCATCTATTACAATGTTTTTACTTCTTTATTTATATATATTAAAGTCATATGATTTTGTTGAGTTTATGTTTTAGTACTTAACAAAAATTAGAGTATGTTTGAGAACCAATTTGATGGCTTGAAAATGAAATTGAAAAATATTTATTTTTAATTTTAACAATTAAAACTAAAAACATTCTAATTTTAAGGCATGAAATTAGGGCTTCAAGAATATTTAAAATTGTCACCACCCTTGAAAAAGCTTTAGTATGCCATCTTTATTATATATTGTTATTTGTACATATTGTCTTGTGATTCTTTGTAGTTAATTATAATACCCCCATGCATCGCGTGGGTTGCATACTAGTGTGTGTGTGCGTATATATATATATATATATATATATATATATAAACTATTTATTTTATAGGGTTGCATATTATCAAGAAATTGGGGGTTAATTTAGGGTCAAGTTTTAGAGCATTACACACACCACTTATAAGTGAATAGGTATGTTTTGTTTCTCTCTCTCTCTCTCTCTCTCTCTCTCTATATATATATATATATATATATATATATATATATTGATGTTAAATTTGGATTTAACTTTAGGGCTGAATGATTAATGTTTGTTAAGGTTACTTTTATGATTAATTTGAGGGATATTGTTGGTTTAAATATGGGGTTGATATGTTGGTTTAAACTTGAGATTGATCAAATCACTTTTGTTGTTAAATAAATTAACTTATGGGGAAGTATTTTGAATAAAAAAACATGTGATGACATCCACACCACCACTTGTTGAAGTTGAGATGAATGTAGAAGATAATGGAAATATTTTAGAGTATTTTCATTCTGATCATGCATTATGAACTCCAATAGAACTTGTCAATCCAAAAATGGAAGATAAAATCCATATAGCTTATTTATAGAAGGGCATTATCAGCCTCGTGGCCATACGTTTCAGCAAAAAACTTTTGAAACAAATTGTGGTGATTTAACCTAGCCTGGTTCAATAAAACCTCCCATCGGCTAAAATATGACATCACTACTATTAGTGTATATTCTTTATGTTGCTATCATTTCAAACCAAATATCGATTAACAAACATGTGGGGACTCATTTGTGGGAAAAGGGTTTTCTAATTAGAAGAATAAAGAAAGATTTTTAACTCATGTGGGAGATTCCAATAGTATTTGAGGGGTATTGAAATCAGTTTGGACCTCAGACCCAAATGCCTTGCCCACCCACCCCCCACCCCCCAGACCTCAGACGGGCTATTCGGGAGATGTTTCAAAATAATAAATAAAGATTATAAGTGGTTTTGAGACCTCTTAGGCTTTGGAAAAGGGAGTCTAAGGTATCTGCGATCTTCGTCACTTGTCAAGAGGCCCTTAGGAAGTAACTGATGGACTTCTATAAGGGTTCACTATATTAGTTTAGGACTCAATAGAGTATACAATATGTCTAAAGCTAGATATGATCGGAGAGTTCTACTTTTTACTATCAAAAGTGGGTTCATAGAGTATATTATAATAAGTGAGCACTCGTTTAGCCTATTTGCCTCTTGTTGAGCTTGTATTCGATGCTTTGAACCATTCGAATTTTCCCAAATATATGCATTCTTGACGATAGAATGAGTGGACTGCAATAGCATGGTCAGGGCCTCTCTAAGGTCTGATGAATATTAAATTGCGGTGTAGTATGGGAGAAAGTTTTCCATGTGGTGTAAGGTAGTTGATGGGAGCATTTAATGCAGATGGGAGTCATCAATGTTGCGTGGTGGGGTAGGTAGAATAGTGACTGTACTTTCAACCTGCACGTTAGATAAGCTACATGAGGGGTCTGAGAATGATTGAGGTTACTAAAAAATGCTCGTAACATGTTTCTATGGTACTCCATGACTGTTATGCCAAGGAAGAATGAACGTTGGACCTATGGAGGTTAGTTCTCATCATGTTAAGGTCCGTCGTGTAGGTTTGAAACTAAGAACTTATGATGTTGAGGTCTCTAAGTTGGATTAATATAACGAATAAGCATTTTTGGATAGTAATGACGTTTCTTGTATCCATATTTCTATTATGGTCCCTTCTACATGACAACCATGGTATTTGAGGCTTAACTCTGGTTTTGCAGTGGTCTCTGTTAGACTTTAGGACCTCCTCCCTTGCACGAGTAAAGGGAAACGGGTTTTGAACCTTTGAAATTCCAATACTTAAAAGTGGTATCATCATTATATCCTTGTTTCTCTTCGAAAAAATTACAACGGGAAACACTTAGTCATTTAAATAAGCAAGGGTAGTAGCATAAACAACCAGTAATATTCTTATCATTATGAGATTGCATTAGGAAGAATCTCACATTGAGTCTTTGAGGCGGACAATAGTGGTGCTTCAAGCCTTGGGAGGATATAATTGAGTCCCCTAGGCTGATTTGAAATCTCCACTACTTCCTCCAATAATTACTTCCATGTCTCTCGAGATTTATCTTAGAAACCATTTATCTCCCTTTCTTTCTATTTGCAAAAATGTTTGCTGAGAATACTTCTCCCTCCAAATTATGAATCCACTCCTCAATTTGCAGTGAGACTTCATGTCTCTCCTCTTTCTTTAGTGGACTAGGGGGCTGAAACTTCAGTCCAACCCTCAAAGTGGTTTATTCCCTTTGATACTCAAGTAATCAACTACTTAGGGACAAATGACCCTAATTTTTTTAGTGGAGCCCAAGTGGCTTCACTAAGCAAGACTCAGTGGAAATTCGTGAGAAGTAAATAATTCCTGACTCTGTGATTTTGGTACCTCGAACCCAAATTAACCCTAATATTTTACTAGTTGTTCCCCGAGCTAATTAGAATATTAAAAATTGGATAGGGTTTAATTTGTGACTTAAGCCCCGAGTATTGACACGAAGCTCGATATGTGTTCCCCGAATCAATCACCTTGATTTGATATATATATAGCTAATGAGTGATTTTGTTTTCAAAATACTTTTATGTATGGGGGGGAATTATCCAACCTAATAGGAACATTTAACAAGTGTCCAAATAGTTTGATAAGAGATCATATCTCGAAGATAAGAACAAAGAGAAGCCGATCAAGGAAAATCTCGAGGTTGGATTTGCTCAAGAAATTCACAATAATAATCCAAGGCCATAGAGTCCCAAATGACCCATTATCATTTTGTTCTCTGTAAATTTAATCCACACCCCTGGAAAAAGGGTCATGTGATCTCTGTTATCAAAATTTCATCAATAAAGAGATTGAGAAACACCCTATGGGTGCAGGCCCAATGCCAAACCATATATATAATGTGTTGTGTGATTATGATTTTATTTTTTTCTCGGAATAATTATGTTGAAATAATCTTAGTAGTTTTTACCACCTACAATTAGCATCGTTTGTTGGAATCAATTTGCTTTTTATCCCAATAAAATCCAACGAGTAACTATACCTCACTCATATTGTCCACATCTGTCGTCTAATAATGACCATTAGTACAATGAAAATGGGCCTCCAGCACCTAGAATTAGGTCTAAGGTCCACCCTAATAGGAGTAGTAACACTCCCAAGTCACATTATCGTCCAAAGGAGGAACAAAGTTTGGAAAACAATGAACAACTGAGATCCACCAAGATCTCACGGCTTGTAGACGCTTATAACAGATGACTTCATCAACATGAGGATGCCACACACCTCGAGAAGGAGTAGAATACCCATTTGCAATGTTGCCTGGAGAGAATGGAGTAAGAGTTCTATGAGGACCAAAACAAATGCCACACTCAAACACCCATCCCCCAGGTGAGCTCGCAGCTAAGGGAGGAGTTTGTGATGCGATCAAGAATGGTCCAAGCATAAGAGCTCTCCAGTAAGAAGAGACCAGGAAGGAGATTATCGCAAGAACGATCTATGCGATCTCATCTGGCGAGAGATGGATGAGCATCCTTATTATCACGGGGCCATATTTACTAAAGGATTAGACATAAGGGCCCTCATCAGCCAGATGAAGCCCCCTTTCTCAAGATCGATTGAGGAACCAATCTTATCCATACCTAGGTCTAAAATTTATGATGGGAAGACTAATCTCATCGACTATGTTCGCCAATATTGACAAGCAATGACACTATAGAGCAGTAATGAAGCTCGTGTGTGTCATATGTTTCCTTATATTATGGGGATATAGCATAAAAATGGTACGAGAAGTTACCACATAGGTCAATCGCCAACTTCAAACAGCTCATAGAGGTTGGCCTTCTTCACGAGATTGATCACCAGTGGCTCTCATCCAAATAACATGGATTATCTCCTCACTATGAGGAATAAACCCTAGGAAACCTTGCAAGAGTATGCTCAGTGGTATTGGAAAACTTACTATAGAGTGGAGGATTGATTCGAACAGGTAGTTGTGGAATCATTCAAGATTGGTCTGCCGAGCAGCTCTATGTTGAACCAATATCTCACAAATAAGGAGGTTAACATTGTTGATGACTCTATGTCCAAAATTGAGAAATATACTAAAGTAGAAGATGTGGTAGCTTGGATCCATCACGATAATAGTCGATAAAAAATGACTAAGAATGATGACAAATATAATGCTCCCAATGAGGGGGTAAATAGAATAATAGCATATCCAAAAATTAATGATAAGACGAACCCCACCAACGACCATTAGGCGATCAATATAGTTTTCAAGGAGAAGATCTAAAAGATCTTATGAGCTGTTTGAAGTTGGTGATGATATGGGACAGGATTTTACAGTCATCCACAGGACTTCAATCCCGAACCAAATTAAAGTCAACATTGTTTGGATGGAGTTGAATAATATTAATGCGGTCATAGAATATTTCTAGCTAGACCCTGCCAAGATCTTAGCAAAAAATCATCGTCGACCAGAAGATGTTGACTAAAATAAATATATATTCTTCGATGAGGAAGAAATGTTCGGAGTCAGAATTCCCCTTACTGATGTCCTAGTAATCACTCTCAAGATTGTAAAACAGGTTGTGGACAAGCTATTAGTCAACCAGGGGAGATCCTCAAAGGTCATATACTTGAAATTATTCAATAAGCTCAACCTCAAGGTGGAAGATTTGAAGGAAGCGGCCATCCCTTTTGGTCGGTTTCTCTATGAAGATAACAATACCAAAGAGGAAGGTGTTACTAACAAATGAACTACGAATATCTCAAAGTTGATCGAGTTTTTAGTTGTGGGATGAGGATGGATCCGCGCCATAAAGGTTATCCCCTCCACTTATCATTAAATGCTCAAATGCATTACCAACGGGGGGATAATAGAGATAAAAGGAAATCAGGACGCTGCTCGATAATGTTCTACCACTACCATCAGGCCCAAATAAAAAAGAAGGGGGTTACAGACCAAGAGACTCAGGACGGTACCACTCCATATATGTAACAACTAAAGTAAAATAGATCGGCATGGAAGAAATGGAGTTGGCCCCCATAGATAGAGCCATATAGCCATTGTAAGAAGTTATGTTCGATAATTCACACCCAGAGAAGAAAATTATGGTCGACAACTCATTCACCGATCACGAAAATAAGAATTGATATCTCTTCTCCAAGATAATAAAGATGTAATCACTTGGCACCCTTATGATATAACTGATATTGATCCTAAATTCATGTTCCACTAGGTTCACGTGGACCAAAAATTCTCGCCCATCACACAAAAAGCGCGTCGAACAACCTTAAGAAGCCAAAAGTTGTGGAAGAAGTGGGGATACTTCTTAAGGTAAGGTATATTAAAGAAGTTTTATTCCTTAAGTGGATCTCTAACCCAATTGTAGTTAAAACGAGAAATAAGAAGTGGAGAGTCTACAAAAATTTCACCAACCTAAATAAAGCATGTCCCAAAGACAACTTTTCTCTAACAAAGATTGACCAGTTGGTTGATGCTACAACCAACTATGAACGTATGAGTTTAGTGGATGCTTACTCAAGGTATTATCAAATCCCTCTATTTTTTACCAACCAAGAGAAAACTTCATTCATTACAACCCTTGGCTTGTACTACTACACAATCATGTCATTTGGGCTAATGAATGCAGCAGCAACTTACCAGCGATTGGTCACCAAGGTGTTCAATCCTTAGATAGGTAACACCATGGAGGTATACATAGATGATATGCTTGTCAAGATCAAGCACAAAAGTAATCATCTACAGGACCTGGCAAAGATAATTGAGGTCCTTATATATTACATAATGAAGCTTAATGCAACCAAGTGTTCTTTCCGAGTGCAGTTTGGAAAGGTCCTCAACTACCTAGTCAACCAAAGGGGTATCAAGGCTAACCCCGACCAAATTAAAGGGATCAATAATGTTCATCCATCAAAATCTATTAGACATGTTAAAAAATTAACGTGAATGTTAACCGAGCTCACTACTTAATCACTAAATCCTCTAAGAAGTGTCGACCATTCTTTCAACTCTTAAAGGAAGATAAGGGTTTGCCTGGAATGAAGAATAATCAAAGGCACTTGAAGAGATTGAGATTTATTTAAACTGACCATCTCTACTCAGGAGACCCACTCTATCTGTAGTGGGTATTAAAATCTTAAGTGACCTCAGACCCAGCAGGTACTCTAGACCTTAGCCAGGAAAAAGGAGAGGAGTGTCAAAGTGTAAGACAAGTATTTAAAGTGGCTCGAACCACAGCTAAGGATCCTATGTTAACTGCCAAAGGGTGTTGTAGTGTTTATTAGATCATAAAAGTGTTATTATAATCTATCAAACCTTTTGGGCTTTGGCTAAGCGAGTCTTAAGTACTTGAAACCTTTTTTAACAGTCCAAAGACCTTAGGAAGTAACTAATGGACTTCTCTAATAGCTCCTAAGTATTGATTTATGGCTTGTTATTTATGGCTCAATAAAATAATGAGTAAAGACCTGTGAATGATAAAACTCTTAATTATTTGAAAGTATATTGTCTAGAACCTACCTTTAACCTTTTCTCAATCTCCCTTATATAAGAATACTCTTGTAGAGAAAATAAGTGAACTAACATGGCATGACTGTGGTGTCTCTGAGGAGTGACGGCATCAACAAAGTGGTGGAGCTAGCCAAAGGTTTTGCACGTAGTGTAAGGTAGTTGATGAGTTCATTAAATACGGATGGGATCCTTCAATGTAAGTGGCCTTGAGTGGTGGTTGTAGGTGAAACAGTGTTGTGCTTTTAACCTACTCGTCAGACTGGTTACAGGAGCTTTATCATAGGTGTAGGAGGTCTAATTCTGCCATGGGTCTGCGATTGGATGGTCTAGATGCATTTTGTAATGATATACCTCCGTACTGAGGGTTGGATAACTTTTGAAGGTTATTTTCTTCAGACTGAGGTCTTCTTTGTATGTTGGTTAGGGCAGAACATTGGTGTTGAGGTCATGAGCTTGGCTATAGAGATAAATTGCGACGACAAAGCATTCTAAGAGGCTGAGTAAGTGGATAAGGTTTGCTACATTATTGTGGACCTTTTTTAAGTCAGTTAAGATTTTAGGGAGTTAACAATGGTCTGATTGAGGTCGGGATTTAACCTTGGGACCTCAGTCCTAGTTAGAGGTAGGTTGGGGGGTCTAAGAGCTATTGTAATACTATGGGTTAGATATGGTATCAACCATTTGTATATCACAGTGTTCGATCACATACTCAATAGCTTTAATGTGCGAAAAGAAAGGGCGCCATCCCCCAATCAATTATGTTAGCAAGTAGCTAGTGGCCTCCGAGAAATGTTATCTTTATATAGAAAAGCTAGATTACTCTCTTGTGATCACCTCATGAAAATTAAAGCACTATTTTGAAGATCACTCAGTCACAGTTATTACCTATTTTCAACTCAGGTCGATCCTCATAAAGCCGATCTCTCTGAATGAATGTCCAAGTGGCCAGTGGAACTGGGGAGGTTTGATATCCATTATCAACCAAGAATTACAATTAAACGATAGTTATTATAAGATTTCATTATTAATTTCACTATAGGGAAGGATCCAGATGATTCACATCCAACAGTTTCTTTAAGAAAATATCAATCATGCTAAGGCTTTGGCCACTTTAGGTTAAATCATTCGCTCCGATCTTAAAATAATGAATGATACCTTACTGAACCAAGCCTTTTAAAGCCAAAGATCACCAAAAAATTCTTCACCATCCAAAAATCTCCCAACTGGATGGACCTAATCATAACATACCCGTAAGAGGATATTATGTCTGCTAACAATAAGCAAGCCCATCAGACCAAGGTGAAAGTTACTCAATTATATATATCACCTGAGGGGAAGCTATACAAGTGATCTTTTGCAGGTCCATATCTCCAACGTGTGCATCCAAGTGACATCGATTAAGTCCTATATGAGTTTTATTATAAAACACGTGGAAGTTATATTGGCAGAATTTTTTTAGCATTCAGGGCCATTAAAGAAGGGTATTGATAGCTTTACATGCAAAGAGATGCAATCTAATATATATGAAAGTGAAAGAAGTGCCAAAAATTATCACCCATGCATCACCAACTAACCAACGACCTTAAGTTATTGACAAGTTTGCGGCCTTTCTCTCGATTGGGGTTGGACATCATGGGTTCCCTACCTACAGAACCAGGAAATCAGAAGTATCTCCTGGTTGACATATATTACTTCACCAAGTGGATAAAGGTTGAACCTTTGGCAAACATAAGGGACACTGATATAATTAGATTTACTTGAAGGAATATTGAGACCCATTTTCGCGTGCCAAGGACGATCATAACTAACAATGGAATGCGATTTGAAAGTGTACCATTCTAAGATTTTTATAATAGTCACAAGTCTGAAACTACTATAGTTTGGTGGCTTACACTTAAATAAATGAGCAGGCTGAGGCTTTCGATTAAATAGTGCTCGACAGAATGAAGAAAATGTTAGAGGAGGCAAAATTTTCTTTGGTAGATGAGCTTTACCACGTCCTTATGGCATATCGAACAACGACAAAGGGGTCGACTAGGGAAATTCCCTTCGCCTTAGCTTATAGAATAGAAGACATAATTCATCAAGAAGTTGGATTATCGACCATGAATACAACGATTGTGTATCAACCTATGAATGAAGAAATCATAAGGACTGAGCCTGACTTAGATAAAAAAAGGAGAGAACAAGCTTTGATCAAACTGGTCTCCTACCAACAACAGTTAGCTAAGCAGTATAACAAAGGCATCAATCCGAGGAAGTTTAAGGTCCGAGATTATGTCCTAAAAAAGGTGATTGGTAGAGCGAGGAAGTCAATAAATGGAAAATTAAGTCCTAACTGGGAAGGACCATTCAAAGTCATCAAAGGTGACCTCCAAGGAGCCTACCATCTGGAAATAATGGGGATAGGGAGATACCTAGGTAGAATGCATCCAACCTTAGGAGATTTTATTTCTAATACTTTTTTAGCTTTAGTCAAATTTAAATTTTAATGGTATTTTAACTTATTGGATGATTTAAAGTTTAATTAATGCAATTAGCTTTCTTATTGTTCCAAATGGCAGGCCAACTTCGTTAATTCCAAATAATCATTATGGAGAAGCTATTATTATAAATTTGTTCAAAACTTTTCGATCAAGCCCTAATCGCCAGTTTGAATGATTTAGAAAGATTACATTTAATTATATCTCAAGGTTACATGTTTTCGTCACTAACAAACATGAAAACATTAAGAATTTCTTGAGCAAGAAAAAAATCGATGGGGTATCCCTAGTCACTGAGTGTCCCAACTTTAGTTGCCTAAGATTCCGAATGGGTGGATCATCCTGCGATCGGGTGCATTTTCACCATGTTGTCCCTAAGCCTAAAGTGGTATGATGATACTTATTCTAAAAGGTAAGGGAACTGATAAAACATGCTCGTGATAAAAAGTGAGAAAATGCAAGACATGGAATTAATTGAGAAAATTAATTCATATTCATTTATTTACTAACATCCAGGTCGGCGAATTACAAAAAAATAAATATAAAAAGAGCGAATAAATTTTTCATCTTCGGTGATCCAACTCAATAGCCATTATTGCACGACGACCATCGTCTGGAGTAGGACATAATTCGTCATATATATCACCATCGAGGAGATAGTACTTGATCATTTGAATTGGGATGGCATCTGTAAGAATCCATAATTCCTCACTTCCAAGAGGGGGGAGTGGAACAAACGGGCAGTCGACTTACCAATGCCATAATTGGGAATCATGGTGAACCTTAATAATGGCTAAGGCGTTTAGCCACCCATGCTGATATGAGACTTGTCTGGCTTTATCCAAGTGGGGTGAGGCCCATGATGAAATCGGTATCTCGTTTTCATCACTTTTTTATTGAAAACTCCCCTTCATCACTTGATCCTCTCTAAAAGTTTGGTCGAACTTGTTGAGCATCTCCCTTATAGAGTTTTTTTCATTTTGGATCAGGCCAACGATGTCTCCTACATCTTTGATCTCGGCCCGAAGGGAATCCACGAAATGGGTCTGCTCATTGTAGGCACTTATCATTTTCTAGAGTGCTTGCCCAATAGATAAAAATGCCTCACGTGCTTTCTTAAAGGCATACCGACCAAGGATAAGGTCCAAGTCTTTACTCATTTGATTTGTTGTAACCAGTGTTAAGTGGTTATTAGATTCCAAAGATCAAAAGTGAAAAGGCATTCAGCTTCCAGAAGAAAATCAAGCATACAGAAGAAATACAAAATAATCAAACACGCCACAAGTAAAGCTAAAATAACGAATCTTGTCATTAAAATATTGAAGTTGGTCAAGCCATTGTAAAGCAATTTATTAAAAGATAATAAAAATAAAATTCAAGAAGTCTTAGGCTAATCTAACTAGCTTAGCCTTCTTTCTCTATTGTCATCTGATCTTGATCATCCGCATACTTGCTTTGGTCTATAGCCTTCATTGTTTAATCACTATTTACCTTCTCCTGACCAACTTCAGCAGCTTTGCCCTCATCTTCATCAAGGTTTGGAGGTGAACCTAAATTATGCTCACCAAGGAGTTCAGACTTAGAAGGGTATCCTATCTTGACCAACACCCCATCGCACCCTTTCTTAAAATTAGACTTACAAATATAGTCCAACTTCTTCTTATCTTGGTGGAAGGCATCCCCTTACCCTTGGTCGTAAACCTTGTCTTTGGCCGCCAGGGCCTAAGATGAAGTCTGAGCACACTCTTCAACAACTTTCACTACTTGCTCATTCATGGATCTCATCTTGGCCAACTCCAACTCGCTGGCCTTCTTCTCGACCCCAAATACCTTCTTAGCAGCCTTCAAAGAATTTTTGAAATCAGCTAAGACTTTAGTAAGATCATCATTGACTATGTCCTATTCGGCCCTTTTATTTAGGATATCGACAAAGTGCACCAGGAATTACAAGACAAATGACGATAAAGATAGTTAGCTCCACATAAAATTTCTAAGTGAAGGCCCAAATAAAATATTAAGATTTACTAAAGACAATGCATAGGCGACATGAGAGACCAATTCCTCGACGGATAATTTGCCAACCACCACTTTATCAACCTGCAAGCAGGCTCCATTCAGCAAAAGGGGAGCCAAATCAGGATTTTTGGCCACTGACATTACGATGGGGTCCTTACCCTTACCAGGGCATCCACATTCTTGGTAGGAAAAGTAGCAACACTAAGATTGGTTCTAGCCTTACTCTTCTTTATAAGTCAGGTTAGTAATTTATCGGGGTGAGTCCTCAAAGTTAATAGGGATGGATGGTCTCCCAACCTCCTTCTTCTTGGATGACTGAGCTTTTAGAGAAGTGGGGATGTCGAACTCATCAACCAGGGGTCTCCTTCTTCTCTAAGACATTTATTCTTTTGAGGTAGAAGGGATCACAAATTCAAAGGCACCAGGTGATGTCACGAATTCAAAGGCACCAGAAGTGGTATCACCCGAAGACTCCTCACTGCCAGAAAGAACAGAGAGTTTTTGCTCTTTATCTACTGGCCTGACCAAAAATAAGGTAGTGGTGTAGGTTTCATTCAATAATAATAAGGCAAACTTCATACGCTTGGCATCAATAGTCAAAGGTCTTTTAATTTCCAAACCTTTCTCCTCTCGTCAAAACTGGCATGTGTTTAGTCGGGATATTTTCTCTTGGAATATTCTACACAAAATAAAAAGGAAAAAGAAAACGTGGGCAAATATTCACAAGTCTTAGTCAACCCAATTGAAAAAAATAGCACAATTATTAACCTATGTCACACCTCCAGTGGGGAACTTGAGGCCCATGTAACGTTCACTGTAAGATCAAGATCTATAATGCTCATTATGTTTTTAAGTTTGGCATATTTCATTACAGATCTTCACCATCATGTACATTCTCAAGAGCTTCAAATGAAGAAAAGTTAGTGATCGAATGCAACAATCGAAGATCGAAGAGATGAGATCTTCACTAAAATCATATGAAGAAGGTATATGAGGTTGATTTTGTGTAATCAACTTATTCAGGGGTATTTTAAAAGTGTTTGAAAACATAAAATATTTTTTCAAAATATTTTTAAAATGTTTTTTGAAAAATCACAAAGTCGTTAGAACGATATTGGATATTGTTTAAATGAGTACACGTTCCTCGTTAGGAAAGCTTCGAATGAGACTTCGAATGATATCCTTTTAGTCAACTTTTGGACCGCTCTAGAATCTCGTTAGATCGATCGTTTGAGGGTGTTCGAATGAGATAGGTTACTTTGTTCTAACGAGATGTACCTCGTTCGAAGGAGCTGTCAAAATTTTATTTTTTACCTGATTTCAAATGCAATCTATTAAGTTTATCTCTTGGATATTTTATCCCTATATATATATATATATGAGATTGAAATTTATATCAAGCCTTTTAGACATTCTTTTATGATCAAACACTTTGTTAACTCAAATAAAAAAAACCTTAGATAATTTAAGGTCACTTTATTAAACCCTTAAGAACATATCATATGTTTTAAGCCTTGTGGATTTAATTCTTTACTACTGAAGATAGGAAAGAAGTTTCCTGAGGCAGATTGTTAGACACTGAGGCAAGGGGAGATTACTGTGTGGGGCGTTGCTGAATCTTTATAGCTTTTTGTCAATAACAAGGAAGGAAGACATAACTGCAATACTTAGTGGTGTTTAATTCTATAATTTGTCCATGTCATTCTGTAAATGCCTAGTTGTAATATTGCTGAAAAACAAAGGGTTGTTCCCAAAAAGGGATTTTTTTTCCTCAAATCATGTCTTGTGGTTTATTTATTTCAATTTAGATTCAATATCTTGCATATTTAGGTTCACTTAATTAATCAAGATAAAAGTTTAATTAAATAAATTTGGCTTGTGCGTGACCTAATCTAAGACTTCTATATATAACCGGACCATCCCATAAAACTTCATTTTATAAATTGGTCTCAGACCTTGCTTTTAATAGTTATTTAGATGAATTCGGGTGGTTATATGGAGAATTCGTGCAATAGGACACCTTTGTTTGATGGCACAAACTATGCCTATTGGAAAGCTCGATTGAGATCGTCTTTAAAATCGATCGATAAGTGCATTTGGCTTACTGTTAAAAGGGGGTGGACTCCTCCTATTGTGACTAATAAAAATATCGTTAGTCTCAAGCCAGTCGCAAATTTTAATGAAGATGATTTTAGACTGAGTAACTTCAACTCTTGAGGTTTGAATGTTATTTTTGGTGCAGTCACTCCCAATGAATTTCATCATATCATGACGTGTATCATGCCTAATGAAGCTTGGGATATCCTCCAGCTCACACATGAGGGAACCAATGTTATCAATGCGTCTAAGATTCAAAACCCTCTACACAATTTGAGACTATAAGCATGCTAAAAATTGAATTTTTTTTATGAATGTTATGTGTTTGCTTGATATTCTGAGTTCTAGTTTTAATTTGGGTGAGCAAATTTCGAAAACGATAGTTGTTAAGAAAATTCTTAGATCACTCCCAGCTCATTTTATTATGAAATTCACCGTCCTTAACACTATGGGAATTCTAGACACGATTAGGCTAAAAGAGCTCACAGGTGATCTTTAAACTTAGGAAATAGACATGTTCCCAAAAACCCAAAATAGAAAAGAAAAAGAAATAACTTTAAAAGCTTAATCAAAGAAAAAGGAGGTTTTTGACTCCGATTCTTATTTTGATCAAGATGATCTTGTCCTATTTGCTAAAAAGTTCAAAAAATTTCTCAAATTCAAAAATCAAATTCATTCAAAATGGAAAATAAAAATTTTGAGATTTTCTTTCAAAGCAGGTAAGAATTTCTATAAGAGTGATCAAAAGAAAGATAGATGTGAGTACCCTAAGAAAAATGAATTGGAGAGATGTTATTAGTGCGAGGGAAAAGGTCACAAAGCCCATGAATTTCCCACTAGGCATAATAAACAAGGTAAAGGCAAAGTTGTGTATAATTCCACTCTAAGCGATTGTGATGTTGAGTTGATCGATTCCGAGGATGAATCATTTCATGGACGTAACTTCACTAAGTTCATGTCTAATCACGTTAGCACTTCAAGCCTGTCTCATACCGATGAGGACGTTTCTAGACGTGATAACCTCGGTAATGAATTGAATCATTTCGGTGAGTTTGAGGGTAATGATTTGAGTGAAGGAGAATAAGGTCTTCAATATGTATACTTCAAACCTTACACCGAGTCATTAAAAACAAATTTGACTCTTAAGGTGTTGTCTTTAGAGAAGGAGTTGAAATTTTCGAGAGAGTGTGAGACCTCGGTGAGAATCTCTTTTAGTGAACAACTTGTTTTTATTGGAAGGGAAAAGAAAGACCTGACCAACAAAGTGGTTAGTCTTAGGAGAGATCTTGAATCATCATTGGAGACTCTTAAGAAACTTGAAGCCCATGTTTCTCAACTCAAGAACGATGTTGAATGTGTCCGAGAGATCAAAGTAACTTTAGAGGAAACATTTAAGAAGGTTGGAAATATGTTCCTAGGTCCCATTTTAGGTTTTAAAGAGAGGCAAGGGATAGGTTACGAAGGGGCATCCACTTCCAATATTACACCTGAACTGATTTTTAGGTTTGTGATGGATCCTTATGAGCCTCAACCTAACCCACCAAGGAAAACTCGGCCCAGTCATTTTAACCAAGGTAGACTACAAAAAATCTATTTTTTTACCCATTGCAAACGAAGAGGTCACCTTAGGCAGTTTTGCTATAAACTAAGAAGAGTCTCTCACACACATGCTCCCACACACCACTATAGTGACTTTGCTACTCTTCTAGAGAAAGTTGAGTTTCTAGTCACTACTTCTAATAGTTTGATGAAAGAATTTTAAAGGATGTCTATGCCTTTTGAGAACACTTCAACACAATGACTAGTGGCAACAATTATAAGGGGAAACAAAAGGTTACTACCACTTAGTTACCTAAAAATAATGAAAAACCCTTTATTATTCACGTTTCTCTTAAGGTACAAGATACTTCTCAATGGTATTTTGATAGTTTGTGCTCTAAGCACAGGACTAGTGACAAGTCACATTTTACCAACTTTGTGTATCATAAGGAAGGAAAAACCACCTTTAGGGATGGGAGTAAAGCTATCATACTAGGACGAGGTTGAGTGGATATTTTAGGCTTTCCTAAGATAGACAATGTATTGTATGTTAAAGGATTAAAGTCCAACTTAATAAGCACAAGCAAACTTTGTGATGCTAACTCTGCAGTATAGTTTGACCAGTCGGAGTTTGACGTTTTATATCAATCTGGTGAACTTTTGTTACAAGGTATAAGGACAACTGATAATTGATACGGTATCATTCCCAAGTCCCTTTAGTGTGAAATAATGTTAAGGTCTCCACCATGGACCTTTGGTATCAACGACTAGGTCACGTCAATTTTAGAGATCTTATGAGGTTAGTTATGAAAGACCTAGTTCGTGGCTTACCATTACTTAGAGAACTAACTTCCTCGGTTTGTGGTCCTTTCCAATAAGGGAAATAAATCTGGAGTCTCCAAAGGAAGTTGAATACTATTATCACCACCCGTGTTTTAGAGTTAATACATAAAGATCTTATGGATCCCATAAGTATGGAGAGTATTGGCGGTAAAAGTATATTCTAGTGATGGTTAATGACCTTTTGAGATATTCTATCATTGGATTTCTTCGAGAAAAGTCTGTTGTTGTTGAGTTTTTAACCATCAAGTTTCGTCTTTTTCAAAATCAACATGGTGTCACTATAAATCTTATTCATAGTGAAAATGGCACCGAATTTAAAGTTGCCTGCATTGATGGTTTTTGTGACGAGGTTAAAATCAAACATGAGTTTTCAATCGTTCGTATTCCTCAGTAAATTGGCATAATTGAGAGGAAGTATCGAACAATTAAAAAAATAGTAAGGTCCATGCCTTTGAAATGAAAGTGTTGAGACGTTTTTTAAGCGAAGGCGGTTAACACCACATGACACATGGTGGATATGGTTTATTTCTTCCATATACACTTCACACTCTATATGAGTTTTGGACCAAAAAGTAATCTAATTTATCATACTTTCAATTTTTGGGGAGTCCAAGATGTATCCTTACAACACTTAGGAAAATTCAAATCTAGAAGCAATAAGGGAATACTTTTGGATATTCATCAACTAGTAGAGCCTATAGGGTGTATAAACTTAAAATCACTCAGGTCATGGAATCGATAAACGTCACAATTAGATATAATGCACCAACTAAGTTTATTAATCATGATCTTATGGGTCAAAATAGTGCACCCTTCGGTGACGATCTCATTGTTCCCCACACCACCATGGTGGACCTCACTCTTGATAAAGATGATCCACCCTCTTGGGTTTGAAAGAGTGTTAAGACTCGCGCTTAACTAAAGAATGAGGTTAGCTACTTTTGCCACACTTTCAAAGTAGAGCCTAAGAATGTTAAGGAAGCACTTAAATATGAGTATTGGATAAGCTTTATGCAAGATGAGTTACTTCAATTTTGAAATAATGATGTTTGGGAATTAGTCCACCTACCTAGAGAGACTAATGTGATTGATACCAAGTGGGTGTACAAAAAAAAGATGGATAAGAATGGTACCTTCATTTGAAATAAAGCTAGGTTGGTTGTTCATGGTTGTAACAAGTTTAAGGTGTGGACTTTAATGAGATATTCACTATTACTGCGAGGCTTGAGTCCTTCTGCTTACTACTCACCATGATATGTCATCTACGATTTAAGCTTTGCTAAATGGATGTCAAGAGTGCCTTTCTTAATGGCATTCTTCAGGAGAAGGTTTATATGGAACAACCAAAGGGGTTTAAAGACCCAAAGCACTCGAAACACATATTTTATCTAAAGAAGGATTAATTTGTTTTGCTTTGTAAGAAAGGCTAACTTCTTATCTCTTAGATCGTGGCTTCAAGAGAGGGTGTTGATATGACGTTGTTTGTTAGGAGAGAGGGTGGCGTCATCTTGGTTGCCCAAGTCTATGTGGACGACATAATCTTTGGATCCATATGTTCCCAACATGATCATACTTTTGGGGAGGAGATGAAGAGTAAATTTGACACGAGCATAGTTGGTGAACTTACTTTCTTCCTAGGTCTCCAAGTGCATCAACTCGAGAATGGGATATTAATATCTCAATCTAAATATTCTAGGAATCTAGTGAAGAAATTTAGTTTGGACCCCGTTAAGCACTCTCACACACCCATGAGTTCCTCGATAAGTCTTAGCAAAGCCACTTTAGGTAAGTACGTAGGGAAAACACTCTATAGGAGTATGCTAGACAGTCTCATCTACTTGAAAACTAGCCATCCTGATATAGCCTTTAGTGTTGGAGTTTTTACATGTTGCCAAGCGTCCCCAAAAGTGTCATACTTATTTTCACTCAAATGTATCATCAAATATGTGAGTGGTTCTTACAACATTCACTATTCCTTTGATACCGATGATTGTTTGTTGGCTTATTTAGATTACGACTGGACTTAGGATGTTGATGTTGTAAAAGCACATCGGGTGGATGTTTTTACTTTGAGAGTGCTCTGGTCTCTTGTTTGAGCAAGAGGTAAAACTTCATTTCTTTTCCCACGGTGGAAGCCAAGTACATAGCCATCGAGATTTGTTGTACACAACTCTTATAGATGAAGCAAATGTTGGAGGGCTATGGGAATAGTCAAGGCACGATGACTATTTCTTGCAATAATATGAGTGCAATCCACATTTCTCATAATCCTATTAAATATTCTCGTACGAAGCACATTTGGATTCATGAGTATTTTATTCGTGATCTCATTGGGGGAGAAGATCGTATCTTTGAGAATCATGAGTACCGAATGTCAATTGGTCGGCATTATCACTAAACCTTTAGATGAAGTTAGATTTGAGGATTTTAGAAAGTCTTTGCGTGGTTGTTCCATTGATTAAGTTCGGGTATTGTTTCTAGTTTAGGGTAATTTTCATGTTACTGTCATTCATACCCACAACAAGATTGTATTCTTATGTGTATACCCTGAAAAATCCAAAAAGATTTTATTTTCTTTTAGAAAAATTCTCAAAATATTTTATTTTAAAAAAATCAAAAATTCAAAAAGATTTTTCTATTTTATCTTACATCATATATGGGTACACATTTAAGATTTTCGAATCATAATTTCATTCCATCCATTCATGTGACTTAATCATGGTGTAATTTACGTTTTTTATGTTCTTAATTATGCATGTTTAACATTCCATAGTTCATTGTTGATGACAACCTATATGCTAGACTCATTAAATTGCATTGGTTGCACACATGCATAAACTTTTTGAATATTTTACTTGTCATATATTGAAATTGATGTTCTCATCTCAGCCATTCTTAAAAATTAACTAAATGTAGTAGGAATTAATTGTGCATGTAAAAATCATTGCCAAGATTATTTTTTCATAGAAATTTGATTTGTGTTTAAGCAATGGAAAGGGTGTACGAACGAAGAAATCTTCTTTGCATTATAGGCCACCTGTGGCAATCCGGGTCAAATTCTTCTAGCGCGGGTCGGCCTCAAAATTAGGACCGGAGGGAAAAGTGGGGAAATACCTCTCTCCCACGCGTGCTGGTGATTCGAATCAGTGGGAGTACTCTTTCTGCAACTCGCATTGATATCTTCGCAGGCTGCCTTAGATGTAAATCGACCGTCATCAAAAGGGGATAAACAAGAAGAAATGGAATAGCCACCCTATTTTGCTCAAAACAGGCAAAAGAAATTTATCCATCTTGAGAGAACGGCATCAAAGACATACGGATGCATATGAAATCAGATGAATGAAGGGTCCAGGGACTAAACTATGAAATGGAAAGCTATTAGGCACCCATCCTGACCTTTCGGTATTCCATGGGCTATGATAATATTCTACTTTTCTCCAAAGTATGATACATGTGCACATGTGTGCGGTGTGAATAATGGGAGAAAGAAATCATCCAACCCACTTCATGGGAAAGATGGGGTGGAATCATTCTACGGAGTGTGTGAAAAGAAATAACATAAAAATAAATGTAATATGAGTGTCCGTCAAATCACAAGTCACTATGAAGAAGTGAATGTGTATGTTGAGCGATACACAAATATGTAGGAGTTCAGGGACTCACAAAAGCTAATAGGTATAAGAAAACATAAAATGATAAAATAGGACTCGAACCCCAGGATTATCTCAGGATGCCTACGTAGCCCAAAGGGCATCAAAGTCTGCGTAGCTCGATAACACACGAGGGTGGGGTTTAACCCATAAATCCTAATTTAGGACAGACTTTAATTGTTTTTTTATAAATTGCGCTCAAGTGTAAAATGTGTGGAAAATGAGGATATCCCAATTTAGGATTTATAAGAAGACCTTTTTTTTTCCTTTTTTATATCTTATAAAAATAATATTTACGGGTACAAAATAGTTAAAATGAGATTAGTTTTGATAAAGATATATAAAAAAAAATGAAAAGAAAAGTAAAAAACTACTAATCAAGTGAGTTGCAAATGAGTAAGGATAGACATTTTAGAGAACTTTTAATTCTGATTTGCAATGGTAGGAGGCTGATTTTAATATGGTTAGATGGTGGTGATGTAAGGATGAAATGTAGGGTGGAAAATAGAGGAGAATGATGTAAGGAAATGGAGGGAATGTATGCAAAAATAAAATTTTGGGGCACTTATTATGAGGGGGATGTTCTGATTTCAAAAATTGGTCCTTAGAAGTGAGATCATGGCCTCCTCATATAGTAAAAAAATTGGGTTTCAAGCGGGTGGGAATCAACATGGATGTTGGCCTACCTATAGGCATAGACCCAGTCATCCTGGCCAAGGAAAGCTGATTAGAAGGGGTTCTCAGGTGCCTAAAGGCTAGGCATGTCAATGGATCGAATTTAATTCGAATCCGAATTCGAATCCAATCCGTTTATACAGATTTGGATCAAGCCAGAAACCCGAATACCCGTTTATTAAATGGAGCGGATTTGGATTCATATGATCCAATCCGTTAATAATCCGATACGATTAATATTTATAGTATATATATATATATATATATATAATATTTTTAATTAATATATATTATATTTTCTAATATTTTTAATATATATCATATAATTTATTTATAATAATAATATATAACAGAAAAAAAAATACACAAAACACACGCATGTTGGTGAGGGCTGGGCCTCCTCCCTCCCTCCTGCTAAGCCTAAGGGCTGACTAATTCTAACACAAACACACGCACACACAAACACAAAACCACACATAAACAAAAACACAAAGACACGCACACACTACACATTCATACCTAAACCTAAATCTATAACCCACTCCCACCGCAGGTGAGCGGTGCAGCCCTCCCTCCCTCTCTCTCACACATCCTCCTCTCCTCCCTCATTTATCCCTAATTTTGTCCTCCGTCGCCGCAAGCAGCCTGCAGGTATTTTTTTTTCCTTCTTCTGCTATACACTCATTCAAATCTGCCCTCATTTATCCCTCATTCAGATTTTGTAGTGTTGATTTCGTTGTAGACTTTTTCTTCTTCTGATTTTTTTTTCCTCTTCTGATTTAGTTGTAGACTTGTACAATAACTCCGATGTTTGTAACTACACATGTGATTATATACATTGGGTATATTCGTTGTAGTGCCCTCATTTATATTCATTGCTTGTAACTACACGTGATTATATACATTGGGTATATAATATGTACATTGGCTGGATTTTTTCTTGATACTCAATTTTTTCAATCAATTTTTTCTTAATGAAAATCATAATTAAAATAAATAAATAAATAATCGAATTGGATCGGATAAACGGATCGGATTAACGAATTCTTAACGGATTCGGATTCGAAACCTTAACAGATAATCCGTCGAATAATCGGATCGGATCCGAATTCGTTTAACATAAACGAATTCGTATTTGGATTGGCATGATCCGGTTCGAATCCGACCCGTTTACAGGCCTACTAAAGGCAGTCCAGAATGGACTTTTTCAGAAAAATAGGCATAAAATACAAACTGTAAGTCTAAATTGCGTAGGACTGTGACCATTGGAAAGGGTATTTAGAGCCTATAATAATCTATTTAGCCACTCCAGTGTTCGAGAGTTTACCAAAGTCAAACGAGGCTCGGAAGCACCCGATGGTCTCTAAATGGGGGTTTTCAGAGTAAAAAGGTTCGTTTGTGGGAACTATGAGGTCGATTCGCGCACGGTATGGACCCCTAGAAAAGGTATTAGAGCCCTGGGAGATTTAATAGACTTTTCTCAGGTTAAAGAGTTGACCAAAGTCAAATGGGTTTCGAAAGTGCCCAGTGGTCTTTCAGAGTAAAAAGGTACGTTCGTGCGAACCGTGAGGCCGATTCTTTCACGGTATGGACCGTTGGAATGGGGAAGCTTCACACTATCATACCTTCATGCTTCCTTGTATGCCTTCAGTTGGTGTTTCTGACAGATTTTTACAGGACCCACGTATCTCTTAGAGGTAATATTTAAGTTCAATCTCACTTTATTTTCTTCTTGCCCTTTTACTTTCTTTCTTCAGACTTTTTTGGTGTTGTCATTTGTAGATGTGGTTTTATGAGGTGATAGGGAGAAATGTGAGGTTGATGTCCTTGAAGTCGAACAATTTGGGGGCTTCTACAGGATGTACAGGTGGAGGAAGTTGAACAGGCATTTGAACCAATCCCTTTCTTTGAAAGATGTGTGGGCGATGCTGAAGGCCCTGGCGAGCAATCAGGTTAGGATTTTTCTCTTTGTCTTCTCTGTGGCATCAAAACTTTGCTTCTTAGTGGAAGACTGACTCTTTTGGGGGAAACAAGTTACCTTCGACCCCTTACGCCTATCAATAGGATCCGCGGGGGTTACGGGTATGCGCGCACAGATAAGGAGGCTATTGGTGCATGAGTTTAGGTATGCTTGGTACCTTAGAGAGAGAGTGGTGTCACATATTATGGAGGGTGAGGTGGAGGTATAACATCGATTCCCCCGGAGTATATGAAGCGAGTAAAGGAGATGACTAACGAGGCCAGGGCAACGGCGATGGAGGGCGATCCATTTTATGACCAGTTGGTAGATGTCGTCATGTATTTATGATGTGGGGAACATGCTTCCACCTGCAGAGGAATCGGAAAGAGGGACCAGTGTACCGGAAGTGTCAGCCCATTGTACCGGGGGAGGCGCAATGATGGCAGTGGAGGAGGTTCTATTTCGCCATATATTCACCCTTTCTTATCACATTCAGGTGCGCGTGCCTCGTGTGACGATAGATGGGTTTACGGGTCTTCCTGAGGAGGCTCTCCGGGGAGAAGTATGACCATCTTTCGCTTTTTTCTTTTTTCCTTTTTTCTTCTTCTCATTATTGACTTGCTTTAATTTTGATGATTTGATTCCTCTTGTAGTCTATCCGCATTTCGATAACTTAGCTGAGGGACATTCGGGAGTGGATGTCTTTGGTGTCGGATTATGTGAGGAAATCGGCCACTGCTCGTTTGGTGCTGCCTACTACGTCTGAGGAGAGCTCCGATTTCGTGAGTCGGGGATCCATTTCTCGTCACCGGTGGAAGCGTGTTCGTCATTGTGGTTGATTATGAGAGGTTTTGAAAGAGGTTTTAGAGGGTTCAAGATGCATCTCAATATATATTTTTTCTTATTTTTCTCTTTTTCCTTTTTTCCCTTGTTCTTATAAGATATTATAATTATTTTGGACAAGTTAAATATAAGAGATGCATTTTTTTGTGTTATCTTGATTTAGTGGATTACTATACATGCACTTTAATTTGCTGCAAAGGTTTTTTATTATTTGTTAAAAATAAGGTAAAATGAAACCATTAAAAGAGGGACTCGAAGATTGATTTTTTTGTAAACAAAAGAAATTTCTATTTTGGAAGTAATGTACAAAAGAGAAAAGTAAGGAATTTCCAAAAAGGAAAACTCGAAGGTTAATTTTTCATAAAAAAAAGAAATATTTATTTTGGAAATAATATATACAAAATAGGAAAGTGAAGAATTTTCCAAAAAGGGGGGTTGTCGATCGGCATGCCTATCGGCATAAGGGTTAAGAAGAAATCACTTCCTTAGCTTTTATTGCACTTTTTGTGTACTTCTGGGTACTTTAGGAGCAGAAAGTCTGGTGGAATCTTGAATGGTTTGTCCTTTGCGGATTTTTGTAATACAAAAAGAGACCTTTGGAGATGGTTTTCATCATCACACCCCAATTTCTTTCTTTTGTAACTTTTTTCTTCTTCTGTAATAGCACTTCCAAGCTTTCGATCTACGCCATGTCTCCTAGTGGCATAACCATCTTATAGACATGAATATCTATGAAGCAGTGGTACAATTTTAATACCCTGAAGACCATGTCTATTGGTTTGTCTTGGATGAGGTGTGCCCCACTGCGAAGAATTTTTTACGATGCCAGGAGTCAGCCCAAGTGTAGCGATCGTTATGTCGGATTTATCCCATTCTCCTAGGGTGTCAGTAGCTGAGTTATTTCATGTCTCCCCTTTAGCTTACCAACTATTGGTGCATAGAGGTAACATTATTCTCCCGGCAGTTATAAATTTGTATGTCATAGGGATTTGTTTAATAATGACTTTGTTGGTGTTATACCCTTGAGCTTAACTGCCGAGCTTCTACTGGTGACAAATGATCTGATGGCTAACCCTTAGGTGGCCACAATAGAGTAGTGGATGTCCTACCATTGTAGTCCAATTAAGGTGATATTGGCGAAGACTCTGAACGGCCTAGATGTCTAGAAAAATGGTCGAGATAGCCTTTTGTGAGGGATCCATGTCATGTTGTTTGTCTGGTTGTCCAAGAGACTTCGCCTGGTGGCCTTTCCTGAGTACCCTCTATTGGGTGTTTCTAACTTCATTTCTAGGCCCTTTTTCAGTTTCGCTCATCGACGAAGAACTGGGTTAACTGGCTTGTAGAGCATGGGGCCCAATCCCTTCGTTGGTCTTTACCGTGGTGGGGGAACTTTCAGTCAGTTTTGCAGTTAGGAGATTACCAATACGTACGATTGGTGGGTCTTCGTCGGACCTATTTCTACTTTCCATAGCGGCTTTTGCGCCAAGTAAGATGGGAGCAATTTGTTCCTCCATACATAACCAACTTTTTTCCTGTGAAGGACTTGACTAAGTCTTTGATAATGACATTGGGTACTTTATGGCAGCGCCACCGATTGTCTACCCGTCCATCATAATCAGTTGGGGAGTTTGGGTTCATATCGGGGGACTAACTGAAGTGGTTGTAGAAGCGATTAGATGAGAAGATTATATTTAAGGATACTGGGAAGAGATGGTTCATAATGGCTGACACCTTGGAAGAGGGTGTCGTGGTTTCATCCAAGCTCGTAAAGGCCTATCATTGCATGGAGAGGGATCGAAGCCATAATTAGGAGTGGAATTCTTAGGGTCCTCCAGGGTCAGGAAATGATGATAAAGCGGGTCCATCAGGCTTTTGGAGGTAAGATTTATCAAGATATGGGAAATTTATGTAGGTTTTTGGAAGTTTATGGAAAACTGAATCACCCTATATCTTTGACTCACTTGAGTCTACATTATATAAGAGCTTGTCTAGTTTGAAAATAGTGACCAAATTGAGTCATATCCTAGCCTACCAAAGATCTTCAGACACTACATATCAATTCCTCTAATAGCCTCAAAGGTAGAATACCAACACTGTACCTAGGATTGCATTCATTCATTGCATTCACTATAATTTAGGGGGGGGGTATTCCCATAAAAATGTTTTATTATAATAATTTTCGGGATTTTCTAAATAATTTTTAAAACATTTTTAAACATTTTTAAACATTTAAAAGTTGGTTTTAAAAATGTTGTGGGTTAATTTATAATTTCCTATTCTTCCTAAAACCTTGCTTGGGTAGGATCCAAAAGCGACAGAGACTTCTGTGGTGGAAAATGAGATTTTTTAAAACTTATAAACACGCATTTGAGGGATCATCCTTGTCTTACATGTGTTGGCCAGTGATCGATTGGATTTCTATTTGTTACCTCTTACAACCTTAAGACATAATCTTGTCCCATAGATCATTAGTTATCAACGACTTACATGTCTTTGTAATAATCCTTGTGATAGTTGAGAGAACCAATCAGAACGTGTTTAATGGTGATACATCCTAAGCCATTAGATTTACATCGTTTGTGTTAGATTTAATCTCATCCATTGATATCGTCCAACCCTTCCAGATCCTTCTATGAGTAGTATAAATAGAGACCAAGTGGGTAACCTTTTCAGTCTTTGGCTCATTTTAGAATTGAGAGAAAAAAGGGAAGAGAGATAGAGAGAGAAAGAAAACCATAATCAAACTCCAGCCAATTTTTTCTCAGAAAAACCTTGTGAGTTTGAGTGAGTTCGCATTTGTGAAGAACCATTCTCTCTAGTCTTTAATCTCTTGTCAACCAAGTCACGAAGTTTCAATATCATTTTCTCTTCATAAAAAGGTGAGATCTAAAACTGTGTGATACATCTCACGTATAACTTGCTTAGTTTGAATTCTTTATTAAAGAAATCTTCATTGTTGGTTAATTTTACTCTTACATGTTGTTTTCAAAACCAGAAGCAACAAATCCATTTATGTTTACAGTTTATGAGAAAAACCAGATTTAGATCTCGTTAAGATCTTGATTGGGGATTTACATTTTCGTGAATATTTCACAATTTGTGAAATAACTGTGTATATCAAATAAAAAGAAAGTGTTTAGGATCTTGGCTTTTTTAATAGCAATATTCCCTCTGGATCTATGGATAAAAATAAAAATCAGTAGTCTGAGATTATCAAACAAACTGTGATTTAAAAATCCTTACTGCATCTTAGAACAATATTTGTAATTTGTTAGGAATATTGTCTGTATAAGTGTGTGGGGGTTGCATGCATGTGATTAGGCACTTCACCACTTACACTTGTCACACTATAACACTAAAAAAGTGTTGGTAGAGAGATTATTGACTTTAGAGTCGACGTAAAGCTAAAAGGAGAAGCGGTTACAAAGCTGGGAGAATAACCTAAACATCAGAACCTTCAGAGGAGTCAGAATAATCCAAAGGAGTTGGTAAACATTCTGGACTTAGATTAGGTCTGTTTGTGTGTTTGGTTTGTTATATAGTTTGTAATTTGTTAACTCTATTTTAGTGGATTTTGCTTTTGAGGTGTAGAGACCTTCGTGGATGTTTCCCTGATTGGGTGGGGTTTTACCACGTTAAAATCTTGTGCTCTTACATACTTACTCTTCCTCTCATCATCTTCTTAAGACTGTGCTGATTTAGAACCTATATAAGTTTTGTTTTTCAAAACTGGTACACATATACCTTAAATAGCTCGTTCATATAATCTTATTTGGTTTGTTTTATAGTTTGTAATTTGTTAACTCTAATTCAAGATTAAAAAGTTTCTTCAAAAAACTGTTCGGAGCCATTTAAACTGTTTAATCTTGAATTAACGACTTAAGTGGTACATTTTTCAAAAAGTTGTGTTTGGTTTTGGGTAGATATTGATATTTTTTGTGAAGATATTGATGGTATGGGTTTTTATGTTGTATGGGGGTCTATAAGGGAGTGGGTTATTTTATTCCCATCGCTGATACATTATGTAATAGTTGTATTCCTATTTTTTAATAATAGTTTTTTTGGCTTTAGTATTATCTTCAAAATTTTGTGAATCTCCACTCCCATGTATTTTTAATATTGTAATAGGTACCATAACCACCCAAAACTGTTGATAACTACCCTGTAACCGCCCTTTTTCTTTTTTGCAGAGAATGACATGTGTTCCATATTTGTTACAATAGGGGTAAGAACTAAAAAAAGAAGGACATGGGAGTGGACACAGGTGAATATTAAAAAATAGGACTAGATACTTAAGAAGAACAATGATTTTGACATATTTTATTATGTCCTTAATGAATTTCTCATTTGAACTGCCTATACCAATCACTAAGGCATACAAAATCTTTTTGTTCATTTAAATGATGAGACAGACCATCGTTCTCAGAGGGAGAAAAGAATAACATTTAGTGGGAGACAAAGGATCGTGCCCATGTGATATATATAAGTGTGGTCTCGTCCTGAACAGATCTCAAACCTTCCAAGGCTGACCCTGGCCGCTCATCAAGAGAAATAAATATGGGACAACTCAGCAGAAGCTCCACCTCAAGTGGCCTCATCCTCGATAATTACTCCAAACGTATGACGCATAAGTGATCCCAGATCTCTTATATATCTCCTCAGTCTCGTCCATGAGAAAGGGGGTCGAGGCTCATATGAAGACCTATACCCTACTTATCACCCTAAGGGTCCCCTTTGAAGATTGACCTGATGACTCGACTCAACCTGGTCCATGATGGGCCCCCCTTACCACCGGGAAGAACGCGGGTGGAATGTGGGCCACTATCCCACGTGGACAAACCATTATAACAAGATCTTCATGAGCAAGTTAGGGAATATTTCATCATCATGACATATGTGTATCAAGGATATGTGGTTGGTTATAATTGGTTGCTTCATCCTGTGCATGCTTATTACATCCTTCGGGGTACATTGTGCACCCCCAAGGCTATAAATACCTAAAACCTTCTTCCTTGAGGGGGTCGAATTCTAAAACCCAAGCCTAAACTCCTTTAAATTCATCCTAGAGAGAGAAAGTACTTGCGAGTTTGTATTTTGAGCCATTAGAGCTCCCTTATTTAATATAAAAACACACAAACACATGCACAACGGAGTAGGCCAATGGTTGAACCACTTATATGATCGTGTTCTCATATTACCATCATCCCCTTTTATATTTACTTTGATGTACTCTTATCTTAATTATTGTAGATTTCTAGCTTGAGCTCCATACAAGTCTAGTATCATCATTTTGATGTCATCTATGGGAAGCGAGTTTCATCTTCTTCCTCTCATTTCAAGCTTAACTCCTACTTAAATCTTTGGTGGTGATATAGCCCCACCTTTGTTGGGCTTGAATCACCATTGAAAGAGTTATAGTTGGGGCCTTCAAGCTTTTTTTAGCTAATCTAGTTCATCTACACTCTCACAATATCCCCCCAGGCATTCGCCCCAGCTCCAGCCAAGAACTACCTCAGTCATAAATAACTAACGTGGCGATAGCACTGCGCTCATTGGTGGCCACCCAACAAAACATGCAAGAACAATTTATGTCTTTGAGCCAAACTATGATGGCAAGGACTCCAGGCACAGTGACAGAGATCATCACCCCAGCCGCCAGGGAGGCTGTGGATGCGACGATAAGGGGACCATCCCCAACCCCACAAAAGGAGACGCAACGCCACCAGAGGCGGAGGGACGTGGACAACCCTAGGCAACTTCGCTTGTGAAAACAAGTGCAAAAGAATCCATATGATCAGGATTGCGATGAGGATGATTGTTGGGAACCATATGAGGTTTCTGGAGACACCACTCTCCCAGCACCAGTCTGCAGGGGAAATAGTGCAAGTCCGACACGAGAAAGCCAACCCAAAACTGCATCCATTAACAAACTTAGCAGGGGGTCAGTCTTTGACCATATCGACCCAACATGAGACTTATATGACCGACTCTCCCGATCTCGTAGTATCACTGCTTTAAGGGGGAATAACTAACGTGGAGACTTTCGACCTTAGCAAGGCCGAGAAAAAGAATCAAGAGAAGTGAACAATTGTCATAGGAGTTTTGGATGAGAATAGGCACATGATCCAGTCAACAAAGAGGGCAAAGGAGATAATATAGTGGTGTTGGAAGAGTTATGGAACATCTCAATTCAGAGGTTAGAGGATAAGATCGGTAATCTGTTGAAAAGCCAAGACCCTACCCACAGGGTCTATGTAGAAGGGTCTCATTTCGTTGGTATGATATTAAACTTCCCCACTCCACTTAAGTTCAAGCGTCCTTTTATAACTCCAAAATATGATGGAAGTACGAATCCAATACTCCATATTGAGATGTACCAATCGACAGTCGACATTTACTCTATCTCAAACGAAATAAGATGCCAAACCTTCTTCACCACCCTCACAAGAACGGCTCATATATGGTATACGCCTCTGTCAAAGAACTCAATCAAGAATTTCAAACAGTTAGCCCAGAGATTCATCCACGACTTTTGCTTCGGCAAGAAACCCCTAAAAAAAGTTACTCATTTTTTATATGTGAAACAAGGGAAAAATGAGACACTGAGAGACTACATTGCTTGGTTCAATAAAGATAAACTTGAAGTGGAGGACTATGAGGAAAATATTTCTATGACAACCCTTATGAGTGGGCCGCAGAAAGGCGAGTTTCTTTGGAAGCTGGTCGAGGATCCTTCCAAGTCCATGGCAGAACTTCTAGCTTTGGTCTGGAAAGTCATGAACGCTGAGGAGACCATAGCGACCAAAGGGGAAGAGGAGAAAGAAACAAGTGGGAGCAAGTCTCAGAAGGAGAAAGGAAAATATGGAAGGAAAAGGTCGGCCAATGACAAGTTTTTCAGTCATAATCCATTAACAGTGAGTCCTGACCTAATCCTGAATGAAATTAAGGATGACAGAGCACTTAGGTGGCCTTAAAAGCTCTCAAGTCCCCTCCCCACAAGAGGGACAAGAGTAAATGGTGCAATTTCCATCAAGAATGACCATGCAACAAACAAATGTTTTTCTCTCAAAGATGAAATTGAGAAGATGCTAAATCAAGAAAAGCTCTGGAAGTATGTTGACTCGATTGGGACTAAAGATGATGTTAGGAAGAAGCATGGTGGGTCGAAAGATGAGAGGCCGAGACGATAGGCCCAGGCTAATAAGAAAGATGAAAAATCAGACATCGATGGGGATGATCCAGATCTCCCACCTAAGATCCCTGAGCCAAAGGGATGCATGCACATGATTTCCTTCGACGTAAAAATCATCCGTGGAGGGATGGATGAAAGAGAAAATGAGCAGGACAATCGTAAGGCACATGTTGTAGAAGCTAAATTTGCACCCAAAAGGTTAGACGTGAACTCGGCTACTACATAGTCGAAGCTAGAAAACTAAAGAAGGTGGACATGGATACCTCGGTGGTAGGTTTTTTATGAATGGACTTCAAGGTCATCTTGGCCCCTATGAAGACCTTTTGGTCATCGGCACTAGTGTCCATGGGTATAATGTGTCTCAGATACTTGTGGATAAAGGCAGATCAATCGTTGTTATGTTTTGGGACTGCTTCATGGGGTTGAAAGTCAGCAAGAAGAGGTTGGTCCAGTATCATCAGTTGTTGATAGGTTTCATTGAAGAGAAAGTCCATCCTCTTGGGGTATTTGAGATGGGCACCAGGTCGAGGTGCCTCACTAGGAAACTAAGCTTCTTCATCATGGATAAGAACATATTTTTAGCGTACAACATTATTCTTAAAAGGGTATCTATTAAAAAATTTGAGGAAGACCCGTCCGCAGTCCACCAAATGATAAAATTCCCCACTCCTTATGGAGTAAGGGAAGTTCAAATGGACCAAGTGAAGGCCCGAGAATGTTAATTCAACTTAGCTGAGTAGAAAGAAGTCCACAAGAATCTAACCACTTCTTATAATACAAACACTCTCAACCTAAGGGACGAGAAGAAATTAAAAAAAAGGTGAAGCAGCAGAGGAGGTAGAATCCATCATCCTTAATGAGGACGAGCCGAAAAAAATCATCCAAGTGGAAAAGCCTTGAAGAATGAAGTAAAATAAGAGATGGTGAAGCTCGTGAGACAAAGACAAAGTATCTTTACATGGATCCATGAGGACATGTCAGGAATAGATCCAAAGATCATCTGTCACAAAATGAACATTAGTGAGAAGATGAAGCGCGTAAAGTAGAGGATAAGATCCTATGTTAGAGAGAAATATGAGGTCATCCAAGAAAAGGTGAAAATGCTGCAGATAACCGAGTTCATCAGGGAGGTTCAGCACCCAGACTGGTTATCCAACGTCGTGATCATCCCAAAAGCCAACGGTAAATGGATAATGGGTATTAATTTTACTGATCTAAACAAAGCTTGCTCGATATCCAACTTCCCTTTTCCTCCTATAGATCAGATATTCTGGGTATAACTAGATATTCATGAATGCATATTCTGGGCATGAGGACATGAGCAAATGAGCTTTATGGATGCATATTCTGGGTATAACCAGATATTCATGAATAAAGCCGATGCGGAGAAGACTTTTTTTATCAAGGATAAAATAACTTACTGTTATAAGGTTATATCATTCGGTCTTACAAACATAGGGGTAACCTATCAAAGGTTGGGTTATAAAATGTTCGAAGACCAGATCCGGAAGACAATAAAGGTTTATGTAGATGATATGCTGAATAAAATCCTCAAGGTTGAGGATCACGTGGTCGACCTTGCAAGAACGTTTGACACCATGGATCGATATAAGATGAAATTAAATCCGGCAAAGTGTGTGTTCAGCATCGGTGCCAAAAAGTTCCTCGGATTCATAGTCAATCAAAGGGGGATTGAAGCAAACCCATAAAAGATTAAGGCGTTGATTAATATGAAGACACTAAAAACTATTAAGGACATTCAGAGGTTGACAAGAAGAGTTATTGTTCTCAACCGCTTCATTTCCAGGGCCACGGATAAGTGTCTACCGTTCTTTTAGATCTGGAGAAAAGCATTCGTCTAGGACGAGGAATATGAGAAGGATTTTTAAGATTTGAAAACTTATTATTCATGGGGAGAAGCTATTTTTATATTTGGTAGTATCTGAGTTAGTCATCAGCGTCGCAATCATATGAGATGATGAGGGGGTTCAAAAGCCTGTATATTTCAATAGTAAGGCTCTTTAAGGGGCCAAGCTCAAGTATCCCAGGATGGAGAAACTAGAATATGCCCTAATCAATGCCTCCAAAAAATAAAGCCCTATTTTCAAGCTCATACAATGGTGGTACTCATTGACACTCCTTTTAGGCAAGTCATCCATAAACCTAAGAAATTGGGTAAGCTGATGGCTTGGTCAATTGATTTAGGAGAGTTTAAGATCGTCTATCAGATGAGGACTGCAATCAAGGGTCAGGTATTAGCGTATTTTGTGGCCAAATTCACCTGGGTCGAAGCCGATACTAGAATGGAAGAGGATACGGTAGTATCAAAAACATTTGTGGCAAATCAACCATTAGACAACGTGAAGCAAGCCGATTCTACAGAAAAAGATTTTTTATTCAGAAAAGGTATATTTTTAAAGGGGCCTTTCTCGAAAGAAGGCCAAGTATGGAATCTCTTCGTAGATAGTCCATCTTGTGAAAATGGTCGAATTGATACTCTCGGCCCCAGATGGAACAAATATCGAATATGCCCTAAGATTTAGTTTTAGAGCATCGAACAATGAGTCAGAGTATGAGGCCCTACTTACAGGCCTCTCCCTCGCCAAGGTAATGAATGTTAGTTAGATTGTTGTACATAGTGACTCCCAGCTAGTTGTGAATCAAGTGTTGGGGATCTACGAAGCTAAGGAAGAAAATATGGCCAAGTACTTGATGAGTGTTAGAAAGGCGATGGCCAATCTCGGGGAAGTAAAAGTTAAAAGAATCCCTCGACTGGAGAATAGTCGAGCCGATGATCTAGAAAGACTATACTCTGCTACCAGAACGGAAATCAGAAGGACCTTTCTAGTTGAAATCCAATACAAGCCCAATATTAATGAAGACGACAGCAGGCTTAGCTTTACCTAAATTTAAATCTCGGAGAGTTATGGATAGATCCTCTCATTAAATATATTTGGGACGAGGAACTCCTAGATACCAAGGCCGAGAGGAAAAAGTTACGATGCAGGGTGAAAATATTCGCCATCATTAGGGTCGTCCTGTACAAAAAAGGTTTCCTACTTCCTTTGCTCCGATGTGTTCACCCAACTAAAGCGGAATACGTCCTACGAGATATGCATGAGAGGTCATGTTCAAGTCATATTAAGGGATGATCCCTGGTAAAAAAGTATTGTGACATAGGGCCCATCAGCCACATCACCCAGTATCGTCCATCACAGCCCCTTGGCCATTTCCAATTTGGGGGATCGACTTGGTGGGACCTCTACCTAAAGTTGCATGAAATTATAGGTACCTAATTGTGGCTATCTATCACTTCTCAAAGTGGGTGGAGGTCGAGGCCATGATTTCCATTATTGAAGTGAAGACCTTAAAGTTCATCGGGAAAGACATCATTTATAGGTGAGGTCTACCCCACACCTTAATTTCTGACAATGTGAAGTAGTTCAAAAATAAGTCCTTAGAGGCATATTATGAAAGGGTTAGCATCAAGTTGTTTTACTCAGTATCGGGCCGACCCCAAGCCAACGGTAAGATCGAGGTCACCAATTTGACGATATTAGATAAAATTAAGAAGAAGTTGGAAGATGCCAAAGGTCTTTAAACGAACGAGTAACATGCAATCCTATGGGTGTATAGGATGACATAGAGTACATCTACAAGGGAGATACCTTTCATGCTAGCCTACGGGTCAGAGATAGTCATCCCCACTGAGCTTGGTCTTCTGAGCCACAAAGTCAAGACTTACAACCCTGAGACCAACAATGAAGAGAGGAGGCTTGACCTACACCTGATAGAAGAAAGACGAGAGAACATCGAGGTCAGACAACACGCTTACCAACAAAGAGCTGCAAAATTTTACAATAAGAGGGTCAAAGCAAGGCTGATTACTGTGGGAGATTTAGAGTGAAAAAGGGGTTATCAAAAGCCGAACGAGTTACATCCGAACTGGCATGACCCATATAGAGTCACTAAAGAGGTCTTCCTTGAAACTTACAGACTAGAGAACCTAAAAGGAGAGCCTTTCTCCAATCCGTAGAACACAGATCATTTGAAGAGATATTATCAATAGACCTGAGTGTCATTTGTGTGTCATCCTCTTTGTGTGCAGAAATTGCTTGTATTTGGAATATTTTAAAGTAATGAATGAAAAAATGAAAGTGTTTCCTCATATCTTTATTTTCAATTATCGAATGTGTGGTTTGACTTACTGTAAACTAAAAAGCATCATTCTTATGGTAAATAATTTTTAACTCACTCTCGGTGATACGAGAAACCATGGGAAACTCGTATCGTACATGAACTCTCAATAACATCGAGAGGGGAAAATAGTGTCATAACATCACTTAGGTGGTGAAAAACACACAGATTTTATAATATAATTTAATTATTATTAATTTGAAACCACGTTTTGTGTTGAATTAAAGGTCATAATTCCCTCGAAAGTATGAGGATATGTGAAGAGACTTAGTCTCGTCCTCACAACCACAAGAACTATGAGAGAAGACTTGCATTAACATCATTCATTTGGTGGCAACTTGATAAAGTCATTTAATTATAGTTAATTTTACATCATAATGTGGTGAATTAAATGTCGTCCTCATAACCTGAGAAACTACGAGAGAGAACTTATCGTTAAAATCATTCATATGGTAAAGATATCATCAGCAATACGACACAAGACTTTGGCAAAAATATTGATCTTCATTAATGGAAATGATGATTACACAAATATAATAATGGAAATGTTAACATTATGAATGAGAGTTACAAAAGTGTTCATAAAATAAAATTACAAGAGGAAGGGGGTAGAGGTCATAGACGACCACCCTAAACACTAGGCTCATTAATGCCGACAGCATCTCCCGGGGCAGCAAGGGTTGTGTGTGCCTCGTCCTCAATTCTTATCTCCCCAATAATCTCATCAATAACCTGGGCAAAGTTCTTGGTGGTAGCCTCCCCTACAACATCGCCCAGTGTTGCCTGAAGTAGAGGGTGTGACATATCAAGGGCCACCAGATCTGGCCGAATGGAGGAGATGGCCTCGAGGATTTTTATAATATCCCACCGATAGGCTGAGAGACCCCGGATTTTAATGATTTCAAATTAAAATATAATTTCCTTTTAAATAAATGCGGAAGCGTTGTAAAACAGGTGATGGTTCAACTTTCAAAAATAACAACAATTTTTAATTTCGCAAAACAAATTAAAACATAATTCAAGTCCTAGAATTTGCCTAAATCATAATTATTCAATATCCTAAGTTAGGCGAAATCAATTTTAGCAAATGACTTGAATAAACCAATTTAACCCAATATTTAATTTAAGTCCCAAATTAAATGAGTGTGATAATTAAACCAAATTTTATCTTGAAATTATCCTAAGCATGGATTCTAAAATATTGTGCAAGATAAAATAAACAATGTCACACTACGCCGAGATGTACGAGGAAAAACCCAAGACGGGAAACAACCTCGGACGGCCCTAGCCACAAGTCCACTAGATATGGAATTACAATTACAAGACAGATAGACTTACAACGACTGACTCGATCCCTCTCAAGCCTCGACGCTCCTTCTCGTAGAAACCTCTTCCTACCGGACAACCTCGGAACACCATCGCGGTCTCAGAATCCACCGATGGGACTTTATATGGTCACCGTCACCCAAGAATGGAGCCTTTCTCCGTGTGGGTAGAATCTCAACAAAAGTCTTCTTTGTGATGGGGTGTAGAAGCAAACCCGAAATGTCTCTTGAATTCGGTAGAGAAAACCGGTGCCAAAAACTCCAAGCAAT
The DNA here is from genome assembly GCA_949130495.1 of Sambucus nigra. Lineage (NCBI taxonomy): Eukaryota > Viridiplantae > Streptophyta > Magnoliopsida > Dipsacales > Adoxaceae > Sambucus > Sambucus nigra. The sequence continues at coordinate 137,176,466 of OX422219.1, forward strand.
TGATATAAATATAGAAACTTGGATAAACACAATTGGGTGTAAACTAGAGTGTGTATGAATTTTTCTTTGAAAGAATAACACTCAAAACATGATCTTTTTCTTTAAACAAATTTTGTCTCAAACTACTCTCTAGGAGTTTGTATGGTATGAAAAAGATCCTTAGAAAAATGTGATTCCCGCACATATTAAGTCTTGAAAAAGTTGGTTAAAAACCAAGTGGGGAAAGTGGGAGAAAACTGCAAAAAACTGCTCAAAACTGTTCCCGCCCTGGCGTCTCGTTCGAACGAACTTGACTCTCGTTCGAACGAGACTTCTAACGAGTGACCAGCCTGGGCTCGTTAGAATCTCGTTAGATACCTCGTTAGAACGAAAAACTCGTTCGAACGACATATCGAACGACTGACCAGTTTAGGGTCGTTGGCAAACTTGTTCGAACGAAACTGGTTCGAACGACAAAACTCGTTCGAACGAAATCTGGTTCGAACGAAAAAGCTCGTTCGAACGACATTTCTAACGAACGACCAGAAAGTTTGTAAAATTCGATTTTGGCCCAGAAACTTTTTATATACTTATTTTAAAGTTCTAATTGATTCTTTCTGAAAATAAAATGCAGTTTTTATTACACCTAACACCCAATACAAATTGTTCCAAGCTCCTATATAAATATAATTACATTCATACCCTGGGAGCATGGAACCTTAGTTGATGACGTAGAAACGAGGCACGCAAACCGGCATTTTGATGAAGCTTTAAATTCTTTGCCGCTACGTCTTCAATACATACTTCATAGGCTTGAGAATATTACAAATAAATACTATCCTATGAATAAATGTTTTTGTCCGGAATTGAGCCAAAACTATATATGGACTCAATTTGAAATTTGTGTCCTTACATAGGCCATTTTGCATTTCTTTCAAGGTACTGGAAGCTAAAATTACCAAATCCTTTTGACTTTTTAAAGGCTTACAAGGACTCGACCTTAGCCTTCTTGAAGACCTCTGCTATTGCGGCTATGTGTTTGATTGTCAGAGTCTGTAGCGTCGAGTACTGCTCCTTCCTCAGAGAGATCATAGAGTCGTCATGCTCTTTCTTCAAATTAACAAGGGAATTTTTATGGCCGGCCCTCATGGACTTCACCTTGTCCTTCAGGTTCCTCTCGGTATGTCAGTCCCTCTCTGGTTCTTACACCTGAGGGAGCTTTCTAGTCAGCCACTCAGTGGCACGAGCAAAGTCACACATAGAATGCAAAAATAAAGAATACAAAAGTGAGTACGAGATAATACAAGACTTACAAAATCAAAAATATTTTTAATAAAATAAGGTCGGATGAAATGTATACATGGGCTATGTGATAAATCTCGAAGTTAAAGACTTGAGGCACGTCCATTGACTCCAAAAATTATTTATCGGACTCGGAGGGGAAGATAAGGATAGTCGCTTCTGATCTCACACCACTGGTGATGAGAGAGTCAGAGGTTGCATTGAGTTAGACGAGACAATCTGTAATAGCTGCATCAATGGAGCTCGGGGAGGCATCCCCGTATCAAAAGAATGTTAACTCCGCCTCGTCTCCCATTATTGGGGAATATCCCCCGATCGACCGGTTCCTTTCAACATGGCTTAGACCACTGGTGGTTATTTTACTTTAATGTTGCTTACTGCCCTTCCCTCTTTGAGTTGCTTGAAGACTGGGGGAAGTCATGTTCTAAATATGATCCAGGGTATTAGGAGGATGATTTGTAAAAAAAAAGAGAAAACGATGATTAGTGAAAATATTCCGAGACAAGAAAACAGTTAGAAAAATAAAAAATAAGGAAAACTTATAAAACTCGTCCAGGGGTCAACCCCAGACGTGAAGTTTCCAGAAAGGAAAGGGGTCATCACTTATTCAAACTAGGTCATACCCCAGTCCTACCCCTGGTGCCTTAAAAAGTCAACCCTCGTCCTATCATCAATGTTGAGGTTGGGGTCCAATTTGGTGGACATAAAGGAATTTTCCCAAGCTCAGGGAACCCTCGGCTCAGAGTCATTACGAATAGCGTCGGTCGCGAGCTACTAAGCCCCAGAGACAAAGAAATACCTCGGCTTCCAATGGTGGTTCAAGGTCTGATTAATGTGGAGGATTTTCTTATCGGGCTTCATTGCCCCTAGATGGTAGTAACCCGACTGGGCCCTGGTGCAGGATACATTATAGCAAGCTTTGAAGAATTTAACTAAAGGGTCATCTTCGTGCTTTGACTTCCACAAAGAGGTGAATTCAAATATAATTCTCCAAGAGTTTGGTGCCAACTGGGCAAGAGCAAGCATCATACTGGAAATAATATCTCGTATGGAAGGATGGAAAGGAAGACGAAAGTTGACCCTAAATATCTGGTAATAGACGATAATTATACCTTATTGCCCATTAAAGTCTCTCTCGTCCTCGTCGGGGAATCTCATATGAATATCCGACCATGGAAAGGTTTGGGCATAATAAACATCAAGTGGTTCCCCGGCCACGAAGTCAGAATCATCATCAGTGGGAACCTCTGCAGCTGGGGCCCCACTTGGAAATATCTCATTGAACTCTCTCGCGATCATGGATGATAAGGGAACAACCCTTGGGGGAGTTGCAACGGTTACCCTCGTCTCCTCAGAGGCTTGGGAAGAAGACGATTAGTGGTTGTATGAAGACTCGGTGGTATCAGACTCTGCCATATGAGATGAAGGGACACGAAGAGCCTCCTTAAAAGCGTCAGCTTTTGAGGAAACTCGAGAAAAAAAGGGGTTGTAGCCTCCTCTTTGCCTTGGCCTCTACCTCACCTTTCCCTATCTCCCTAAGATCTTAGCACTAAGTTAGGGGTATTAGTCTAAAAGTTCATATAAAACTCTAAACATCTAAGGGTTTGACTTAGGGGTGGCAATTCGAGTTAGTCATGTCATTTTCGAGGGGCGTTCATTTTGATTTGAGTATAAGTTTGGGGTACCCTTAAATATATATAAGTTAATCGTGTCATGTTCAGGTAATTTCGTGTTATTATCGTAAATGGATTATCGTGTCAAAAATTGACAGGCCTAGGTTAACTATAGTTGACTTTTGGATCAAAAGGGGGAAGTTAAAGGGTTTTCTCCCAAGAACACTAGAATAAACCTGAGCAGAGAAGATGACCGAATTTACGCCGGTAAAAATCACAGTGGGCAAACAGGGAGAGAAACCACCTAGAAAACCCACCAAAACACCCCTAGCCACCTAAAACGTCACTAAACCCATCCAAAACTAATCATATAACCACCTGAACAGGATGGCGAAAAACATAAAAGTGGCCGAAAACATGAAAAAGTTCATTAAAGCCAATCATTGGAAGAAAACTCAAGTTAAAAGAATGGGGATGTTACCTTAGTGTAAAAGAAGACCTGGAAATATAGAGAACTCCTAAAAGTGGGATTGAGGTGGACTGGAATGAGGACAGGGAGAGAAAAAAGCTTGAAGGTTGCAGAAGTGTGCTTGAGAGCAAAAGAGTATGGAGAATAAAGAGAAATGACTTTGATTTTTGGTATTTAAACCAAGAAATTATTGGGCACAATTATCCAAGAGACAAATCATGAGGGCACAACTTACTAGGCCTGTAGCCACCCTATCTTGGCAAGCATTCCATCCCACACACTTGCTGAGAGGTGTCCAGTATAAGGCACTTCGACTAGGGACATTGGAATAAAATTTATACCCCCAGCCTTCCACTCTAATTGACAACTATGGGTTAGGGGTGATTGATATACATAAGTGTGGTCTCGCCCTCAACGAATCTCAACCCAACTAAGGCCAACCTTGGCCGCTCATCAAAAGAAATAAATATGGGATAACTTAATAGAATCCCCACCTCAAGTGGCCTCATCCTCGACCACTACTCCAAACGTATGACGCATTTCCCAGTTCTCTTATATCTCCTCGGCCTTGTCCATGAGAAAGGGGGTCGAGGCTCATATGCATACCCAGACCCTACTTAGAAGCTTGAGGATTATCCCTTTTGAGGACTGACCTGATGACTCGACTCGGTCTGGTCCATGACGACTGACCCTTGGCACTTGGTAGAACGCATGTGTACTATCACTATCCCACATAGACAAAACGTTATAACAAGATCTTTATGAGCAAGGACAGGTGGTTGGTTATAATTGGTTGCTTCATCGTGTGCATGCTTATTACATGCTTGAGGGGGTACAATGTCCACACCTAACGTTATAAATACTTATCATCTTCTTCCTTGAGGGGGATCGAATTCTAAAATCCTAGCCTAAATTCTGTTGAACTCACCCTAGAGAGAGGAACTGCTTGAGAGTTGTATTTTGAGCCATTAAATCTCCCTTGTTTAATATAAAAACACACAAACACCTGTACAATGGAGTAGGATAATGGTTGAACCTCTTATATGATCGTGTTCTCCTCTTCCCCTTATCCCCTTCTATATTTACTTTGTTTTACTCTTATCTCCATTATTGTAGATTACTAGCTTGATCTCCATATAAGTTTAGGTGGTTATATCTCTAGTATCATAACCATGTGTGTCTTATGGGTTGCCTATGTTCCTTTGTGGGTTTGAACAATTGTGATTTTTTTAAAAGGAGATTTATAAGAGGATCGGGTCCTACGTAGTTCTGACTAGAGGGAAAGGAAGAATTATTTTAATTATTTTTTTAGAATAGAAGGGGGTGAGAAGATTCGTAGCGCGGTGAGCGTTCAGACTAAGGGTAAAACTCTTTTAAATGGTCCAAGTTGATTATACGCGCCATTTCCTCTCCGTTGAGATCTATGAGCATAGCGGAACCACTAGACATAATTTTCTTCACAATGTAAGGGCCACTCCAAATAGGTTTGAACTTTCCTCTCGGGTCCTAGATAGGTTCTACCATTTCCTTGAGTGCAATATCTTCTTCTTAGACGCTGTAGTCCTTGACCTTTCTGTTTAGGCGATGGTCCCCTTATATGTGGTATGGAGCTTTTTATTTCTTTTCATCTAGGAGTGATAGTTTGTCGTAGCATCTTTGATACCATTATTCTTTACTGACCTTACTTTTGAGTATAACCCGTAGAGAAGGCACTTCCAATTTGAGAGAGAGAACCGCATCCATTCCGTATACAATAGGATATAAAGTAACCTCAGAGGGTGTTCTGACTGGGGTACGGTATCCCCAGAGGGCATATGAGATCTGGTTAGCCCAGTTTCTACAACTTTCAGCCATCTTACTGATGCTGTTCTTGCTGCTCTTATTGGAGGCTTCGACAGCACCATTGGTTTATGGTCGATAAGGAGAAGACTTGTGCCTTTGAATTTTATATCCGTCGACTAACTCTGTGATCTCAGCCTCGAAGTGGAGTCCATTATCTGACACCAACTCATGGGGAACTCCATAGCAAAAGATGATGTTCTTTCTGATGAACTTGACTACCTTCTTCCTATTTAATACCGTGTATGATTCATCTTTAAACCACTTTGTGAAGTAGTCAATGGAGATTATGATGAATTCTTGCCCATTTGAATCTTTGGGAGTGACCTTCCCTATGATTTATATGCCTCGGGTGGAGAAGGGTCAAGGAAAGGTCATGTCGTACAACTTTCGAGGAGGCAAGTGCTGGAGGTTAGCAAACTACTGGGATTTGATAGAACATAAGTAGTGTAGTCTTGGACCATGGTGGTCCAGTAGTACCCTTGACAGGTGATTTTCTTGGCAAGCATATGATCATTCATATGGGGCTCGTATTCCCCACGGTGAATTTTTTACATCATATCTTCGATCCTAGCCCCTGTAATGCAATGCAAGTGGGTTCCATCGAAGTTTCTCTTGAAGAGTGCTTTATTGTAGATAATGTATTGGGCAAAAATCTTGCCAAGGGTCGCACAGTATTTCTTATCGGCATCTTGGGGATACCTACTATGTTTGAGAAGGAACTAAATGTTATAGTACCACAATCTTTCCATGCCCAAATCTTCTTCTGTAATGAGCTCGATATGGTAGCAGTGGGTGGGTGTAACTTATTTATGGACCAGAAAGGGGGCCATTGTTATTCCCTCAGGCATATCGACCATAGAGGCCAAAGTTCCTAACGCGTCGGTTAGGTTATTCTTTGAGCGAGAAAGGTAATGGAAGGTGACATCTTTGAATTGGGTAAAAATCTCTTCTAGGTGGGTTTGGAAGGGTAGGATCTTTTCGTATTTAACTTTTTATTTCCCAAGAATTTATCCCACAGTAAAGGATGAGTCTCCATATATGTCCATATGTTTGATTTTTTTTCGGGGGCGATCTTAAGTCCTACGGTGCATGCCTTATTTTCTGTCATATTTTTGGTGCATGGGAAATCCAGGTTAATGGCAATGGGGGTGTGAGAGTCATCGGGAGTGATCAGGAGTATCGCAATACCATACCCTTTTATTGGCATCTCCGTCAAAGAACATCTTCCATCTGAGGTCCTCGTGAGAGGTGAAATTGATGTATTTATCTGGGAATTAGGAGATCCAAGCTTCAGTTCCTTCCATGGGATGGTAGACAAGGTAATTGGATATGTTTATTCCTTTCATAGCTTTTCGCCTGATATAAACGATGTCAAACTCGGCTAATAATATCAACCAACAGGCTATGCGGCTAGACAGGGCGGGCTTCTCTAGCAGGTAATTCATGGGATCCATTCGGCACACCAGTCTGATGGGGAATGTGAGTATTTAGTGTCAAATCTTCTGCATGACCCAAACTAGGGCGACATGCGCCTTTTTCAATGAAGTATAGTTTACCTCGTACCTAGCTAGCTTTAGATTAGGGTAGTAGATTGCTCTTTCCTTATAAGATTCTTTAATGTATTGGGCTAGCAAAGCCCCTGCTGTAGTGTCTGCGATAGTTAAAATATTGGAGGAGGGGAATACCTTACCGCAGAGGCATGAGCACCGGAGGTCGAGTGATTTATCGTTTGATCTGATCAAAGTCTTCTTGGAATGCTTTGTTCCAAACTTTCATTGAATCCTTCCAGGGGAGTTTGAAAATGATCTCCTAGATAGAGGTCAGTTGGCTGATGAACCGACTGATGCATTGTATCTTACCCAGGAATCCACTAACTTCTTTCTCTGTTCTGGGCGGTGGCATCTCGAGTATAGCTTTTAGTTTGGTGAGGTTTGTCTCAATTATTTTTTTACTGACCATGAACCCGAGGAGTTTTCCCTTGGTGATGCCAAATAGACATTTCTGCTAGTCGAGTGGCATCCAGTAGCAGTCACTCGAAGAATTTCCTCAGGGAGAATGTGACCTTCTTGGGTCTTGGACTTAATGATTATGTTGTCGACATAGACCTTAACTTCTTTATGGATAACATCATGCATGATGATTGTAGTGGCCCTTTAATAGGTAGCCCCGGCATTCTTAAGACCTAATGGCATGACTTTATAACAAAAGGTTCCCTATGGGGTCATGAGAGCGATTTTCTCCTCATGGTTAGGATGCATCTTAATCTGATTATACCCAAAAAAATCGTCGATAAATAACTTGAGAGCGTGATTAGCAGTATTTTCTATGATCATTCCAATATTAGGCAGAGGGTAATCATCTTTTGGAAATGCCTTATTCAGATCTCGATAGTCGATGCACATGCGTACTTTACCTCCCGATTTTAGCACGGGGACGATGTTTGCAAGCCGCTTAGGGTATTCGACTATGCGAATTAAGCCTACGTTTAAATGTTTCATCACTTTTTCTTTGACCTTGAGGGACCATTTTGTTTAGAGCTTCCTCAACTTTTGCTTGACAGTTTCGCTCTCTAGGAAGGTATGGATCTCGTGCTGAGCTAGCTCTGGGTCAATACCGGGCATGTCGTCATAGGACCATGCAAAGACGCCCACGAACTCTTTCAAAATCTCTTCGAAATACGACCGCTCATGCTCGTCGAGGGTGGACTGATTCATCCCGAATCATAGCACTCATTACCCTCGAACTTAGTCATTTTAGCCCCTCGAGTATTTTAATGTCTATAATTATGGTCGTTAATCAGAAAACCTCTGTTTTATATGCTAACATATTATTTGAGGTATAATTGAGATTTTATAGGTATTAAAGTGCTTAGTATGAAGTTAGGTCACGTTCCGATAAAGTTTTATCGCGATTGGCACGTTTAGGGTCATTTTGGTAATTTCACACTTTGGGATTTTTTACCGAAGTATTTACGAAAGTTTTAATTCTCAGGCCAAGCTTCGTGTGGCCACAAACGGTGCTTGAATCGGAGTCCGAACGAAGGAAACACAGACCTTTAATCGGGGAAGAGTTATAAGAATTTATTTTTTATTATTTTATTTATTAACTAACAATCTATTTAATTCCCTCCATGTCCCTTTCTTCACTTTTACAGCAAACTCACATTTCAAATGGCGATTTCATGGAGATGCTCGAGTTTTGGGTTCGTCTCAAATTGAGGACTTTCGTCCGAAATTGGAGTTTGATTATTGATTACATATGCAAATGGGTCTTGTGTGCCATTTTGAAATGGGTTTTGGTTTGTTGTTTACCACCATTGATGGGTTTTGGAGTTTTGGCCATTAATGGAGGTAGTGGAGATTTTTTGCCATTATTGGTAATGGTGGGTCTTTGGCTAAACACATATGTGGGTCTCGGCATATATAAATTGCGGGTCTCGGTTGGAATCAAACGCAACCATGTCGAGGTTCAGTTTTGGTGTTTGATTTGGTGGTCTTGGGCTGATAACAACTATGGTAGTTTTTGGCCATTAGAACTGATTGCAAGTAACTTGTTTACCATTGTTGGTTCTTATGAGGTTATGGTTTTTTCAAAGATATTGAGGCTTCGATTTGTGCTAGTGTTGTGCCAAGGTAGGCTGTGATGGCAGGCCCGGTCGACCGTCCTCTCACCGGCGGTCAACCAGTGATTTGATATTTGCCTTCGAACATTTCCAGTGTGTTCCTTTCATGTTCATGTGATTGACCAGCCTTGGGACCCCCGTCGATCGGTGCTCTGTTTTTGGCCGACTTACATGTTTCCCTTCCTTTTCCTTTTTTATTTTCTTTTTCTATTTTCCTTTTATTCCTTAATTAGGAGACTTATCCTTATTTCATTTTTTTTTCTTTTTCTTTATTTCCTTCATTCTAACTTAGTATAAATACCAACTTTGGTTCATTTTTTGTAACAAACACACAATATCATATTTACTTAGTTCTTATGTTAGGGTTTAAGAGATAATTTGGGGTTTCTTGTGGAGACCACCCCTCTCCTCCATTTTCTTTATGGTTTGACACCCATCAATGTAAGTGGATACTTTTCATTGTCTCCCTCTTTTATGTATGCTTTGTTCCTATTTTTTTCGTGTTTTTCATTTATTTTTAAGCCTAGCTTAAATTGTGTAGTTAATTTAATTAGTTGTCTTAATTACTTATTTTAATTTATTTAATGCTTTTAATCATGCTTAGCGGCTAATTTAGTCTAGGTTGTGTTGGATTGAACTCACCTACAGGTTAATTGGTTGCTTTGCTTTGGTGATGGAGTTTTACATATTTATTTCAAGTGGATTGTCCTAGTTATTATGCCTAGGAGATTTAACGGGGTATATCATGTATGCTCCGTATTTACGACCTTGCATGCATAATTTTCGGGGTATTTATTGACGCCAAAATTTTAGTAGGATTTTATACGAATTTAGGGGTGTGACAACCCTTGATATAATTAATTGACAAAACGAGATGCAATCTTATTAACTCGTGAACCCATGTAACCATTTTATACTAATTAACTCGAGGTGAGGGATATTCGACGCAACCTATAGTTTTTATTCTCTTTATTAATCATAGTTTAATTTATTCACTCGCCTAGATTAATCTTTTCCTTTTGTTCCCTTTTCTTTTTAGTTAGCGAAAATACCTTTTACACTTTTATTTTAGGAGTAATTTAAATCCATTAAATTCTAGCAACACGTCTCTGTGGATTTTTCGATACCCAAACGTGGCCACTATACTCCCTTTTTTTGTGTAGTCATAAGTTTAGGTTTTTGTTTACAATTGGTGAGTCGAAAATAAAACGATCGGCGCGTAGGCGACTCCCGCACCTCGGTGAAACCCAGCTAACTAGAATGGCGCCGTTGCCGGGGACTTGTTGTTTTAGAATTTATTTGATTCAGTATTTCGTAGTATTTTTTTTTTCTATTTGTCTTTTTTGCCTAAAAATTTTATAGGACTTCTACATTTGAGCGCCAAGAACAGCTTAATTTTTTTGTGCGTGCATCCCTTTGTGAATTTGGCCACTTCAAGCCATCTTTGGGGTAAGCATGTCTTATTCCAATCCTTATCATTATGATAATTCTCAAAATTCTTGTAAACCTATGACTTTTGGTCAATACTTAGAGTCCCAAAAAATTGCAAATTCAAAAATGACTTTGGGCGAGTATTACAAAAGTCAAGCTTTGGAGTGCGTGTACTTTGAGGATGATGATAATGATTTTGGGCCTTTAATTCCTTATAATAGGAATTTTGAAACAAATTGCAATAGTTTTCAAAATTCTTATAATAATGAGTTTGAGTATAGTTCCGATTATAGTTTTCAAACTTCTCATTTGCAAGAATCCGCGCCTCGACCTATGACATTCGGTGAGGGCTTGCTCATGCTTGAAAATGAGAAATATGAAATCATTATCGGGAAGAAAATCGTTGTTGGGAGCAAGAGTTGGATTTATTATTTGAATCCGATGATGATTTTTCTTCCGAGACTTTTGAAGTCAATGAATGTTTTGAACCAAATGAGGACTTTGTTCCTACTTTGGAATAAACCATTCTTTACTTGGCCCATGGCTTAATTGATAATGAAAGTGAGGATTAAATGGACATAGTATCCCTTTGCAATGAAATGATTTCTTCTTTGTCCCCCAAAGAATGATATTCCATTGAAAATGATCGTATATCCTTCGAAACTCAATCTTTAAGCGATGATGACTCATCTCTTGAGTTTTAATTTCTTTCCTCCCCCTTTTCATTCTCCGTTATCACACCGTTACAAGTACCCGATGAATCGGTGCCATACTTTAAAACGTTTAACCCATTCACCGATGAGGAATACTTGCTTGAGTTGCTCTCTATGAAGGCATTTTTGCCTCCATGTGTTCCACCTCCCATTCCACGTGATAAACCTTTGGTAGATGATTTAATTTTTCTTGTCCCCCATGTGTATTTATCACCCGTCTTATCCAAATCCCCCATCATCCCGCCAAAAATTTTAGTTGGGGATGGTTCATTTCTTACACCTTACACATGTCTTCCGTTGTTCAAACGGAATTCTTATTTTCTGGGAGGGATGCATAAAAGGGAGGGTCCGTCGTGGATCTTTCAAAGCTAAATCGTATTTTGGGTGGACCCTCAAAAATTTCAACTTCTAGTGTATAGTTAATTAGAAGTTAAAATTGTAGGTTGTAAATAGTTAGTTGTTTTTTTCTTTATTTTTCTTCTTTATTCTTACTTATAGTCTAGTGTAATTAGTAAAAAGAATTATTCTTTCTTTTTGTTATGCTTTGGTATTAACATGTTTTGTAGAATCACTTTTCGAAGATCGCTCCATTGTGGGTAGTATCGTTATTCCTCTCTTTAACTTGGTTCTTAATTTATATTGAGGATAATGTGAGGTTTTAAGTTAGGGGGTGTGGGATATTCTATCCATTCATTGGTAGTTTCCATGATTTTTATTATATGTTATTTCCAAGCATGCTTTTCTTGTAAAAAATTAAAATTTTCAAAAAGATTTTCTTTCTTTTTTCCCCTTTGTTGGGCATTTTGCCCTTGTTTCTGATGATAAATTTTAATAATTTCCCGATCCAATAGACAACTCTATGATGCATGATCTCGATTTTAGAAGTTATTAGACTTTGGTCCTCAATTATTGATATTATTAATAGCTTCATGAATTAAACTTTAATCCCATGAGCACATGCACTTTTCTTGCTTTATTGATTTGGTTTAAGATTTTTATAACTCGGTAATCTTTTGTTGCATTGTATATACTTACACCGAGTAAGCTTTGTACCTTTTATCATTTGTGAGTGTATACACTAATATTTCCTCTTTGAAAATGTTACAGTCATTGGTAATCTCTTTATTCTTTCATTGATCGTTCATTAATTGAGTTTATATCTTGAAATGTGTTACTTGAGCATAATTTTTATATATTGTTTTGACTCGAGAATTTCGTAAACTTTATGGAATGATCATAACCAATATTTGTTATATCACCCATATTAGCCTTGACCTCACCTTATATGTTTACCATCATCAACTCCTTTGAGCCTAAATATTACCCTTTCATTTTATAAACCAAAAATCCCATAACCAACTCCACATTGGAGTTATAAGCCATACATATTTCCTTCCGTACCTTTGTTTGGAATGATACTTGGGATTGAATGATGTTGTGTTGCGGTTGCAATTTAGGCATGTGAGAGTGTGAAAAGTAAAGAAAAGAAAGAAGTGAAAAAGAAAAGAAGAGAGAAAGTAGAAAACAAAAGAAAAAAATGAGAAAAGGAAAAGAAAAGAAAGAGAAAGTTGTATATGTTGTATATAGTGTTAAATAAGCTTTGTTTACTCTCCCCATTGTTATACTCAATGCCTTTTATGGAACTTGTTTTCCAATTTTGAAATTGCCCGCATTTTCCCATTATCCCGAGTTTTTATCTCCGAATACTTTGAATCCGTACATACATATCCTTCATTTTGTACCGTAGCCTAGCTTACATTATAACCCTATAAAGTCCTATGTGATCCTAGGGAGAATTTAATTTAAAAGTTTAAATAGTTTTGATAATCTATGAAAATGCATTTCGCCTCCTTTAATGAGCGGTATCTTTCATTGAGATTACAGTTTTACATTTTCTATATAGCGTTCTTCATGTGTGACATGTGGTGGCCTAGTTTCCATTTACATTTACTCCTTATTCCCGCATGTTCCGTGTGTTACCTCCCTGTTTCGAGTGAATTCATTTGATGAGTGTAATGCCCGTGAGGATTAACTTATATGCATGCTTTAATGTTTATTATTTGGTTTATTTAAGTTTTTTCCAAATCATACTTTGCATGTGCTCGCTCCCCTCCCACTTTTTAAAGTTTTAATTCTATGAGGTGCATTCTATAACATTAATAATACGGACTTATGTGTGAATTCATTCACTGTGTTAATAATGCGTATGAAATCTTTTTCGTATTGTTGGGCTTGTCGCTTGTTGTGTTGGGCATATTTTGAGTAAACCATATGATGTTTGTGGGTTTCATCCCTGAAAACCCTCACGAGACGACACTCGTCCACTAGGGTAACCTAGGGGTTTAACGGCTTATTGCATACGCTAAATGCAATCGTTCGGCCGCGAAAATGGCCTTATCCCTTTTATTACTTTTGTATATATCTCCTAATTTTTTATTTTTCTTATAGTTCTTGCATTGAATTTCATTACTAGGAACTAGCAATGTGTAAGTTAGGGAGTGTGATTCGTCCCGAATCATAGCACTCATTACCCTCAAACTTAGGCATTTTAGATCCCTCGAGTACTTTAATGTTTACAATTATGCTCGTTAATCAGACAACCTCCATTTTATATGCTAACATGTTATTTGAGGTATAATTGAACTTTTATAGGTATGAAGTTTGAGCGCATTTCGATAAAGTTTCATCGCGATTCGCACGTTCAGGGGCATTTTGGTAATTTCACACTTCGGGATTTTTGACCGAAGTATTCATAAAAGTTGAAGCTCTCAGGCCAAGCTTCGCGTGGCCCTGAACGATGCTCAAATCGGAGTCCGGACGAAGGAAACACGAACCTTTAATCGGGGAAGAATTATAACAATTTATTTATTATTATTTTATTTATTAACTAACAACCTATTTAATTCCCTCCATGTCCCTTTCTTCACTTTTGCAGAAAACTCACATTTCAAATGGCGATTTCATGGAGATACTCGAGTTTTGCGCGGGTTTTGGGATCGTCTCAAATTGAAGACTTTCGTCCGAAATTGGAGCTTGATTACTGACCACATACGCAAATGGGTCTTGTGTGCCATTTTGAAATGGGTTTTGGTTTGGTGTTTACCACCATTGATGGGTTTTGGAGCTTTGGCCATTAATGAAGGTAGTGGATATTTTTGGCCAATGTTGGCAATGGTGGGTCTTTGGATAAACACATATGTGGGTCTCGGCATATATAAATTGCGAGTCTCGGCTGGAATCAAACGCAGCCATGTCGGGGTTTCGTTTTGGTGGTCGTAGGCTGATAACAACTATAGCAGTTTTTGGCCATTAGAACTGATTGCAAGTATCTGGTTTACCATTGTTGGGTCTTGTGAGAGGATGATTTTTGCAAAGAAATTGAGCCTTTGATTTGTGTTAGTACTGTGCAAAGGTGGGCTGTGATGGCAGGCCCGGTTGACCGTCCTCTCACCGGCGATCGACCGGTGATTTGATATTTGCCTTTCATCCTTTCCAGTGTGTTCCTTTCCTGTTCATGCGATCGATCGGCCTCGGGACCCCTGTCGACCGGTGCTCCATTTTTTGCCGACTCACCTGTTTGCCTTCCTTTTCCTTTTTTATTTTCTTTTTATATTTTCCTTTTATTCCTTAATTAAGAGACTTATCCTTTTTTATTTTCTCTTTTCTTTTTTCTTTTTCTTTATTTCCTTTATCCTAACTTATTATAAATACCAACTTTGGTTCATTTTTTGTAACAAATACACAATATCATATTTACTTAGTTCTTAGGTTAGGGTTTGAGAGATAATTTGGGGTTTCTTGTGGAGACCACCCCTCACCTCCATTTTCTTTGTGGTTTGACACCCATCCATATAAGTGGATACTTTTCATTGTCTCCCTCTTTTATGTATGCTTTTTCCTATTTTTTTCATGCTTTCCATTTATTTTCAGGCCTAGCTTAAATTTTGTAGTTAATTTAATTAATGGTCTTAATTACTTAGTTTAATTTATTTAATGCTTTTAATCATGCTTAGAGGCTAATATATTCTAGGTAGTGTTAGATTTAACTCACCTAAAGGTTGATTGGTTGCTTTACTTTGGTGATGGAGTTTTACATGTTTATTCGAGTGGGTTATCCTAGTTATTATGTCTAGGATATTTAACGGGGTATATCATGTATACTCCGTATTAACGACCTTGCATGCGTAATTTTTGTGGTATTTATTGACGCTAAAATCTTAGTAGGCTTTTATGCGAATTTAGGGGTGTGACAACCCATGATTTAATTAATTAATGAAACGAGACGCAATCTTAACAACTCGTGAACCCATGTAACCACTGTATACTAATGAACTCGGGGTGAGGGATATTCGACGCGACCTATAGTTTTTATTCGCTTTCTTAATCATAGTTTAATTTATTCACTCGCCTAGATTAATCTTTTCCTTTTGTTATCTTTCCTTTTTAGTTAGCGAAAATACCTTTTACACTTTTATTTTAGGAGTATTAAATCCATTAAATCCTAGAAACTCGTCTTTGCGAATTTTTTGATACCAAGACTTGGCCGCTATACTCCCTTTTTTAGTGTAGTCATAAGTTTAGATTTTTGTTTAGAGTTGGTGAGACGAAAATAAAACGACCGGCGCCTAGGCGACTCTTGCACCGCGGCAAAACCTAGCTAACCATGGACGCTATCATAATCTCGCGCAGATGGCAACTAGAACCGAAATTCATAACAAGAGTCTCATCATCATTAGTTTGAAGGCGGTTATGTTATTTATTTTTTTCTTATTGCGATCAGTTAAGAATTATTCATTTACTAAGTCATTGTCATCAAGATTTTTATTAAAATCAAGGCAATTAACGTATGCATAATAAGATACTCAAAATCCTCGTTTATTTATTAGAAGAATTTTTAGGAAATATAACAATGAGGACCTCATTAAAGGTGACGCGACTACAAATGTGTCTAAATTGCGTGCTTTATAGGATCAAGTGCAAGCCTGTCGCGTTAATAATAATCTGATAAGTCAGGATCGTATCCACAGGGAACAGAAATTGGCAATTTAGAATACCATAGGAAAAACTTATTTAACCTTCAAATGATTCCTCAAAAGAAAAGAAAAGATGATGATTGATGGTTTAAAATTTCCAACTGGTGATGAAATAAAAATTTAGAATGAACTATGTGCACAAAAACAACTAAGAATTTTAAAGAGAATAAATATGAATATGAGAAGAAATAGGTTAGGATAGACTCCCCCAATTCCTAGTAATTTACCGTATAGAATACTAGAATTATAAATTATAATCTTAACTGAATCCAGTCTTTAGAGATCCTAAGCATTACATATATGATGGAACTAGACCGCATCATATGAAATCAAAGGTAACTATAAAGCGGTGTAGAACAATTACACTTGCATAGTATTCTTAAACATCCCAAGTACCTAGGGCAAGAGAGATTAAAAGAGCTACTATGTTGGTATAATATCCCTACGCGATTCTTTCAATTTTTAATTTAAATTATATTGTCTACATGGGTAATTTACCTAGGGATGGGTTCATGCATCCCAACCCTTGAAAATTCAGCTAGACATGGTTTTATTAGATGAAAACAGAATTATAACTATGCATGTAAACATATATCTAAGAAACATAGCTTCAAAAGATAATTGCAAAACAATTGAAAATCGAATTGAAAGTAAAATAGAGAAACAAATAAGATAATTGAAATCGATACTTGGAATGAAGATTTAAATCTGTAATCAAAACTTGGACTGAGAATTGAACTTGAATCTGGAATACTCTTTTTCTCAAAATTACCAACTAGGGTTTCTAAATCCTAAGAAAATATGAAATTATCTGCCAAAAAGAATCCACACTTTTCTCTAGGGCTCGGCCTTTTATAACACCTAAATATCGTTTTTACAGCTAATAAAAATGAATTATACAAGAAATTTCAAGAGTTGAAACTCGTCAGCTTCCACAATAAATGCCAGAAATTCGAACAGTCGGGTCGGTCCGGACCCCATTGGATCGGTTCGTTTTCCATTAGCCGGATCGGTTCATTTTTCTCCTATCGGGCCGGTCTGATATCGGATCGGTTCTTTTTCCATCGGTTCTGTATTGATCCGGAGGCTACTAGAATGGAGGCATTTCGGATCGGTCCGATATTCTTCAACTTTGACTTTTTCTTTTTCAACTTTGACTTTCCATATCTTTTGATCTAGATCTTCGATTTGACTGTCGTTTCTTCCTACGCTCTTGTGAGATGATGATCTTCAACTTTCATTTAGGCTTCAAATCCAAACTCCGGGTGTAGAGTTACGCTTTTGCCCTTTGATTTGCCTTCCTTTGTTCTCTTTCTTTCTTTCGATTTCTTTCTTTCTTTTCTTGCACTAAATACCTGTAAAATCAGTAAGAAACACGAAACTCGGGGTACTTATTAGAAGAAGTCATTAGCAATGATATGGGATAAAATCAAATCAATTACGTTGTTCGAGATATTAAAATTACTAAATTGAGAGGCTAAATTCAGAAGAATTTATACTTAGTCAAAAGGAGGCCTCGTTTACAATGATATCATAGACATGAGAAAAAGTAGTGACTTAGGCATCTCTTGGAGAGAATAGATGGCAGGGTCTAGGTTGATTTGAGAAGGTTGAATCGAAATGGCATACCAGTTGGGGAGATGTGTTTTAGTAATGGAGACCTTCTCAGACAGGTCAGATAACAAGACTTCCTGGAGGATCATGAATAGATCCAGCCCAGCGTGTGCATGTCGAACAACTCATCAGTATCATTTTCCCCAGAATGTTCAATGCTTTTCATAGCTTTATCAGTCAAAGGCTCCATCTTATGTTTTTGCTCTTTATACTAGGCGATGTCATCCTTGAAGAAGATTTCCAGCCCCGGTTTCATCTTCTTCCTATGAGGATCATACCATGGTTCATGAAACCCACAGAAGGGGAAATCCTCACCCTCTAATTCATCGTTTGATCCCTCAAAATCATCGCCCCAACTAGTGGCGACGATATCATCCTACCATGATTAGTCAACATATGCAACAACTTCCATAACTTCATTATACAAGTCATCCCACTCAGTAGGGAAGTGATGGAATGAAGTGACCAGATGCTCTCGGAGATTCAGGACTATAAGCAACTTGAGGATGCTATATATCTCTCTCTTCTAAAGGAACACATCTGACATGATTCGCACAATGTCATCTAGACTGAATTCTTATACGGGCACAACCCATTCATCTGACTCTCTGGCGCATTTTAGGACTTCCACGAACAAACGGTTAAATCTCTCATAGTCAATAGTCATATTTGCGAGCAATTTTAGGCCGAACCTTCGAAGCTATTCTAGAACTTTTGATAATTCCATGGTTCCCCCTTCTGAGCAGGTACGAACGGTAATGCAGGCTCAAGTGAGGAGTGACAGATCTTGATCGTGAAGCTCGTGGGATGAAGAAGAAAGGATAGGCAAACCTTGAGGGTTTTTGGTGAGACTGTAGGAATGTTGGGTGATTTGACGGGCATGATTTGGGTTGAGGGGTCAATTTAGGATTTCCTTTTGGGAAGATAGCATTCACCCCAATTCTATATACTGGGAGAGGGTTATGAGTGGTGTTGGGTTTAATATTAGCTGGTGGGGAGATGATACTCCAGTTTATGAGACTCTAGATCATATTTTTTATCTAGAAAAACTGGTCAGTGGTGTGCTTATGATCTGGTGGAATCACAGTGAGTGTTATGTCAGAAATTCTTGGGAAGAAGAGTTGGCAGTGGTCGAGGTTCCAATGTCTTAATAAGATTTCAGGCAAGCAAGGCATGATACACTTTTGATATGGAAGTGTGAAGTTTAGTATACTCATTTTTGGCAGGCTTGAGATAACTTTCAGGTGTCTAGGAAGTGGTAGGTTGGGATGTGTTATTGATTATTAAGATTGAGTTGTTGACCAACTTATCATACTTTCACGGCATGAATTATTCGGTCGGCCTTTTTGGTTTAGATTAGGCTTTGTGACTAGTAACCCATTCTTTAATCTCTATTCAAACCTCCCAGAGGGCTCTAAAATAAGGGTAGTATTGACCTCCCATCAAATCTTGGATATGGGACAGGCAATTTTTCTTTACTATGCTCACTTGCTCTTCTTCTGATGGCATGTTGGTTATAGTACCATCTTTCTCTCTGCACCTTCCTACAAAACTACTGAATGACTCCCCTGAATTTTTTTTGAGTATCTCTAAGTCTCCATACATAACTTATAATTCCCCATTATACTTATACTGGTCATGAATTCTCTGTCCACGTCCTCCTAACTGTGGATTTTGGATTCCTCGAGGGATAGAAACCATCTGAGGGCACCTTATTTCAGGGTTTGGTGAAATATTTGGGTCGTTGTCTCCTCTAACACCTTAAATAGAGTAATGACATAGTAATATCTGTGTAGATGCAAAATCGGAGGTTCGTTGCGTCTGAACTTCTCAATGTCCAGCATCTTGAATTTCTTCGGTAGTCTGGCATTGGGATAGGGAGCATGTGAGTGTATTCCATATAGTATCCTAAGATCTTGTCTTTATTGAATTTCTTTGACAACAGCTTAAGGTCCTTTTTTATTTTATTCACTTTTTCCTTCTTAGGATTCATTGGCACTAGCAGATTAGCCCCTACTAGGAAAGATTCGGAATCGATAGCTGAGCTGGTGGCAAACCATTTGCAGGTGGGACTCATGGGGCATGTTGATATTCTTCTGGGACCCAAATATGTTCAAAAGCAGGTGTGGCACGAGCAAAAAGGGTCTCGGGTGCATGAACCTCGGGAGTTTGGAACCGATGTCATTGCATCTCTTGGACTTCAGTCTAAAGGCTGTCAATCTTAGCAATGAGATGGGCTAAGATGGTCATCGAATCTGGTTAAATATTCACAGTCTGGTTTACATTATTCATGAATAGATTTCAGAGGGAGATCTTAAAATTGGTGGAAGCAGCAAAGGAATTAGTGGACCTTCGGGGTGGTTTGATGGAAGATCGGAGCCAATAGGGAGACAGACTAAGATCAAGGTCTGCGATCACACCTGAGAGGAAAATGATTTTGGTTTATTTTGAGAGAGAGAGTAATATTTTTGGTATTTTGTCTTTCTTTTGAAAATGGGGGAAATTTTTTTTGGCATTTTTAAAAAGAGGGAAAAGGGAAAATCCTCAACATGGTTATTATTATTAGGTCCCACTTTTATTATGTTTTCCTAGGATGCAAAAAAAAATGTTGGATAGGACCTGAGTCTGGGGAAAAAGATAGGGTACACAATGTAAGATACGGTTTGACTTGTTTCTAGACTCATGGACAAGGTACTGTTTTAAAAAATGGGTGCAATATCACGAAAATTAGGGTGGTAAGGAGACCCCAAATTTCGGCAGAGTTTCGCATTATAACCATCAAACTAGTTATGAGTGTCCTAGGGTAGATTCCTATATGAGGTTGATGGATTTGGTGGGTTAGTGGAAGGGTTCCCCCATTTGTCATGACTTTTATGATATACCTCTTGCCTATAAGGGCAATCATTCATAAATACGTGTGGACAAACCATTTAATATACCTAAGTGTATGTGAATTGCCTCACTATATACCTCATGGGGATAGTACGTGTGAGAGTGAATTCGCTATACTCGATGTACGTGAACGAGTTTCCTACTATATATCTCCCGTCGTGAGCTCGATCAAGCGGTACGATGCAAGTGGGGAACCATTCGATATACATCGAAGGTATAAATCCAATGGAAGGTTGGAGTCATATCGCTTAGGTTAATCGCACCCCGCTGAACCGACGCCTATCGCGAAATGACCCCCCAGTACGGGGCAAAATTTTATTCAATATGGCCATGCTCAGGTGATGCAGTGAGAAATAATGCATGAGTATTAATTATTATCTTATGGAGATTTTTATATATTATAAATAAGGAACATACTACCACTATGAGGGAGAGTATAAACAAGTAGCATGTGATAAAAGGGATAATCATGGATAATTAAACTAGCAAGTATATACATGAAGCATGGAGACTATACAAGGCCTGGTGATAGATGCAAAGCGTGAAGCATGTGAATATATAAGTGAGCGAGGAATATGTGTAAGGTGAGAGAGTGACATGAGAATAACGTGAGTGAAAAAACGTGTGAATATATATAAGTGAGAGAGATGTGAAGTGTGTTCTAGTGAGACTAAGCATGGATGTCTACAAATGGTGTATGAAACATGTGAGTAAGAGTGAGACTATATATGAGTGTGAGTGTGAGAAATGAACATGGTGAATATATACAAGTAAGTGGAGGGTGAAATATGGTGAATATATAAATGTAAGTAGATGGTGAAACATGTGACAAGAAGGTGGTATATACATGTGGCAAGAAAAGATCATGGTACAAATAAACATCATAATATATATATATATATATATATATATATATATATATATATATATATATATATATATATATATATATAAGAATGAGAATAAGCAAAACATATGTACACATATAGAAAAGTAGGAGAGCAAATAAATAACACTCGAGTAAAAATAAAGCCTAGTCCTCTAAAGATGTCCCCATTAGAGTCGCCATTGTGGCCATTCGGGTCGAATTCCTTCGATGCGGGCCGACCCCAAAAATTAGGACGGGAGGGAAAATTGGAGAAATCCCTCTTTCTCGCATGTGCTGGTGATTCAAGGATATGGGAGTCCTCTTTTCGCCACTCGCACTAATATCTTTATGAACTACCTCCGATATAAATTGGTCATCGTCCAAAGGGGATAAACATGAAGAAATGGAGTTACCCGCCTATTTTGCTAAAAACAGGCAAAAGAAATGTTGTCATCCCGAGATAACTGCATCAAAGACATACTGATGCATACGAAACAAAATAAGTCAAGAGTTTAGGGACTAAACTACATAATGAGAAGGTGTTAGGCACCCATCCCGCCCTTTTATGGGTTATGATAATATTCTCATTTCTCCAAAGTGTAATATGTGTGTACATGTGCACGGTGTGAATAACGGGAAAAAGAAATCATCCGACCCACGTCATAGGAAAAATGGGGTGGTAGATCCTATATCTACCTCTATGAAAAAGAAATCATGTACCAAATGGGACTCTTATTTGTACAAATGGTAATTCAAACTTGGAATGAGCATGAAGAAATTAACAATACTTTTTTATTTTTTGAGTTGTTCTGCCAGATTGGTCGCTCAAGATCTTTGGTCTCTGGATAGGGTGGAATCATTATAAGAAGTATATGAAAAGAAAATACATAAAAACAAATCTAATGTGAGTATCCATTGAATCACAAGTCACTATAAAGAAGTGAATGTGTATGTAGAGCAAAACACAAATATTTACGAGTTCATGGACTCACAAATGCTAATAAGTGCAGGAAAACATAAAATGAGAAAATAGGACTCGAATCCCAAGATTGACCCAGGATGCCTACCTAGCCCAAAGGGCATCAAAGTTTGCGAAGTTCGATAGCACATGATGGTGGATTTTAACCCATAAATCTTAATTTTGGACTTCCTTTAATTGGCTTTTTAGAAATTATGCTCAAGTGTAGAAAGTGTGAAAAAATGAGGAAATTCCAATTTAGGGTTCATAAGAAAACCCTCTTTTTAGCTTCTTTTTTTATATATTTTATAGAAATAAGATTTATGTGTACTAAATAGTAAAAATGATATTAGTTTTGATGTGAGATAATGAAATAAAGATATATAAATATGGAAAGAAAAGTAAACAACTACTAATCAAGTGAGTTACAAATGAGTAAGGGTTGGACATTCAAGAGAGATTTTAATTCTGATTTGTAATGGTAGGAGATTGATTTTAATAAGGTTATATGGAGGTGATGTAATGATGAAAGGTAAGGTGGAAAATGGAGGAGAATTTTGTAAGGAAGTGGAGGGAATGTATATAAAAATCAAATTTTGGCGCACTAATGACGAGGGGAATGTTCTGATTTAAGAAAAGGTCCTTAGGAGTGAGCTCATGGATTCCTTAAATAGAAAAAATTAGGGTTTCAGGGGGGTACTGATCGACATGGATCTTAGCCTGCCTATCGGCATAGCCCCTGTCTTTATGGCTAGGGAAAGTACACCATGGCGATAGGCAGAGGGGTTGGGGTGCCTATAGGCGACGAATAGACTTTTTCAAAAAAATGGGCATAAAATGCAAACCATAAGTTCAAATCGGTCACGATCGGTACCGTTGAATAGGGTATTCAGAGCTTTATAAGAATCTATGAATCCACTATCGGGTTTGGGAGTTGACCAAGTCAAACGGGACTCAAAAGCACGCGATAGTCTCTAGAGGGGGTTTTCGGAGTAAAACGTTTCGTTTATGCAAACTGTGAGGCCGATTCGTGAACGGTATGGACCATTGGAAAGGGGATTCAGAGCCCTGCAATATTTCATTAAGATTTGCTCAATTTAAATAGGTGAAAAAATTCAAACATGGCCTAGAAGCACCCAGTTGCCTTTTAGAGTAAAAAGGTAGGTTCATGCGAACCCTGAGGCCGATTAACGCACGGTATGGATCGTTCGAAAGAGGATTGGATCCCTA
The DNA here is from genome assembly GCA_949130495.1 of Sambucus nigra. Lineage (NCBI taxonomy): Eukaryota > Viridiplantae > Streptophyta > Magnoliopsida > Dipsacales > Adoxaceae > Sambucus > Sambucus nigra. Next base: position 137,200,032 of record OX422219.1, read on the forward strand.
CGAGATTTTATAATGTTGAAGAGTTGACTAAAGTCAAATAGGGCTCGAAAGCGCCCGAAAACCTCTAGATTGGGTCTCCGAGTAGAAAGGAATGTTCATGCAAATTATGAGGTCGATTTGTGCACGGTATGGACCGTTGGAAAAGGGATTCTGATCCCTACGAGATATCATTGAGTTTCGCTCAATTTGAAGAGTTGATCGAAGTCAAACAGGGCTCGGGAGCGCCTGGTGGCCTCTGGATCGGGTTGAGGGTGGAACCTAGGGTTTTTAGAGTGAGAAAGGGGAGTGTTAGGGACCTCTGAAGGTATTTAGGGGGCACTAGGATGGGGTGTCTACACCACCACTGATAAGAGCCTAAAAGATGATTTTGTCACATAAAAACAAAAGTTCCAAGACCAATTTTATTTCATTGATGCTTCATTAAAAATGAGCAATATGACTCCTTTAAATTTTTTTAAAGTTTATGCTTAAAATGTGAGATTTTGAGGGTGTTACAGGTTGAATATCAATGGGCTTGCACAATAAAATTCCTTAAAAAATATTAAATAACATTATTGATTGAGAAACATTTAAATTCATACATTTTTTATGAGTTATGTCAATTTCACTTTGTTCAATATTTTTTTTCAAAGGTTGAATTGAGTTCTTTATTTATGGGTGTTTCTTTGACTTCGTGAACCAACGCTATGTATGCTTGTGTTGACTTTTTGGTACATTAGGTTCACACACATTCATTCCCTATTCATGATTTTGATATTTTCGTGCTACTACATGGTGTGACTATTTGTATTTGCACACACACACACACATATATATACATATATATATATACTTATATAATTAAAAAATTCAAAATAGTTTGTTGGATTGTTAAAGTTTCGTCGCCTACGCTTAGTTTTCTATACTTTGTGATGAAATTTCATATTTGGGCTCTCGTAATGCTAACTTTTTAGGTTTAACTTCTAAACCTTTGAATATTTTCGACAAAAGGGGAGAACATACGGAGGGGAAGTTTTTTTTTCTATAAACTCCATATGTCACGGTATTTCCTTTGTTTCATGTGTGTAGGTATTTTTTTGCATTGATTATATCATGAACTACACGATGAATATTTTTTACATAGATAATTTTTTAAGTGTCTTTTCCTTTTCGGGTTTGGGAGGGACGTTAGTTGAACTTATCTTAGGGGTTATTTTTTTGGTTTTGTGTTTTGTATAGGAATAAACAAATGAGGAAATTTATAAGAGCAAGATTTATAAATGCTCGTTATGTTTTTAAGTTTGTCATATTATGTTACACATCTTTACCATCATCTACATTCTCAAGAGATTCAGGTGAATAGAACTTCGTGATCAAATGCAATAATCTAAGATCGAAGAGTTGAGATCGTCATTACTATCATATGGAGAAGGTACATGAGGTTAATTTTATATAATCAATTTATTCAGAGGTATTTTAAAAGTGGATGAGAACAAAAAATATTTGTTCAAAATATTTTTTGAAAAATCACAAAGTCGTTAAAATGACATTGCATGTCGTTCGAATGAGTAAACATTCCTTGTTATAACAACTTTGAACGAGATCCTTCTTGTCAACGTTTAGCCCTCTCTAAAATCTCGTTAGATCAGTCATGTGATGGGTGTTCAAATGAGATAGGATAATTCCTTATAACGAAATGTACCTCGTTCGAATGAGCTCTTAAAATTTTATTTTATTTACCTTATTTCAAATGCAATCTTTCAAGTTTATCTCTTGGATATTTTTCTCCCTATATATAAAGATACGAGCTTGAAATTTCTATCAAGCCTTTTAGACATCCTTTTATGATCAAACACTTTATTTTTTCAATTCCTCCTTATATATAGAGATACGAGCTTGAAATTTCTATCAAGCCTTTTAGACATTCATTTTTAAGAGGAAGCTTCGGGAAGAGTTACATGCTAAATTGCAAGGGAGGAGCTCAGATGCACTCACGAAGACTGCACACGAGGAAGTTGCACGTACGGAGGATGCATATGAGGAGGATGTTGTATATAAGGATACTATACATGAGGTAGCAAGCCCGTCGAATATTACAACATCTAGTGAATTGGAGGATGAGAAGGCTGAGCCATAGAGTAAAGCGGAGTCTGTTGTAATCATAATGACTTATGAGTATGGAGGTCCAAAGAACCTTCTACTCCTTAAGCATTTCATGCATCATATTGCATTTTCAATATGAACTAGTTCAATTGTAAAATACACTCCTTTTATATTTGTTATTAAAATCTATCATATATGTTTGTTTAGTAATTATATTAATGGCAATGTAGGTTAAATGAGGGCCTTTCCAATGTGTGAACCATTGGATGAAGATAAATGATTGGTCTTTGAAAATTTTCAGTAAATAGGTAGTTGAGAGGGTGGTGGAAAAGGAAAATCTTATGAGGTTGATCAAATAGAACCATCAATACATTGATTATGCCTTGCTTGCGATTTTCGTTGAGCGATGGAAGACGGAGACAAATACTTTTCATATGCCCTTTGGAGAGATGACAACCACGCTGAATGATGTTGCCCAGATATTGAATGCCCCCATAGTTGGTGATTCCATTTGATCTGCCCAAAGTGATCGATTTGATGATGAATTGTTTGGGGGTTAGTAACAAGGATGCTGAGCAATATTGTAAAAAAGCATATGCCATTATCTCGAATTAGATTATCGGGATTTTTAAGAAGAAGGCCAAAGTTGCAGATGCCCCTAGCGAACAACAAGATCAATGTTCAAGGGCATACCTACTTTATATACTTGGGTGTACTGTCTTTCTTGATAAGACGAAAAATAACATCTCAACATATTACCTCCAAGTACTAAATGATTTGAATAGGGTGCGCCAACTTGTTTCGGGCATGAAAATCCTTGCTCACTTGTACATACATCTTGCCCTTGCATCAATATCAAATGTCATTATTATTAATATTATTGATGTTATAATAAGCTAAGTGAAAAAAAATATGTATTCTCAACTTAACAATGATAATCAATGATAATAACAGGTTGTATTTAGGTGATGGTGGATTGGTATTCCAAGTTATAGCACGAGGATTCGAGATAATTTGAGTAGAGTTTGAGAGAAGAAGTATTTCCCGATGAAATAGTGGTGGGATTCATTTTATATATTCAAAATATAGATTTTTACGGTCTAGTCCTTTGATTAACAATTTTGGACAAAAAAAATCGGTCAAACAAATTTTAAACGATTAGGTCAAATTTTAAATACCCCCAATCTAAAAATTCATAAACCTAATCAGCTATTAGAGGTTTCTCTGTAACTAAATACTATTCTCCGAAATAAAAAATAATATCAATCTTGTTGCTTTTTTCGTTTGTCCAATAATCGATTACAGCGTTCTTAATCGATTCTACCTGTATCACTTAGCTCTATCATTTGTACGTTTATCTTTATCAATAGTTTTTTTCCTATTTTCGATCGATTACAATAGATCAGTGTACTTTGTTTTGATTCAATGAACTCATTGTAATTCTGTAATTCATGTGATTGAGTAACTTTTTATATGTTTTATATGAATATTTTTGATTTTGTGTTTTTTATGTATTTATGTTTTGATTCTATCATATATAAGTTTATATTTATCAATAATTGTTTTATATCTCGATCATTTACAATAGTTTAATACATGTATTTCATTTCCAGTGAATGACATCATTGTAATTGTTAGTTGTATGTGCTGAATGAATTTCAATATTCTCATAATGATTTGATTTTTTTATACATATTTATGTAAAATGTTGTGTCTTGATGCATAAACAGATAAAATCAAATAACAATGCTAATATACTGGACAAGTTTTAAGACTAATTTTATGCGTGACACATTTTTAGACGGCATTGAAACCGTATGCCTGTGACACCCCTCCCAATAAAATATGGATCATTCGTAGCACCGAAAACTTTTTTGTAAACTTACTAACCACCTAGTATTCAAAAAAACTGATGTCAAAATTATAATCTTTCTATTAACCAATACATAATATGATCCGTAACAAAATAAACATCACATACTGATAGAGTCAAATCATCTCATCAAATAACTAAAATAAAGTTTTGTCGAATAAACCATCGGCTAAATCCAAACCAAAATAAATTAATAGAGATTAATAAATCCCATACAATCTAAAATGAAATAACTAAATAAAATCGTGAGCGACATGCTCGAGATAAACTGAGATAACATTCCTAAACTAGGAATAAAATGAGAGAAGCGTATATCCAAATCCTACAAAAACACACATGCTATAGCGGCGAGTCCCTGGAGTGAATTCAAGTCTGGCGTCCCTGTGGCTGGACACCTAAAAGGTTTTGAAAATATTTGATAGCAATGGTTAGAACCCAAAACGTTTTGAAAATATTTAGCAAGTAATTAAATTTGCAGTAATTTAAAAAGCATGAATGCTCTTCATATTTAAGCTAGTGTCGCACTCCCTTGAGAACATACTCACCCCTCCACTAATGTGCATACCTAACGCTTTACTTATATCACCCCTAGTCATCTACCTTGTAACTAGATAATCGATATAACTCCTTTCAACCACCTTACTCACACCCGAGTATGCTTAAGATATTAGTTTATGAGTTGTTAGTCACATTAACTTGGTTCTTCATTTTCCCTTTTTAAATTCATATAACATTCACACCCGTTATATACATAATACAATTCACGTCATGTATTAAATTACCCGTATATCATTATTTATCCCATTATATACGTAAGACCATATTAAAACACTCACACATATGTTGAATATATATATATATAATCCATCCTCCCTAGTAGTACCTCACTGTATGTATTCTCTAAAATGACATCATACCAGGTGTGCTCGCTTAACCTAGTTAACCCAAGTTGGAATCGCTCACGAACTTGGCCAAAAATATAAACGTTGTGGAGATGGTCATATTTACTTCCTGAAAGTGAGATAAGCCCCTCACCCATATAACGGACGCTATGACTTGGGGATATACTCACCCTACTCCTCAAGCTAGGGGATTCACCCACATCGCGCAACCTCCCCCCATAGCACTAAAGTATATAAATTTAAATAAATATTTAATCACTGATATTTATAATCACACAATATATATACATACTATCACACACCGTATATATAATTTAAATCCCGGCTTTAGTCTATGTTCCGACTCTAATTAATTAATTTATCCATTAATTAATTTAATACATTTTCGAGTCTTTGATCCGACTTTAATTAATTAATCTACCCATTAATTAATTTAATCCCTTCCCGAGTATATGGTTCGACCCTAATTTAATTAATTTATTACCTTGGTCTCACCTGGACTTGCTCACTTAGCCCGTATCTTAATATTACTCGAGTCTATATTTTGACTCTAAATTAATATATTTCTCTCCATAATTAATTTAATACCTTGGTGTCACTCAACCGGTGTACCCGGACTCACTCACTTGGCCCAAAAATACAATATCCCCAATTAATTAATCAAAATTCTCCTCAATAAATTTTGCACAATTATTAATCTAAGGTTTTCAATTTACTCAATTTGTCCAGATTTTTAAAATGCCGTTTGGGGGCATTTTAGAGACGTTTTGGAGAAAACGTATTAGAGAACAAAGGTTAGAAAACGCGATTTTCTACATGGTCTCGCGAACATAATCGCCATTAATAGTTTTTGTGAAGATTTTTACCCAGAATTCTCCACCGAAATCCTTATGTGTTCAAAATTAACTCTAACCTAACTTAAGTCCAAATTTCAATCTAATAATTGTCATCCCAGGTACGACATTAACCATGATTCTTCCCGAATTATTTACAGATCACAAAACCTTTCAATTTATCAATTGGTTTCTCCACCATTCATACAAATAAATTATCATTCTTAAATACCAAAATTTATTTGTAATATCTACAAATTTAAAATCCCAATTTGTATCTACCCAACCCAAAATCATTAGCTTAACACACCTACTATGATATGAATTGAAGACTACAATTAAATTAAAAGCAAGTTTAACCGCTTGCCTTAAGAGTTCGTAGTGTCTGATTATCCTTTGGTGTAGAGATTGTTGTGTGATGAAGAACACCTTCCTTGTTCTTCCTTTTTGGCTCTCAAGAGTCCTCCCTCTTTGTCCCTTACGTTCTCAGATTTCTCCCAAATGAGTTATGGCTGCCCACAACCCCAAAACTTAGGTTTTTATCTCCAAATCTCGTTTTTAATCAAATGGGTCTAATTAAAATTGCCCAAATACCCCCGAGTGTGCCTAAAAATACCTCACCCATTTACCACCCCCGGGATACACTTTTCCGACTATCTCGGTCCATCCAGACTCAACCGTGCACTCAGAATTGACATCCAAATTAATTTATAAAAATTCCCTATCTCACACACAATTTAATCTATATCCGACTTCCGGCTGAGATAAATAAATACCACGTCACTTATACACGTTATGACGTAAATAAATTATTGCTATTCACTTAGTAATTTAATTTTCGTAAATATTAACCATTTTCTCTCCGATTAATATTTAAATAAATATTAACATAATTAATTCAATTAAATTACGACACACAAGTAATTTAAAATTATTCGAATTAATTAAATATTAAAATGTACAAAAATACGGGGTGTTACAATGCCTACGTGGTTGTTGAAATTGTTTAGTTCCCTTATGGACATTGGTCCTCTCTAACGGAATTACACAATCTTGAAACACAATGTCAGCATGCTATTTCAATATTGTCTGAAAATGTGGTTACGCATAGAATTATTGATGTTTAAGACTAATTCTAATTATACTTGATTTTGAGTTGACATTGAATCACTTATGGATATGGATCTGAGCCAGCGGAATTAAACAATTTTACATGCCATGTAAACATGTGTTTTCAATTAGGTATTAAAATGCGGTTACATGTAGAATTATTGATGTTTCATACTAATTTTAAGAGTACTTGATTTTGAGTTGGCATTGAATCACTTATTGATATGGGTCCGCGCCAGCGGAACTAACCAACTTGACATTAGTTTGTAAAGTACACGCACTGTTTATAAGTAGACTTGAATATTTTTTTGAAATAGCTTCGCGTTTACTTTATAAACACTGCCTGCAATTTACTCTTAATTGTATATAAACATTTTCATATTTCATGCATTAAATTATTACTATTGTTCAACTATTACACATATTTTTATAATTTTTGACCTTGAAGTAAATGATTTTTGTCTCCCTTTTACTGCCAGACATTATAGTAAGTAGTATAATAAAAAGGTGTTGTTATTTGAATAATATGGCTTGTATTGAAATATTTGAAGATAGCTTATTAGATTTCATATGTAATGAGTTGTGTATTAGGTTTATTGATTTGAGAATTGGGAGTTTTTCATTGAGGTTTTCATTTGGTGATGAATGTCGGTTCATGTTGGTTTATGACAACGATGTTCGTTGTATGTTGCGGTCCCAATTGATCGTGAAAGTTGATTTCAATTGGATATATGTCATTAATTCAATAGCATTGCCAAGTAATACATGTTGTGAACGGGTTGGATGCTCTAATCGAATTTGTGAAGGGGTTGACTGTAGTAATACAAGTTCTGAGAGGGTTGACCGTGGTGATTCAAATACACAGAGGTTAGAGTCTTTATCATCAGACACTGCTAATGATTTTAATAATGGCATTAAAAATGACTTTTATCTTGGAGGTGTGGAGCCAAGTAAGTCGAAAGTTTATCTTTCCAATGATTGGAAGACACATATAAGTCATGAGCAGCAGTGTCTTGAAGGAGGTGTAGTGAAATTTAGGGATAAATTCCGAAAGTATGCCATTGAGGTTGGGTTCAAGTATGTGTATTTGAAGAACGATAAAACTCGAATGATGATTGAATGCTGTAAAAAGACTACTAGGAATTGCATGTGGAGAATCCATGCTTCATTATCTACAATAAATGGATACTTTTACATACGAAGTTTGAATAATGAGCATACATATAGAGGTGTCTTACATAGTCTATCGGCCAAAATGATAGCCTCCAAGTTGGTTTCAATATTGATAGTCAATGATCTTACAGTTAACCCACTATTGAGACCAATTGATGTAGTTAGATATATGAAGAAGAATTACGGTCTCGATATATCCTATCAACATACATAGCGTGCGAAAGAGATGGTTGTTGTTGATATACATGGTGATGAAAAGGTTTTTTATGCAGTAATAAATAATTATCGTGAACTTCTATTATAGTATAATCCTGGGTCGCATTGCATCCTTGACGTGGAACGTGAGAGTAAAAAATTCAAGCAAATGTTTGTAATGTTTAGAGGATGTATTTATGGATTTCAATACTGCAAACATGTTTTATTTCTTGACGGTGTCTTTTTGAAGAGCCGTTACCACTGAACAATATTGTCAGCAACTGTAAGGAATGGGGACAATGGTAAATTAATTCAAATATTTTATTTTCTATATTGCATTCACATTTTGTTTGTTCAATTGCATATCATCAAAATACAAGCATAAAAATGTAAAGTACCTATGAATGTGTTTTTTAGTTCACGTGTACTTTACATTTTTATACATGTATTTTGATGATATATGTTGTTATGTTGAATAAACTAAAGTACATGCATAAAAATGTAAAGTACATGTGAATGTTTATATTAATTTCATGTGTACTTTTTATTTTTATTCGTGTACTTTGATGATATGTGTTATTAGTCAGAAATAAAGCCAAGTACACGCAAAAAAAAAAATAAAGTACCTTTGAATTATTTGTTTAGTTCACGTGTACTTTACATTTTTATGCGCGTACTTTGATGATAGTGTTGTTATTTGAAACCAATTTAAAGTACAAGAAAAAGATTATAAAGTAAACGTGCATGTCTTTGTATCTTGATCACGTGTAATGTACATTTTTATGTTTTGACTTGTTATTTACAAACAATGTAGAGTAAACACATAATATATTTCCTATGTGTTTTAAGGTCTGTGCCAACAGCATCAATTTACGATGTGTTCTACATGGATATGTTATTTATTTTAATATTGATATATTTTAATATTTCAAGCCTTTTTCCTGTTGCATATGTTGTTGTTGATTCTGAAACGAAAGATAACTGGATGTGGTTTCTTGTCAATTTGCATAATGTAGTAGTTGATTAATATTGAAACATAACGCTTATATCTAATCGAAACAGTGGATTAATTGAAGGTGTTTCGAGGGTCTTCCCAATGTCTACACATTCTTACTCTATACATCATTTACAAGGGAATATAAAGAAGAAAATTTATGGGAATTATGGTTGATTTCGAAAGAAAATTGATAAAGATTTTTTGTCTTGTACATATGCTGTCTTAGTAGATGAATTTCATAAGAATATTGAAACACTAAAAAAGGAAGGAGGAGTGGGTGTTGCTGATTTCATTGATAGTTTACCTCCCGAGAATTGGTCCTGTGCATATTTTTCTGGTAAACGGTATGATGACATGGCATCTAGTGTTGCGGAGTCATTCAATTCATGAATTTTGGAGGAAAGGCATTTACCAGTAATGAATATGCTCGATAAATTGAGAGTGAAGATTATGAATTTCAATGCAAATAAACTTGTTGAGTCTGACACTTGGACAAATGAGCTATGTCCTTTTTTTTCAAAAGTTACTGAATGAAAATTGGAATAAAAGCCGACATTGGACTATTAGTTGCTCAAGTCAAAATGTATTTGAAGTTCATTCAGAAGTGAGAGCAACGGTTGACTTAGAAGAAAGAACTTGTTCTTTTAAGAGTTGGCAGATAAGATATTATCCATGTTCTCGTGTTGTTTCTATTGTACAGAGGATAGGGACTAGTATGTATGAGTATATTGAGGAGTACTATAAGGTATCTTTCTACATAAAATCATACTCGATCCTTATAATTCCTCTTCTTTATTTGATTTCCTTAAATATTCATATACCTGAAAATCCATCTGTCCTTCCACCAATGACAAAAAGACCGATAGGGAGGCCAAGAAATAAGAGAATAAAATCTTCTGGTGAGATCACAGTAAGGGAAGTTACTTGTCCAGGTGTAGTAAAATGGGTCATTATAGGTCTACATGTAAATAACGTATTTGATTACGTTTAAAATTAATGAATTCATTCATTTTAACCATTTGATTGAATAAATTATTTAATAACCCATTTGTTCTGAATAAATGAATGTAATTTTAGTGTTTGGTTTTTAGTCTCATTTTTTAGTTTGATTTTTCTGTAGCATACACGTATTTTTCATAAAATACACGTGATCATTTTTTCTAATGTTCACGTGTACTTTATATTTTTACACGCATGATTTTGTACATTACACGCACATTTTAATGACCAAAACTATTTTATCAATGCGTGTACTAGATGAAATATGTGTGTACTTAATCAAGTACACGTATATATATTGTATAACTTATAACTTCTATTTGTCACTTTTATTTATTTATTATTATATTTAGTTTAGATTTATTTTCTTTATTTTTGACATTATAATTTCTATTATTAATTTTTGTAAGGGTTTTGCTTCTATTATATTATTTTTTAAATTTTAATGTACAAGTCACTGATATTCTCACATTTAAACGTGTATTATGGCCGCGCCAGTGGCATTAAACATGACATAAAAATCAATTCATTCATTGTAACGGTAGTTTTAAATAACATCAATAAATATTCACGTTTAAATAAATTATTGTGATTTACTTTAAATTTATTTTATTTAATTTTGACATCGTAATTTCTATTATTGATTTTTTTTAAATGTTTTGCTTTCATTATATTATTTTTCAATATTTAATGAACAAGTCACTCATATTTTCACATTCCTACGTGTATTATGGTCTGCATGTAAAGAACCCATTTTATTATGTTTAAAATTGATCATTGCAGGGCTACATGTAAAGAACTCATTCCATTATTTTGAATAAAACGAATGTAATTTTAGTGTTTAGTTTTTAGTCTCATGTTTTAATTTTTTTTCTATGACAGTTCAATAAAGTACACGTATTATTTAGGAGTCCACGTGATTTCACGTGTATTGTATTAATTTTGCATGTACTTTACACTTTACACTCTTTAGTATGGTTGTTGAATAATTATTTTTAACATTTTGATTGAATAAATTTTGTAATAACCCATTTTTAGCATAAATGAATGTACTATTACTGTTTACTGGTTAGTTAGTTTTTTTTTTCTTGTGTAGCAGTTCAGCAAAGTATACGCATTTTTACTAAAATACATGCGATCAGTTTTTCTAATGTTCACATGTACTTTACTAAATTTGCGTGTATTTTATATTTTACACTATGTATGAGTCATGGTTCGAGATAGCACTATATTATATAGGTTTTAGTGTATGATATAAGTCACAAGACATACATGAAAGAAATAAAATGTTTATTAAAACAAAAAAAATAAAGTATAATTTTTGACATAACAAAAGCTGGAAAAAAATAAAGAAGGCTTCTAATTGGGAAAGTTGTTAAAGGCATTTATGGCGTCAGGAAGATAGTTAATTAAATTCGAGCAGGCTTGAATTTCTTCTTCCATGACAGCTAGAAGGCATTCATGGTAATCCTTCTTCGCCTCAGCTGGCCAATTTTTAATGGAACCTCTTGTGTATAGAAAGACATGAGGCCTTCATGTGTTTGAGGAGGGTCCTCATCCACATCAAATAAATAAGGGATTTGTAAAAAGTTCAGAGTAGCCTTCCCTCACATATGTTTGAAACTTCTCAAAGGCATTTTCATATAAGGAAAGATTTTCCTCAATTTTCCTTAATTTTTTTTATTTCTTTCATCATTCTCAAGAGTAGCTCGCAACTTTTTTGTTGGGATACTCATTATCTAATTTTTACATGAGATGTACTGGTTAAAATAGGAAGAAATATTACTCTTTTATTGGTCAAATTAAAGCTATTTATTACTTTGATCAAAAGTAGTTGGGTTAGTGAGTAGTTGGGCTTAATAAATAATTTTTGGTTATTGTGTCTTGCTGAATAAATATATATAGTTTTCAATTGCAAAATTTGAATTTATTGCATTAATGAGTGCGTGTATTTTGTATATATTGCGTGTACTTTATTATTAAACTATGCGTGTACTTTTTAATAAAATGCATTTACTTGTTTAATTACCTTAAATTTGAAAAATCCATGCATGTACTATTGGATTCTTTTTTGTTATGGACAAACAAAGCAAAGTACAAGCATATTATAAACACATATGATATTCTTGTACTTTTCATGTTTAAATATATTTATTCCTATGTGTTGAATGGTCTGCACCAAAAGCACCGTTTTTTACTAGAAATTATATGGAACTACATTGAAAAAAAAATAAAAATATTAATCAGTGCATGTACTTTGTTTATATTCCGTGTACTTTATTTATTTTGCGTGTACTTTTTATTAAAATGTGTGTACTTTGTTTAATTACCTTTAATTTGAAGACTCCATGTATGTACTCTTGAATTCTTCTTTTGTTATGGACCAACAAATCAAGCTTAATACTATAAGGTACACGTATGATATTCTTGTACTATACATGTTCAAATATATTTATTCCTACGTGTTGAATGGTCCGCGCCAGTGGCGCCTTTTTTTACTAGAAATTATATGGAACTACATTGAATAAAAAATAAAAATTAACACCCCGCGCACCCGAAAAGAGACACGTGGCGTGCTTCTGCGATTAAAACTAAGATAAAACCATCCACAATAAGTATAGAGCATCTATATTCCATAATACGTGTTTGTAGAGGAAAGGGAATAATTTGATGAGGTCTTCTGGTTGAAAAGTTGATGAAAAAGTCATTTTTAAAAGCCAAACCACGAATTTGTTGTGATACATAAAGGATTAAGAGTTTGATTAAGAAAAGAGTTCTAATCCGATACAAAACTTAAAATAAATATTTTGGGTGATCGGATCGTTGGAATTGACTGAAATTTAGGAGCACAGTAGCTGAAGACGGGAGGAAGATGTACAAAAAATTTCAGCTCGATCGGACGGTCGAATATTTTTATATATATTTTTCTTTTCTAAAGAGTTTTATGTTTCGAGGACTCTTAGAGAGTTTTATGTTTTGAGGAGTCGTTTAAGCGCCCCATGACTTATATATACTCATATTACAAGTCTTTTAAGCTAGCTTTTCAAATTTCGAATATAAAAACTAATATATTTAATTATTAAAAATAATTAAATCCAAAATTTTATTTTTCACCGATTTTCAAAATATATTAAAAAATTCTCATTTAAAAAATTCGGGTTGTTACATAAAAATATACAAAAAATAAAATTATAACTATGTGTTAGTAAAAAAATTCAAAAAAAAATTACAATTATTTTCCCTCCTATTAACAATCACGGAATAAAAATTCATTAGTTATATATGCTCTTTGTTGGAGCATTTCATCGTCTTCAAATGATGTTTTGAGAGCATTTCTTTTGGCAATTTGTTCCATGAAGTATATACAGTACACCCCACAGTTAACATTGAAATAAAATAAAATAAATATACCAGTTAGCATAATGCAAATGAAATTTATGAAATGCAACATGATGAATTGTGCGTATTTTTATTCGAAATTGTTTTATCTTACCTATTATTTTGTCTCGCACATTTATTATCTTTGAGTAGTTCAAAATTTACATCACGACTCAAGAGCCAGTCAATTGTTATTTTTACCTCGTGGGATAATGCATCTTCAATTTTCATCCCTTTAAAGTATCTTTTTATTGTACCTCTTTGACTTATTCGTGGTGCTTGGTCCTTCAATTTGTACAACTTTTCTTTGAAAGCAGAAAAATGTTCAGAGGAAAAATCATGAGTATATGTAAAATACAAAATTGCATGTAATGTAAATAAGTTTGGAGCGTAACCATTTTATTGGCCTCGTTTAAGTATGATGAGGATTGATTGATTTTCGACGGACGGCAAGAGTCCATATGGACAACTTTATTTTCTTCTTTGTAGATAACTAACAAAGTAAAATGTCCTTTATCATCTCCGAATGAATGTCTCATCGGAATGAATAGAATATCAGGAATTCTAATAAATTCTAAAATGTGTTTTTCTGTTTGTTCTTTCTGCATATCATCATCATTCATTCGAACGGATTCCTGTCAAAAGTAATAGATTTGTTAGTAATATACAGTATGATAATATATATTTCAAGGTAATGGACAATACTTTAGGTTTTATTTTCCCTACCCGAGCATATAAGTTAAAAGCGTGCGTAGGTCGAATCCCATTTTTCTTCATTTTTGTCTCCAATAAACTGGAGAAGCATTAAATTATTTGTTTCACATATTTAAAAAGGTAAGGATATAAAGATGAAAATATAATCACCGTAATATGATTCTATCACATATACGGTTGGATATTTCTTCGCCTTTCAGCAATTCTTTAATATCCTTGGTGCAAACGAATGATGAGTCATTTGTTCTAAACAGACAATTATTGAATTTCAAGACAGAAAATAATGTTAGAAAAATAATTGAAACATATATATAATATATGATCATGAAATAATATGCATGTACTTTATGAAATACGGGTGTACTTCATAAACTACATGCATAAAGTTGAATACAACAATGTGTGTACTTTATAAAAAGATGCGTGTACTTTGTAAATATCACGTGTACTTAATAAAGTACGCGCATAAAGTTCAATATAAAAATCCGTAATCTATAAAAATAAGTGCATTATAGAACAAAAATAAATGCATTTCAAAATAAAAATAACTTAGTATGAAAATAAAATAAAATAAAATAAGAAGATTTGCCATGTATCCATCTCCTTTATCAAATATTGTAAGGTTTTTTGTACACTTGTAGATTTGAAGGTCTACTTCATGTGTTGCTATTGAAGAAGACTTTTCTTTATTGTTTTGTCCTTTTCTTTTTTTTGATACCACAATAGAAGCCTTATTGGTTTGTCTCTTTCTTTCTTTCGGCAGCAATTAGCAGGAGCATCATTCGAAGGATTTTTATTCCCATCTCCTTTTGACAAATCTTGAATAGGATGTGAATATATAAATCCTCATCAATATTTTGCTTCCTATCAACTGTTTATTGGATTCTCCCAATCATTGAGTTCTGAATTGAAATTGTTTCTTCATCCTTTTCAGAAATTGAGGACGACAAATCCTCTATCTTTTTATTGAGAATATTATTTTATGTTTTCTGGATAAAAGAAAACATAGTGTTTAACTATTAAATATGAAATAAACCTCAATAGTAATAAACAAATGTCAAACAACAGGAGAATTTGTGGCTTTATAAATTGATAATGGGTGTACTTTATTAAACTATGCTTGTACTTTATCAAACTATGTCAAATGCGTGTACTCTGCATTATTTCCAAATAATACTTACGTACACTTGAAAATTTTCAAAATACACGTAAATGTAAAAATAATTCTACGTGTACTTTAGGTTGATATGCGTGTACTTTATAAAATACAAGTGTAATTTATAAAATAACTTCTTATACTGCATATAATAATGATGTTTTCCATTTAAAAATTAATCAAAAGTAACTGTAGAGTTCTTTTCAATTCTGACTCCTGAAGATTCTTCCTCAATGTCACCGTTTCTATGTCACCATCTCTCAAATTTTGTAATATATCTTCATACTTTTTTTTTTAATTTTCATTACTATGAGACAGATATGCATTTGTTTGTCCCAACATTCTTGATAATTCAACCTATTTTTTTAATGATTCTTCCAATTGTTTAATTCTTACTGAGTCACAATATCTTGCTTGAACAAGTTTTTCATTCAATGAATTGTTTAACTCAACAAGTTGAGCATTTTCCACCTCTAACTTATTTAGTAACTCTTTTTCTTTCAAAACTTGGGGATTTTTCACCTTCAACTTCTTGATTTCCTCTTGTCTTTCCAAAAGTTCACGACTATCTACCTGCAACTGTACATTCATAACAATAAGGTTGACACTCTCCACCTCCAAATAAATTACCTTCTTTATTGCATAATTAAGGTCTTTAGCTGCTTTATATAGTTGGTTATTTTTTCCAACAATTCCCTTTTCAAAGCAACAATTTGTTCCTCCAAATTAAACTTATCAGCATTTTCAGTATCTGCTGGTTCATAATTCCCAATATTCTCAAACATTTCAAAATTCCTAGTATCCTTTGGTCGATCATTTCCCTTATTTTTTAAAGGACTCACGTATTTTTAAGGGGAATATTCCAACCTGATGAAAGCTCATTCTCATCAAATTCTTCAGCATCTTTTTTTGACGATGAATCAGTACGTGTAGGGGGTATCCCCCCTACATAGATGATTAACTTAGCCAAGTGAATTGATTGTTCACAAAGAAGCACGTCAAACAAACTCACTTCGGAGACTCTACACAAGCAAGTATCTCAAAGCGCTCTACCTCGAAGAGTCTCCACGGACCTGGCTCGAAGGACACAGTTCGAAGAACAGAGGTTACCCGAATGACAATAGCTTGTAATAAGAAATTGAATGTTGTATTATATACTTTATCTTATGCATGTATATGTCGAGTGACGTTATTTGGTACCCAAGAGAGACTATGCCTGGCAGGGCATGGGAGGGCTTTCATGCTCTATCAAGCAACCTCCTCTTGGGAACTTCGCAGAGACATGGTTTGGAGGATTGAGAATAAGGCAATGTTGGGAATTATTACCAGCCCTCTTGGCACATTTGGAAAAAACTTCACCCAGGACAAATGTCCTCAAGTCATTTGATCTCCCTCAATACTTTCCCCCTCGAGGTCACCTCCTCGAGGTACCTTGAGTGCCAGCCGGTCTGAAGGATGTGACTAGATACCAAATAATAGCCACTGTTTGAACCACTTCTTGACGTCACGGCGTCTGGCGTTTAGGGGCTCTAGAATACAACACTAAAGTGCCTTTATCCTTAGGATGGCAGGTCAAGTTCACCAAATCTGACCATAAAGTCATCCTAGAGTAAGCCTCAAGCTGACAAATCATATCCCTCATCAATGCCCTCAATATTTCCAGCCAATAGAATGATTTCCTGCCAAAACTACCAGATCCCATGCATTAAATACAATATCTCATGCATTTAATGCACCGAACCAAAGGGATCGAAGGCATGCTGACTCGAGCAACTTCTCCCCCATATAAATAAGACCAAATAAACAAATTAGACAGAGAGATCATCTAGAGAACATAATTACTCCCCAAGTTTCCTTATACCAGAGAACCCTCTCGAGAGCTTTAACTCCCATACACATTCAATGCACCTATCATTGCGCATTAACTAAGCTTGAAGTTTCTGCCTTGTCTTTATTGTGCCTAAAGTGCTTGTTATTTCTCCCTCCGACCATGCTACCTGTCGGTACCATTCATTTATTATGTTTGCCATATGCTGCCCATGTCAATATGTTCTTTAATGCAACTTTGAATGTTAGATCTGTCGGCCTCTGATCCACTTGTGGCTCTGACCTATAATCTATATCTAACGGTGTTAATCCCGGTCTTGATAAGGGGTTTTTCCTCACTTAATACTAACGGTATTTGAAGAGCCCGCATCTTACATTTGGCGACTCCGTTGGGGAGGTATTCTCTTTTGAAAAGATATCGGAGGATAACATCATTAGAAATATTGATTTCGACGCCACACAGCGTGAAGAAGAGGCAAATAATATTGTATTATCTGAAGTGGGGAGAACGACAAGAATAGAGCTTAGCTCACCTGGCGTTGGCATCACGGAGACGATGGCTGCGCAAAGGGGAATAGGTCAGGCACAGATGCATGGGCTGATGGGACTATTCGCAGAGTTCATTAAGACTCCGGCTGCCCAAGAAATGTTGGGTGCCCCCATGGGAGAGAGTTCCTTTACCATACCGCCAGTCAAAATATCAGCTCTAACTGTTACTGAAGGGGTGTCGGTGCCTGCTTCCGTTAATATCTTCCCCATGGTTATACCACTCGCAAGATGTGCGTGTCCTACCACGGTCCCCCTTATAATAATGGGATCGACGTCGAAAAATGGGGAAGTAACTCCATTTGCTTCAACTATCACGGTAAGCCACGGAGTAAGCGCGCCAGCCTCAATGACCCCGGTGACAACAATATCGTCGTCAGCTAGCCCCTTGCCAGCCAGCTTAGAAAATATGAAGAAAGAGTTGTTAAAGTTCATAGCTGTGTCTAAAGGGGAGAGCTCATCCATATACGATGACTTTCGTACTCCCTACCCAGAGGAGTATAATAATGAACCCTACCCAGTGGGTTATATTCCCCCAATCTTTGAAAAGTACATGGGGAAAGGTGCAAATCCCAAGGAGCACGTGAAGAGGTTCATCGAGAATCTGGGGGCCCATTGCAATGATAAAAAGTTAAGGCTAGGAGAGTTCTCAAAATCCCTGACAGAGAAAGCCTACACGTGGTATTCCCACCTAGCTCCAGGTAGTGTAAGTTATTGGGAAGAATTACATATTTTGTTTGTGAAAAAGTTTTTCTTGGCTGAGGACGAGTTCACACTCACCCAGCTCGCGCGTGAGAAGTAAAATCCAGGAGAGGATATTGTGGCCTATATCCAAAGGTTCCGCAAGCGCTCCCTAAACGTGAGGGAGGAGACACGAGAGGATAAGCTTTTACAAGTATGTGCAGAAGGCTTACTGCCCGAATACATATGTCACCTAATTAACCAGACAAGAGAAGGTATGTTTGTAGCCTTTTTGAAAGCAGCAAGGAATATCACATTAGTGGTAAAAGGCATAGTACCACCTCCCGCTTTGCCTAGCTTGCTGATAAGGCCAACAGTTACCTCGGGGAGGGGAATACCCTCAAGGATCAACTACGCAGATGATGGGAGTAGAGAAGGAGGTAATGGTGGTCGAGGAGGTAGAAGGGGTAGAAGCAACAAGAGAAGGTTTGAAAACGAGGAAGATCCTCTTGAGATACCTTGCACGGTGGAGCAAGCTTTGGACCTGTACGATCTCATGGTCCGTGATAAAGTTTGGAGGCCGATTAATGTCCACATCGTGCCACTCACTCGAGAAGACAGAGAGAAACCCCATTATTATGCACTCCATAACAGGGTAAATCATCCTACTAAAGTGTGTGTTTTATTAAAAATGTTAATTGACCGCCATGTGAATAATGGACACATTGAGTTGCCGCAGACCAATGTAAATAAAAACCCTTTACCCAATGGGGCCTATATGCTAGCGCATTTGATGAGGAGGCCGAGCGATCAATGATAAAACAGTGGCCCGGGAGGGAATGACTCTGAAGACACTCCGAATAGCGGCTTCAAAGATTCTCTCGAATAATGCACCTTCGAGTTGGCTTGTCTGCATTTAGATGATGAGACTGAAGTTGGATAAGACTAAGAAGGAGATGCATACGATGTTGTTGAGATGCTCAGCAGGCAGATTGGAGCCTGTTCTCTGAAAGAGGTCAATGCAGTGATAGCATATGATGAGGCTACATATAGAGATATGAAATAAGTTTATGAGCTCGAGGATGATCGAACGGATCCGTGGATTGAGTGTGCAGCTGTGGCTCACTCGTCGAAGTTTGGCTGGTACTTCGACCAGGTTGGCCTTCTTGAATATTCCCGACTGGAAGTTACGAGGGCCATTTTAGAGATTACAAAGAAGAATATGACCCCACACCTGAAATGGAAGTGGCCTATGGCTATTTTGGTGAGTAGATATCTCTCAGAAGTCACATTCTCGGTAGCGGATAGGATGATCAAGTACTCACATAATAGACCTTTGTACGTTATTGCATCGGTGAATGACTCCATTTTCTCACGAGTATTATTGGATGGAGGGCCATCCATCAATATAATGCCTGTGGGATCCTTCTACGCCATCAGGTTGTCGGAGATAAGGATAGTGCCCCACTCGTTGGCAATATCGGGGGTATGATAATCAGTCCTCTAAGTCAGTGGGCTACGTCAATGTGGGCATTACGATGGGGAACATCACTTCCCATATTAAATTCCATATCATGAATTGCGAGCCATCATACTAGTTGTTGGTGGGTAGAGTATGGATGCACAACCATGGATTTGGTACCTTCCACCTATCACCAATGTGCTAAGGCAAACATAAGGGGTAAGGAGGTGGTGATACGGGCTACTAAGAAACCTTTTGCAAGGGAAGAGGCGCCCATATGGTGGATGCAGCTTTCTATATCGATCTGGCGGAAGAAGCTACTATGGTAACCAGATATACCGGGGGGATAAAGATCCCGTCAACTCGAGAGAAGGTGCGGGCACCTGCTCGAACGACTGTGGCTTGTGAAGAAGAACATGATTTATGGGCAGTAAGGCCCCCCAGCCTGTCAAGACAGCTTTGTGATCGGATGAACCCGCGCATCGATCCCATTGTGCACCAAGTTCAGACACAGAGCATTCTGAGTAGGCGAATGGTGAAGGAGGTGGAAGAGAGTCATATAAAGAGACCTTTCTAAATAGACGCACCCCGACAGTGCAAGTGGGTGGTTTTGCCTAACAGCAGAATTATCTATAGATTATGAAGGTGTGAGCGAATAGCCGAGAGACTGGACGATGAATCTGACCCAGTTTATGAATGCTTCTCGGTGGATAACCAGGGGCAATGCCTAGTATTGATAACTCTGGGATTCAAGAGTTTTTAGAAAAAGTAGAGGAAGAGACAAAATGCATGAAAAATGGCCCTAGGCTACAGATCCAAGAATTGGAAAAGATCAATTTGGCCAGGGAAGGTGGGGATTTGAACCCCATCTTTATCTCGAAGGACTTGGAGGGAGCCCCTCGAGAGGGGTTAATCAAGCTTCTGATGGAGTTTAAAGATGTCCTCGAAAGTACACCGAGATGCCTGGAGTGGACTAGGAGGTGAGTTGCCATAAGTTGAATGTTCTACCCTCAGCCACTCCGGTGAAACAGGCCACTCGAACATACAAAGCAGAGTTGGATTTGAAGATCAAGGAAGAGGTACAGAGGCTGCTCACGGTGGGGTTTATAGTTTCGATACAACACCCGATATGGATGTCCAGTATTATACATGTGGGAAAGAAAGACAAAAGCCAAATCAGGATATGTGTAAATTTTAGAGATCTGAATCGAACGTGCCTGAAGGACGAATTCCCACTGCCCTCCATTGACAGTTTGATCGACACAACAGCGGGCCATGAGATATATAGCTTCAGGGATGGGTATGTGGGATATAATCAGATAAAAATGGATCCAGATGATGTGGAGAAAACTGCCTTTGGAACACCCTTGGGAAATTTCATGTACACGGTCATGCATTTCGGATTGAAGAACGCATGAGCCACCTACTAGAGGACGATGATGGCCATATTCCACGACCTTTTCCATAAGACTGTGGAGTTTTATGTTGATGACTTGGTGATTAAGTCCAAGAAGGAAGAATCTCACTTAGACGACTTGAGGAGGGTATTCACCCACTGCAGGAAGTATAAGTTAAAGATGAACCCTCTCAAATGCGCCTTTGGAGTAACTAACAAGAAATTAAATTCTTGGGGTTCGTGGTAAACCGCCAGGGGGTTCAAATGGACTTGGATAAATGACGAGTCATCCTTGATATGCTAAGGCCAAAATCAGTAAAAGAGCTAAAGAGTTTCCTTGTCAAGGTGTCCTACTTAAGGCTGTTTGTCCCAGGGTTGGCTGAGGTAACACATCCCTTGATGGAGCTACTGAGGAAGGGCGTGAAGTTTGCATGGGAAATAGTACATCAAGAAGCCATAGAAAAGCTGAAGTCACTCCTTACTTCTTCTTAGATAATGATTCCACCGAAGGCAGGTACCCCTTTACGCTTATATCTTACATCCACAGAATGGTCTATTGGGGATTTGTTGGCCCAAGAGAGCGAAGGAATTGAAAAACCTGTTTATTACTTAAATAGGATTATACACGGGCCTGAGGCCAGATATACTAACATTAAGAGGCACTGTTTAACCCTAGTATTTGTGGCAAAAAAGATAAGGCATTACTTATTATCATTCACGGTTCATATCGTAACTAAGTGCGATCCCATAAAAGTTTTGCTTGCTAGAACTGTATTGATAGACAGGGCTGCTAGATGGTTTCTAATCCTTTCAGAGGATGATCTCAAGTGCATGGTCCCTCGAGCCATCAAAAGTCAGGCATATGCAGATTTGTTAGCCATTTTCCCGTCTAGGACATTCGAGTCACCTATTGAAGAGCTCCCGGGTGATGACCTCCAGGTTAATTTTGTAGCAGCCAACCTAGACGAATGGAGTATGGAGTTCAACGGCTCTTCAGTCGAGAAAAGAGGAGGAGTGGGAGTAATTTTGTATACAGACAATGATGAGATTCGTCTGTCTTTCAAATTGGAGCTTGAATGCTCAAATAACGAAGTTGAATACGAGGCATTGGTCATTGGGTTACTCAAAGCACCGAGGAGGGGCATTTAGGTTCTAACAATCAAAGGGGACTCAAGCTTGGTGGTGAAGTAAGTGACGGGGGAATTCGCATTAAAGTACATGAGTTTGGCGCCTAAGTGTACTATCATCCAGCGATTACTGGGCCAGTTTGAGGTGGTAAAGATAAAAAGGCTCCCCCGAACGATGAACAGGCATGCAGATGCCTATGCCACCATCGCACAAAAGATTTCCTTTGATGGAGAATCAACCGTGGTCCGAATCACAAAGAGAATGGCCCCTACAATTATATCTGAGATGCTACCATCAAAAGATAAAGATGACTGGAGGGGTGAAATCAGAAAGCAGCTAGAGAGAGGGGAAGGATAACTTAGCTAGGCTGAATTAGCACAATACTTTGTTGCCAAAGGAAATTTATATTACAAGAACAATGGAGGTTGGTTGTCCTGGTGTGTGAACCCCGAAGAGGCTAGGGGAGATTGATCGAAATACATGAGAATAACTGTGAGACCACTGAGATCCCTCTATATAGAACGATACATCAAGCGGGGTACTACTGGCCCTCGATGAGATAAGAAGCCGTCGCAGTACAAAGAGAGTGCTCGAAGTGCTACCTTTTTCTATCAAGCGGTAGAGTGCAACTTCATTAACCAACCGCAAGACTGGAGACGGACCTACATGAACTTCTTGATAGATGGAGTAATGCCAGCAGATAAATAGGCGAGCACCGAGGTGTTTCATGCAGGATAGGTAGTTGTACCGATGTGGCTATCGTGACAGGCCCCTAAGGTGCATAAGAGGTAAAGAGGCCGAAGAGGTGTTGAAGCAAGCTCACAAGCCAGATCACATTAGGGGATCCAAACTTTACGATCAGCTAATGACCCTGGGCTATTACTGGCCTTCGATAGAGAAAGACTCAGCTGATTTTATTAGAAATTGCAAAGCCTACCAACTACATGGGCATATGATCCACTCCCCTTCAGTGGACCTGCACTCTCTATGCACACCATTCTCATTCCATACTTGGGCCTTTGACCTGGTAGGAGCCATCAATCCTTCGTCACGTGGAAAGATATGGATTTTAGTAGCCAGAAAATTCTTCACGAAGTGGGCGAAGGCCATACCACTCAAGAAAGCCATCGCGGGGGTAGTAGCTCAATTTATACATTATTTGCCACTTTGGCATCCCAAAGGTGTTTCTATCGGATAATGGTACCCCCTTTGTAAACAGCGAAGTGTGCTTGCTCACAAAAAAGTAATCCATCATCTATCACAAGTTAACAGTGGCCTATCCGAAGTGCAATGGGTAAGCAGAAGCTACCAACAAGACGTTGGTGGATATTTTAGCAAAGATGTTAGAGGATTTCCCTGGCACATGGGATGATAAGATCCCCGAAGTTCTATGTGCCTATCGAATAATGAAGAGAAAGCCAACAGGGTACATACCATTCTCTTTAGTATTTGAGGCAGAAGCTGTGCTGCCAGTCGAACTCAAGGTAGCTTATTATCGTTACAACCTATGAAGTGATGTGCTCCCTCAAAGCTGCCATGTACAACTCGAAGCCTTGGAAGAACATATGGATAATGCCGCGACGCACTTTGAGATATATAAGAAGTAGCTATCCAGATCTTACGATCAATTGGTGAGAGAAAGGAAGTTTAAGGAAGGAGAGTTAGTTCTAAAAGCATGCACGAGACACATAATAGTCTTGTCGCTGCCAAAGTTCAAAGCAAACTGGGAAGGGCCTTATATTGTTCGAGCAACCCACGATTCGGGATACTGCGAGATATCTAAGCTGGAAGATTATGTGACTTTCAAATTGAACAACATATGGCTGAAGATTTATTACGTCTGAATGTACGTTCTGTCACTCCTGTTCAATGACTTTTTTTTGTTTACACCATAGATGTATGCTTTAAAGCAATTGGGCTCGCCCGTTTAATATAGCCAGAAGCAAAATTTATGGGGCATATGCTAGATCAATATTTTATTTTCACAAGTTCACTGATTGATCCCATTATTATATATGATGTACTTAACATTGATGTATAAGCGTAGCCAATATTCAATTAAAATAACATAAATGAAAGGCAACACCAAAGTTGCCAATGCTTCTTTATTTCAAATAAGCGATAACATTATGGTTAAAACCAAGTTAAAAAAATTCAAAAGTTCACAGAAATGAGCAAGACCAATAAAAGAAACGCTAAATAGTGAAGCTAGGGGTCATCCATGATAAAGCGAAGATTTTCTGAACTAAGTAGCCAGTAGTGATGCTGGGGAAGATTTTTCTCAAGTTGGCTATGCTCTGCAACAAGGTTAACTAGATTCTTTTGGAGAATTTCTCGGGTCTCGTAAATGGTTTCTAATTCCTGCTCTTTTTTAACCAATTGTGCCTCTACGTGAGCAACCACCTCGCGAGCCTCTTCACTGTTACTCAGTTACCAGCATCTGGGATTCCAGACCCACAAGTTCCTCAAAGATAGCCATCTGCTCACGATGGTAATTCTAGAAGCAATTATAGACGCTGGGAAGATAACTCTTCTTGAAACTCCGCAGTAGCTCCACCAGCCATGTCATGGAAAACCCATTATTGGTTAACACGTTAACCCTACCCAATAAAGCTTTGACAGTGTCATGGCTGAGGGACATAAGGGGGTGTTGAGAATTTCCTATAATACTATCGCAAGCCCAAGCAATCGGCCAGCCATCATCTCAGGAAGTGGATGCAGACAGCGAGCAGTAAAGGTCGAAAGAAAGCGAGCCAGCAATCGCTCGATCAACAAATGGGGACCCTCAGTCAGAACATGAGGGAAACGGGCCAAAATTTATCACACAACCACCTCAGGGGCTACCTCAGGCGGATGAATACTGAAAATGCTATCACTAGCATATGGTCGTCGAGTATGCGAAGCACTATCACTTGATTGCACTTGAGGAACGCGTGGTGCATGAGTATCACCAAGTACATGGGCCCCACCCAAAGAAGCAACTGAAGCTACTGTCAGTGCCTGAACTGACTCTTTAACAATAGGCTCCACTTTGAGCCTATGAGTTGCTAGTTGATCGACCTCCACCTGAAATGCAACAAATAGTTAAAGTAAGCAACAAAGACAAAGGAAAGCATGAATAAAAATACTATACTAACTTAAAGATTTATGCCTATAAGACTAGGCCCGTCTAACCCTCGATTATGGGAGATTTATGCCTATAAGACTAGGCCCGCCTGATCCTCAGTTATGGGAGATTTATGCCTATAAGACTAGGCCCACATGACCCTCGGTTATGGGAGATTTATGCCTATAAGACTAGGCCCGTCGGACCCTCGATTATTAGAGATTTAAGCCCTACATTACTAAGCCAAACCCTTGGTTATGGGATATTTTGATTTCAAAGTCCTACATTACTAGGCCCGTCTGACCCTCGGTTATGGGAGATTTTTATTTTAAAGCTAACATATTTATATGCAGAAGATAAATGGAATAGTGAAAATACATCAGGTCATCGCTCATTTGCAAACTCGCAAGTGGCCATCTGGACCACATCCTCCCCTTTAATCACACCAGGAGCTACCAATGGGGGATGACTTTAGGGGGCAGTCACATTCCCCCCAACCTCAGCAACCTGCTCCTGCCTATTCTCCACCTTCTCAACCACATGTCCCTGCTCACCCTCTTCTTGGGAAACTGCAGCTGCCTCAACACCTTCTTGATTCTAAATGGAAGGACCGAACACAGATACAAGCATTTGTCATTCGAAGGAAGGTGGGCTGAAGGAATAACTTGAGAAAGTAAGGACGCCTGTAATTTAGAAGTTAAATGTTAGTCAACAAGATGAAAGAGCAATAACAACTCAGATAAGAAAACAAACTCACCGTAGGTAGCGAATGGACAGGCGCAGGGTACTTCGGTACATCTTCAGTAGCTCCCACATAGGAAACATCCCTCTCAAGTCCAGCATGCTCGCGTAAAAAATAAAGGTCAGGGTAATAATCGTCGATATATGTAGTATCAAATACAACTGCCCCGAAGGGAAATTGGTGATTACCTGAGAAACAGTTTGGACAGCTCCTTCGAGAGGGAGATTCTCTCCAACATCATCATGCGCATCAACCTGCACACCAACCTGAAAGAAAAAAATATCAAATTGCAATAGAATGAGGCCATCAGTATTAGAAAGAATTAATAAAATAAGGACATTCAGAGTAAGAGATGTCAAGAGACTTACTTCGTCTTCCATCACATCCTTAACGATTTCATAATCTTGGGGAGGCGAGGCAGGTTTCGAGGATGAAACCATCACCCTCAACCTACGCCAATGTACTAACGCAATATATTCCTCCTCTTCCTCTTCCTCTTCCTCTTCCTCTTCTTCTTCTTCAGCTTCCTCCCCCTCATCATCGTCATCATCATCTTCACCAATATACCTACTAGACAAATGCTCCTCAATAATCTCATCCTCACTAGACTCACTCGACTCATCTATCACAAACTTGAGGGGGCTAATCATTTTCTTCTTTTTACTACCCCCAGCAGATTGAGGGTCATAAGAAAACCCACGAGCAGACATCTCGGCTGACATGAAAGTTCTGTCTTATTCACTAAAATGTTCCCAAGTCTGGCAAAGACAATCCACCATCTGGATTACCGCTTTGGAAATCTTTGGGTCAGGAGTAGAGGCTAACGGAAGCTATGGAACGGTTTTAAGCTTCTTCAAAGGCGCCTTCCGAGTGGCCCTAACTTCTACACCCGTTGAGGTAGCGCGAGGGGACTCAGTCCTTCTAACCGGCCTTGAAGGACCAGGGGCAACATCGGTCGAAAGAATGGAAGGCTGGGTGGTTTTCTTTCTCTTCATAACCGCATGGTCTACAGGCGCTAGGGGAAGCAGCTCGGGGGGGGGGGGCATTGGTGTTAGTTGTATTGAGGGGAAAAATAAAAGATTGGGTGGTGAAGTTTTTCAAACCCAACTCAATGGGTGGAAATTTCTCAACTTCGGGATAATGGGGTTCCTTGAGAAGGTTGGTTTGAAAACGAACCAATTGTTTCTTCCAGAACACATTGATGTACATCACTGATCTCCCCACTCGAGCCCTCTTGCTCAGGATCATAGCGTTAGCAGGATAATGGGCACACAGACTGGAAATAGTGGAATTGAGGAAATTCAAACAAGCAAATAAAAAATTAGTAGGATTTTCTCTAGTGAAATGGATTAATAGGGGGCCCCTTGGTTATAACCAAACTACATGGCTATTCGATGGGGGCTATATACGGAGTAAAATGATGACCATTCGGTATATAAAGGCAAATATGAAGGGATCAACAACAGGGGATACTGTGCTTGGGAAAATTTCTGGCAAGGGCTTATTCGATAGGAGCAATGGGAAACTCCTCTTCACCAAAGAAATTGCTTGTAAAAAACTGTCTCACCCCAATATAAGGTCAAGGAATGAATCGCTCATCTCGATCAATCAGAGCTATTTTCTTCACACTCTTATTCTTTTAACAGCAAATACGGGGGATTCTCATATCCTGTGAATTGGGGAAGTGGCCAGCGGGGGCATAATGTGGGAAATGAGCATAGAGGAACGCTGTCAAAGGAATATTACTGGCATAGTTAGAAACATCGAACCTACCAACACTTCGAGTTGAGTCTACAGACACATGATCTAACCAAGTGTATAGAGACCCAAGAACGATGGCGGTGAGGGGGATCTTTACACAACTTGCCATTAGAATGGCCATATTGATCAGGTCCTTACGAGGACAGTCTTGGGGATTACTCGAAAGGTATACTTTCGACAACATTACCCATATATACCCCGCCAGCTTGATTTTGGACTCATAGCCTTCCTCAGTCGGAGGCTGCTCAAAAACTTCTTTCCCTCGAGGGTTCTCCCTAGCAGCCTCACGGGCCCTAATGACAACCTTCTCCTCAATGAAGTAAAAGTAGCGGATGACCTCAGAGTAGGTCACTTGTTATAAGTGACCATACAATCCTTCATAACGGCTTCTAACTCGTCCCTCAGAGTTTTCTCTTCACTAGAGACAGACTTCTCGAAGAAGGTGTCAAATCCAGCAGCTTCCACTCCCAACAGTTCGTACACATCCTCCAGAGTAACAGTAAACTCACACCAGGCGTCCATGAAGGTGTGTGACCTATGACTCCACCTGGACACCAACAGTTGCAAAGCGGTGTTATTCTTAGCTAAAGTAAGATCACCCAACCACATGGAGCAAGATAAGCCTACGAGGGCCAGTTGAACAGAGTACTTTGAGTGGATATACTCCGTCCAAGGGCCCAACCTTTCACTAGCACCAGAGGATGCCTCAAATTCCACCTTATAATAGGGGAATCACCACGCTCTATGCAAAAACGGGTAAAAGTATCAGTAGGGATATAAGCGAAGTCTTCAGCATCTTCACCTTCTGCCATTAGCAAGTTTGGCTCCTCAGTCAGCACCAAATCACTGGGAAATCACTCTGATGTCACCCAGAAATGATCGTTCTCTACAAAGTAAGGGGCACGATGGTATCATGCCCACCGAGCCTAGTATGCCTAGGTGGCAGGAGAAGCACCCCTGACATAAAGAGTTCTCTTTACTGGTGTCATGGTAGATGAGAGAAAAGAGAATAGAAGATAAGGAGTTGAAGAAGGCAAGAATTTCTTTGCCAAACTCTCACAGAAAAGCTTGAACTCATAAGGTTAAACTCAAAAGTGAGTTTGAACTACAGGTGCATCCCCTTTTATAGGGTCAACACAAACTCCAAAAGACGGCAAGAAAAGTGACGTTTGGTAAAGTGTAATAATGGCGCTTCAGAATTATGTGGCTGGCGAGTTGGCCAAACGCGCCCGGTCACATAAGATTAAAGGTTGCTATGATGATGATTCGGGGAATGACGCGTCTAATGGTTGCGTCGTCTTCACGCGCTCGCCTTGGCACTGCCACGTGTGACGTACTGAGACGCAAACGACAACTGCATTTAATGAGACATGCCTGGGGGTCTTGTCTACCTTGGGGAATGAAGAGCTTTGGGGGAAATTTGAATAAATCTCTTCATTTTCCCCAAGAAGGAAAATCATAGATAAATGAAAGTTTTATACAGATATTTCTTTATGTAATAAACAAATATCTCTACAAAGGGGCAAATGTAGGGGTTGCCCCCCCCCCCCCCCCCCCCACACACACACAGGGATTATTAACTTAGCCAAGTGATTTGATTGTTCACAAAGAAGCACGTCAAACAAACTCACTTAGAAGACTCTGTACAAGCAAGTAGCTCGAAGCACTCTACCTCGAAGAGTCTCCACGGACCTGGCTCGAAAGACCCAGTTCGAATAACAGAGGTCACCCGGATGACAATAGTTTGTAATAAGAAAAATAATATTGTATTATGAACTTTATCTTATGAATGCATATGTTGAGTGAGGTTATTTGTTACCCACGAGGGACCATGCCTGGCACGACATGGGAGGGCTTTCATGCTCTATCAAGCAACCTCCTCTTGGAAACTTCGCAGGGACATGGTTTGGAGGGTTGAGAACGAGGCAACATTGGGAATTATTACCAGCCCTCTTGGCACACTTGGACAAAACTCCACTCAGGACAAATGTCCTCGAGTCATTCGATCTCTCTCAATACTTTCCCCCTCGAGGTCATCTCCTTTAGGTACATTGGGCGCCAGCCCGTCTGACTGATATGACTAGATACCAAACAATAA
Source organism: Sambucus nigra (assembly GCA_949130495.1). Taxonomy (NCBI): domain Eukaryota; kingdom Viridiplantae; phylum Streptophyta; class Magnoliopsida; order Dipsacales; family Adoxaceae; genus Sambucus; species Sambucus nigra. The sequence goes on from OX422219.1 coordinate 137,230,191, forward strand.
CCACTGTTTGAACCACTTCCTGACGTCACGGCGTCTGACGTTTAGGGACTCAAGAATACAGCACCGAAGTGCCTTTATCCTTAGGATGGCAGATCTAGTTCACCAAATTTGACCATATAGCCATCCTAGAGTAAGCCTCAAACTGACAAATCATATCCCTCATTAATGCCCTCAATATTTCCAGCCAATATAATGGTTTCCCCCAAAAACTACCAGATCCCATGCCTTGAATACAATATCTCATGCATTTAATGCACTGAACTGACTCGAATAACCTCTCCCCCATATAAATAAGACCAAACAAACAAATGAGAGAGATAGATCATCTAGAGCCCAGAATTACTACCCAAGTTTCCTTATACCAGAGAACCCTCGCGAGCGCATTAACTCCCATACACATTCAATGCACCTATCATTGGGAATTAACTGAGCTTGAAGTTCCTGCCTCATCATTATTGTGCCTAAAGTGCTTGTTCTTTCTCCCCCCGACCACGTTACCCGTTGGTACCATTCATTTATTGTGTCTACCACATGTTGCCCATGTCAATATGTTCTTTAATGCAACTTTGAATGTTAGATATGTCTGCCTCTGATCCGCTTGTGGCTCTGACCTATACTCTATATCTAACGGTATTAATCCCGATCTTGATAAGGTGTTACGCCTCATTTAATACTAACAGTATTTAAAGAACCCACATCTTACAGTATGTATAGGACTTCCTTTAGAAATATTCAAAGAGTAATTGGGCCCTTCAAACTAAGCTTCAATTTCCACATAACTGTCCTTACTAGCTGGTTTATTTGTAGTCTCCTTCAAATTTGTTGAAGCGATATTATTTACAGCAAACCAATCTTTCAAATATGACAAGTTCTACCTAAGAATTTTTTGTGTCTTATCTTTCTCCTCTTCAACAGGAGGAATGATATCAAACTTCTCACATACCCAATACTGTGATCATGCAAAAAATAAAATGATATTAATAATTGTATTATCATGTTATTCATAATTGAAAGTACATATGATATTTACAAAGTACACGTGTACTTATATTTACAAAGTACACGTGTACTTTGTAAATATCAAACGTACATTCAAAGTACCCTTGTGATATTTACAAAGTACACGTGTAATTTGTAAAAATCATGATATTTACAAAGTACACGTGTACTTATATTTACAAAGTACACGTGTACTTTGTAAATATCACATGTACATTCAAAGTACACTTGTGATATTTACAAAGTACACATGTAATTTGTAAAAATCATGTGTACTTTCAAAATAGAGTTTTGAAATTTACAAAGTGCACATATACTTTGTAAATATCACGTGTACTTTATAAAAATCACGTCTACTTTCAAAGTACACGTGATTTTTATAAAGTACACGCGTGAATTGGTATAAATAGCAGTGGTACTTTGAAAGTATAAGTGATACTACAACCATGGTAAATGTAATACTACTAAGGTTCATATGTAATTTATATATATCACGGGTACTTTATAAATATCACGTATACTATAAAAGTACACGTAATATTTACAAAGTACGCGTGTGATATTTAAAAATATCGCATGTACATTGAAAGTACACGTGATATTTATATGAACATGGTAAAATAAATTATGCGTGTACTTTTAAAATATTACTTGTACTTTGAAAGTACACGTGATATTTACAAAGTACACATGAAGTCAAGTTTTCAAAAAAATTCCAATTGTTTTTTGGACTGAATTAATATGTTTTGCTCACCAATAGGGAAATGACACATCCAGTTGCTTTGCTAGGTTTTAATCTTGATGTTTTGTAGGTTTTGATCTTGATGTTTTGTCAAGTGAATTGATGAGAAACTCATGCACTGTAGATGCCCAATCATATTTATTCATGTCATCAATACTTTTGATGAATGGTGTCAAAAATTCTCCTAATGTGAAGTTTAAGTTAGAGAAAAATAATATAGTCAAGAAGTGGAGACAAACAAGTTTTACAAAATCAATGATGCCCTCATCTGTGTCCAGGTCTACCGATTTCTTCAAACCTTTATATATATATATTTCTGACTTTCCAATATTTTTAGCTTTGATATATCAGGCAATGAATTCAGTTTTTTTAGAAGTAGCCAATCTCTTTTTCAGATTTATTGATTCTCGCCCCTCAGACATTGGGATCCCAAATATTTCACTTATATCTCTTGGGCTTATTTCAACCATACTCTTCATCTCAAAATTATTGGTTTCCTTTTTGCACAGCTTAATAATGGATAAAACATTTTTATCGATTTTTTTGTGCTACGCTTCTAATACTTTCCCTTTGTAGTAGGCATTGAAAAGCTCCCAGGATGGAGTTTTCTTAAGCAGTTCAATATGCCTATCATTTATTTTCTTTTTAATATCAGAAAAATCATGCAAAAAACTAACAACATTCGACCTATATTGGTCGTGTTTATTCACACCACGTGTAGATTCCTCAGCCACACTAGCACTGCTTGAAGAACTTTATTCAGAACTGCTCACCTTGTTGTTCTTTCCTTTTCTCGCCCTCATCTTTATCCCCATTCTATTAATCTAAAAACAAAATTTAAATTACTAACCTATAATGATAAATTACATGTACAAAAAATAAAATACACGTGAATTAGAATAAAATACAGACTCAAACAATAAAATACACGCGTATTTAACAAAAGTACATGTAATATTCTCATAAACACTTCATACAAGTATCAACAAAACACATGCTAAAGGGGGTAATATAGATCGTCCGTTACATGGTAATACCTAATACATGTGGTTTGACAAGTAAAAAACCAAGATTCTCTATTCTTAACATAATCAGAAAAGAAGTGATACAATAGTTGCATGCTAAAAGCGTCAACGTTTTCAAAACCTCTTAAGTAACGCTGCTCAATTTGCTTTGATAAATCCTTCGCTTTCGATTCAGTTACTTGAAAGTGTTGGACATCAAAAGTGCACTTAATGTCTTCATAGTAGTAGGAAAAAACAAGTAACTTTTTCGATTGATGCGAAGGAGAAAATGAATTTCGTCCTCATTAGTAGTATTGATTGTCAATGTGAAAGGTTTCATATTGTTATGATCTTCAAAGCTGCAAGCAACAATTTTGTAGTTGAATATGCTTGATGGTATGATTCCTAAATAATAACACAACAATAATACTTCTTAAAAACTTATGGAATATCATTCAAATGCCTTTGGCGCGGACCAAAATAACATAGGATTGACTAAACATGGATATGACATATATATTGTATATAGGACATGCATAGAACTAAAAGTACACGCATATTGGATTGAAGAAATTCAATTTCAATATGCGTGTACTTTGTGAATTTTGCGTGTACTTTTTACAAGTACACGCAAAATTCACAAAGTAAACACAAAATTTAGCCCATAAATTCATAAAATACATGCAGTCCAAAATAAATGTATTATTTTGAAAGTACATACATTTTGAATTGAACAAATTCAATTTTAATGGGCTAGTACTTTGTAAATTTTGCGTGTACTTTTTGAAAGTACAGGCAAAAGTCACAAAATACACGCTAAATTCACATTGTACAGTCAAAATGTGTGTGTACTTTGTGAATATTACATGTACTTGATGAATTTACAGGTAAAATTAATAAAGTACATGCAATAATAAAGGGCTTGTACAAATACAAAGAGTTATACAATTAAAATATTCATAAAGTGCTCGCAATAATAAAGGAATTGTACATATACAAAGTGTTATACAAATTCAAATTCACAAAGTACATGGACCTAAATTCATATACTACATGCAGTCCTAAATAAATTTCATTTGCGCGGACCACAATTAATATGGGAGTTATACAAATATAAAGAGTATGCACATATTTCAATCATGTATATATTTCCAGTCCTCGGTAAATGATGTATACATGAGGAAATGTACAATGATGAAATACAAAAATCTAACATGTAAAAAGTGTGTTTTGCATTTAAAATCAAGGCAACAAATGTATTTTTTTCATTTCATAAAGAATAATAATGTGATTTCATCAGTCCATGATTAATGTTTACAAGTTTATACATATGCGAACACAAAATACATGAGGACAAACAGGTGATATCACAAATAAAATGCTAAGAATACAACATATACAAAGTGTATAGCATAATATTAAATACAAAACTTAAGAACATATATATGAAAATCTATCCATTCCTGTTAGTGTTTTTTGGAAGAATTTGATTGAGAATGTGAAATGTTTGGAAGAACTTCCACGATTAGGGTTTTGATCGCTTGAATTTCTGTGAAGTGTGTTTGTTTTGGAATTTAAGGGTATTTATAGGTGGTTGTTGGACCAAAATTTGATTGATAATGTGATCAAAGAGACATTACGGTTAGGGTTTTGATCGAAGAGATGATACCTTGTTTTAGCGCTCAAATTTCTTTGAAGTGCGTGTTTATTTTAATTTGGAGGTATTTATATGTTGGACCTAATCGTTTTAAAATTTGTTGATCCCGATTTTTTCATCCAAAATTATAAGTCCAAGGACAAGATCGTAAAAGGCCCTTCAAAATTATAGTGTATAACTAAAGTTGACAGCGGAACACCAAGATGACATTCGTTGCTTCCTTGCGACGCCACATGTACAATTTAAATGATCCTCTCTCCTCCCACATTATGGGAGAGAAAACAAAGGGATGCTCAAAAATATTCACATTCATCATTTTCTCTTCCCTTACAAGCCCAAAAGTGTCTCTTCATATCTTTCCCATTTAATTGCACCCCCGTCCCATCTGAGATAGATAAAGGTCACCTCGGCTCCATGGGAAATTGGAAATGCAGGGCTGAAATTTGGTTTGGTATATTTGATTTAGAATATATATATATATATATATATATATATATATATATATATATATATATATATATATATATATATATATATATATATATATATATATATATATATTTGTGTGTGTGTGTGTGTGTGTGTTGTAATACCCCGTAATTTTGTGGAATTTTATTTTTATTTATGAGATCTGAATTAATTAATTTAAAGGGATAAAATTTAAATTATAATTAATTCGAATTTAATTGTAATAATTACTAGCATGATGAGAGTTAGTATTTATCGAAAATAATTACGTGGAATATTACTTAGCGAGTAAAGTAATATATGAATATGAGAATATTATTTTGGCTAGGAATGAAACATATGGCAGTTACAATGCACTTAGTTGGGACGTGCATGTGAGCTGTGTCAGTATTACGTTATTGAGCTAAAAATGATGATTTATTTTTAAGTAACTCATATGGCCATTTTGAGAGCGCCAGTGTGTCCGGAAGGGTCGAAATAGTCGAAAAACACTACTCGAGTGTTTTATTTGGAGTCCGGGGAATTTTATCCCAAAACAACACCCCGGAGGGGTATTTTGGTCTTTTGATATTTTTGGAAAATTAAATGGATGAAAATAAGAATTAAAAATAAAAAGGAACGTGGGCATTTGGCTATCTGACAATTTCAAACCCATGAGAGAGAGAGAGAGAGAGAGAGAGAGAGAGAGAGAGAAGCTAAGAGGGAGGAGAAGAAGACATAGAGAATTGGGCTAAAGATTCAAGCTTTCTAACGGAAAATCATACCAACGAGTAGATCGCAAGGAGAGGATCATCCCCATACCATTTTTGTTCAATGATTCAAAAGTTCATAAAAAAGTCAAGTGTTTATCTTGCTGTGTTTTTTAGTATATATGATTCATGTTAACCTTAATTGATGAGATATCCATGATACTATGAATTTGGAACTGATTTACCAACAAAATTATGAAATTGGGATATAGGTTTGCATGTAGAAAAATAACCATTTTGTCGTAATGATAAATCTAGAAATTCTACGTTAAAATTCACGAAATATAATCGGGAGTAGAATGATTGTTAATGGTGGGTTCATTATTAAAGGACTTTTGAAGATTTAGGAATTTGTTTAGATTCCCTTTGATTATGTATAGATTTTTCATTTAAATTTTATTATAAAATACCCCATTATGAGTATGAATAGTTTAGAATCATTGATTGGGAGTTTGGATGAGTTTGAGAGGAATTTGGATGTGGAAAAGATTGGAAAAATGAATTTTGGAAGAACAGGGTTGATCTCGGAATTATCGTTCGAAGACCTGCCCAGGTCGTTCGAACGAGACTTCCAATGAGATTTTTTAGTTCATTCGTTCGAACGACCTCATTCGAACGAGAATCCTGGACTTCTAATGAGATTCCAGAATACTTATTTTTTACCCGGACTATGTTGGTTCAAGTGAGAGAAATCTATCTATGTTATTATCTAATGACTTAAATTCCTAATTAGTAATGAGTTGAGAGAGAGACTACTCAAGGGGATATGGTGGGGTAATAAAGCCTTAGATAAAAGGTATATGTTAGAGAGATAAGTCGAAGTGTTGTGATAAAGTGCATAGTATAGACGAAAATACTATCTATAATATCAGGAACTTAGGTTGCGTGAATACCTAATTAATACAATAAGTTGTGTGCGTACTTATTGATTGAACTATTATGTGTATAACATACCTACGCTGCTTCCTATCGAGCGAAGGTTGCGCGTTGTGGACAATCATGCCTTGAGGAGCCTTCGGGTGGGATATTGATTAGTACCACTAAGAGTATAGAACCTAGGTACGAGCTATCTGTGAGAACGATAGTGATGATGGTCGTATGGGTGCGTAGGTATGTACTTAGCCCATCGTATATGTTCGCCTCCAATATATGTGTTATGTTTCTGATGGTTTGCAAGAGACTAAACTTTAGTCCTTTATGCAGATGAGCGTTGCAACATGACATAATAGCAGAGTATGCGGGCACCGCAGCTGTGTCTCGAGGTGCAATATTATATATACATATATATATATATACGAGCTAGAATAAATATATGTATACACTTGTGTTGACATCTACTGTGTGCAATTAGTAGATAAAATTTATAATGAAATCCGAAATGAATTAAGTAGCGACCACTTAATTGGATTAAAACTGAAAACGCTTATGTATGCTAAAGCGGGATTGATTATATGTAGCGTACCTTGTGAGGGAAATAACCGGGGACGGTATTGGACTATGGTGGGTTTAGACAGGAAGAGTTAGTTAGTATGGACATAGGACTAGTGGGGTTTAAATATTCTCTAGGCGTGCACACTAGATGAGAGGTGAGCATTCCCAAGTGAGTTCGATAATTTAATATGATAAATATATGTGCTAATAAACCATTTTTAAGCACTTGTTAATTTTTAAACTGTTTTCAACACGTGATCTGACCCGTTTTCTGCAAATCTCTTTTCTTGTCAAATTTTTTTAGGTTCTCAACCACAGGGACACCAGACTTAGGTGTTCCATTCATTCGACGAGCTGTAGCTGCTGTGGAGGCTACATGGCTTTGGTTGTAGACGCCTCTGAGTATATCATTCCTCACTTTTGAGTTATTTGCATTAGTTGGACATGTCGCCCCTTCTTATTTATACATTCAGAGATTTGAGATTTAATTAATTTCTATTCCCAGTTGTTGGATTTATTTAATTGGATCACTGTACTGGATTTTGACTGGATATGTTTACTCCAGCTTCTTTATTTTACGTCAGTTATTTCAGTTCGTATGAGATTTAATTGAATGGTGAATGATTGGTCATTTAGTTTAATTGCTTACATTAATAGATAAGATAAAACTTGACATCAACCTTTTTAAATATTAGGTGGTTAGTATTATAAAACAAGTTTTCAACAGTGATGCATAATCTGAACCAACCGAATATTCTGATTTAATTAATATAGGACTGATCACCCGGTATTTAATTAAGCGGGGTGTCAAATGTGTGTGTGTGTGTGTGTGTGAGTCTTGAGGCGTGACACACTATGGGAGGTGGCCTCAAGAGTATTTGAACTCTTGATCTCGAGGTTGTGAGGTAAGCAGGCTATCCCCTTTCTTTTGCTGAATCTGGTTTAGAAGTTTTAAGGGTGAAATTTTTTTGTTGATATTTCAGAGGTGAAATTGCTTTGCTGAAATTTGGTTTATTTATATACGATTTGGAAGTTTTGGGGATGAAATTTCTTTTGCTGAAATTTGGTTTGGAAAATCTAATTTAGAAGTTTAGGGCTGGAGTTTTAGGGTAGGATTTCTTTTGCTGAAATTTGATTCGTTAAATAAGATATGATAAAGTTCTAAATCTAGGTTGTTTTTATATGCTTTAGAAGTTAGGGATGAAATTTTCATCAATTTCCTTTGCTGAAATTATTTTCATTTTGCATTTTGGCTTAAAATTCTCTATGGCATTTCTATGCTTTGATAAAGAGTTTTTTTTAAATCTATTTCTCCCTATTCTATAATTAGAATGGTACTATTATATTTGTCTATTAACACATGAAGAGTTTTAGAATTAAAGAATCATCAATCGTATTTTTTTTCTCTGAACCGTGAAGATATATGATGAGTGAAGCTTCTGAATACAATAAATATAGAATTAAGAATATTTACATTTTAAATAGTTTGTTTTTAATGTTCATAGCTCAACTTAGTAAGCTCGTTTGATTGTGTAACAATTTTTGTGGATATTCACTCGCCATTTATGGATTTAAAAAATTATCATAAATGGTCTACTCACTTCTAACATGGTGATATGGATCAAGCCTAGAGATCTAAACTATATTCTAGGATACTACATTTATTTTGGTACCACGTGGTACCCGGGTCAGCTTTAAGCGCATCTCGACGAATTCACGTTCGCAGTTTGTGGCTTCCACTAGCCAAGTATTATTTTGATAGTGCTGGGGATCGAACTGGGGACCAAACCCAGTCCACTCCCAAGAATGTCCCAATGCCAGCATTATGCCACTAGATCAAGATGCTTGCTTTAGGATACTACATTTGATATGGTTTTAAAACTTAGGTCCCGTTTGGTTCTATATTCAGAAAACTCGATTTACCCGTTGTTTTTAAATATTCTATTAAAATTCAGTTTTTTGTGTTTATAATTATTGGTGTGCATTTGATAAAATTGTTTTTAAATACAGTTTTTAAAATTTTACAAATTGGCAAACATGTATATTTATATTATACATACATGTGTGCGTGTGTGTGTGTGTGTGTGTCTATATATATATAAAATAAGGAGTAGAATAGTTACACTATTCCATAAGTTGATAAGCTAAGTAGAGGCTAGGATTAACTCTAAAAAATTGGGATCCAGTGGTTGAGATTAATTAATTTTGCACTACCTACTTTGCCCTTAAAAAATTTGAGTTCCCCCTCTTTTTCTTCTTATTACTCAATTCCCCCTCTTTCACTTTAATTCAAATACAAGCCTATTTTGGTAAACACGCCAAAAGAGACACCCTCACCCATCTCTCCCATACACTCACCAAAACCCTTTCCCCTCTCACATCACGATTACCAACGAAACTCCCACTCTCTCTTCAGACAACCCGATTATTCTGGAATGAGAATATGGTACTCTTTCTCTCTCCCTACGTGTGTGCGTGTGTATTTAGGTTTTAAGATTTCCAGAATAAGGTTCTAATAATGAGTGTTGGCTTTAATGGTGTTGAAATTTGAGGTTTAAATACGTAACTTGGGCTCTCATGGTGTCTGACTTTACGAAAAACGGTTGGTGATGTGAGTGTTGGGTTGATTCCATTTTTGAAGGATACTAGGGGTTTGGTTCGTTTTTTAAGGAGATGATGGGTTTAGTTAAATGTTTTTTGACAACTTTTTGTTTATGTTTTCCAGATCTAATTAGTTTGTTTTTGCAAATCTAATTTTTTGCATATCTAATCAGGTATACATTATGTCTCCTGTGTGTTTATTGTTCAAAATAGCCTTTTGAAAATCTAATTTTTTGTTTGTGTTTTGGTTTTATGTTTTTTTAGAGTAAAACAATAAGGTATACATCCTCTCTCTAATTGAAACTTTGTGGATTTCATTAATATATTATTTGTGTATTATCTTGATTAATCTATATTATTTCAGATATATTGTTTTAGGTAAGGTAAGAGGTTTTCAGAAAACAATTCTTACTTTAACATCATTTGTTGTTCCTGGTCTCAAGACTTGGCAACACTGCCTCACAATAGGGGAATCCCCCATTTTTTTATGCAGTATGTTGACATGTAGAATGTAGAAATTGTTGAATTCTAGCCAAATGAAACAATGGCTACATCCTCTCTTATGGCGCCTTTCTCTGTTACAATTAGTTACTATTGTAACTAACATTAGATTTAGTTTTATTTTACTATCTTTGTGGATATGAAATGAAATAAGGGGTGGGGGAACTTTAAACGTCTTACAACCTAGGCTCAATTTTGTTATAGATCAGTTTTTGGTTTAAGCATGGAATATTACAGTAGATAAATTGATATTGGTCCATATTGCCTTCATCAACGCTTTTCCTTTAATCACATCTCTTGGTATCTTTTATAGGTTGTACTATCGTATGAAAAATATGATTGCTCTTTGCTTTGATATACTGATTGTTCTTTCATTTTATATACTACACACTTGTATTTGGTGCCAAGAAAAGAGTGGAAGATTATCCACACACTACTAATTTATAAATCGTTCTCCCTATTTATGATATTCGTTGGGAAAAAAGTCTTTAATACTTAGTTTGCAGATAAGGTGAATGGGGCTGCTCTTAAGGCTAGAAGTGTTTTCCATGAAGACTCTAAAGTTGTGACGGAAATTCAAAGTCGAGAAATGAGTGATGCTAGAAGTTGGGATGATCATTTTGTGATGTAACTATAAACAGGTTTGTTTTTTAAAGCTGGGGATTATCCATGTTTCAAAATCGAATCCTGGAACAACAATCTCATCTATTTCATGTTTTACACATATTTCAAATTGAATTGTGGTAGTTATAATTAGTAATGATAATAATATATTTACATATATTTATATTCTAAATTTATTTTCGTTTTGTAATTTTAGTACGTAGTTTAGACTATCATTACGGTGGAGGAGTTCTGATCCAACATATTTAGGCATGAAATGCTGCTATGCACAAATGCACCACCGAATACCAAGTATGTTGTTAGAAGTTTTGTGAATACCAACATATTTAGGTATTCGGTGGTGCATTTGTGCATAGCAGCATTTCATGCCTAAATATATTGGATCAGAACTCCTCCACCATAATGATAGTCTAAACTACCTACTAAAATTACAAAACGAAAATAAATTTAGAATATAAATATATGTAAATATATTATTATCATTACTAATTATAACTACCACAATTCAATTTGAAATATGTGTAAAACATGAAATAGATGAGAATGTTGTTCCAGGATTTGATTTTGAAACATGGATAATCCCCAACTTTAAAAAACAAACCTGTTTATAGTTACATCACAAAATGATCATCCCAACTTCTAGCATCACTCATTTCTCGACTTTGAATTTCCGTCACAACTTTAGAGTCTTCATGGAAAACACTTCTAGCCTTAAGAGCAGCCCCGTTCACCTTATCTGCAAACTAAGTATTAAAGACTTTTTTCCCAACGAATATCATAAATAGGGAGAACGATTTATAAATTAGTAGTGTGTGGATAATCTTCCACTCTTTTCTTGGCACCAAATACAAGTGTGTAGTATATAAAATGAAAGAACAATCAGTATATCAAAGCAAAGAGCAATCATATTTTTCATACGATAGTACAACCTATAAAAGATACCAAGAGATGTGATTAAAGGAAAAGCGTTGATGAAGGCAATATGGACCAATATCAATTTATCTACTGTAATATTCCATGCTTAAACCAAAAACTGATCTATAACAAAATTGAGCATAGGTTGTAAGACGTTTAAAGTTCCCCCACCCCTTATTTCATTTCATATCCACAAAGATAGTAAAATAAAACTAAATCTAATGTTAGTTACAATAGTAACTAATTGTAACAGAGAAAGGCGCCATAAGAGAGGATGTAGCCATTGTTTCATTTGGCTAGAATTCAACAATTTCTACATTCTACATGTCAACATACTGCATAAAAAAATGGGGGATTCCCCTATTGTGAGGCAGTGTTGCCAAGTCTTGAGCCCAGGAACAACAAATGATGTTAAAGTAAGAATTTTTTTCTCAAAACCTCTTACCTTACTTAAAACAACATATCTGAAATAATATAGATTAATCAAGAATCATACACAAATAATATATTATTGATATCCACAAAGTTTCAATTAGAGAGAGAATGTATACCTAATTGTTTTACTCTAAAAAAACATAAAACCAAAACACAAACAAAAATTTAGATTTGCAAAAGGCTAATTTGAACAATAAACACACAGTTCCAATCAGAGACAGAATGTATGCCTGATTAGATATGAAAAAAATTAGATCTGCAAAAACAAACTAATTAGATCTGGAAAACATAAATAAAAAGTTGTCAAAAAACATTGAACTAAACCCATTATCTCCTTAAAAACGAACCAAACCCCTAGTATCCTTCAAAAATGGAATCAAACCAACACTCACATCATCAACCGTTTTTCGTAAATGTAATACCCCGTATTTTTGGCAATATTTATTTTTGGGATTAATTAATTAAATGAGAATTAATTGGAAATTAATCCGGATAAAATACTAGCGAGATGTGAGTTGGTATTTGACTATATTGAGTATATATGATGTTATATGAATATTGAATTATGAAATTTGTCGTGAGATTTATATACGGCAATTTGGTCATTTTATTGGGACGCGTGTGACAGTCGCGTCAGGATATAGTTATTTTGATTATAAAAGTGAATTTAAATTCTATTAACCGTATGGTCGTTTTGAGTGCGCCAACGCGTTCGGAAGGGTCGAGATAGTCAGAAAACACTAGCCGGGGGTTTAGTTTGGGTCCCGGGGTATTTTTAAGCCATACCGGCATCTTATAAGGGTAGTTTGGTAATATTGTATTTTTGGGAATTAATAATGACGAAAATTAGGAGTCTTTATCTGATTGGGAATAGACCCACTAACCAACCCTTAATGACCCAATAAGCTACGGGAGTTATCAAATTAGGTTTCCAAAACTTTCCCAAAGAAAACCCTAGCCACCATTGGAGATAAGCTTGGAGAGAGAGAGATAAAAGGGAATTCTGCAGAAAAGCTCCATCAAACCAACACCAAATTCAGAGACACTCGAGGCAAGTGGTTTAATTTTATTTAATTCAGGGAATGTTTCTTCCATGTTAGATAAATTGTCAGATTTATATTTATTCTTGGAAGATAAATAGAAACCCATGTATTTTGGAACTTAGAACTTGAAATCTTGAAGAGAAATTGCATGTAGAATGGTAGGTAGATGACTATTCTGATGATATTAGATATTGGATGAAATTAAAACGGATTTAATTGGGTAAAATCATGATTATAAATTCTAGGGTTTATATTCTTGAAAATTTGGGGAAAAGTGTAGAGACTTGAGGATTTAATGATGTTTAGGATGGATTGATTCCTTGAAACACGTTTGTATGTGAACTTGATATGTTTAGGATTGATTAGAGACCATAAAACAGTGTTGGGACGAATTTTGGTTGATATTAGAAGGGTATAAATTGGTGAAAAATGAATATAGAATTTCTGGGCTTGAATCTGGTCACTCGTTAGAAGACCTACCCAGGTCGTTCGAACGAACTCGTTCGAACGAGCTTCTAACGAGTTGACAGTTTGGGGTTCTAACGAGAGGGATGTTCGTTCGATAATATCATTCGAACGAGATCTCGTTAGATAGCCCAGTTCGTTCGAACGAAATCTCGTTCGAACAGCCTCGTTCGAACGAGACTTCTAACGAGCTGGCAGTTTAGGCTATTTAGCCTGTTTTAATCCCGAGTGTCCCGTAACCTCGTGTATACATATAGATAACCTTTCCTTGATGATTAACTGGTATATTTGGGATGTTTGGGATACAATGAGGAGTCAAACCTAGTAGTGTAGTTTGAACCCAAAGGGGACTATGAAGTAGGACGTGAGTGTCTAATACGATGTGAGTTATTGACGGCCTAATATATTATATTAACCGGGAACATATAAATTGGGTAATATCATATGTTGGTACAAGAATGAGAAATGTACTACAATTAAACTACGGTGATTACTAAGATGCGTGTTTACTTAGTATTGGTGTATGATTTGTGTGTATGACATACCTACCATACTTGCTATCACGGGAGGTTTGCGTTCGCTTAGGGCCCTCTAATGCTTGTGTTGCTTGGATTTAGACTGGTTACCTTGATGAACATAGGTCAGAGAAAGACTTATTGGGATGTTAATAAGTCCGCTGATCGTGGGAGCGTAGGTATGTGCGTGACCCATGTGATGTGACTGTGTTCGCCTCCATTATTTGTGATGTTGTTATTTGTGAACTATTCCTGAGAGATTTGGAATATGTGATCCTTATGTACGTGATGTACCGGGATGGATATCAGAGTATGCATGCACCGCAGCTAGTTCTCGGGGTGCTTGTATTGTATTATATTGTATATTGATGTTGTGGAAAATATACACTCTATTATGGGAACTTTAATATGGTATTGTGTGTATAACTATGGAATAACATAGAGGGATAATCTATAACGAGTTGTATTACTTTTGTATGAGATCCTGAATTTACGTTAAGCCCCTATTTAATTGAGATCGTTATAATTTTAATGGGAACCGAGTAATAAGGGTAGAAACTATGACAGTCTAACTAGATATGATGTCACTTAGCTAGTGGTTTGTGTCATTTAGATGGGTACTTACGATAGGAGTGTACAGTTAGACGAGAGGTGAGAATTTCATGTGAGTGCACGTCCTAACATGTACTTTGCATTTAATGTTTTAAATGTTTTTAAAGCACTTGCAGGTTTTTAAAATATCTTCACATTCGGGCTCTGACCCGTTTGCTTTCAAATCTATTTTTCTTGTAAAACCATTTTAGGTGCCCAGCCACAAGGACACCATGCATAGGATACTCATTCAGGTGACGAGCTGTAGCTGTTTGTGGAAGCTACAGGGATTTGCTTTTAGACGCTTCTACCATTTGGATTCCATATTCAGTATTCTTCAGTTGTAGGGCATGTTGCCCAAATTCTATTAGAGACTTTTCCATTTCAGTTTCCAGATTTTGGCATGTATTGATTCAGTATTCAGTTTAGTTATTTCAGTTTGGGGTATTGTAG
This sequence comes from Sambucus nigra, assembly GCA_949130495.1. Classification (NCBI taxonomy): domain Eukaryota; kingdom Viridiplantae; phylum Streptophyta; class Magnoliopsida; order Dipsacales; family Adoxaceae; genus Sambucus; species Sambucus nigra. Next base: position 137,245,384 of record OX422219.1, read on the forward strand.
TGAGGAGTTTTCCTCCAGACTTTATTTACACTATGTGATGGTTATTCTATTTACTTCGTTATGATGAATGGTGTTATTATTCTTCATTACACTTGTTGCATGTTAATCAGACTTTAATTAAAATTTGACAAATTACTTTTTAAATACTAGGTGGTTAGTAATCATTAAAATGTTTTCGACAGTGATGCTATTAACTGGACCAACTTGGCATTTTGAATTAATTTAATAAAGGAGTAGCTACCCGGTATTTAATTAGTCGGGGTGTCACAGGTGGTATCAGAGCATCAGGTTCTAGTGTCCTTTAAGATCTGTACGGATATTGTGTTTCCGCTAAGTTTTCTTTGATATAGAGCCCTATATTTTAGGACTGTTGTACTCTTTTTGTGTATGCTTCGTTCTTCAGCTATTTTAAGTTTATAAACAGTGAACTTATAAACTTCATTCTTATTTCAGATGCCTCCACGACGTACACGACGAGTTCCCAGGGATGCAACGCCCGAACCCCAACCCGCTCCAGTTCAGGGCATGATGAACGCCGCTGAGGTTGCAGCTATAGTAGCCCAAGCGATAAATGTCGCAATTGCCGTAGTTCAGCAGGCACCACCTCAGGCGCCGATTACCGCGCCAGTACAGGTAAATGCATTCCCGTCTGCTTGGGAACGTGTACGTGACGCTTTTCAGAAAGCGCATCCGCCAGAGTTTGCAGGTAGCTCAGATGTGGTAGTCTCGAGCCAGTGGAGGAAGGATATACAGAGGCGCTTGAGGATGTATGAGTGCACGGATGTTCAGAAGCAGGTACTAGCTACTTTCAAGCTAGTTGGATCTGCACTGCAGTGGTAGGAGTCTATTACCACCGTGGAGGAGAGGGATACTCTCACTATTCAGAACTTTTGGGTGCGGTTCGACCACAAGTACTTTTCGTCAGCTGTTCATACGGAAATGAGGAGGAAATTGATGAGTCTGAAGCAGGAGGGTAAGACTGTGGCCGAGTATGAGGCCGACTTCACAAATCTGTTGAATATCGTTCCGGATGAGATACCAACAGAAAAGAAGAAGAAGATTGAGAAATTCACCGACGGGTTGACATGGAGGATCCGTCAGCATCTGTTAGGGAACCTTTCGTTGGCCACTTATTCTGATGTGGTTAACGTTGCTTTGTTACACTGCCAGGATCATCGCTTTCATATGGCTGAGGGCAAGAGGTCGGGAGAGTCTAGCCATCAGGGCAGGACAGGAGGACATGGTGCCGGTGGGGCACAATCTGTTCAGGGGCAGAGACAGGGTGAGCAGGGTTCTCAGCAGGGGGATCAGAAGAGGTTCCGATCAGGGAACTACAGACAGGGACAGGGAGGTTTTCGTCAGGGCCATCAGGGTCCAAACGGCCATCAGGGCCAACAGGGGCAAAATGGGCAGCAGTTTCAGCAGGGCCAGTAGGGCCAAGAGAGGAACGGTAACGGCCACCAAGGCCGGGGACCGCAGGGGCAGAGAAGAGGGAACTTCCCAGGGAAGTGTTTTGTTTATGGCAAGACTGGCCATAAACGACAGGATTGTCCTGATAGGGGCAGGGCCCCACAGCAGCAGCAGCAGGGTGCTCACCAGGAGCCGCAGAGGCCTATGTTTTCCGCCGCTCTCCCCGCACCGCCACAGATGGCAGCATTGCCACCCATTCCAGCAGTCCCAGCTCAGCAGGGGAAGCTACAGTATGGACGTGTCTATAGCGTCCACCAGGCAGCAGTTCCACAAGCACCGCCCGCGATTGAGGGTACGTTTCCTATCCATGGCACTATGGGTCGGGTATTATTTGATACGGGGGCTACACATTGTTTTATAGCTACACATTTCGCGAAAGCTTTAGGATTGTTAGCTACGGAAGAGAGCACAGTGACGTGTGTCGACTCACCACTGGGGAGTGGGTCACTTATATTCTTTGTATGCCGGGGAGTGGGGGTAGAGATTGGTGGTTTGGTATTACCTGCAGACATGTTAGTATTAGATATGCATGTTCACGATGTGATTATCGGTATGGATTGGCTCGCTGATTATAGGGCCATGATTGATTGCTTCGGTGGGAGCATTGTTTTTGCCATTCCGGGGCAAGAGATGTTTGTAGTGGCGATGCCTCGCCCAGAGGGAGGCTCGACCGCTCATTTGTATTACCTAGAGGAGGATACCTCTAAGGAGGTTGTGATTCCTTTAGATTCGATTCTAGTCGTCAGGGAGTATTCGGATGTATTTCAGGAGATACCAGGCCTACCCCCCAATCGAGAGATAGACTTTGTTATAGACCTATTGTCAGATACGAGACCTATAGCACGTGCACCGTACCGTATGGCTCCAGCTGAGATGAGGGAGTTACGGGATCAGATTGAACAATTATTGGGTCAGGGGTTTATACGGAGGAGTACTTCACCGTGGGGTGCCCCTGCGTTGTTCGTAAAGAAGAGAGATGGTTCAATGAGATTGTGTGTGGACTACCGAGAGTTGAATAAGGCCACGATACGGAATAAGTATCCGTTGCCTCGAATCGATGACTTATTCGACCAGTTGAGAGGAACTTCTTTCTTCTCGAAGATTGATTTGAGATCGGGATACCATCAGTTGCGTATCCGGGAGGAGGATGTCTCGAAGACTGCGTTCTTGTCGAGATATGGTTCTTACGAGTTTCGAGTTATGCCTTTTGGTTTGACCAACGCTCCAGTTGTGTTTATGGACTTGATGAACAGAGTGTTCAGGGATTTCCTAGATCAGTTTGTCATTGTCTTCATCGATGATATTCTGGTTTACTCCCAGACAGAGGAGGAGCACGCCGAGCATTTGAAGCAAGTTTTGCAGACACTTCGTCAGAAAGAGTTGTATGTAAAATATGAGAAATGCGGGTTTTGGCTGAAGAAGGTCCAGTTTTTGGGACACATTATTTCCGACCGGGGGATATCTGTTGATCCGGGGAAGGTATCCGCGGTGAGGGAGTTAGGACAGCCCACGACACCAATGGAGATTCGTAGTTTTTTGGGTCTAGCAGGATACTACAGGAGGTTTATTCGGGGTTTCTCGATGATAGCAGGTCCTTTGACACATCTGACTCGTAAGGGTGTGCCATTCATCTGGAGTGATGCCTGTCAGTTGGCATTCGATGAATTGAAGGATAAATTGACCTCAGCACCTGTGTTAGCATTGCCGAGACCGGGAGTTGAATATTTGGTTTACACCGATGCGTCTTTCCAAGGACTTGGAAGTGTATTACAGCAGGAGAGACATGCCATAGCTTATGCTTCCCGTAAGCTTAAGCCTCATGAGAAGAATTACCCCACGCATGATTTGGAGTTGGCGGCAGTGGTATTTGGCCTACGGATTTGGAGGCACTATCTTTTGGGGGAGAAGTTCCAACTGTTCACGGACCACAAGTCCCTACAATACCTGTTCACGCAGAAAGAGTTGAATATGCGACAGCGTAGGTGGCTTGAGTTTGTGAAAGACTACCAGTTCGATATCCAGTATCACCCAGGTAAGGCTAACGTGGTAGCAGACGCGTTGAGCCGTAGGCCAGCAGATGAGGTGGCAGAGGTGTGGAAGTCAAAGTGGAAGGAGTTGGGACACCAGGATGCAGTGGCCCGATCTTTCATGTCTGTGATGACCGTTACACCACAGATTGTCACGAAGGTAGTACGAGCACAAGCTAATGACTCGTTCTGTCAGGAGCAGATAGTTCGATTACTAGCAGAGGGAGCCGAGTCCTATACCGTCAGTTCAGACGGGGGATTACGCTTCAATGGGAGATTGGTAGTTCCGGAAGGGGAGAAATTGCGACACGAGGTGATGGCAGAGTCGCACGGCTCACGGTTCGCGGTACATCCCGGAGGGGACAAAATGTACCAAGACATGAGACGGCAGTATTGGTGGAGCGGTATGAAGAGAGATATTGCTGAGTTTGTTTCGAAATGCGCCACTTGCCAGCTAGTAAAAGTGGATCATCAGAGACCGACAGGACTTCTACAGCCGTTGGAGGTCCCGGTGTGGATGTGGGAGAGCATATCCATGGATTTTATAACGGGGTTGCCTACGTCGCAGAGGGGTCACGACTCCGTTTGGGTAATTGTGGACAGGTTGTCCAAAGTCGCTCACTTTTTACCCGTAAGGACTGACTACTCTACGGGACAGTATGCCCAGCTCTTCATTTCAGAGGTTGTGAGACTTCACGGTGTGCCCCTAAATATCGTGTCTGACAGAGACAAGATATTTGTTTCGAGGTTTTAGGAGAGTTTCCAGGAGGCCGTGGGCACGGAATTACGGTTGAGTACGGCTTATCATCCGCAGACCGATGGGCAGACAGAGCGCACAAATCAGATGTTGGAGGACATGCTACGCATGTGCATTATTGACTTTGGGGGTGGATGGGAGCAGTACCTTCCACTGGTAGAGTTTGCTTATAACAACTCCTATCAGTTCACTATTGGCATGGCTCCGTTTGAGGCATTGTACGGTAGGCCTTGTCGTTCCCCGGCATGTTGGTTAGAGGTGGGGGACAACAAACTACTTGGGCCGGAAGTGATTCAAGATACTTCGACAAGGATTGAGTTGATTCGGAGTCGCATTCGGGTAGCTCAAGATCGACAGAAGAGTTATGATGATGCGAAGAGATTTTTCAGGGAGTTCCAAGTGGGGGACCAGGTTTTGCTCAGAGTATCTCCTATGAAGGGGATTATGGGTTTCGGGAAGAAGGGGAAGTTGGCACCGAGGTATGTGGGGCCGTTTCCTATTATTGAGCGGATCAGACCGGTTGCGTATAGACTTGGGTTACCGGAGCATTTGCATCGGATTCACGATGTGTTTCATATTTCCTCGCTAAGGAAATACCTTAGAGATAATTTGGCTCATTCTCACATTGTTGTGGAGGACATCGACCTCCAGCCGGATAGCTCCTACGAGGAGGGGCCGATTGCTATTTTGGACCGAAGTGAGAGGAAGCTGCGGTCAAAGATAGTTCCGTTAGTGCGTGTTCAGTGGCGACATCATAATGTTGAGGAGTCCACATGGGAGCGCGAGGATGAGATGCGCGAACGTTATCCAGAGTTGTTCTTATCAGGTACTTTCTAGTTTCGAATTTCGGGACGAAATTCAGTTATTAGGGGGGAAGTATGTAATACCCCGTATTTTTGGCAATATTTATTTTTGGGATTAATTAATTAAATGAGAATTAATTGGAAATTAATCCGGATAAAATACTAGCGAGATGTGAGTTGGTATTTGACTATATTGAGTATATATGATGTTATATGAATATTGAATTATGAAATTTGTCGTGAGATTGATATACGGCAATTTGGTCATTTTATTGGGACGCGTGTGACAGGCGCGTCAAGATATAGTTATTATGATTATAAAAGTGAATTTAAATTCTATTAACCGTATGGTCGTTTTGAGTGTGCCAACGCGTCCGGAAGGGTCGAGATAGTCAGAAAACACTAGCCGGGGGTTTAGTTTGGGTCCCGGGGTATTTTTAAGCCATACCGGCATCTTATAAGGGTAGTTTGGTAATATTGTATTTTTGGGAATTAATAATGACGAAAATTATGAGTCTTTATCTGATTGGGAATAGACCCACTAAACCCACTAACCAACCCTTAATGACCCAATAAGCTACGGGAGTTATCAAATTAGGTTTCCAAAACTTTCCCAAAGAAAACCCTAGCCACCATTGGAGATAAGCTTGGAGAGAGAGAGATAAAAGGGAATTCTGTAGAAAAGCTCCATCAAACCAACACCAAATTCAGAGACACTCGAGGCAAGTGGTTTAATTTGATTTAATTCAGGGAATATTTCTTCCATGTTAGATAAATTGTCAGATTTATATTTATTCTTGGAAGATAAATAGAAACCCATGTATTTTGGAACTTAGAACTTGAAATCTTGAAGAGAAATTGCATGTAGAATGGTAGGTAGATGACTATTATGATGATATTAGATATTGGATGAAATTAAAACGGATTTAATTGGGTAAAATCATGATTATAAATTCTAGGGTTTATATTCTTGAAAATTTGGGGAAAAGTGTAGAGACTTGAGGATTTAATGATGTTTAGGATGGATTGATTCCTTGAAACACGTTTGTATGTGACCTTGATATGTTTAGGATTGATTAGAGACCATAAAACAGTGTTGGGACGAATTTTGGTTGAGATTAAAAGGGTAGAAATTGGTGAAAAATGAATATAAAATTTCTGGGCTTGAATCTGGTCACTCGTTAGAAGACCTACCCAGGTCGTTCAAACGAACTCGTTCGAACGAGCTTCTAACGAGTTGACAGTTTGGGGTTCTAACGAGAGGGATGTTCGTTCGATAATCTCGTTCGAACGAGACTTCTAACGAGCTGGCAGTTTAGGCTATTTAGCCTGTTTTGATCCCGAGTGTCCCGTAACATCGTGTATACATAGAGATAACCTTTCCTTGATGATTAACTGGTATATTTGGGATGTTTGGGATATAATGAGGAGTCAAACCTAGTAGTGTAGTTTGAACCCAAAGGGGACTATGAAGTAGGACGTGAGTGTCTAATACGATGTGAGCTATTGACGGCCTAATATATTATATTAACCGGGAACATATAAATTGGGTAATATCATATGTTGGTACAAGAATGAGAAATGTACTACAATTAAACTACGGTGATTACTAAGATGCGTGTTTACTTAGTATTGGTGTATGATTTGTGTGTATGACATACCTACCATACTTGCTATCACGGGAGGTTTGCGTTCGCTTAAGGCCCTCTAATCCTTGTGTTGCCCGGATTTAGACTGGTTACCTTGATGAACATAGGTCAGAGAAAGACTTATTGGGATGTTAATAAGTTCGCTGATCGTGGGAGCGTAGGTATGTGCGTGACCCATGTGATGTGACTGTGTTCGCCTCCATTATTTGTGATGTTGTTATCTGTGAACTATTCCTGAGAGATTCGGAATATGTGATCCTTATGTACGTGATGTACCGGGATGGATATCAGAGTATGCGTGCACCGCAGCTAGTTCTCGGGGTGCTTGTATTGTATTATATTGTATATTGATGTTGTGGAAAATATACACTCTATTATGGGAACTTTAATATGGTATTGTGTGTATAACTATGGAATAACATAGAGGGATAATCTATAACGAGTTGTATTACTTTTGTATGAGATCCTGAATTTACGTTAAGCCCCTATTTAATTGAGATCGTTATAATGTTAATGGGAACCGAGTAATAAGGGTAGAAACTATGACAGTCTAGCTAGATATGATGTCACTTAGCTAGTGGTTTGTGTCATTTTAGATGGGTACTTACGATAGGAGTGTACAGTTAGACGAGAGGTGAGAATTTCATGTGAGTGCACGTCCTAACATGTACTTTGCATTTAATGTTTTAAATGTTTTTAAAGCACTTGCAGGTTTTTAAAATATCTCCACATTCGGGCTCTGACCCGTTTGCTTTCAAATCTATTTTTCTTGTAAAACCATTTTAGGTGCCCAGCCACAAGGACACCATGCATAGGATACTCATTCAGGTGACGAGCTGTAGCTGTTTGTGGAAGCTACAGGGATTTGCTTTTAGACGCTTCTACCATTTGGATTCCATATTCAGTATTCTTCAGTTGTAGGGCATGTTGCCCAAATTCTATTAGAGAATTTTCCATTTCAGTTTCCAGATTTTGGCATGTATTGATTCAGTATTCAGTTTAGTTATTTCAGTTTGGGGTATTGTAGTGAGGAGTTTTCCTCCAGACTTTATTTACACTATGTGATGGTTATTCTATTTACTTCGTTATGATGAATGGTGTTATTATTCTTCATTACACTTGTTGCATGTTAATCAGACTTTAATTAAAATTTGACAAATTACTTTTTAAATACTAGGTGGTTAGTAATCATTAAAATGTTTTCGACAGTGATGCTATTAACTGGACCAACTTGGCATTTTGAATCAATTTAATAAAGGAGTAGCTACCCGGTATTTAATTAGTCGGGGTGTCACAGTAAGGTCAGACACCATGAGAGCCCAAGTTACATATTTAAACCTCAAATTTCAACACCATTAAAGCCAACACTCATTCTTAGAACGTTATTCTGGAATTCTTATAAACCTAAATACACACGCACACACGTAGGGAGAGAGAAAGAGTACCATATTCTCATTCCAGAATAATTGTGATGTCTGAAGAGAGAGTGGGAGTTTCGTTGGTAATCGTGATGTGAGAGGATAAAGGGTTTTGGTGAGTGTATGGGAGAGATGGGTGAGGGTGTCACTTTTTGTGTGCTTACCAAAATAGGCTTGTATCTGAATTAAAGTGGAAGAGGGGGAACTCAAATTTTTGAAGGGCAAAGTAGGTAGTGCGGAATTAAATAATCTCAACCATTAGATCCCAATTCTTAAGAGTCAATCCTAGCCTCTACTTAGCTTATCAACTTATGGAAAAGTGTAACTATTCTACTCCTTAATATATATATATATAGTTAAACTCCCCAACATACCTCATTAAATATACCTAAAAATACATGATATTAAGTGTACGTGTATATAATTTATGATGTATGTATGTATGTATGTATGTATGTATACATTTATGTATTATGTATGCATAAAAGTTTTATCTGTGTTTATATATAAACATACCTCATTAAATATACCTAAAAATACATGATATTAAGTGTACGTGTATATAATTTATGATGTATGTATGTATGTATGTTGTATATATGTATATATGTATACATTCATGTATCATGTATGAATGAAAGTTTTATCTATGTTTATATATATATATATATATATATAAATTGTTAAACTCCCCCAACATATCTCATTAAATATACCTAGCAATACATGATATTAAATGTACATGTATATAATTTATGATGTATGTATGTATGTATGTATGTATGTATGTATACATTCATGTATCATATATGTATAAAAGTTTTATGTATGTTTACACACACACACACATGTATGATATAAATATACATGTTAGCCAATTATGTCAAATTTTCAACAAACTATATTTAAAAACAAGTTTACCAAACGCACAACAATAATTATAAATACAGAAAACTGAATTTTAAAACTGTATTTAAAAATAGCGTTTAAATCGAGTTTTCTGAATAGAGAACCAAACGAACCCTTAATATATTAATTATATACATGATTTTAATGGGGTCTCTTTTTCAAACCCGTAATTTTTTTATATACATCTCATTCATAGCCTTTAATTATTTCATACTAGGTGTCGAAAATTTTAATAAACCGTCCAGATTTTGAAAAAAATATTAGTACCGTTTGTTCTATAAAAGTACATTACTATAAAACTTTTTTTTTGTTTTTTTATGAAATAGTTTTCGAAGAACGAATAAAATTGTTTTTCATGAAAAAAATATAGAAAATGATTTTTTGATATTAGAACATTTATTTATATAAAAAAAGGTCTAAAAATAGAAAAAATTTCGTAAAAACAATTTTTCATAATACAGTTAAAAAAATTCTTTTACTTTATAAACAATTTGAAAATTGTTTTGATAAAAAAATGTTATTTATTTTTAAAATCATATCATTTAGGGTATGTTCTACAAATTTTTTCACCTACAAATTTATGTTTCACTCAATATTTTTTTTTTATGATTTCAGGAACACTTTTTATAATATATATTTTAATAATTTCGTTGAAAAAAGACAAAGCATCGCGAGGTTTGCATTATAGCGTACTTATATGATGCGTAACATGCGTTGAAAGTTAACAAAAAAATCAATACATTTATTACGAAGTTATTTTGCGGGTGTACCCCAACAAAGATAAGGGGCATTCACGTTTAGATCCTATTAGATCTTTTTTAGACATTTTAGTCCCACCATGTTTTTCCCTTACATATAAGTTCTACTCCTAATTTTTTGAAACTTTTTTTCACAATTTTACCCTTTTAAAACCAACTATCCGTAACTTCCTTGAGGAAGTTACATAAGTGGTTAAACTTTTTTTTAATCTTCAAATAATCACAACTTTTAATTGACATATTTTTGAAATCTGCTCGACGAGATCTATCAAACAAGATCCATGAAGCATATATAATTTCAAAGAAAAAGAACTACACAGACAATAAACTTAACTGTATGCACCAGAAAGAGAAATATGTTTATATCTGTAACATTTTCACACACAGTAACATTTACTGCGCGCACACACACACACACGCACACAGTGGATCTACACCATTTTTTTCGAAATTATCTTATTTTTAAAGGTCCACGCTATCCAACAACCATCATTAGAGCTTCGATTTGGGATGGGTAGGGTTAGCATTGGGTTAGTTTATATTTATAACATTTTCACAAACAATAACATTTATTGTATTATAACACAGTATATATATATATATATATATATATATATATATATATATATACGGTGGATCCAAACCTACTTTTTTTGATATTATCGTATTCTCAACGCTACGCGCTGCCGGCATCCAATCCCCAACACCACCCACCCACATTGTCGGAGCTACAACAACATTCATCAGAGCTCTGATTTGGGGTGACATTGGGTGCCGTTGACGCGAACCTTAGGAAATAAGAGAATATTTGATAAATGGGGTTTGGATTAACTGAAGCTCCAGGTTGGGGTGGATAGGTTTAACATTGGGTTAGTTTATATTTGTAACATTTTCACAAACAGTAACATTTACTGTGTTATAACACAGTATATATATACGGTTGATCCAAACCCCTTTTTCTAATATTGTCTTATTTTTAACGATCCGCGCTAGCGACATCCACCACCCACCTATATTGTCGGAGCTACAACAACCTTCATCAGAATTCTGATTTGGAGTGACATGGGGTGCCGTTGGCGCGGACCTTAGAAAATAAGAGAATTTTGGATAAATGGGGTTTGGATCACCCGAAGCTTCGGTTTGGGGTGAGTAGAGTTGGCATTGGGTTAGATTTATATCTGTAATATTTTCACAAACAGTAACATTTACTGTGTTATAACACGGTATATATATATATATATATATATATATATATATATATACGGTGGATCCAAACCTCTTTCTTATGATATTGTCTTATTTTTAATGGTCCGCGCTAGCGGCATATAATCCCCACCACCACCAACTCCAATTGTCGAAACTCCAATAACCTTCATCAGAGTTCTGATTTGGGGTGACATGGAGTGCCGCTGGCGCGGACCTTAGGAAATAAGAGAATATTTGATAAATGGGGTTTGAATCCACCGGAGTTTCAGTTTGGGGTGAGTAGGGGTAACATTGGGTTAGGTTTATATTTGTAATATTTTCACAAATAATAAATGTTACTGTTTGTGAAAATGATACATCGGCTTCCCATGCCACCTTAAATCAGAGCTTTGATGAAGGTTGTTGGAGCTCCGATAATGGGGGTGGGTGGTGGTGGGAATTGGATGCCGCTAGCGCGGACCGTTAAAAATAAGATAATATCAGAAAAAAGAGGTTTGGATCCACCGTATATATATATATATATATATATATATATATATATATATATATAAAGAATATCCGTGTAAAATTTTAAAGTCTTGGCAGGATGGTGGGGAGTGAAGTGCCAAGAGGGAGGAAAATAATTTTTTACTAAATCAATTGGATTTTTAATATGGCTGTGATTTGGCTCAATAGAAAAAAAATTTGAAAAATTTGGTTTGAGCACATAATCAGATTTAGCAGGGTGATTATAAAATTTGGCTTTAGTAATTTGTTGAATGGGTTGTGTAGCAAATGGGTCATTGACTAGGTATTGACTAGAAGAAGGCACAAACTCCGCAGGAGTTGCAAGAGTGGAACTGTAACTAAAATTTGGTCTTGGAATGTTTCCAATGATCCAAATAAACGTGACCTCATGAACCGATTAAATCAAGCAACCATTTTTTCCAAGTTTGACATGAAGAGTGGATTTTGGCAAATACAAATTCATGAAAAAGATAGATACAAAACTGCATTCACAACCCCCTTTGGTCACTATGAATGGTGTGTCATGCCATTTGGCCTAAAAAATGCACCTAGTGAATTCCAGAATATCATGAATGAAATATTTAACCCTTCATCCCATTTTACAATTGTCTACATTGATGATGTTCTCATCTATTCCCACACAATTGATGAACATTGGAAACACTTAAATTTATTTTTTGAACTAATAAAAATTAATGGTTTAGTGGTTTTAGCCTCGAAAGTCAATCTATTCCAAACAAAAGTTAGATTTTTAGGTCATAATATTCACCAAGGAAAAATTAGTCCCATAGATAGGGTCATCCAATTTGCTGATAAATTTCCTGATGAAATCCTCGAGAAAACGCAACTTCAAAGATTTATAGGATCATTGAACTACATTGCTGAATTTTATCCAAATCTTCGCAAACAATGCAAACCATTATTTGAAAGGCTACAAAGTAACCCTCCCCCTTGGACTATAGAACATACCTCGATAGTTCAAAATGTCAAGAAACATGTTAAAACCCTACCTTGTCTTGGTCTTTCTACACCAAATTCATTCAAAATCATTGAAACCGATGCCTCTGACATTGGCTACGGAGGTATTCTTAAACAGAAAATTAACCCTCATTCTCCTGAACAAATTGTTCGATTCTATTCCGGAGTCTGGAATAAAGCGCAAAGTAATTATAGTACTATTACAAAAGAAATATTATCTATTGTTTTATGTGTTTCGAAATTTCAAAGGGATATTTTAAATCAAAAAATTTTAGTCCGTGTGGATTGTAAAAGTGCAAAATATGTTTTAGAAAAGGATGTCCACAATATTGCTTCTTAAAATTTTTTTGCTAGATGGCAATCTATACTGAGCATTTTTTATTTTGATATTGAGTATATTAAAGGAAGTGAGAATTCCATCCCTGATTTTCTCACACGTGAATTTTTACAGAATAACAATGACGGAGAAAAATCCCCAGAAGACAACTAGAGCCCTCGCTTTACCCACAAGCCAACCTTCTACTAAAATTGCATCCCCTCTCCAAGTAACAAACAGATACCAGGTCCTTGGAAACATTCCAAGACCAAATTTTAGTTACAGTTCCACTCTTGCAACTCCTGTAGAGTTTGTGCCTTCTTCTAGTCAATACCTAGTCAATGACCCATTTGCTACACAACCCATTCAACAAATTACTAAAACCAAATTTTATAATCACCCTGCTAAAACTGATTATGTGCTCAAACCAAATTTTTCAAATTTGTTTTCTATTGAGCCAAATCACAGCTATATTAAAGTTCCAATTGATTTAGTAAAAAACTATTTTCCTCCATCTTGGCACTTCACTCCCCACCATCCTGCCAAGACTTTAAAATTTTACATGGATATTCTTTATTCCTCATAATCAGTTCGTATTAAAGCAATCACCGATCGCAACGATTCGTCAAGGATTCTTTACCATTCCTTGCACATTAATAATATAATCTCTCTTCAAGACTGGGGATCCCATCCCTCCATTCTAAAAACCCTCCAAAGTCATCAAATTCAGTTTAGTTATTATGATTATATTGAAGTATGGTTTAAAGTTCTCTTTTACCAAAATGAGTCATTCACTCATTCTTGGTTTCTTTGCTTTGATCAAAAATTTAAAAGTCAAATTCCTTCTTGGTTTTCCCGGTGGTGGACACAACATGGTTCTATCCCAGATATCCTACCTGCAGACCTCCAAGAACAAGTTAAATATTTTTCCAGTCTTTAAAGTAAATGAACATAATTCTCAGTTCCCAGTTTTACTCTTGTTCTGTAGTAAATACAAAGTTCCGTGGATATTCAAATGGCAATATGCAATACAGAAGTCAACAATAGTCCGATAATTTTATGTTAAATGGTGGGACTCTTTCAATCAACAAAGGATTATTAATGCTGTCCAAATGGAGTTTCCTTGCCAACCAGTCATTCCAGTCCAAGCAGTTAAGAAATCTAGTCAAGGTTCTATGGATACAACATTAGCCAAGTCAAAAAAGTCCCAGCAGCTCAAAGATTTGGCAAAACAGCTTCTTCTTCAAGCTGAAGCTGAAGAGGAAAATTATTGTTCTCCCACCTCTTCTGCCGAGTCAACAAATAGTCACCAAGTTAACACATCAGATCCATATTCGAGTTCATTATTTCAAGATGCCCAAGACCCTTACAATTTGTAATAAAATTTATTTTTACAGGATAATATTTGGTTAAATTTTAATGATGAGTTACTATTCATGAACAGTAAAGATATTCCTCGACCTGTTACTACTCATGAACAGTGTCGAATGATTAAAATATTCCCCGATAAGTTACTATTTATGAACAATGCCGTCGTACGGGTTTACAGTCTATCAGCTAGCAGTTTACCCAAGGTTAAAATCAGTTACCCAAGGTTAAAATAGTTTACCCAAAGTTAAAATCAGTTACCCAAGGTTAAAGCAGTTTACTCGGAGTTAAAAGCAGTTCACCCGAAGTTAAAGTCATTTACCCAAGGTTAAAGCAGTTCACCCGAAGTTAAAGTCAGTTACCTAAGGTTAAAGCAGTTCACCCGAAGTAAAAGCAAAGGAGTTTCAACTATAAATAGAGTATTCAGTCATCCATTCCAGGCAGAGTCTGATTTCCTATCTCACTACTGCAAACTCTCTCTCTATCTATATTTCTCTATTATTCTCTGAGTTTTCATTTTCATCTTGTATTAAACATTATGCTTTCAAGTTCATCCGGTTCAACCAACTGTATTAATCAGTAATCTTTGTAAGTTTACTTTCAGTTATTGTAATTTCAGTTTTCAGTTTTCAATATTAATTTCAGTTTTATTATATTTCAGTTTTATTATATGCGCTGCTTCCCCTTCTGGGGATTTTTCTCCGTCATTGTTATTCTGTAGAAATTCACGTGTGAGAAAATCAGGGATGGAATTCTCACTTCCTTTAATATACTCAATATCAAAATAAAAAATGCTCAGTATAGATTGCCATCTAGCAAAAATTTATTTAGAAGCAATATTGTGGACATCCTTTTCTAAAACATATTTTGCACTTTTACAATCCACACAGACTAAAAAATTTTGATTTAAAATCTCACTTTGAAATTTCGAAACACATAAAACAATAGATAATATTTCTTTTGTAATAGTACTATAATTACTTTGCGCTTTATTCCAGACTCCGGAATAGAATTGAACAATTTGTTCAGGAGAATGAGGGTTAATTTTCTGTTTAAGAATACCTCCGTAGCCAATGTCAGAGGCATCGGTTTCAATGATTTTGAATGAATTTGGTGTAGAAAGACCATGACAAGGTAGGGTTTTAACATGTTTCTTGACATTTTGAACTATCGAGGTATGTTCAATAGTCCAAGGGGGAGGGTTACTTTGTAGCCTTTCAAATAATGGTTTGCATTGTTTGCGAAGATTTGGATAAAATTCAGCAATGTAGTTCAATGATCCTAGAAATCTTTGAAGTTACGTTTTCTCGAGGATTTCATCAGGAAATTTATCAGCAAATTGGATGGCCCTATCTATGGGACTAATTTTTCCTTGGTGAATATTATGACCTAAAAATCTAACTTTTGTTTGGAATAGATTGACTTTCGAGGCTGAAACCACTAAACCTTTAATTTTTATTAGTTCAAAAAATAAATTTAAGTGTTTCCAATGTTCATCAATTGTGTGGGAATAGATGAGGACATCATCAATGTAGACAATTGTAAAATGGTATGAAGGGTTAAATATTTCATTCATGATATTTTGGAATTCACTAGGTGCATTTTTTAGGCCAAATGGCATGACACACCATTCATAGTGACCAAAGGGGGTTGTGAATGCAGTTTTGTATCTATCTTTTTCATGGATTTGTATTTGCCAAAATCCACTCTTCATGTCAAACTTGGAAAAAACGGTTGCTTGATTTAATCGGTTCATGAGGTCACGTTTATTTGGATCCTTGGAAACATTCCAATACCAAATTTTAGTTACAGTTCCACTCTTGCAACTCGTGCAGAGTTTGGGCCTTCTTCTAGTCAATACCTAGTCAATGACCCATTTGCTACACAACCCATTCAACAAATTACTAAAACCAAATTTTATAATCACCTTGCTAAAACTGATTATGTGCTCAAACCAAAATTTTCAAATTTGTTTTCTATTGAGCCAAATCACAGCCATATTAAAAATCCAATTGAGTTAGTAAAAAACTATTTTCCTCCCTCTTAGCACTTCACTCCCCACCATCCTGCCAAGACTTTAAAATTTTACATGGATATTCTTTATTCCTCAGAATCAGTTCGTATTAAAGCAATCACCGATCGCAACGATTTGTCAAGGATTCTTTACCATTCCTTGCACATTAATAATATAATCTCTCTGAATTAAAACAAGATATCACTATTTTAAAAGTAGACCAAACTTTCCAAAAGCAACAAGTCATCTCCTAAGAAGAAAGTGATCCGGAAGCTGAACAAAAACCTAAAATAGTAACAACGGAAGAACCTGATCATGAAGTAAATATCATAAACCAAATTAATTTTAAAGTAAATGAACATAAATCTCAGTTCCCAGTTTTACTCTTGTTCTGTAGTAAATACAAAGTTCCATGGATATTCAAATGGTAATATGCAATACAACAGTCAACAATAGTCCGACAATTTTATGTTAAATGGTGGGACTCTTTCAATCAACAAAGGATTATTAATGCTGTCCAAATGGAGTTTCCTTGCCAACCAGTCATTCCAGTCCAAGCAGTTAAGAAATCTAGTCAAGGTTTTATGGATACAACATTATCCAAGTTAAAAAAGTCCCAGCAGCTCAAAGATTTGGCAAAACAGCTTCTTCTTCAAGCTGAAGTCGAAGAGGAAAATTATTGTTCTCCCACCTCTTCTGCCGAGTCAACAAATAGTCACCAAGTTAACACATCAGATCCATATTCGAGTTCATTATTTCAAGATGCCCAAGACCCTTACAGTTTGTAATAAAATTTATTTTTACAGGATAATATTTGGTTAAAATTTAATAATGAGTTACTATTCATGAACAGTAAAGATATTCCTCGATCTGTTACTATTCATGAACAGTGCCGAATGATTAAAATATTCCCCGACAAGTTACTATTTATGAACAGTGCCGCCGCACGGGTTTACAGTCGATCAGCTAGCAGTTTACCCAAGGTTAAAATCAGTTACCCAATGTTAAAATAGTTTACCTAAAGTTAAAATCAGTTACCCAAGGTTAAAGCAGTTTACTCGGAGTTAAAAGCAGTTCACCCGAAGTTAAAGTCATTTTACCCAATGTTAAAGCAGTTCACCCGAAGTAAAAGCAAAGGAGTTTCAACTATAAATAGTTGAAACTCTTTTTGAGGAGATGACTTGTTGCTTTTGGAAAGTTTGGTCTACTTTTAAAATAGTGATATCTTGTTTTAATTCTTTACTTTCTATTTTGATGTCTTTGATATCTTGTTTAATTATGTTGACTTTTCGTTGGAGATCTTGCAATGTAACTTCCTTGTGAGTTTTAAATCGTTTTAAAGTATTATCAAGACTTATCTTGTTTTGTGTATTTATACCACTTTCTTCTTTGAATAATAATTTTTTAAATTTTGAAAGGTGTTGTGATTTTAATTCTCGATTTTCTATTTTTCCAATTAAATCAATTAGTAATTCTTCCTGTTCTTCTTGTTTAGTGAGAACATTGATAGTTTTACTGCAGTTGTCTTTGCATCCTAATTTTATATCTGGAGAACTAGAGTTTGTACCTGATTCATAGTAACTTGATGATTCATAATCAGTGTTTTGTTCACCTTCACTAGAAGAATTTTTTAGTTCAAATTTTTTGTATATTTCTTGTGTTACTTCAGATGATAGTTGTAACTGGTTAATTTTGAATTTTACCTTACATTTCGATTTGTAATGACCTGTTTTTCCACATTTATAACATTTTACTTTACTTTTGTCATTTTTCTTATATTGTGGATTAGTTTGTGTTTTTTTAAGTTTTTTTATAAAATTTCTTATTTTCTTTATTGTAAAATTTGTTATTTTTGAAATAGTTTTTTCTATGTCTTTTGTATTGTTTTGGGTATGACTTGTAATTTTTATTTCTTGATGGTGCCACAGGGTTCAAACCATATTGTTCACAAAAAATTTCCATTTCATATTTTGCCTTTAATTTTTTTTTATTAGCCTGGTTGCTTATTTTCATATCTATACACATTTTTAATCCCTCTTTCTGGATTGTACTTATTATGTCTCCATATGTAAGATTGTTATAATCAATGTGTCCATTTGTGTTACTCAGAACTTCTCTTATTTTATGAGCAAATAAATTTGGTAAATCATTAATAAATTTTTCTTTCCAAAATGGTTCATTACTATCGTCTCTAAGCATTACTCGTGATGTGAAAACATCTTTGTATCATCTAAAATCGCTTAAAGTTGGGCATCTAAGGTTACTTAGTTGATCATGAATTCTTGAGGTTATATTACTCGGTGTTCCTAAAAAATATTTTATTATTGTAAAAACTAGAGTGTTAACTCCATTTAGAATTCTCATTCCAATGTTTTCATCAAAAATTGGGAGGGCATATATATATATATATATATATATATATATATAGACACACACACACTGTGTTATATGAACACAGTAAATGTTAATATTTGTGAAAATATTATAGATATAAACCTAACCCAATGCCACCCCTACTCACCCCAAATCGGAGTTCCGGTGGATCCAAACCTCATTTATCTAATATTCTCTTAATTTCTGCCACTACTACCCACCCCAAATCATAGCTCTGATAAAAGTCGTTGAAGCGCCGACAATGGGGGTGGGTAGTGGTGGGGATTGAATGTCGCTAGCGTAAACCTTTAAAAATATAGTAATTTTGAAAAAAAAAAGAGGTTTGGATCTACCGTGTGTGTGTATATATATATATTGTGTAATATTAACTCAGTAAATGTTACTCATTGTGAAAATGATATATATAAAAAACTATTTCATAAATATATTAACACAGTGTAAGAGAGTAGTCTAATTTAGGGGAAATACTCGATTTTAGCACGTGTTTGACTTGAGCAACTTCGGTTGCGCCTACGTATCCGTTATGCTCGGAATCAAAGTCAGCGTAGTTCGTGGGTTTGTACTATTCACCGGAAAACTCATTGTGATGGTTTTTTGGAGAGATGGGAGGTGTTTCCACTCTTCTCAAAGAACTCATCTCAAAACTCTCTCTAAAACCTCATAAGATAAGAAAATCACCCTCCTCTTCCAAGAAGCTCTGTCTCAAATGTATGGGGGTAGGGCTTATTTATAGCAAAACCCACCCAAGTGGGTCGCCATATGTCCATTAACCCGTGGTGACACATGTCCTATTTTAAGTGGCATGTGTCCCATAACATATGTCAAAACTCTCAATACTAGAATATTTTCTAGTTAATATGTAAATAATACACAAATACGCGTGATATGTCCAACGCGCATAATAATACCTCAGTCGCATAAACACATGGACTTTTGTCAATATTAATCATCTCTAATCTCATTTAATAGTTTAATGAGTGGCTTATCATTAAGCCCCTCCTACATTTGCCCCCTCGTACATATAGTTGACATATTGATACATGTCTGAAATATATCGACTGTATGTACGAAATAACTTTAGTCAGTTTTCATATGTTCTATCGACCTGTGGATCGTGGGTAATAATCTCATATCTCATTTCATCTTTATGATGTACTTTTACCTCATATATCACATTTTATGATATAATGCAATCTCATATTTTATATCTCAGTTATATGATATACATCAATTTTATATCTCATATCTTAAATCCCATTTTGCAGCTTTGATCTCATAGGTTATTTCGAAGGACCTCATTTATCATTATTTTCATACGAATGATATACACCGAGTGTTGCCCCCATTCCTATTTAAATGATCATGCATCCACATTTTTATTGCGATTGTTTGTAACTCTGCTTTGGTAAAGAGTATTATCATGAACACATAATAACTACCTCAGCATTCTCTTTCGTCATTCTCAACCAAGCTTGGTGAAAGTATTATTACGGTTTACATAATAACAACTTCATCCTCCTTGATTAATCTTTTAGTGCATGTACATGTTGTTTGACTTGTTTTAATCATGATGAGGTTTCTTGTGCGTGTACATAATATTTGACTTGCTCAAATTACCACTTTTTAATGTATTTCGCAAACTCACACCTACGAGGTGACTTAATGGTGAGAACACTTTTGTCAAGGTTTTTCGCAAACTCCACCGTTAGAGGTGACTTAACAATGAAAACATACTTGTTAAGGTTTTTCGCAAACTCCACCGTTAGAGGTGACTTAAAAATGAAAACACACTTGTTAAGGTTTTTCGCAAAACTCCACCGTTAGAGGTGACTTAACAATGAAAACATACTTGTTAAGGTTTTTCGCAAACTCCATCGTTAGAGGTGACTTAACAATGAAAACACACTTGTTAAGGTTTTTCGCAAACTCCACCGTTAGAGGTGACTTAACAATGAAAACATACTTGTTAAGGTTTTTCGCAAACTCCACCGTTAGAGGTGACTTAACAATGAAAACATACTTGTTAAGGTTTTTCGCAAACTCCACCTTTAGAGGTGACTTAACAATGAAAACATACTTGTTAAGGTTTTTCGCAAACTCCCCCGTTAGAGGTGACTTAACAATGAAAATACACTTGTTAAGGTTTTTCGCAAACTCCACCGTTAGAGGTGACTTAACAATGAAAACAGACTTGTTAAGTTTTTTCGCAAACTCCACCGTTAGAGGTGACTTAAAAATGAAAACACACTTGTTAAGGTTTTTCGCAAACTCCACTGTTAGAGGTGACTTCACAATGAAAACATACTTGTTAAGGTTTTTCGCAAACTCCACCGTTAGAGGTGACTTAACAATAGAAACATACTTGTTAAGGTTTTTCGCAAACTCCACCGTTAGAGGTGACTTAACAATGAAAACATTCTTGTTAAGGTTTTTCGCAAACTCCACCGTTAGAGGTGACTTAACAATGAAAATACACTTGTTAAGGTTTTTCGCAAACTCCACCGTTAGAGGTGACTTAACAATGAAAACAGACTTGTTAAGTTTTTTCGCAAACTCCACCGTTAGAGGTGACTTAAAAATGAAAACACACTTGTTAAGGTTTTTCGCAAACTCCACCGTTAGAGGTGACTTAACAATGAAAACATACTTGTTAAGGTTTTTCGCAAACTCCACCGTTAGAGGTGACTTAACAATGAAAACATACTTGTTAAGGTTTTCCGCAAACTCCACCGTTAGAGGTGACTTAACAATGAAAACACATTTATTAAGATTTTTCTCAAACTCCACCTATAACGGTGACTTAACAACGAAAACGCTTGTCAAGATTTTTGTAAAACTTCACCAATAACGGCACACCCATGACGGTGACCTAACAACGAAAACACTTGTTAAGATTTTTCATAAACTCCACCTATAATGGTGACTTAACAACGAAAACGCTTGTTAAGATTTTTATATATAGTCTCCACCTTATAACGGTGACTTAACAACGAAAACGCTTGTTAAGATTTTTTTATATAATCTCCACCTTATAACGGTGACTTAACAACGAAAATGCTTGTTTAAGATTTTTATATAATCTCCACCTTATAACGGTGACTTAACAACGAAAACGCTTGTTAAGATTTTTATATAATCTCCACCTTATAACGGTGACTTAACAACGAAAATGCTTGTTAAGATTTTTATATAATCTCCACCTAATAACGGTGACTTAACAACGAAAACGCTTGTTAAGATTTTTATGTAATCTCATTGTTTTTTATATCTCTTCTCAGGTTGCTCGCAAAGTTCTCGTAATATGATGTCATATATGAAGGATGACTATGACTTTGTCGATTTCTGAGTAACAAGTAATTAACCCGTTTGAACTCTTTGCGGAAGAAACTGAAGAAGCTTTTGTAATGACCTGTTTGGATGTTACTATACTCTGAAGGTTCATCAATCTAACCTTGTCGCGGAGGATGTCGAAGAAGCTTTACACTACAAGCTATGTTACATCATAACATCCATTTGCCCCCTTTATTTTATTTTTATCTCAAGATAAAATAAAATAAATTACATATATCATTTACAATTCCCACCCGAGAAAAATGAAAGCAATCTAATTATTACATTTCATGGGGTGTAACTCAAACTACCATATCTTTCAACAATGACTCGATATTTTTATCGCTCAATATCTGCTCGTTCAGAAGTTCTGCAAAATAATATCTTTCTGACCCAATTATACAATATTGCAAATGTTAGTAAAGCTCAGTAAATATCCAAGTACAATTCTCATCATGCCCCCTTTATTTTATTTTATTTGATGTAATGAAATAAAATAAAATAAATAAATAAAGTCCGGGGATATTTGTACAATGAATCATAACCACCCATACTCGTAGGTGTATCGTGGACAATTTAATGTCGCTTAAGCACACATCCTTTCAAACTCGCGAGTGTGTAAAATATCCAGGGTGAATTCTGAATTGTGAAACATACTCGAGTTGTTTCGTAAATGATTCATAATGTATGCATACGATGTACAAACATAGGCCAATGTTTACAAGTGCCATAAAATACTCAAACAAAACTTCATCATGCTTCCTTTGTCTGAAAACAGAATCTATGTACAAGATTTAATGATTTAAAGAAAATCAAATATTCACGCGTTCTTGCGCGTTTTAGGATATTTGCAACAAAGATAAAATACTATCGCAATGACATATATATATTTGATTCGTCTCACAAGCGTGCTCAATTTATTATGGACAATGTACTTCTGATTTGCATAATCCATGTGTGTCGTATACTTTCAGATTGTTCGTACATTATCTTTTCCAAAATAATTAGATAAACATTCGATTATATCAACACTCAATAAACTTTTATACCGTGCTTTATAATCTCTAAAGTACACATATACATTTAGATATTCAGTCTCATCTCACCTATATTTTCTCATATACAAAAAGAAATCTTCACTTTTTTCAACAACAATTGTTTTTTTTTTAAAGTCATAAAAAAAGGTCTTTTATGAGAAAATATGTGTACCATTATCAAAGGAATCAACTCTAAATAAAGGATGCTTCAACAATATTTAAAATTAATTTATTGCAATTTCTAAAAACTCCATACTATTATCCCTTTATTTTATCACCATAAAAATAAAATAAACTCATTCCTCAACCATATTCAAGAAACATATTCATAATACTCTAATTTTAATTTGGTGGCAGGTGTGATTAGAGAAAAACTATTCCAACAAGTGCCATGTCTGGAGAACCGCGAAGACTTTGAATTTAACATGTGTCAAGTGAGATTCCAACTTGTAAACTCAAATAATAGTCACCAACGTGTAATATGAAAGTATGCAAGGTAATATGAAAGTATGCAAGGCGTTATGCTCAATTCATGCCAATTTACTTAAGCCGTCACATTTATTTTGTGAGCATTATTCAACATAAAAATATAGGGTCAATTATTGAATAGTCCCTACCATAAATATATATATATTTTTTAAAAAAAAAACATATATTTTTAGTTTAACCCATTTCGCCCCTCAAGCACTCAATATTCTCTTATTTTAGAGGCCCGCGCCAGCGGCACTCCCTCTCCAAAATATGTGGCAAAAGACTTTTTGAAGCAAAATAAAAAAATTTGGACTAAACGGATATTAAAAAATGTTCGAGGGACTATTTGATATATGTCCCAAAAATATACCCCCTTTTTTTTCGTTTTTGGTGCGAGGGACCATAAAGAGGGATCAGAGATCAAGAACATGAGTTGGTCATTGACCATACACATGGTCAAGTTCCATCAGGGTATTTCCGATGAACCTCAAAATGCGAAAGAAAGTTGGATTCATCCAAAGCAAAATCCTGAAACGATGGATCTCAAAAAAAATTTATGGATTTTATTTCCAGAGGTTTATTGAACTTTGATTTCTGGTGAGTCGATTTTTTCTTGATCAACCGTGGTAGGTCAGGTTTTAAGTCTCATGGTTCGGTGTGTACTCCATATAATGGGGAAACGTCGGAGTAGCAGCGCCAGTTCTGACCGGACCGAGGTTCGTCGATACGAGGTTTGTTGTTTTTATTTTACTTAAAAAATATGGTGAGTCGGTTGAGATGCCAGTTTCAGGGACCAGATCTGTGTATCAACGACGGAGTTTCTTCCTTTTGGGTTTGAGGTCCATTGAATCTCTATTCAGATATTCGTGGGGACTCGTTCATTGATCCGTTGGGACTCGTTCATAAGAACTCGTTCATTCATCCGTGGGGACTCTACCCATTAAAGCTCCAGTCGTATATTGCATTATATAAGGCCCAACGGATTTCCACCCGCAGATGTATCGAAGATGACTTCTAGCGGAAAAAGATTTCGACCCTTGTTCAGTCCGGGCTTCATCGGGAAGACATTCATCGCACGAAAGCTTCATCAATTTCTGCTGAGGTGAGGCTCTTCGGTGATGAATTCCGGCCAAACTGTGGTCCATCAGAACACTGTCTTACATGCATCGCAATTTGTAAATTTGAGATGAGTAGTTCATATGGTGGAACGGGATAGCAGCGAACTATTTTTTTTTTTTGGTTCACCAGTCCGAGCTTCCTCGGGCAGTGGATCCTCGGAGCAAAGCTTCATTGGTTTTTGTCGAAGTGAGGTTCCTCAGAACAGGGTTTGTTGGTTTCTAAAAAAAAAAAAAAATCTAATCAAGTTTTGTGAGTTGACCATATATATTTTCTGACCCCAAAACGTGTAAAGCACTAGGTAAAATAAAAAAAGATTTATCTTACTAGCTCATACTAAGTTGTACTATTACTGACCTATGTGATATCAGTAGTTTATTGATACTCACCACCCACGTGGTTTTGTCGGCAAGTGTACTCTACACCCTGACTATAGCTGTAAAATGACTATAGCTGTAAAATGACTATCACGCAATAGCCTGGCATTGATATTGTGTCAGATACCAAGATATTTATTTGATGGATATACTATTATGCTAATATTTTAATAGAAGCTCTACCATGAAGCAGTCCAATTAATTAATGTGGACAGTACATTTGTACGAAATCTATAAATTGACACAGTTTAGCTAGCATTTTCATCCATTATGGAACCTATCAATCAACTTATCAATCAGTATATATATATATATATATATATATTTTTTTTACTCACATATATTTAAAACTATTTTTTTTTTACCCGAGATATCAGCATAGCTCTAAATGTGAAAGAATTTGTATCAAGCTCTTTGAAACATTCATAGTTCTTTAGTTCTATGTAAACTCAGAATATATAATCTTAGATAAAGATATAACTGTCAAACAATTTTTTGTTCTATTATCAAGGGCATCCGTTTGTTTTAGATAGACATCATAACTGATGCTCCTATGTAAAATATCATGGAATTTTAATGCAAGGCATGAGATATTATAAGTACGAAAATCATATACTTATCTGAGATGAAGTTGCATATTTTTTTCATAAATCTTTCAGCAGTTGCGCTGTCAACCCCTTTTCTCCATCTTCGTCCACTTTTCCGAGTGCGAACGAGGCGTTACGTAATAAAAATCACGAATACCTCCCCAGCAGAGTCGCCAAATGTAAGAGAATAGTCTAATTTAGGGGAAATACTCGATTTTAGCACGTGTTTGACTTGAGCAACTTCGGTTGCGCCTACGTATCCGTTATGCTCGGAATCAAAGTCAGCGTAGTTCGTGGGTTCGTACTATTCACCGGAAAACTCATTGTGGTGGTTTTTTGGAGAGATGGGAGGTGTTTCCACTCTTCTCAAAGAACTCATCTCAAAACTCTCTCTAAAACCTCATAAGATAAGAAAATCACCCTCCTCTTCCAAGAAGCTCTGTCTCAAATGTATGGGGGTAGGGCTTATTTATAGCAAAACCCACCCAAGTGGGTCGCCATATGTCCATTAACCCGTGGTGACACATGTCCTATTTTAAGTGGCATGTGTCCCATAACATATGTCAAAACTCTCAATACTAGAATATTTTCTAGTTAATATGTAAATAATACACAAATACGCGTGATATGTCCAACGCGCATAATAATACCTCAGTCGCATAAACACATGGACTTTTGTCAATATTAATCATCTCTAATCTCATTTAATAGTTTAATGAGTGGCTTATCATTAAGCCCCTCCTACACACAGTAAGTGTCATTGTTTGTGAAAATGTCACAGATATAAAACTATTTCATTTTCTGGTGTATACAATAAAATTTAATATCTGTGACATTTTTACAAACAATAACATTTACTGTGTTATCAAATTATATATATATATATATATATATATATATATATATATATATATATTCAATATGCTCATATTTTTAAAGGTCTGCGCCACCGGCACCTAATGCCACCCCTACTCACCCCAAACTGGCGCACCGGAGGATCCATATCCCATTTATCTAATCTTATTTTCAAAGGTCCGCGCCAGCGGCACCCCTTGACACTCCGGTGGATCCAAAGCCATTTATTCAAAAGTCTCTTATTTTCAAAGGTCCGCGCAGCGGCACTACATGCCACCCCTGCTCACGCCAAATTGGAGATCTGATGAAGGTCGTTGAAGCTCCAACAATGGGGATGAGGATTGGATGCCGCTAGCGCGGACATTTAAATATAAGGTAATTTTGAAAAAAAGGGTTTGAATCCACTACGTGTATATATATACACATATATATATATATATACTGTGTAATATTACCACACTAAATGTTATTGTCTGTTTTTGAAAATATCACATATATAAAACTATTTCATATGCACTAAAGTTTACTGTTTGTGTAAATTTTTTTCTTTGAAATTTTATAGGTTTCATGGATCTTGTTTGATAGATCTCGTCGAGCAGATTTCAAAAATAGTAATTTTGCGAAAAACGAATTTGTGAATAAAAAGTTATGATCATTTTTAGATTAAGAAAAAAACTCTAACCACTTAAGGAAGTTACGGATGGGTAGTTATAAAAGGATAAAATTGTGAAAAAAATTCTCTAATAGGTTAGAATAGACCCTATATAATAATTGAAAAGTCAATAAAATTTATATATATGTTAACCTAATAAATGAGACTTAAATATAATAATGACCAAAGATAAACCGGGCACGCGCCCATTTCACGTAGTAATGTCGGAATAAGGAAGGAATGTTATAAAGTAAAATATTTGATTACCAAAAAAGTGAACCTTACGGTTTTCTTACGCGTACACCGACTCTGTTTCTCATTTCCATTTCTCTCTACCTATTTTCCAAGCTTCAACTAAACCCTTCAAACGCGTCAAGGGTTTATATCTCTCTCTACTGCTCAAGGTTTCTTTTTCTCTTCTCTACATTTTATGTGATTACATTTATCTGTTGAATATCACGGAATACGAAACATTCTGGTTAATGCCATATTTTTGAAGTTTGTTTATTTGAAGCTCATTTCCCTCACTCAACTAGTTTCCGCTACACAATACACATTATCTCTCTGCTTTCTTCTTTGAAATTTGTATTTTGAAATCATTGTTATTATATATAAATTTATTTTCTCACAACAGAGTCATGCACATGTAAACTTATATAACGGCCTGTTTATACACAGATTTTTGTAAGTATGTACGTGTAATATGAATGAATGAGCTATGCTTTGGCAGCACTTGAGACAAAAATGGTCTAGTTTTCCTCTGTGACTGTGTGTTTCTGTTTGCATTTGTTAGCAGAATGGAGAAAGACTACACTCTTAGGGTTCTTTTGGTTCGGGGTGAAATACTTTTAAGCGCGTGAAAAGTGTAAAACGGTGGAATGTTTTTTCACATATTATGTAACTTTAAACAAAAATAGTGAATGAAAATGAACTCTAAATGGGTGAAAACGTATTCGATCATTTTCCTTTCAACCGCGGTGAAAAATATTTTACCCCGTCAATTTGGTTCGAGGTGAAATATATATTCAACTTGATGTTAAATTGTGTTCACCATTTTTTTCAAAGTTTGCATAATTATCATGTGTGCACTTATTTAAAGTGTGAAACGAACAAAAAATTAAGATTTTTGTGACTTTAATACATTACTAATCTTGGATTTTAGACTTCAATATAACTATATCAGTTTATTAGACTTTAGTACATTTTTCGTTGCTAAATGTGAAAATTTTGTCACTAAAAGTGATCTTTGATGACACAAGTTTTGCTTGTGATCATATACGATTCAGTCTTTAAAGTTGAGGTGAATAAGCATAATAAACAGTCCAAATATGCAGCAGAAAGCTGTCCGTATAAACGTTGATTTCAAAGTCAAAAAGCATGCATTTATGATACATATCCATTCCATAGTTAAAAGAAACATACATATTCATCGAGTTATTCAGATACAATCCATCCAGTCATTCTGAGTAATAAACATATAAATGTAGTAAAAATAGACTAAACATGCAACCTAAAATTAGGAACAGAGACATTAATCCATAGAAAAATATTTGACATTCGTAGAGAGAAAATTTCGGTGCACATATATTAGAGTCGTGAAAACTTTGGTGACTTGTTTTTAAAGTTTTCTAGCATATTTACCATGAATGGTTTTACTTTGAAGCGCCCGAGGTTCTCCCTATCTATTTAATTTTGATGAAAACTTTTTGATTCTCTATATATTAGTATTGTTCCATTAAGCACCACTCAAATTTTCTGCTACTTCTACTCAGTTTTTTTGTTAATCCAATGGCATCTTCTGACGAAGAGGGTGAGATTGTCCCAAATTGGGTGACGAATTACTATTTTGTTGACTCCAAGGAATAACTGGTTTCATTTGCCATTTTTCCACTTCAGTGGGGTGGGGATGAGATCCCAGATGGCTCACGTAATACACATTTAATCTTACATGGAACTGTAGATAGAGGGCTTCATCAAATCTATAAAAAGGTCATAGCGTGGAAGTTAGAACTTTCTTGTATCCTGCCCGAGATTTGTGTTCTTTCCAAGATCAAAATCTGGATAAAGCTTCAGCAGCCAAGGAAGAGCTTTGAGGCTACTATTAAGACTATCTTGATCACAGTACACTTCCTCCATTTTGTGAAAAAGAATCCAAAGACATCTGGAGAGGCCCTATGGAAACATTTGCTAACAGTTTTTTGGTCTGACTTTGTTGTATTTATATTTGATCTCGCCCTTGTTTCAGTTCGAATTTTTCTGCCACGTATTTAGTTTTTAGCTCATACGAAGTTGAGCCTTCTCATAATGATCTATTGGACCACATGCAATTAATCAAAGAAGCTGCAGTTAGGGAAGATATTGAAAAATCTAAGGTTTGTGTTTGACAATTTATGCTATGTCTAGGCAAATCTGAAGCCACCATCTCACCTAAAATCAATTGGTGTTAAGGAGGGCAAATTATTAATCTTTTAATGGGTCGACTCAACAACGTTGTCCAGGGAAATGCGCATTTGTTGTAGTCTCATTCCAACACAATCCCTCCAACAAATGACACGAACAAGAGTCAAAGTTAGTTCCCAGGATCACTATTCCCCCCACGTACCGTGATCCGGGGTTGTACGATCCGAAACATGGTGGGTTCTCGATCCGGATCTCTAAATGCGGCGTTCCCAATTTTAACATTGATGATTCGGCTATTATTGATAATAATGGAACTTTTGACTCCAATAACATAATATATGAGAAGAAAAATGATTTCTTTACTAATATAATACAAGAATGATTCGTATATCTTATTAATATATTGTAGAATGTAGAGAATATACACTACATATATTCTTAGTGAACTCTTGTTGGTGTTCTTTTAGCACTATAATTATATCTTGTGAAACAATTAAAGCCTACCCCCAATGTACCGCGTACTAGCTAAAGCAACGTACCCCGTACCCGTTCCCGTATCGCGTACTAGAGGAACCCGCATACCAGAGGGACCCACTTAACATTGATCGAATCCTAGACCATTGGCTCTGATATTACTAGTCACCACTAGTCGGATCTCAAGCCACCATCTCACGTAAAACTAATTCGTGTTAAGAAGGGAAAACTATTAATCTTTTAACGGGTCGACTCAACAACATTGTGCTGGGGTAAGGCATTTGTTTTACTCTCATTCCAACATTATGGTTCTATAACTAACTCACAATGATATAAGTATTTATCAATATAAAGCCCATAATAGAAGAAATGACATTGTCCTCAAGTTCACAGTACTAAACATAGCAAATTAGGTGGGATCAAGCCATCCCTCTCAGAATGACATCGTCCTCAAGGTTGATTTACTAAGGAAAAAAAAACTTACAATCCCACGAGGATCCTCTGTTCAAAATACTCCCTTGCACATTGTAATGTGCCATCAACATTGATCATTATGCTTCATCACTTTTTAGAACAACAAATTATAGAGTTGGATTCACATAATTATCACAACGGGAAGGAACTGTTGACTATTTGACAATCTGCCTTGCCAAAATCCAATTCTTCTTTATCAATCTCTTTTCCTTCGCCCCTCCACAACTTCTTCGTGCTCACCCTTTCTCTGTAAGGCGTTCTGTTATGGTCTTTGGACGGACAGACAAACTCACTGTTCTGGTGTCAGTTTCCAATGATAGCGCATCCCCATTTAGAACTTGCTATTGAATGTGCAGGTTCATTTCCTGATTGGGGGGAACTCATGACTGTCAACATCTTCTCCATTTCCTTAAGTATTCTTTTCTTTCGTATCCAGCAGTTGAAGAATTGACCATCACTTCCAAACAACCCAACTGTTGGTCCTTTATGCCTCTGCTATAATCAATGTTTAAAAAGGCGCCCGAGGCGTACGCCTCGAGGCGCGCCTCGAGGCGAGGCGGAGGAAAATAGCCTCGAGGCTTAAGCCTCTTGAGTGAAAGTTGAGGCTAACGCCTTTGTGGGCTGAGGCGGTGCGCCTCGAGGCTGTGCGCCTCAAGGCTGTGAGGCGTACGCCTCTAATTTGGGGGTAAAAAAACCTTTTAGAGCCATCGTTTCTTCATTCCGGCCATCGTTTCTTCATTCCGGCTTTGATTTCTTCATTCCGGCCTTACTTTCTTCCATTCCGGCCTTCGTCTAGCCCTAGGTAAGATTTTTGGTGTTGATTTCTTCATTCCGTTGAAATAAAAGAGTTTAAATTTGTTTAAAATAACTGTAAACTTCTATGGCCTTTATTTGGTTAAGAAAAACTTGGTTTTTTTAATTTTTTTTGGTTTCCGGCCTTTATTTGGTTAGAAAACTTCTACGGTCCCTTTTTATTTTTATTTTTTTTTGTAAAAACTTTGTTTTATTCAGTGTTTGTGTAAAAAAAAATTATGTTATAAATTCACTTCAATATGACTTTTTTTAAAAAGGTTTCTGTTTTTTTTTTTTGGGTAAAATTTATGTTTCATTTTATCCACTGTTTTTGCCCAATAAAGTTGCTGTTTTTTTTTTGTAAAAACTATGTTTTATTACAAAGTTATTAGAAATAATTTAGATGTGAAGGATAAGATATAAAACAAAATTATTACTAATAATTTGGATGTGAAGGATAAAATTATTACTAATAACTTTGTAAAATTTAGTAATAGTAGTTGAATTATGTAAAAACTATGTTTTATCCACTGATTATGGACCCTTTTTGGTTCTCAACTTAGATTAATATGTTTTCTTTAACTAAACTGAATTTATTTTAAGAAACTAATATATTTTAAAGGTTGCTGTTTTTTTTAATAAACTTAGGTTGTCATATTATAAAATAACCAATATGTGAATGAAGTTAAAAAAATGATTTTGCCAATTTGATTTTGCGTTGATTAATTTATTGTCTAATTGTAAAATGACCAAAATGTCAAAATTGATTTTCTCAAATTACTTTTTTTTAAAGTTATCTCGGGGCAACAAAAAAATGTCAAATTATGTGAGAAAGCCCTCAAGGATTTTTTTTTTTGTAGTTTTATTTTATATTTCTTTGTTATTTTATTTTTATGGTTTTATTAGTATTATTATAATATTATTTTGCTCTTTTTTTTTCCTTTTCGGTGAGGCTTACGCCTCAAACGCCTCGAGGCTTACGCCTCGCCTCACCGCGACTAAAACGCCTCGCCTCGCCTTTCGCCTTTTTAAACATTGGCTATAATCCATTCGTTATGCACTTCTTTAAAATAAAAACAAAATTAGAAATAAGGGACAAAATCCCACTTTGAGGGGGTGGGAAGACCTCCCGTGTTTCTGACGTAAACTACACGTTAAAGGCCCAAAACAAAACAAACAACAAAAATTTAGAGAGAATCTAAAAATGTCTTGTATTAAAAAATGAAGGTCCCTTTCAAATGAGGCTTACATGGGTATTTATAAGAGAGGAGAGAAGATTCTACAAGGGGTCTCCTAAGCTCCTATCGGTTATCATTAACTATCTTCAATTACATCACATGCTAAGATAACCTTCTAGAAGCTTCCTCTCAACCCTTACTATAATTAAAAATGTAACAAAAATACCAAACAACTAATAAAAGGAAAAATACAATGAAATAAAAAATATAGGAAACCCTAATTTCCATTTTTCTCCCCGACTTCAAAAAGCTCGTCTTGAGCGTGAAGGGTAAATGGTAACGCGACTAGGCCTACTTCCATGAATTCTTTACTTGAAATGGGAGGCGTACGCAACTCGCGTACCAATTGTCACACCCCACGCAATCCGACAGACGGGGTGACCAGCCACCGCCGCCGAACTACGCCGGGCGTGATTTAAATAAATACCATTCTTAGCATGAGACATATATGAGACATAATAAAATCAATCCATAAGATAATTATTTGAATCATTCCCAAATGATAAAGATGAAAGATCCATCACATGTTAAACCTTCGATTAAATCCAATCTCCAAAATATGAATTAATTTAAAATCTGAATAATCAACTGACTATAAATATTCCAACTGAAATCCTTAATCAACTTTGGAACCGAATGGCCCAATAAAACCCAAATGAAGTCTCATAATGAAATACGACTAAAAGGAAAATCTAAACTAAATAAAGCAGTAAAATGAAATAACTCCGGCTGCACCTCCAAAGATAGTCTCCAAATATCCTATGCAGCTTTTCCAAACTTATCCTGAAAAAGTTAGTCAACGCATGAGGTCAGAGCCCCGAGCATGAATACACACTACTCCCCTCAAATAGAATCCTTGAATCCAGACAGTAGCATTATACGCAATAAATATCACAATAGAATATTTTAAATTAAACGGGATAATTAAACGCGATAAATATAAATCACTAACTACCCGTAGAGATCCCCATTTAAAAAGGCACACCAATATGATTTTAAATTCCCAAGTCCCACGATGTTAATTTAATTAAATTAACCAACTTTTATTATTGTTCTCACTTTTTATTATGGTGGTCCTCCCGCCCCGGGTGGTAATCCACCAAAGTGTCATACTTTCCCTTGTCAAATGGCTTCTGATCCGTTTAAACTGTCGACCCCGCCCCATGACAAGGTTCCACACACGACACGACATAAATCGTCTGCTGACCCGTTTAAACTGTCGGTCCCTGACACATTATGTCGCCACAAATTTTAATACCCGTTTTTATCTTAGGCATTAATTCTCAATTTCTCAATTTATAAATTACCCCACCCTTTTAATCTATGTGAGATCCGCAAAATACCCCTTAGTCCCATACCTAAGGGTCCCCAAGTTATCAATACGTCATACCATATGTATAGGATGAATTTCTAACATAAACCTCAACCTAGTCTCATGCCTAAGCTAGCGAAACGACGATAAAGTATCAAAATCAGCTCACCCCGACATAATAAAAATGTAATAATCTACACTCACTAGTCCCATACTTAGCAGACGTAAATCATAAAAAGGCCTACCCACTAGTCCCATACCTAGAAGGCATCCTTAAATATAGGGAGAGCATAAAATACCCAACAACCCGTCGTCACAATTGGCAATTAAATAATCCCAACAAGATGCATAATCACACATAAATAGATCAACATGTAAAACTACGCATGATAGTCCAATTCAATTAGATCTTTATTTAATTATCACAGCGTTATAAAATACCCCATTAATCCCATTTAATTATTTTAAATTAAATCCACCGAGATTTCATCATTAATACATCATATTTCCAATTTCATTATCTCTACACAATTTACATGAGTTATACGTCCCAAAATTCATTTAATTCAAAACTAGGGTTTTTCTACATGCAACCTACAACAATAAAATCCAAAATCCACTCATGAATCCTACGTACCCAAGGGTTATGAATATTATTCATATTAAAAGATTTCATAAAAACATTCTTAAACTTTAGTGTTCACTTTTTCTAATTAGGTTGCTAATTGATTTTAAGAAAAAGATGCAATTAAGGGTTTAGGCAACACTTAAAACGCATAATACTAAATGAAAGGAATAGAAGGATAAAAATCTGAGTAAAAGGTTGAACTCCTCTTGAGAAAACACCAATTGAGTCTCCAAAACTTGTTAAAAGTTGGGGCTAGGGGTTGAAGATGAGAGAAATATGCTTTCTGGAGAAAGTTTGAGAGAAAAGTGATTTTCGAAGTCCCAGCCCCGTATCAATTTAGTATATAAAGGGTTTAAGAGTTAAAACGCAATCAACCAAGCCACCGTCTCAGCGTCGTTCGAACGAGGAACACCTGTCGTTCGAACGACATGCGCTGTCGTTCGACCCCCCCCAAAATCCAAAGTTAAATCTTTTAAGATCCGACTTTAATTATCTGATAAAAATACATTATCTGAACAAATACGCACCTGCCAGTTAAATATTTAAATAAAAACCTTATAACCTTTTTATAAAAGACCCGAATTAATTCCCGATTAAAAATTTTACTAATAAAATCAAGTTAAATTTTTAAATGCCACTAACTCCAAGATTTTATTTTCCTCCAAATTAATTAAAGTCAATTAATTAAAACGTGGGGTGTTACACCTACTTGCAAACCCCCCCCCCCCCCCAAAATAGGCAAGAAAGTCAAGGGGTTAGGTTGAATTGGGCGTGGGTTGATTTTGGATCTAGGGTTTTGATTTCGAGTAGGATAGCACTTTAGGTTTTCGAGTGTCTCGTTTTTTCGGGGTGGGTGGGAATTCCGAGGCAGATGTTTTTTACGGGAGGTTCAGGGCAGCCGCCGAGGGGTTCTGCTGTTGGCCGGAGTTTTTTTTATTCCCGATTTTTCCGGTAATATTCGGATGGCCGAGGGGTGTTGAATTTCAGTCGGGGGTTAAGGTGTTTCCGGCGGGTTCTTTTTCGGGTCTTTGGGAGAATGGTTCCAGTGGTCCGAGTGTGGCGGTATGTGGTGGCATTTTGGTGAAGAGGCGGAAGAGGGTTGCAAATTTTTGGTTTAACTGTGATTTGTTGGGATTGTTGGGTAACTTGTTGGGCAAGAAAATCTTCATTGCAGTTTGATTTCTTTGGGGCCATCGAAAGTGTAGCGTACAATTTTCTTGATAATCAATACACCAATCGGGGAATGACACCTCGCTTTGACACCAATTTGACGTAAACTACATGTCAAAGTCCCAAAACAAAACAAACAACAAAAATTTAGAGAGAGAATAAAAAAATGTTTTATATTAAAAAATAAAGGTCCCCTTCAAATGAGGCTTACATGTGTAGAGGAGAGAAGATTCTAGAATGGGTCTCCTAAGCTCCTATTAAATGAAAGAGTCTTGACTCATCTGATGTCACATGGGTTATTAACTACCTTTAATTGCATCACATGCTAAAACAACCTTTTA
The DNA here is from genome assembly GCA_949130495.1 of Sambucus nigra. Classification (NCBI taxonomy): domain Eukaryota; kingdom Viridiplantae; phylum Streptophyta; class Magnoliopsida; order Dipsacales; family Adoxaceae; genus Sambucus; species Sambucus nigra. Next base: position 137,281,212 of record OX422219.1, read on the forward strand.
GAAGCTTCCTCTCAACCCTTACTACAATTAAAAATGTAACAAAACTACCAAACAACTAATGAAAGAAAAAATACAATAAAATACTAAAATAACTCTAATTTCCATCAGTTTCACTTTAAGGGAAATGAACATTTATTTTTTCCCTTCGGCAATTAGGAAAACAAACCTTCATTAGAGCAAAGCTGGTGTGTATGAGGCTGCCCTGGTGATTTAATTGTGCTCATTTATTTTTATTTCTCTTTGATCATTTCAAATAGGGTAATATCCCATTGGAATATTTTTACGGACCCTCTTTAATCTTTTTGACCTTGTAGGGTTGTTTGGGGTTTGTTTGATATCGAGTCAAACCCTTATAATTTCCACTTCTAGGAGTTTGGCCACCATTTTAACCATTTTTGGTCAGTTGACCGTCAATTTACACATTATAACACTTGAAATTCCAAACATACCCTCATTTGTTGCCAAGATCCAAAATTATTCATGAAAACCCTTTGCTTCATCGTTTTCCTCAATGTTGGCCACCATCAATCGAAACCAAAATCCCAGAGTCGTAACCCGCCCTAACATCGCTAGCCCGGATTTAGAAAATTTGCACCCTTCAAACCATCTGATATTGTTCTAACTTATGATTAATGTTGCATCGAAATTGAAATAAAATCAAACAAAAAGAAATTGAAATACACACATGCACATGTGTGCACACACACACACACACATATATACACACATATTAGTTTGATTTTTTTAGAGACGAAACAGAGGGGTTTGATTTTTGTAGAAATGAAGGAGATGGGAGGATTTGTTGTCTGCCCCCACCAAACGCCAAAGACACGTTTCAATTCACCTGCTGCCCCAGCCCTTTGTCTTTGCTCCCACTACCTATCCCCGGTGGCTGCTAGCATTAGGGTAAAACGAAGGAAGCAAAGGGTTGTGAAGAGGAAGGGAAATGCAAGGGCTTTTTGATTAATTTTGGTTTTTAGCAATAAATGAGGGTATATCTGGAATTTGAAGTGTTATAATGTGTAAGTGACGGAATATTAAAATGAGAGGGCTAAACCAGAAGAAGTGAAAACTGTGGGGTTTTGATCCCATATCTAATAATAAATGGGGGCCAAACCCCACATACCCTTTTTTAAAATGAATGATTGAGAGAAAACCCTAATTCTTAAATTGTTGTTCTTCTGTTGTGGTGAGTAATGTTTATTGCACTTGCATCAAATTATCAAAGCATCGTTCAAATATGATGTTATAAGGTAAGGCTCGAAGGAACTGGTGAACCACTCTTCCAAACCATGCCCCGCCGTCTCATGATCAAGCGGCACGACCTCTGCCTCTTGCTTGCCAGATTCACCTAAACTCATTCACACCACTATACATATAAAATCCTAATTCCATCATCTCAAACCGGCTCGTTCTTTTCCTAACCTTTAGATCCAGTTGCCCTTGGCCTTCGCCGACGTTGGGCTATCTCCGCCCACAACTAGCGGGTGATGGCGAACCAACCTCGATCTGGGCATCATCTTCCAAAACCTTAGCTACCAATATGCTTCACAAACCCTATCTCCCCTCGCTGAAACCCAAAAATCCAAGCCACGAACCATTATTCAGAGCCCTTGTTTTTACAGCACCGTCTGACGACATTTGGGTAGACCACTTTTCAAAGTGGCACCAAGGTGTCGGTTTAGGATCAGGTTACTCGATATGAGGAGTGCCTCATATAGATGTCTAGATATGCTTAATTGGTTACTGAGAGTACACGCCGAGCGGGATACTAGGATCGAGAACGCAAGGAAACCTTAGCCATGCTTTGGGGTCATTTTCCCTTCGGTGAGTCATTCTCAATGGCCCACGCTAATGTTGTTTTCGATGACCATTTCCCTGTCCCTACTGATCAACGCATGATTTGGAATTTCTTTGATAAATTTGTCAAAGATTGTTTGGCTACTCAAACTGAATTTGGAGATGTCGAGGTATTTGCTATTGGGTCCCATCTTCGGGGAGGAGATTGCCCTATTGGAGATTTCTTCCATATTTGTTGTTGGGTGACTAATACTCAACTCCGAGATGCAGAGCTTTATGATATTGGTGAAATCTTCTCGATTTTTGTGCACGAGGAGGATTCCAATGAGGTTAATCTTTTTAGTGGTTCGTTCGGGAGAGCCACCTTGGACATCATTGGTTTTTGTGGTCACTCGTGTGAGGACTCTGTTTTGGAAGCTTTTGAATCCCGTTTTGATTTGGTGTTTGGGCGTTCGAAGCTGAAAATGCATGCCTTGACCTAGGTTTGACACCATTTCTCCCCTACGACGATGACAAGTGGGCATGCTTGTTCTAATCGTGGGAGGTTCCGAGGTCGAGTTTGGCTTTTTGGACATTAGTTGTGTCTCAAGCTGTCTCTATTTGGGACCTTGCCAACTGATATGCCTGTCACTTTCGATATTGGCTTCCCTTCCAAGTGGGGGAGACCGGTGGTGATTGTGCGCGCCGGTTATGGTCTCTTCTAAGCCTTCTCGCTCGGGATTAGCTTTTTTAAATGTGTACGAGGCGCCCGAAGGTTTAATTGCAATATGTTTATTTGTAAGATTTTGTTTTTGTTTCTCTTTTAATATTATTTTAGATAAGAGGTAATATTCCGAAGGGCCCTTCTTTAATCTTTCTTACCTTTTAGTGTTATTTGGTTATCTTGGCTAGCAAGATAACTTATCCTTTAAATAGGGTCTTTGGCCAGAAATTGTAATAACTTTACTTTTATTAAGATGAATGAACGAGAGAAAACCCAAATCCTATAATGTTGTTGCGGGTAATGTCCGCTGCGCCTATATCAAAAACTCTATTGAATAAGTAGTTTTTTCGTCTCCTTATATATACATCACTGACTGCCACTCCTAAATTATGTACCTACATTTACAATACACCACGTCTTTTCAACTAACCACTCCTAATCATCTTATAATCTTTATGGGCAACTAACTCCTACTCGTAACTCCTAAATACTCTCTATGACTAACAAACTTGCTAGAAGAACATTAGTGGTGGGTTGTAAATGGGGGTACTTAACCCCCACACGTAACTTCTGAATACTCTTAACATCTAGTATATTTTGTGAGGATCTATACGTATGCAAACATACACATAATTTATATAACTTATATATACTTCCTGTTTTGGCATCTGACAATTGATATCTTAAACAGTATCTGACTATATTTCTTTCGAAGATGTCTGGGAAAGAAGCAATTCATGAGGTAACTAGAAGTTTATGGTTGTGGTTATGTGTTGTTTTTGTTCCCTTTTTCCGATCGGTGTTATATTAAATCCTATTCTAAGGGAGTGTTCCTGCTTTGTGTTACAGGAGTATTTGGAAACAGGAAAATCTAATTTTATAGTTGATAATGATGGAGATGATGATGATGGTGATGGAGATGATGAATTATTTGATTATGTTTGTGCATTTTGTGATGAAGGGGGTCGTCTTCTAAGGTATGCATTTAATTTCCATGTCAGGGATTTTGGGCCAAATTGGATTTGATATACAAGTTAAAATGCATCTCTCAGTTAAAATGTTATGTTACCATAGATATAACACCAATATCACAAAAATATTGAAAATTTATTGATTGATTTGATTTGTTTTAGTTATTAACGCTTTATCACTGAGACCTTGCCATGTGCTTAACCCTGTGCACTGGGTGTGACCTATTATATATAATGGACATTATATCAACTTGATATCTAAATGTGGATTTTTTTTTTTAAAAGAGGAACTAGATCCCCAGATTTATTAGATTATTTAGTAGAATAGCCCTACCAAGGTGGCCTTACAAGAGATAATGTAAGGAATAAAATGGCAACACAATTACAAATAATTGAAAAAGCTTAGTGCAGGACTTTAAAAGAATGAATGCCTTAGAGGTCCATCCTATATTGACCTTTGGCTGCTAAAGGAAGCTCTTGAACCAGGTTGAAGCAGGTGAAAGCTTGAGATTTACTGCATGGGATGCTAAAATATCTGCCACTGTATTGGACTCTCTCCAAATATGTGAATATGAAATAGCCATTTGAAGCTCAATGGATTTGATGGATTTGATTTCTGACAAAATGTTCCTAGGTGAAGCTTTGATATGACCTTTAAGAATATCGATGAGCAGCTTAGAATCTGATTCAACAATAACTGATTGAATGTTTAAAGACGAACAAATATTGAGGCCTCTAAGAATAGCTAGACATTCAGCTTTATTGTTTGTACAGATGCCCTCAAATGATGAAAATGCTGGAATGAAAATACCAAGGTGATTTCTCAATACACCACCTGATCCTGAGGGGCCTGGGTTCCCTTTTGAGGCACCATCAGTGTTTAATTTCACCACACCATCTGTAGGTCTGATCCACTTTGTGATTTCAAAGGAAGAAGGCTTAGGACTCACTGAATGTAACTTGAAGATCTGGAAAACATGCTCAAAATGAATAGGTTTGGACAAAAACCTTTTATTGCTGCTGCATATCCTCACTAGGTCAGTGATTTGATGAATAATAAGGTTTTTGTTCATATGAGAGCCTGCATATCTTGCTTTGTTTCGACTCTTTCAAATTTTCCACAATATAGCACCAGGAATGATCAAGAAAAGATGTTGGAGATAGTCTTGATAAGGCTTTTTCAACCACCAAGACATCAAAAGGCTGTTGAAAGAAGAAAATGACAGCTTAAGACCAAACATATTTGACAAATATTTCCAAATATTTTGAGCTAAAGGGCCCGAAATGAATAAGTGATCAAAATCTTCCATCTCTTTAGAGCAGCAATGACAAATTGAAACCAGTGGAATACCCATGGCTTGAATAGAATCATCAAGGGGAATAATATGGTGATAACATTTCTACAGAAAATTAGAGATTCTATGAGGAAAAACTGAATTCCAAGAGAGTTTGCAAAAAAGAGAAGAAGATCTGGAGGATCTGATCAGATGCCAAGCAGAATTAGTTGTACAATTCCCATCATTTCTTGGTTTCCAATATTTGATCCCATCAATAATGATTGAAGCAGCTTCAGCAGAGGATTCGATCAACTTGAGCCTTTTATAAGGAGGAGAACCACCAATTTGAGGCCTGCTTTTGTACTTATTCCAGAAAACTCAGACCAAAGATTTGAAACAGTTGCGAGATTCCACCATATTTTGAGACTGAAAGACTTGATCAGATCAGGAATTAATTTAAATCCTAAACCTCCTTCATTAACTAGATAACACATATCAGACCAATTCATCCAGTGATGTCTATGGCCATAATCCTTGGATGAGCCCCATTAAAAGTTACTGAACAAATTTTGAACAAGGTTAATGGTTTTAGTGGGAGGATTCAAAGCTGCAAGAGTATGAATAGGAATAGTAGAAAGGACTGAATTGATTAATGTTCTTTGTCTGCCAACTGGAGATTCTCAATGTAATCTTTTGAATGAGGTCTTCAAAGTAAGCATGTTTATTTCTCCCATAAAATTAAGGGCACCCAAGGTATACGATGGGCATTTTCTTAAAAGATAAATCAGTAGCTTTAGAAATGGCTCTAATCCTATTCAAATGAGTTGAGTGATGCATTGAGAAGCTACTTTTGGAAAAATTGATCAATTGACCTGAAGCTCTTTCAAATCTCTTAAAAAAAGCAATTAAATTCTTGAGGCTGTTAAGAGATCCATTGCAAAATATAATGGTGTCATCAGCAAAGCTTAGGTTGCTAATCAATGGGCTATTTCTAGGGAGAGAGAGGTGTTAGACCAAACTTTTGACTATCAGATTGTGAATTCCTTTATTGAGAGTTTCAGCTACAAGCACAAATAATCCCTTAAATCTCTAAAATATTTGAAGAAACCAGCACTTTGACCATTGATGAGAGTAGAGAATCAGTTGTTAGAGACACACCTCCAAATTCTATCAATCCATACTTCAGAGAAACCAAACTTTCTAAGAGTTTTAACTAGGAAAAGCCAAGAAACTCTTTCATAGGCTTTAGACATGTCAAGCTTGATAATAACATTGGATCCATGAGTTTTCTTCCCAATACTATGCATGAGTTCCTGAGCCAATAGGATATTATCAGTGATCTTTCTACCTTTGATGAAGCTTGCTTGATGATTGCCTATGATTTGAGGAAGGACATTTGCAAGTCTGGAAGCAAGAATCTTAGCGATGATCTTGAAGCAGAAGTTACAAAGACTGATTGGCCTGTAATCTGAACATTGAATAGAGGATTGTTGTTTTTAGGAATAAGCATGATATTGGTACTAGTCCAACTCTTTGGAAGTTCTCCACCTGAAAAAAAATAGTGAATAGCATTTATAATGTCAGATTTGATAACATCCCAATTTTTTTTTATAGAAAACTCCATGGAAATCATCAGGCCAGCACAACTATCTTCATTGAGATTTTGAATTGCCTCCAATAGCTCAAGTTCATCAGGAAAATCATCTAATTTCAAAGACTGATCAGGAGTAATTTGTTTATCAATAACTTCAATGATTTCATCCTCTCCATGAATACTTTCATCTTTTAAGATCTCCTTATAATAGTCTATAAATGCAGACTTAATATCGTCTATATTCTCCATCCATTGCCCATTTTGAGATTTAACTTTATGGATCATTTGATGCAGCCTTCTGGATTTGACAGAAGCATGAAAAAGTTTGGAGTTGGAGTCCCCCTCAATAAGCCATTTACCATTCAATTTTTGACCCCAAAAAATTTCTTTTCATTTTTCAAAGCTTCAAGTAATTTTGCTTGAGCCTTATGCAAGGTTTCTCCATTAGCTGAAGAAGAATCTTCCTCATAGATAGTTTCAGTGATCAAGACTTCATCTTCCAATGCCTCTATATCAGTAAAGACATTTTTGAAAGAAGTTTTATTCCAAGAACTCAGAGTAGCCTTCTGTGTAACTTTGTGGAAAAACATCTCATAGGGTTGCCTTGAGTAGGGATATTCCTAGATTCCTCAATAATAGCTTTTATAACCTTGTGGTTACACCACATATTTTGGAATTTAAATGATTTGGGAACATCATCAAGGTGGCTTTTAATAGAGAATAGGAGAGGACAGTGGTCAGAGCAGGTTTTATTAGGGTGAGTGAGCTGGAAATTAGGAAAGAAATTGGACCATTCAATAAAAGCTAAACCTCTATCTAACTTAGCCCAGATTTTACCATTATCTCTAAAATTGTGCCAGGTGAATTTAGAGCCAAGGGAATGAACTTCCATCGAAGATGCATTGAGAATAAAATTCTTAAAATCTTCCAAAGAATTGAAATTCACCTCATTTCCACCTAACTTTTTAGTACTTTTTGAAACAACATTAAAATCTCCCAATACAAGCCAAGGTTTAGAATCTGCAAAAACTTTATGTTGATTGAGACTATCCCAAAGGGGAATCCTTTCATACCTGGTACATTTGGGATATACACTAGAAAGATAAAATGGTTATTGGAGGTGTTTGGAAGGCTAGGGATATAGTGTGGGATACTTGGTCGGCTCATAGTTTTCAAAATCCCGTGCCTTTTGTGCGTAAGGAGCAAGGTGCAACGAGGGGCAAGATTAGTACCTCACCTGGGATAAGGCGAGAAGTTCAATAATGACTACACCTTTTGGGCTATAGCGCAAGACGCAAAACAAGGCTCGCCTTGTTAAAGCTCAAGAGCCACTCATGGGTACATTGAATGACATTATCCTTTGCACGTTTAAGGTCACTAAGAGCAGATAGTTTGAATCGTTGATCAATCGGGGAGGAGTTACCTCCTGATTGTAAACAACGTTCGGGGAAAGTTGATTGACTATCATTTTCTAGTCGATGGGACGTCTACAAGCTGCCCATGTCTTTCATGGGTCGCGAATGTGTTATAAATACAACACTAGGTGCGTCAAATACCCTTAAAAGATGGGTTGCGACTTGCGAATCATGGATGCATGTGTAGAGTAGGTCGAATTAGCGTCAATTGGGATGGCTAAAGATTTTTTGTAGTTGAGTTTTGGTTTGTATGATATTTGTAAGGGAAGGAATTGGAGGTCAGGGCACTTTGGGAGAATTTTTCCGGCACGCCGGACATCTGACCACGGAGAGGGTCGCGGTGGTTGGCGCAAGATAGTTGAGGTAGTGGTGGTGGAGGTGGGGGGAGTTTGAGGATTTTTTTTACGCATTTTGAGGGATAGGATGGGGTGGGGGGAGCTTGAGGATTTTCATAACGGTAGTTGGCGCTTTGAGGGATTGGATGGAGGTTCTATTTGCGGATTGCCGGAAGTGTTGTAATGGTCCTTGGTAGGATGCGTGGAATGGGCTAGGTCCTCGGAGTTTTTTTTTTGGGGGGGTCTTCATAGGTAGTGTGAGTTATTGGGGTTTTAGGTTTTTTAAGTGAGGCATTGGAGGTTGATGAGGATGTTTATAGGGTCCCTGGTAAGACGACAGGTGCTTCGGTGAGGTGGGATATTTTTCAGCAATTGTTTGTAACTGTGATGGCTAATGTTTACTCATGGGTCTGTTGATAGTTTAGGGTTTTCCGCAAGTTTGAAACCATGGGAATACTGACAACCGTGGCAACCATGAGTGACACGGATCGGCGAGAAAGAGCATGCTTCTTCCAAGCGATTGATGCACTAATTAATGTTTTTGTTTTATTTATCAACCATTCTTGTCAAACTCTATTTAGTGTCATGTGCTTTAATACCAATTTAATGCAAAGGGGACACAGAAGCATATTGAACACAACAGAAACACCCTTTTCATTGATTTGATGACTGTATAAAAAGCGAGAAGACTTTTTATAGGCTTTACACATCTTGACCACCAAGGATTCTGTAGAGGGGACCTTGTGCAGCTAATCCTTAATTTACGTTCAACGTGTTTGATTGTAGAATTAGTGAGAAGGGTCACTTTGGTCTGATTAAGCATAGTTCGAAAGGCCTGCAGCCCACCAAAGTGACCTTTTGGATCTTTGAGGGTTTCGGCTTGGAGGTTGGGAAACAAGAGTTGTTGAGGAAGTAAGCCCCCAACCACTTCATTATTTGAGAGAGAAAATGTTCCACAGCATGTCGAGTACACTACTCAAGCAGCATTCAAACTTTTCGAGGAGCCTAAGCCCCCTTGAAGGGAATGCACAGTAACATGCTATCACATATGTGATTAGGGTCTTCTTGGTCCCTCAGCTAACATAGAATAAGTCGCACCTAGCATAGCAAGACACAATCAACATAAATATTAGTCTCCTCGCACATCACGTCATTATCACAAAGTACACCCTGTACATATATTTATTATATCATTGGAGAACTATAATCTGAGCAGATGGGTTCTCACTCCCTTTCATAGCAGCCTTTGACAGTCAAACAGAAGGGTTGTGATGTCACTCCCCAACGGTCAAAGGGCATGAGAGGTCCCTCTTTGGGCATTTAATACCTGATGATTCACTGTGCACTTTCACTTAATGCTGGAGATCACACATGCACAAATAAGACAAGCTCCCATTTGTCTGCACCTATAGGGGACCTAGTCCTCACATTTAACACACTTGAAACAAGCACCGTGAGTTTGCAAAAATTTTACAATATTTTGCTTGAAGAACATAATTAAGTTTGTAGCATTTACTCCCCAGACATGCATTCATTCACTCGTACACATTTTTGTGTTGCGTCTCTCTCATCACTAAAGTGCTTGTTTTTTCATCCTCGGAGTGCTTGTTTTCTCACCCTTTCAGGTCCATTATTACAAGTTGAAAGACACCGAAGTATATATTTATTTCGTTTGTATTTATTTCTCAAGTTCTTTTGTAACATTCATTGTAAAAGCTACATAAATAGTGAAGTCGTCATTCTTTAGCTCTTCATGCCTCAAGTTATCATAATATTACCTGACTCCCCTAAACTACCCTCTTATAGTTTCATATAAAATACCTAATTAGACTCTTGAATATAAAGGAAACATAATTAATGTAAATCTCCTAATAAAAATAAGAAAGTAATTAGTAAAATCCATTTGCATTGTATTACCGAGTAATATCCCAACCTTGCACTCAATATGGATGATGGAAACTATATAACGAAACTAACACTTTGAGGGATTTGTTGACGTTTAAGCTTCACGACTTCATCATTGGTACTCTTCTACTTAAGTTGCAATTCACATGCCAAGTTTTAGTTCTACTTATTTTTAACCCTCTCGATTCTATAGTTCCCATCCAACTTCAAATTTAGCATCAATTCCCGCTTTAGTTTCATCGGTTAAAAAAAATTTCATTTACAAATAACATATACCATAGGACCTCGTATTGTATATATATTCATATCTAAAGCAAAATGATAAGGCTTTTTGATTCTTGATGCAAGTGGTCAATGCTTGGATTATCAGTAGATTTTCCTCCATTGTTCTTACTATTGTCATCGCTTCATTTTACATGTCCTTAATCACGATTAATCTCTGCATTGAACTTTGGAGAATCAGACATTTATTGAGTTGTGGTGTGGGTTGGATCTGGCTTTATATTACATGTGGACTTCACCTAATAAAAGTTGTTTTCTGATTAAATTCTTTAATATGGTATCTAATCCCACCAATCCCTTGGCATATGTGCCCCACTTCCAAATTAGGATGTCATATAATCAAACCATTCTAACCCTAAGGGGCTGTTTGTGCAATATGCAGTCTATTATGGTTTCTGCACATGATGCACCCTGGCTTGTCATTACGTGTGTGAGCGGGTGTTGCATGTGAGGAGGGGGAGTGTTAAATCATGTTACACATTGTAAAATCATCTCACCTTGTATTACCCACACAGATGTAAGTCTGGGTTGCATATTCTTGTTGGGTGGGTTGTGCGGTCAATGTTTCAGGTGAAATAAATTAAGAAAAGTTACCTACTTTCTGTATGATGATAGGTAGGTGAGGCTTTATGGGAGATATTCTGATAGGATCATTTTGGTTCTCTCTAATATGACTCTTGGATAGTGTTACAGTTGGTGCCAGATGGAAGAATTTTTATAGAAATATTTTTGAAGTTTTGGGAAGCCAGTTAATTGACTCTCCTCGTATGTTGTTTGGGCTTCCAAATTTTTTGATTGTAAAATTTTCCTTTGAAACTCTATGAGACTATAACAGTTGATGGTCCTACATAGATACTTCACGTGCCCTTAGATTGTTGCACTCGGTGTTAGGTTGCATTTTTTTTTGTTCCCTGTGTTTTGCTTGCTTATCTTCTTCCTTCCCGCCCCCCCCCCCCCCCCCCCCTCCCCATCCCCCTCCTCCTTCCCTTTATGAGGATTTGCATATATCTTTTGTTGTATCTCATTCTCCTTGCAGTAAAACTTCTTGCTTTTAATTAAATTTATTTCTTTATTCATTAATTGTTGTTGATCATTAGAAGGTTACATTTAGCTATGTTAACTATATTTTTACATAATTTTCTGCCTTTTCTGATTCATTTCATCTTATTCTGTTTTAATTTTGAATTTGTGCAGTTGTGAGGGGAGGTGCCTAAGATCCTTCCATCCAACTGTAGAAGCTGGAGCTGAATCGCTTTGTGAATCTCTTGGCTATACTGATGCTCAAGTCGAAGTACAAACTTGTTTTCATCATACTTAGCGAGTTTCATTGACGCTTTGCTTGCTTTTGTCTAGCTACTGAGGTTTGCATTTACGGTATTGCTTGGTTGTATGCAGGCAATTCCAACTTTTCTGTGCAAGAATTGTCTATATCAGCGACATCAGTGCTTTGCATGTGGCATGTTGGGCTCTTCTAATAAGTCTTCTGGTGCAGAGGTTTTAAACTTTTGACTATTCAATACCGAACCAAACTTTAGTGCATATGTTCCTTTATATGATCTTTAATTGAATTTTTAATGGTTGGTCATATATTTGCCATTCAAGAATAATTGCTTAGGACATCAACCCAAACGTAATGTTAAACCTTATATAAAATTGTTTCTTACATATATTGTTAAATTATTACTAATTTTGTGATGTGTATGCGAGACCGGGGATTTAATTGTATCTTTACTTATTTTATAATCATGTTTAGTTTGGTAATTTTCTCTCTTTTAATTAGTATTATAACAGGCTGAGGCTAATGGCTAATATTTCCTGGTAATACCCTCTTTAGTCATATTACTTTTTTAGGGTTATCTTGGTTGGCAAGATAACTCGGCCTATAAATAACGCCTTTAAACTATTGTAATCACTATTACTACTTTCTAGATGAATGAGAATTAGATAGAGAAATGGACAATTTGCCTCTAAATTAATGTTAATTTGTAGTTTAAATTAAATCGCTTCCGCTCCCCACTGCAAATCAATTTCTATCAAAGTGACGTCTGATGTGATCGTCGTAGTTGTTGTTGTTGAGTCATGGGGGAGGCTTAAAGGAACCGGTGATACACTCCTCCAAATTATGTCATTGTTGTCCGTGGCCAAGTGGCACCACTCCCATCTACCTCCAAACCCTGGATTTGGAGAAGACATGCACCCAAACCTAGGTTTATTGCATAGTTCACTGCACCGAAACACAATTTACAAATCATTAGCCCTTTGTTTTCCCGCCGCTGATAGTATCGGAGAGAGCCATTGGTGTCTGGCGATACCAACCGGTGGTCGAGTCCATGGTTCTAAAAAGCGTTGGGTTGACGTTGGATGGGCCCTAGCCTAGGTGTTTTTAATGTTTTTTTATACAAACCAATTATACTTTAAAATTTAAGTTACTAACAATTAATATTGATCTACTTAAAACATTATTTGTGAAAATTGGCTTGAATATTACTGTTCACACGCGGGGTTACCGTTTCACACGCGGGTACTGTTCATTATTACTCCTTATTTAGGGAGGCATGGTTCAAAACACACAGACATAGATGAGAGCTTATATTGTTTATCATTTAGTGCTCTTGTATACACTTTGAAAGGATTGTGATGTTTGAGAGGGTTGTAACCCTTGTTGTTTATATCAAAGAAAGGAAGCGATCATTCGTGGACATAGCTAAATTGGTGAACCACGTAAATCTTGTCTTGTGATTTGTTGGTGTGTGTGATTTCTTATCACTTTCTCATTACTTCGCATTTAGAGTGTATTTATCTTGTTATCTCTTGGGTTTTTTTTTATCGTGGATCTTGGGCATGCATGAATCACTCTATTGAGTGAGTATCCGCACAACAAATTGGTATCAGAGCTTTGACTTGCAAGGTTTTTGCTTTGTGTGTATCCAAGGTGTTTGATAAAATTTCTAAGTGGGATTTTGTTCTTGGCCCAGTTGTTTCTTGTTGAAGACTCATTTTGGAGATTAAAGAATGTCTATATCTAAGGTTGCAAAGATGTTAACTGTGAGGTTTGACTTGGAGAAGTTTGATGGTAAAACCATTAATTTTGGCATGTGGCAATGTCAAATGAGAGAGGTCTTGATCCAACAAGGTTTGCAAAAGACGCATTTGGGCTAAACCCGAGGATATGTCGGAGGATGATTGGAGAGAGTACGACGTACAATCATGTAGCACAATTAAATCTCGCAAAAAATGTGGTGTATTATGTCATGAAGGAAGAATTGGCGGAGTCAATATGGAAGAAATTGGAAAACAAATATATGACAAAGAGCATAGAGAATCGTCCCTATCTCAAGAAGAAGCTATTCTGATTTGACAATATTGAAGGTATGTCGATGTCCGAACATCTTGATGAGTTTAATAAAATTCTCTCCGATTTATTAAGCTTAGATGCTGATATTGATGACAAAGATAAAACTTTGTTGCTTCTAAATTTACTTCTGGACTCATTTAAGCATTTGAGGACCATATTGCTATATGGGGAGGAGGAGGTGAAGTATGATGATGCCTCTTCGGCATTGTTGGGGAGTGAGAAGCGGTAATAGGAGAATAGTGATTTTCAGTCCGATGTGTTAGTTGCGCGAGGTAGGATCGAGGAGAGAAGGCAAGGTGGAAGAGGAAGCTTTAGGTCCAAGTATAGGACCAAAGGCTTGGCAAATGTAATGTGTTACAAGTGCAAGAACGTAGTCAATATGATGATGTCAAAGGTAGAGAAATAAGATTATCCGTGGAGAATGAGAGTGAAAAGGTGCAATTGGAGATGACCACTCCAATCGATTCTTCAAGTGAAGAGGTGGAGGTTTCGGATGAGGAACCTAGTCAATAACGGTAAGATTAACCATCTTTGGCAAGCGGAAGAGAATCGAGGGCTCGGAAAACTACAAAGAGATATGGCTTCAATGATGACATGGTTGCTTATGCATTATTGGTTTAAGGTGATGAGCCATCTACGTATCATGAGGCGATGAGTGATGCTCATCGTGACGAGTGGAAGGTTGCCATGGATGAGAAGATTGATTCTCTTCACAAGAACTAAATTTAGGAGCTTGTGAAGTTGCCTAAGGGGAAGAAGTCTATCGGGAGTAAGTGGGTGTATGCTAAGAAAGATGGGGCTCCAGATTCCAATGTTTGTTACAAGACAATGTTAGTGGCCAAGGGTTTTGCACAAAGGGAAAGTGTTGATTACAATGAAGTGTTCTATCCGGTGGTGAAACACACTTCCATTCGGGTGCTATTAGCTATGGTAGCGCATTTTGACTTAGAGCTTGAACAACTCGACGTCAAAACGACGTTTTTGCATGGGGATCTAGAGGAGGAGATTTACATGTCTCAACCGGAGAGTTTCAAGTTGTTGGCAAGGAAGATCATGTGTGCAAATTGCGGAAGTCTTTGTATGGGTTGAAGCAATCGCCTCGACAGTGGTACAAGCGATTTGACACGTTTATGTTTGGCCAAAAATTCATACGGAGTGATTTTGATCATTGTGTCTATTTCAAGCGACTCAAGGAAGGTACTTTCATCTATTTACTCTTGTATGTTGATGACATGCTCATTGCTTGTTCGAGCATGGTAGAAATTGACAAGATGAAGGCTCAATTGAGCCAAGAGTTTGAGATGAAAGATTTGGGTAAAGCTAAGAAGATTCTCGGCATGGCGATTAGTAGAGAGAGGAAGAAAGGTCGAGTCTTATTCAAAGGCAATACTTAGAGAAAATTGTAGCACGGTTTCGGATGCTGGATGCAAGGCCTGTGAATACTCCCTTGGCTGCATACTTCAGACTCTCGACTACGATAGCTCCGAGCACCGAGGATGAGATAGAGTATATGGTTCAAGTTTTGTATGCAAGCGCAGTGGGTAGCTTGATGTATGCCATGGTTTGTACTCGACCAGATATAGCTCAAGCAGTGAATGTTGTGATTAGGTATGTGGCAAATCCGTGCAAAGAGCATTGAAATGTGGTGAAGTGGATTTTGCGGTATCTACGGGGTTCACTTGATATGGGACTTGCGTAACAATGGGTGGAGAAGTCACATGTGTGTGGGTATGTGGATTTGGACTATGTGGGTGATTTGTACAGGCGCCGGTCGACTACGGGGGATGTTTTTACATTAGCTACTGGTTCGGTGAGTTGAAGTTCCATATTGCAGGCCACAGTTGCTTTGTCTACTACAAAGGCGGAATATATGGCGGCAACGGAAGCCTCGAATGAGGCCTTATGGCTTCAATATCTTATTGGTGATTTGGGGATTACATAGGATCGTGTGGAGTTGCATTGTGATAGCCAAAGCACTATCCACTTGGCCAAGAACCAAGTTCATGGGAGGACCAAGCATATTTATGTCCGATTTCATTTTATACGAGAGGTTATCGATGGAGGTATTGTTGTTTTGAAGAAAATTGCCACCAAAGATAATCTGGCAGATATGTTGACGAAGGTGGTACCGGTGGCCAAGTTTGATCATTGTTCAAACTTGATCAACGTTCTATATTGTTGAAACCCTTCGGGGTTGACTAGTGGTGGTATTCCTAAATGATTGAGCGATGTGTGGGGGTTACTGAATTCTTTTTGCCAAGGTGGAAATTTGTGGAAATGGGCTTGAGTTTTACTGTTCATACGTGTTGTACTGTTCACACGCGTTTTACTGTTCACTTTTACTCCCTATTTAAGGAGGGTTTCAGCCATGTTTCAAAACACATAAAAATATAAGAGAAGTTTTAATGTTCATCATTTAGTGCTCTTGCATACACTTTGAGAGGATTGCCAGTCTTGAGAGAGTTGTAACCCTTGTTGTTTATATCAAAGAGAGGAAGCCATCATCCGTGGATGTAACCAAATTGGTGAACCACGTACACCTTGTGTTGTGATTTGTTGGTGTGTGTGATTTCTCATTACCATCTCTTGGGTTGCTCTTTATCTTGGATCTTGGCCGTGCATGAATCACTCAATGGAGTGAGTATCCGCACAACATTATTAACATATCTTTAAATTCTCATACATAAATAAAAAACTATTCCAATCAAAGTTCATTACTGTATATAAAATACTAATAAAGTGATTAATCATTACAAAGATTCATAAGAATCATATTATATCCAAATTGATTTACACATGAACACTAGTTACAATACTTTAAAGCCTTTCACTTTTGATGTTACTAACATTTCATTGAAATCCCATACATAAATAAAAGATTGCTAACACTAAGACAAATAATATAAATATTACACGCAAAAATATTTTGTGCAATTGATATATAATTCCTAAAACAAGGAATATAAATATTACACACGGAAAAAATAATGCTGTTGTAGATATAAAACGAAGTAACATTTAAAAATATTATGCGCAAAATGCTACTATAATCATTATATATATACACAGAAACATTCATGCATATATATATATATATATATATAAATTTAATATCTATTTCAAAATGTATATTTTTTTGCTAATGTTGTACAACGTATTTCCGATGCGCGATACAAAACTATGGAAATTTTTTTAAAAACGACGATTTTTTTCACTTGGTCCACTTTCTTGCCACCTAGCCCATATACGAGGTTCCTAGGCGCCGCTTAGGTGGCGCAAAGGCGAGTCTTTTGGGCCGAGACTGCTATAACAACCCTTGTAATGAACTGCGGCCATGAGCTAGCGGTGATGGCCTAGCCCCCAACCTCAATCAAAGCCAATCTAACTTCTCCTTGTCCATTCGCCTTCCGCTGCTACATGTTTGTTCACCCAGGACCACCAATGATTGTCGTCGGAGCATCACAATATCGTCTCGAGCCTCAAGGGTCACTGACGACCCTTCCATGGTTTGTTCTAGAAGCTCTTTGAAACTACCTGCGAAAAGAGTGCAAAACCCTAGGTTCTCTTGGGCACTAACTTCGCCGACCACCAGAGTTCCTTCGCCGACGTTTGTCGAGCCCCTCTGGTGGTGTTCGACGGCTAAGGCCCTATGGTTGCAGATGGATTTAATTTGGCTCTACCCATGGTTCAAAGTCTCGGTATCGGTTCCGGTATCGGCCACTGGATTTTCAACTCGGTCACGGTATCGGGCGATACGCAAAGATACACTGTTTAGAGAGCGCAAAAAATTCAGAAAAAAATCTAGAAAATTTTAAAAAAATACGATTAACAATGTTGACCAATCAGATAAGTTTAAAACTATACTTTAATATGCATAACATTGTAGAATTGATTATATTGACGTGCTGCGAACTTGCAGATTCAGTGTTCCATAATAAATCAATGTTTTATTTCATGGAGGATACAAATATTATGTTTTTACAAAGAAAAACAAATGTTTTATTTTTAGTAAGAGGATAATTTTTTTTTTACAAAGAGGATATAACTATTATATTCTTAGTATTATTTTTAGTAAGAGAATACAAATGTGTTTTTTAAGTATGTTATATTTTTCTAAAAAGGATAGAAATGTTTCTTTTTTAGTATTGTTATTTTTTTTATAAAGAGGATACAAATAGTGATTTTGACAAAACACTACATTTTTTTTACAATCATTTTTTACAAAAAGGATGCAAATGTTATTTATTTATAAAAGGAATGTAAATGTTATTTTTTTTTTGTTGTTGGGTTGCAAATGTTTTTTTTTAAAATTGATGGAAATGTTATTTTTTTACAAAGAGGATGCAAATATATTTTTTTTACTTGTGTTGCAAATGTTATTTTTACATAAAGGATGCAAATATTATTTTTACAAATGTTTAGAGGATACAAATATTATTTTTACAATAACTACAGATGTATATTTGTTTGTAAAAGAATAACATTTACGTTTTTTTAATAAATAATAACATATTATAAAATAATATTGGGAACATTATTATAAAAAATAATAACTAACATTTGGATCATTTGCATTCTTTAAAAAAAAAATTGGCACATATACAACGCACTAAATTAAACCTACACGATGACCAAATAACCCACACAGTAGTGACAACACACTAAATTAAAAAAATAATTAGCATTTCGTAACCCCCCCAAAAAACCACGCTTACCAACATAACACTGGAGAGAGAGAGTGATGCTTAGTAACTTATACCATCTCGGCCGATATATCACCGATATGGGCCGATACTATTGTGATATCACCGATATGGGACGATTCCACCGCGATATCGCCGATATGGGCCGATTCTACTACGATATCGTCGATATGGGCCGATTATACAGCTATATCATCGATACTACCGTTAAATTACCGATACAAGGTCAATTCACATCAATAATTGAAAACTCAACTCGTAACTCGGAATCAGATCGGTGGGCACCGATACCTAGTCAACTCGACCGTATCGTCGCGGTATCGGGCTTGACTTTGAACCATGGCTCCACCTAAGGCTTGCAAGAGCGTGTCTCCTCCTTTTCCCCTAATTTCCTAAGGTTATACGCCATCTTTTGATTCCAACTGTTACACCACTTATGATTTACCAAAAAATGCACAAACTCCCCCTGAAATTAATTTCAACTCCGCTCCCACTATCACATACCTCTGCTCACTTACCACCCTAAAACATTTGCCAATCCACCCCCTCCACGTCTGAAAATTTAGAGTGCCTCTCCATTTTCGAAATATACATTTCACCCCTCGAAATTTGAGATGTTCCCAAATCTTCCCTGAAAGTTTTTGAAAATTACATTTCAACCTCTCAACTTTCCAAAGTTCGTGGTTCAACCCATATATTTTACCAAACCCCTAATCCAAGCCTAACTTCATTTTCCACCACCAATTCCCTTCTCGATATGTTGAGGGATGATGGTGGTGATATCGAGTATGGTATAAATATTGAGGCTTGTGTGGAATTTGAGTGTGTAAGTCATGCCGCAATTGAAGAACTCATCTCGACTGTTGAGTTCGTGTGGGCGAGTCCATATAGGGAGCTCCAGAATTTTCAATTCAACACCATCTCCATTGGGGAATATGAGGAGCGCCACTGCCTCCACAATTAGTGCGGCACAAAGTCGTCGCGTGATCATTGGGTGTGCGAGCGGGCGGGTTGTTGGCTCGATATTTTGACTGCACGTGATATCTCCTCTGGTCGACGCCATTTCCATATAAGACAATGATGCCCATTACCCTATTACATGGTCATGACTTCTCCGAGGATGCTGAGGAACCATTAAGAATGGTATGGATTTTGAGTTCTTCCTTATAATTTCTTTCCTAATTTTGAGGACGGGTGGATTACTCATCTTGGTTATGAGATTTGGATGTTAGTGAGCTCATGGACTTCTATCCCATCTTCGGGGAAGAAGAGGTTGGGTTCTTTATGGGATATTTCTTAGTTTTTTTTTTGTTGAGATCGGTTGGATGACTTGCTCTCATTTGAGGGAGGTGGAACCATGTTATATGGATGATTTTTTCTCATTCTTTAGGAACGGTGATGATTAAGTTGAGATTGTTTCTTTAGGTAGTCGTTCGGCAGGTTGATGCGATTGATTAGGGGTTCATTTGTGTCCCGTTCCCCTTCCCGTGCTTGGGGGTTTGTTATGCATACCTTGGCACTAGTTCGGCATCTTTGGTCCTCCCCGAGGGGCTGGTGTGATGATTTTCATTTTGGCTAAATTTAAGACCGAGTTTGGATGCATTGACTCTGGTTTGAACCTCGGTCGGCCTTTACTTGGGTTTTTGTTAGCTTATATGCGGGGGAATTTTCATGGACACTTTCCCTCTCAAGTGGGGGAGTTTTTTAATGGTTTTGTTTTGTTTCTGCAGACCTCCCACGCTCAGGACGAGCATTTTCCAAGTGGGGTAAAATGATGTGTGCGCGAGACCGGGGGATTTCATTGTAACTCAACAAAGTTTTTTCTCAATTATTTGGGGTCGGCTACATAAATTCTATTTTTCCATTCCATTCTGTTTAGTGCTGTAGAGGGGGCTTGAAGCTCAGCGTGGCAACTCAAGCGTGGCATCTTGGCGAGGCAGCTCAGCGTGGCAGCTTGGGGAGGCAGCTCAGCGTGGCAACTCAAGCGTGACATCTTGGTGAGGCAGCTCAGCGTGGCAGCTTGGGGAGGCAGCTCAGCGTGGCAACTCAAGCGTGACATCTTGGTGAGGCAGCTCAGCGTGGCAGCTTGGGGAGGCAGCTCAGCGTGGCAACTCATACTTCAGCTTGTTGTGTTAATCATATTGTACCTTTGATTACATTCACTGTAAAGCTGTAACGGTTGTAATGACATAACGATAATAATAATACAGTTTGGGTGAGGTCAAACGGTACTCACGAGAGACCAGGCATGGCAGGACCTGGGAGGGCTTTCATGCCCTATCGAATGACCTCACCATGGGAACTTTAGAGGGACTTGGTTTGGAGGATTGAGAAGTAAAGCACCGTTGGGGCTTGTCCTGACCATCTTAGATACACCTGGTAAAACACCGAAGGACCCTGACCGTGGAACCTCAAGCGGAGCAGCTTGGAGTTCCATCGGGCATTGAGTTATGGACCAAACGACCCTCTACTTAATGTCACATCTACTGTGGGTGATGTCACTAGCAATCTAAACAATGTCAGACATGCACTTGAGTAAACCACCGTGGTATTTGGGGCTGTCAGGCAGTTGGTGAGCCACCTCTGCGACAACAACCCCCTGACACACAGTGGTTAGGCAAAAGGCATGTCTTGGCATTTAATGTTTATGACGTGGAGACAACTAGTGCATCAGGCATTTAACGTTGTGACATAAAGTATGAGGGATGTCTTTCATAGTCTTTAATGACTGAGTTGCCTCGGGGGTGGTGTGGGGGCTATTTAAGGACCCCAACCACCTTTGAGGAAGGGGATCCTCTCTTTGAGAATTGAAAAGAGTTATTGCAAACTAGAGAGTTCACTGACTCACCATTGTCATTTATTACGAAGCTTTTAATACTTGACAGAGATTCTTCAGGGTGTTGTGTGTGTTTTGTGTGTTTTTACTTGCCCGCCAGGGTGTATCTAGGGTGCTTACTTCCCTCTCCCTCTAGCTAAGCCACTTCTAAAGTCCATTAGCATGACCTGAGTTATACACGAGAGTTTTGTGAGTTTAAGTTGAGTCTATCCTCATTGGGTTCATGTTTATGTGTTCTATCACTAATCCAAAGCTTTGGCCAATTAACTTGTGATTACCATACTCAATAGGGGTTACGCCTCCATATATAATCTAAAGTACCCTCTTACATTTGGCGACTCTGCTGGGGATAGAATTCCCTCTAAGTTCAACCCACAAAGCGCCTCCCAACGAGCTTCCCCCACTTTGTGCCATAGTCCCAGTTGCCACGCCAAAGTCCAAAACTGCTGCTGCGAAGAAGGCTGCCCCCTCTACTGCAATTACTACCGACGAGGGGGCTTCTCCACCACCTGCCAAGAAGGCAAGAACGGCCAAGAGTGGGACATCGAAATCGAAATCGAAGTCCCAGAAGCCCCAAACTACCGTGGCAGCTCTTCCCATAGCCTCCGTTCCTCCTCCCATGCCTGCTGAGATGGCTGAGCGTGTGAGGAGGGAGGCCCAAGCAGAAGTAGACCGAATAAATGCTGAGTATCAACGGCATGCAGTCGTTGTCCCTTCCTCCGTTGCTTTCCCCACGGTGGTGGTGGATCCTTCAGAGCCAACGGCTAAAAAGAGGAAGAGTTCCAGGGTTCCTCAAGGGGTCAGCATTAGTGCAGCTAGCTCGAGGAAGAAGACTCTGGGCACCAAGTCCCAGAAGAAACGGACTCCTGAAGTACACTTGACCCCTGAGGTGCAATCCACCCCTGCCCCATCAGTTGCTGCTAATCCTCCCTCTTCGCCCGTGGCCGTGTCTTCTTGTTCTCCTTCTGAATCGGAGGTATGTATGGCTGACTTAATTATTATCTCCTTTTTGCTTGAGGACGACTGTCTTTACTTGTGTGTATATTTATCCCTCCCCCCTTTCTTTGACAACTGTTTTGCAGGGAGTTGAAATAGAAAGACCAGACCCTTCCAGTCCTCCCGTGAGCCCTTTTGTGGGGGGGCGCTTCGGTGCATCTCATACCGATGTGACTCCTCCCCGTTCCCCCATGACAGGGCTTACGTATTCTCGCCGTGGAGTCAGCCAACGTGCGAGGGAAGTTATTGTGGGAGGTGATGACGTTGATCATGCGAGTGATTCCATTATTTGGGCTTTTTCTTTTCAGGTTGCTCGGGAAAATTCGCCCCCAGTTCTCTCACCTGTAGGTTCGCCCTTCCGAGAACCTGATGTTTCGGAAAATTCTATTCATGATGATCAAGGTTCTACGACTGGTGCTGCAGCCGAGAGCGAATCTGGGTGCGAATTGCCTCTTCTTGACCTAGCTCCTCACTCGTTCTGCCTCATGGTGCTTCGACAGTCTCCTCAAATGCCCGTCAACCATCGCCCGGTGATTGAACAATTGGTGGATCGCCATCCTGAGACCTTCACACCGGATTGCCTGCGCTCAAATATTCATGTGATGAGTCACAGACTGCAAGGCATGGCGATCGTTGTTGCTGAAATTGCCAGTACCCCCACTGCCAGTGTTACCAGATCCCTTCTCAACCAATTTCTAGGTTTTCTGAAGGAGTTGGGACGTGATGGTTTCCGTTTTGACTGGCTTGTTATGTATCTGAAGACCTTGAAAAACCAGCAACTGATCAGCCAGATGGAGGTATTGCGCAAGCACCAGGAGGACCAGCAAGCTGAGGAGGCTAGGTTGGTCGTATTGGCCCCTCTTTTGGAAGCAGTGGATCAAGAGGTGAAGGATGCCGAAGAAGCTTTGTGCCTGGCCAAACTGAAGCGTGAGAGACTCCTGATCGAACGTACGCAAGTGCAAACGAGGCTGGAGGTTTCCATTAACGCCCAACGGTCTTTCACAGCAGCTTCTTCGGGCCTGCCTGGGGATTTTTTCTCTTCCTCGGATTTATCTTTTCTTTTAGGGTAGTTACTTCTTGTATACAGATCTTTTACTTCTTTTTCTCTATGTAATTCTTGGGCAATAGCTTCCAAAGGAAATTTTGTAATACTCTATTGTTTATGAATGAAGAACGCATACTTTTCAATCCCTTCATGTGTTGTGACTGCTGTTGTGTGCTATAGAGTTTTGTGTTTCTGCAATTCTTTATTCTAAAAAAAAAAATGTCACCCAAAACTTGTATATTTATAACAATATAACATCAGCTCAAACTTGGTTATTTTACACATGATAAACCTTCAGCCACTTATTGTTAATCTTAAATGGATTGTCTTCTTCTATCTTCGAAATTAAGTAATAACCTGAGTCATGCGCTTCCTTCACAACGTAAGGTCCCTCCCAGTTGGCAACGAACTTTGGTAGAGGAAGTCCCCTGATGTGCTTTACTGCCGCTTTCAATACGAGGTCTCCTTCCACGAACTTCCTTGGTCTCACCAAGTTGTCATATCCCCTGGAGAGTTGTTTCGTATATATTTGAAAGTGTTGCATCGAGTTATCTCTGTGCTCATCCAACGCTTCCAGCTGTATATGTCTACTATGAGGGAGCATGCTACTTCTCAAGGCATAACGGGCAGAGGGAACTTCCAATTCTACTGGGAGGATTGCCTCAGCCCCATAGACAAGAGAGAACGGCGTGTATCCTGTGGGTTTTCGCTTGGTTGTTCGATAGGCCCACAAGACAGCTGGTATCTTGTCATCCCACGCCCCTGGAAAGTCTTCCATCATTTTGGCCAAAATATTAATCAGGGTTTTGTTAGTTGCTTCGGCCTGACCATTTCCCTTTGGGTATGCCACCGTTGAAGTGTGATGAACAATGGAGTATTTGTCCGTGAGCATTGTTACTTCAGAATTGACGAAGGGGGTCCCATTATCTGAGAGAATTACTTTTGGGATCCCAAAACGGCAAATGATGTATTCTCTGATGAAGTTGCTCACCACCCCAGCCGTTGCCCGTTTGAGTGGTATTGCCTCGGCCCATTTTGTAAAACACTCTGTTGCTACCAGTATCCATATCTTGCCTCTCGAAGAAGGGTGTATTGCCCCCACTAGGTCAAACGCCCAAGTATGAAATGGATAGGGTGTTGACAGAGAGTGTAAGTCCACCGATGGGGCATGGATCATATTTCCATGAAGTTGGCAAGCTTTGCATTTTCGAACGAACTCAGCAGAGTCTTTCTCCATCGTTGGCCAATAATACCCCAACGTCATGAACTGATCATACAACTTAGCCCCTCCTATGTGTGCTGGATCGTGCGCTTGTTTGAGGACCTCCGCTGCTTCTTCCCTTGTGACACATCGCAAGGGCCTGTTAAAGTACCCCTTTCGATAAAGCTGCCCCTCCTGGACGTAGAACCTTGGAGCCCTTCGTCTTAGACCCATTGCATCTATTTTCTCCGTTGGGACAACCCCCTCCAGAATGAAGTCGATGTAGGGCTGCCTCCAGTCCGTTTGAGCTTCAATAAAATGGCACTCAGCTGCTTCGAAGAATAGCCGACACTTGTTGCATTTCCGTTGTAGCTCTGCCGCATCCTGCTTCATTCTAGGCCAGAAATACCCCTCCCTTTGAATTCTCCTATATAGAGGTATCTCAGTCGTCTCGCAATGCTCCTCATGCGTTTTCCTCAATATTTGCTCGGCCTCCTCGGGGCTGACTCATCTTGACAACCATCCTCCTGTATTTCTGAAATAGAGATTTCCCTGGCATGTAAAATATTGGGCCAACTCTCCTAGCCGCATCGCCCCCTCACCAGACTCCAGTTGCTTCTTAATGTCTCTTCTCCAGCCCACCTCCTCCTCCATCGGCAGTATTGACTGTACTACCGAAGGAGCTGTTCTTCGTTGGATCACAACTGTGGTCTCATTGGTTTTCATTATCATCTTCTGGGCAATAGTGGCATAGGCATCTGGATGGCGGTTCATCGTTCTGGGATGCCTCCTGATCTTGGTCCGATGAAATTAGTTGTGAAGCCTTTGAATGATTGTTCTATAGGGCGCCAGGCTCATGTGTTTCAACGCATATTCTCCGTTCACCTGCTGAATTACTAAGTTTGAGTCACCCTTAATGCAGAGTGAGCGAATTCCTCTTCGAAGAGCCTCTAGAAGCCCTAGTACTAACGCCTCGTATTCTGCCTCGTTATTAGAGCAGGGGAAATCTAGTTTGTAGGAAAGGCAAATCTCTTCCATCCCTTTTGAAAGAACAACCCCTGCTCCTCCCTTCTTTTCTGCCGAAGATCCATCGAACTGCATCGTCCATTCCTCCTCGGTTGCATCCAGGTAATTGGCCTGCAAATCATCTCCTGGAATGTCTTCCCTAGGTGGCTCGAAGGTTCCTGAAGGGAAGATGGCCAATAGGTCAGCATACGCCTGGCTTTTGATTGTACGAGGGACCATACATTTTAAGTCATATTCAGAGAGAATAAGGAACCATCTAGCTGCCCTACCAATCAAATATAGTCTTTGCGAGTAAATACCTAATTGGGTCGCATCTAGTTACAATATGAATGGTAAAAGACAGCATATAATGCCTAAGTTTTTGTGCTACAAAGACCAAGGCTAAACAATGCCTTTCTAAACTAGTATATCTAACTTCTGGCCCATGTATAATTCTGCTGAGGTAGTAAACCGGACGTTCTTGCCCGTCTACTTCTTGTGTTAGCAGAGCCCCAACGGACCTCGTGGTGGATGTGAGGTATAGCTGCAACGGAGCTCCCGCCTGGGGAGGAACCATTATTTGTGGTGACACGAGCAGCTTCTTCAGCCCAACAAGGGACTTCTGGTGAATCTCCTCCCATCTGAACTTCGTGTTCCTTCGTAGCAGCTGCATCAGTGGGTGTGTTATTTCGGCCAATCCGGGCACAAATCTCCTAAGGTAGGAGACTTTTCCAAGAAAACTTTTCAGCTCCTTCGCCGTTCTTGGACATGGCATCTCCAAGATTGCCCGCTGTTTATCCTGGTCCATCTGTACCCCTTGTCGATTAACCACGAAGCCTAAAAACTTACCACTTGTTACCCCGAAGACACACTTTAACGGGTTCATCCTTAACTTGTACCTCCTGCACCGAGCAAACACCTTCCTTAAATCGTTCAGATGGGACTCTTCCTTCTTCGATTTGATGACCAAGTCGTCCACGTAGAATTCCACAAATTTGTGGAAAAAGTCATGAAAAATGGCCATCATCGTTCTTTGGTACGTAGCTCCGGCGTTCTTGAGTCCAAACGGCATTACCTTGTACATGAAGTTGCCCAACGGCGTTCTGAATGCTGTTTTCTCTGCGTCAGAGGGGTCCATCTTGATCTGGTTGTATCCCACATATCCATCCATGAAGCTATACATCTCATGACCAGCCGTGGCGTCTATCAAGCTGTCGATGGAGGGTAGGGGAAACTCATCCTTAGCGCAAGCCCTATACAAGTCTCTGAAATCCACGCATATCCTTATTTGGTTTTTGTCTTTCTTCCCTACTGGCACAATGCTAGATAGCCAGAGGGGATGTTGTATAGGCTTGATAAATCCTGCTGCTAATAAGCGTTGGACCTCTTCTTTAATCTTCAAATCTATTTCAGGCTTGTACGTTCTTGTTGCCTGCTTTACTGGAATAGCCGAAGGGATCACGTTCAACTTGTGGCAGCTCACTTCCTCATCCAGCCCTTCCATTTCAGTGTACTTCCATGCGAAGACATCTATGAACTCCCGAATCAGGTCAACCAAGGCTTTTTGTTTCTCCTTAATAAGATCTTTCGAGATGAAGATAGGCCTTGGGTCTTCCCCTTCTTCTGCTAGGTTTAGTTGCTCCAACTCTTGTGCCTGGGGCCTTGGTTGGTCTGTCATGCAGTCTGGTTCTTCGGCGACATCTTCTATGAACTCTTGTATGCTGGAGTTGTCTATCACCATACACTGCCCCCGTTGATCCACTAAAAACACTCATATATCGGGTCAACCTCATTGTCAGTCTTTTCGGCCGCCCGTTCACACCATTACAAGCGGTACACCACTTTTCCCTCTTCAGTG
Organism: Sambucus nigra; assembly: GCA_949130495.1. NCBI lineage: Eukaryota > Viridiplantae > Streptophyta > Magnoliopsida > Dipsacales > Adoxaceae > Sambucus > Sambucus nigra. The sequence goes on from OX422219.1 coordinate 137,308,493, forward strand.
ACAATCTTCTTGCATTGCCTGCTGGTGGCTGTTGCTACGACTTTTCTCTTCCTTTCTCTGGAAGCCTCAGCGATCCTTTCCCCTGAAAAACGACTTAACACGCTTTGTCGTTGGGCCTCATGCTCGCCTGGGTCTGTCCTAGGTCTCATATTTTCTTTGAGCTGCTTCGAGATGTTCTGGGGTCGAGGGACCGTCCGATATGCTTCCTCGATCCTCTTACCTTCGCCACTCTCATTTAAAGGTCCCATTCTTTCTCTAATTGAGGGGACCCATGCTCCCTCCATTCTCCTCGTTAGGACCCGCACGTCCTCTTCAAGCTCTGTATAGAAGGCTGCATCCACCAAGTGTGCTTCTTCGATAGCGAAAGGCCTTTTAGTTGCCCTAATAGTTACTTCTGTCCCCTTGATATTCGCCTTAGCACATTGGTGGTATGTTGAGGGAACTAACCCCTGGTTGTGCATCCATACTCTCCCTACTAACAAATGATAGGAAGTTGCGCTTTCTATTACATGGAATTTGATATGGGAACTCAGATTTCCCATCACTATCCCCACGTTTACATACCCAATGGATTTGGAAGATTGATTATCGTAGCCCGAGATTACCAAGGGCATGGCAACCAACCTTTCTTCCGGAATATTAGCCGCGTGGAAGGAGTTGATTGTCATAATGTTGATGGAGGCACCCCCGTCCATAAGAGTCCTGGCGAAGCTAACCCCGTTAATACTGGCGGTTACATACAGGGGCCTATTATGGGGGAACCTTACAGCTCTATCCGCATCACTGAACGTTACCTCTGATAGGAACTTCTTTACCAGCCTAGCCATGGGTCCCCTCCATCTTAGCGAGGGGACTGCATTTCTTCTTGCAATATCCAAGATCGCCTGAGTTATCTCCATTCTGCTTTCTTTTGGGATTCCCACTTGGTCGAAGAACCAAGTGAACTTTGGAGATTTTGAAACTGCGCTATATTCTATGACTGGGTCCGTTTCCTCGCCCTCAACGCTATAGGCGTCTTCTACGTCCCTAGCACTTGCTTCATCATACGCCAGAACTACGTTAGCCATTCCCCCAGTGCAATACTCCAGTGCTTTATCGAACTCCATTGTTGCCCCTCCCCCCTCCCGCTCTGCCTCCTTATCATAGGCCGTTACAACATTGGCCCCATGCGCCGGGAGCGGGTTATTGTTAACGTTCCGCGGTGGGATTTGTAATGTTCCCGCCCTCATGTACTTGTCGATGATTCTTCGCAGCGTGAAACAGCTTTCTGTTGGATGCTGGACCTTTCGATGAACCTGACAATATTTGGGATTGGCCTTGGTTGCCGCGTCGGGTTCTTCCTCCGGGACGCCTTTCGGTTCGTAAACCGTTCCGCCTTGTACCATTGCGTTGTAGCAATTCACAGCCTCCTCCACCGTACAAGGCAACGGTGGCGGGTCTTCTCTATCCCTTCCAAACTTTCTTTTGTTGTCCTTCCTCTGGGCCTTGCCCCCATCCTCTCTCTCGACATATCCCACCCGTGGGGCCTGAGACCTTCCCCCGATGGGTTGTATCGGCTGTCTGAACATCATGGGAGCTACTACCGGGCTAGGTTGCACCACCAAAGATATATTTCTTGCGGACTTTAAGAATGCTGAAAATGTTCCCTCGCGTGTCTCATTGATCAGGTGACAGATATACTCAGGAAGTAATCCCTCGGCACAAATTTGTAGTAACCTAGCCTCCTTAGCTTCTTCCCTCACGTCGAGGGACCTTTCCCTAAACCTTCGGATGTAGGCCACTACCTCCTCTCCTGGCCTTTGCCTCTCCCTGCCAAGTTGGGTTAAGGTGAACTCATCTTCTGCCAAGAAGAACTTTCGGACGAACAATACATGCATCTCCTCCCACGTGGAGACACTATTGGGCGGCAGGTGAGAGTACCAAGTGTATGCTTTATCAGTCAGGGATTTGGAAAACTCCCTCAGCCTAAGCTTTTTGTCATTGCAATGCGCCCCCAAGTGTTCAACGAAACGCTTAATGTGTTCCTTCGGGTTCCCGCCCTTCCCTGAGTATTTTTCAAAGGTAGGGGGAATATAGTCCTTCGGGTAGGGTTCGTCGTTGTACTCCTGGGGGTAGGGTGTCCGGAAGTCGTCGTAGACCGCTGCCACCTTGCCCACAGCCTGCGAGGAAGATTGCATGAACTTCAGCATCTCCTTCTGCATCTCTTTTCTCATCTCTTCCAAGGGCGAGGCTACTGGGGCCACCTGCAACGGGGCAGACGGTTGAGCGCTCGTTGCAACCGGAGCGAACGTTATCGGTTGCGCCGTTGAAACTCCTGAGCCGCCCACAGTGGGATTCACAACAGAGGGTACACTTGCTGGGACCGCTCCTGTAATGCCTTCCCCTGGTGGGGCCCCTGGGGCCACTCCTGGTGTTACGAAGGCATTAGTCTCCAATCCTCCCAGCATAGTTGAAGCTACTGGGGTTTGCAAAAACTCGTAAAATTTGCTCATGAGGAGCGCCATCTGGGCAGGTTCCAGCCCTGCGCTCGTGGAAGGTTGTGCCGCCCCTGGGACGCCTATCGTTGTTGGAGCCAGCGGTACCTCTACTCGAGGAGCCCTATCTCTTAGGGCCTCCTGCTCCCTCGCAGCCTGTTCTTAAATATGCTGTATGTCATCGAAATTGAGTCTTCTAGTAGCATTATCCTGCGCCATACTCCTTCTCTAGAAGGATGCCTCCCCAGCAGAGTCGCCAAATGTAAGAGGGTACTTTAGATTATATATGGAGGCGTAACCCCTATTGAGTATGGTAATCACAAGTTAATTGGCCAAAGCTTTAGATTAGTGATAGAACACATAAACATGAACCCAATGAGGATAGACTCAACTTAAACTCATAAAACTCTCGTGTATAACTCAGGTCATGCTAATGGACTTTAGAAGTGGCTTAGCTAGAGGGAGAGGGAAGTAAGCACCCTAGATACACCCTGGCGGGCAAGTAAAAACACACAAAACACACACAACACCCTGAAGAATCTCTGTCAAGTATTAAAAGGTTCGTAATAAATGACAATGGTGAGTCAGTGAACTCTCTAGTTTGCAATAACTCTTTTCAATTCTCAAAGAGAGGATCCCCTTCCTCAAAGGTGGTTGGGGTCCTTAAATAGCCCCCACACCACCCCCGAGGCAACTCAGTCATTAAAGACTATGAAAGACATCCCTCATACTTTATGTCACAACATTAAATGCCTGATGCACTAGTTGTCTCCACGTCATAAACATTAAATGCCAAGACATGCCTTTTGCCTAACCACTGTGTGTCAGGGGGTTGTTGTCGCAGAGGTGGCTCACCAACTGCTTGACAGCCCCAAATACCACGGTGGTTTACTCAAGTGCATGTCTGACATTGTTTAGATGGCTAGTGACATCACCCACAGTAGATGTGACATTAAGTAGAGGGTCGTTTGGTCCATTATATCTTCGGTTAAGTCACATTATATTATATTATTTTTTACAATATCCCACCAAGTCAATTTAGGCCTATCTCTATCTCTTGCGTTACCATTAATACTAATTAAATCACTCTTCTTTACGGGGGCATCCATTGATCTATGCTTGACGTGTCCGAACCATTTAAGTTGATTTTCTCTCAATTTATCTTTTATAGGAGCTACTTTTACCGTTTCACGGATTCGTTAATTTCTGATTTTATCCTTTCGAGTTTTACCGCAAATCCATCTTAGCATTTGCCTTTTCGCCACACTTATTTTCTGCACATTTTATTTTTTACAGTGTTCTAAAAGGCGCGCCTAGGCTTGAGGCTTGGGAGAAACGCCCCGCCTTTGCCTTCTATGCCTTATTCTTGGTAAAAGGCTTAAGGCCCACTTTTTTTTTTAAAACAAAAACGATTTAGTGCAACGATATCGCCTTTTAAAGACTTTTTTTAAAAATCCGGACCAATATCTCATTCAAAACAATCAAAAGACAAATGGTATCCCAAACCTCTCTACCTCTCGTCCAAAAAATGTGCGTTTTTTCTTTTTGTTTTTTTCTTAGTATTTAAAAAAATAGTATTTTAGTTTGCATATATTCAGACATATTTTAAGGTATGTACCATTTTAATATTTTTAATAGCCTTGTTATAGTTAAAAATGTTAAAATATATTAAAAAAGGCCTAAACGCCTTTTCACTTCTTTTTTATGCCTAAGACCCGCCTAGGCCTCTAACGCTTAAGGCTTGGCCTCCACGCCTCGGTCACGCCCAGCGTTTTTTAGAACCTTGATTTTTTGGTTGCCCAAGACTCTGTCCCATATAACATGGCCGGTCTAATAACCGTCTTATAAAATTTTCCTTTTAACTTCAAAGGTATACGCCTATCACACAACGCCGGTAAAACTTCTCCACTTAACCCACCCTGCTTTAATTATATGAGTAACATCATCACTAATATCTCCATCTTTTTGGATAATCGAGCTCAAATAACGAAAATGATCATTTCTAGATACCAAGGTTCTAAAATATGCGGAGCGTGATTGAGGCGTGGAGGCCAAGCTTTAAGCCTTAAAACCCTAGGCGTACCTTAGGCGTAAAAAAGCGTGAAAAGACGTTTAAGCCCTTTTTTAATACATTTTAATATTTTTTAACTATAACAAGGCTATTAAAAATACTAAATTATTAACAAGAGAAATAACAACTCTAAAATTATTTTGACAGCCCCAAACATATACTCTGTTTTGACACAATAATAAACATATACTTTGTTTTGACAGTCCTAAAATTATTAACAACGCTTAAAAAATAAGGGAAAAGCAAGAAAATTATTAATAGCCCTAAAACTATTATTAACAGCCCTAAAATTATTAACAACCCTAAAATTATCAACAAGAAGAAAATTATTAAAAAATATACAATTTTTTGAACCTTAAACGTTGAGGAAAAAATATATACAAGGTTTAAAATTAAATAAATTCATTCTCTAGAGATGAAGTTGAGAGACATTACTGAATTTATATAAGAAATAAAATATAAATTTGAGAGACATCATATATACCGGTTTCGAACCCTCTAGTGACGTTTTTGGGCGGTCGGCTTTGGGTATTAACAGCTAGGGCTGTTAGCTGTTACGGCTTTGAGTATTAACTTGCGAGAAAGATGAACGAACAATTAGGGTTTTGTGTTTTGGCTTTTGGGTGATAACAACTTGGTCGTTTTGTGTTTTTGCTGGAGTCGTTTTGTGTTATAAGTTATAACTTAAGGATGCCTTTTTTTCTTTCTTAAAAAAGGGTATAACACAAAACGACGTCGTTTCGGGTTAAAAAAAAAAGCGTTTTAAAACATGCCTTAACCCTCCCAAAACGCGCTTTTTTTTCACGCTTTATTTCCAAAAAAATGTTGACCATCATTGACCACGCGTTAATACATGCCTAGGGTCAAAACTTGGCATATGTTAAAAGCCCCTGCGCCTACGCGCGTTTTTTAGAACAATGCTAGGTATTTCTTGACCCTCTAGTTTCACTACACCCCCGTTTGTCCTTCTATTACTACTAAAATTGCAATCCACATATTCTGTTTTAGTCTTGCTTATTTTAAATTCTCGTGTTTCTAGAGTTTCTCTCCACAATTCCAATCTAGTATTAATCCCCGTCTTAGTCTCACCCATTAAACAATATCATACACCACGACACCTCATCTTGTATTTTCTCAGTCAACTCATCCATAATAAAAGCAAAGAAATAAGAACTTAGTGCTGAACCTTGGTGCAAACCTACAGTAATTTTGGGAATTCACTACTTTCTCCGGCTAATGCTCTTACTATAGTCACGACCCCATCATACATATCATTGGTCCTATCAATATATCTACGAGTCACTCTTTTTTTATGTAGAAATCATCATATTATATCTCTTGGTATCCTATCATACGCCTTCTCCAAATCTATAAAATTAATATGATGATCCTTCTTTTTCTCCCTATACCTCTCCATTAATCTCCTCAATAAATAAATTGCTTCCATTTTTGACCTCCCAAATTGATTCTCAGATACGGTTGTTTTTAATATTACTCTATATTCAATCACTCTCTCTCATAGTTTCATTGTATGATTCATTAACTTAATACCACGATAATTTGAACAATTTTGTATGTCCCCTTTGTTCTTACAAAGAGGGACTAAAACACTCTTTTTCCATTCATCGGACATCCTATATCATTATAATTCTATTAAATAATTTTGTAAGCCAAGATACTCCTTGCTCCCCTAATAACTTCCAAACCTCAATAGGGATACCATATGTTCCTAAATTCCTTCCTGTTTTCATCATTTTTAGAGCAATCCCAACCTTTGTTGTCCTACTTCTCCAAAAAATATATTTTCTCGAGTCTCCCTAAATTCCTCAATATATAATCTACTCCCATTATCTTCATTCAATAACCTTTCGATAAAGTTTTTCCATATTCCATAATCCCATCATCCTTGACTAGGACTCTCGAATCATCATTTTTAATACACTTCACGTTATTAAATCTTTTGTTTTTCTGTCCATAAGTTGAGCAAGCTTATAAATACTTTTTCCCCTAGTTCCTAATTTTATATAAAGATCATCGTACGCCTTTAACTTAGCATCTCTTACCGTTTTCTTAACTTCCTTTTTAGCAGATTTATGTTTCTCAAAATTTTGTTCGTTTCTAGTTGTTTGCCATGTTTTAAAGTACCCCCTTTTATTTTTACTATATTTTGTATTTCTTCATTCCACCACCAAGTTTCTTTAGATTGTGGCCCCTGCTTTTTGATTCTCCAAGAATTTCTTTCGATATTATCCTAATGCATGTGGCCATCTTATTCCACATTATGTTAGTCTCATCTTCGGTAGTACATGACGCTTCATTTAATATTCTGTCTTAAAATAGATTTAATTTATCTCCTTTTAAGTTCCACCACCTAGTTCGTGGGTTAATCTTCTCTTTTCGCACTCGTGATTGATTATTAATATTTATATTCAACATCATTATCCCATGTTGTGAGGTTACGCTCTCTCCCGGGATAACCTTGCAGTATTTACATATTAATCGGTCTCCATTCCTAATAATGAAAAAGTCTATTTGGCTCTTATGCGTTCCACTTTTATAAGTTATCAAGTGTTCAAGCCTCTTTTTAAAACATGTATTTACTAGTACAAAATCATAACCATCGCAAAATCTAAGATAGACTCTCCACCGTCGTTCCTATTTTACTTATTTTATTTTCATGTTTAGTTTTCTAATCTCTATTATACTTTCAGTGTAAGATTCTAATATTCTAGCGTGCTCTCTTTAGTCATTTTACCTTTTTAGGGTTATCTTAGCTAGCAAGATAACTTGGACTATAAATAAGGCCTTTGGCCAATCATTGTAAATTGTAATCACTACTACTTTTGAGATATATGAGATTTAGAAAGAGAATTGGCAATTTGCCTCTAAATTAATGTTGTTGCTTTTAGATTAAATCGCTTACTCGCCCCACTACACATTATTTTGCTTCTATTGTGGAATGCCTCTCCACTTTCTAATCTTATATAGAACTGTTTACTGTTGTTAAATACATTTTATTCAAAATAAGCATGTCATGAATCCCAAAGTATTTTTCTTACATTGTAGTCTTAGGATTGTCGCAAGTTTTATCACTTATGAAGCACAGTAATATTTTTTTGAGAATGTACATGCATGAGCTTGTATTGAAATTGATTGTACTCTAAAATTGATACATATGTTGATTGTTTTACATTTATCTTGGTAAATTCGCTTCAGCAATGAATTGGCATCCCTGATATTTCATGAGTTTACTTTTTTTCCCTTTTCTGGTAGTGACACTTGGTTGCGTACCATGCTTGACTTCTATTTATTTAAGCTTCTTAACCCCTAGGGAGATCCAAATTAACAATCTTAACGTTTTGTCTTATATCGGTTTTGAATGTTCAGTCATCTGGTTAAGTTTCCAGGTTTGTTTATTCAAACATTCATTTTAGGAGGCAATTGTGCAATTCTCGTCTTTAATATATAAGAACTTACTCTAGTTGAGATAAATGAACTAATCACAAAATGTGTTAATGTATAACCCAATGTTATACGTGGTCATGTCAAGTAATCGATTAAGATTGAGTGTACAACCATTGCTGATTTTACAATGTGTTTGTTTTTAATTTTTATATTAGGTTAAAAAGTACGTCGAGCTTTAATGCGGTTTATATTGGGTAAGCCATAGTGTTGTCAAGTAACACGGATTGGGTAAAGCCCGGTACTGGACCATTGGCCAGGGCTTTAATGGGAAAGCTGGGTAGTTGATAGAGGTCTGACCATCCTTCCGAGCTTTCCTTAAAAAATCGAAAAATATATAGGTGTCTGATCAATCAGTCAGGGCTTTCCTCCGATTACTAATAAAATAAAGAGTCTGATCATCTCTCAATCATCTCCCGGGCCTCAGTAATGGACCATTTGTCAGGGCTTGAATGGGAAGGCTTAGTAGTTGATAGAGGTCCGACCATCCTTCCGGGCTTTCCTTTTTGTGTGTGGTGTCGTGTTCACCCGTTATTATCTATTACGATAATGAATCATTATAAATTGTATACAGGTTGACACATTAGCCCAATATTAAATGCAATTAAGCTCATCACTTCATTAACATTACTAAAGCTCTCATTTAGTAAAATGTATTATGATTAAATTAACATTAAACTACACAAACTCTTTAGAAGAACCAACAATATCTCTTATATACTTAGATTAATGGATCTAATGGGTCTTAGTGGGTTTTAACGGGTGAAGGAGGGTAGCACCGAACGCAACCTGTTAACTATTATGTCTTATCGGGTTAGCACTGATATGACCCGAAACCATTAAGGGTTCATCCATTAACCAATAACTTTGTGTTGTGTTATCGTGTCGGGTCTCATTTTAACTTTGTGTTGTGTTATCGTGTGGGGTCTCATTTTGCCAGGTCTATTTGTCGTGAAGGGCTTCATTAGATGACCAAATTATAATAAATCATGTGCGTGGCGTCTGTGCTTTATCGAAAGATCAAATAGTAATTTTAATAAGAGGGATCTTTGATGTGCTTCATTGCAATCATCTTATTGGGTGCCCAACACAGGTATGGTAAGCTATTTACTGCATGCGTGCATAATCACGTTCAATACAGTAACTTTTTTATAATTAAATGAGGAATCCCTGAATGACTGAGATGCAATGCTAGTGGTTTTATATTAACCAACTTTGAGAACAGTACAACTGACATTATGACACTTGAAATTCGATCCCACTGCATTGTTTTGCAATTTATTTCCTTCAGCCTCGAGTTTATACCATCCCAAGATACCAACAGGTAACAGGCCAGCAACGCCACGTGGCTAGATACTGGCAACAACGCGAATAACCAGCAACGGCGAGGAGACTCGTAGATACCAAGCTTTCTGGAGTGAAAGCAGAATGAACCTGAACTGTAGAACTATATATTATTTTGCGGGTAGAATCTTTCATGATTGGATCGGGCAAGCATCTCGATCTTCTTTGTCACTGATGTCTGTAGAATGTGAACGAATTAAAACTCAGGTACTATCATTGTAGGGTGGCTAACTGACAAAGTTGAGTGAGCTTGGGAATCGTGGCAAAGGGTATGAAACATCAGTGGCCGCGTTATCGGTGTGTGAATTCTAAGGAATCGCTGTGGCCACAACCCGAATTTGTTGCCATAAATTGCCGAAAATGTGCAGTAGAAAAAGTTGCCATTATGGAAGTGGATAAAAATTCTAATTTCTTGAAGTATATTGAAAAAGATTCGCCTCACGAAAGCATGCTTTAATATAAGACTCTTTGAGAACATATAGCATGCAGAATACATTGCTGTCCACCAATTAAGCTATTCCCTCAAGTTGAGTCTAACATCTGTAGGTATTACCAGAGTGCTGATTTAGATTCATACTCTGATAAATTGAGTTGATAAACTCTGGCTGTTGAAAACTTTGATTACCGAAGAACAGCTTTTCGTAGTCTTTTTCTACAGATGGCGCCAATTGTGGTGTTTAAAAATCTCACCTAAAGGGGGATGCCCATAATTACTAAATGACTAAAATAAGCATGCCAGTGACGCAAGAATTTATGTCGTTTGGCCAATGTAACCTACATGCACCGAAATTGTAATGGTGTTTTCACTATATGATCATACTTTTACCAGGCTAGCTATGTAGCTTTCCCCCCAATGAACTACAATGCACAAAGCTTCTTTATATAGGGTTTGGGTGTACAATTGTGATAGGAATCTTCTTGTAGATTTGTAGTTGATATTCACCATGTCTCGATGCCTAGTATTCTCTATAGAAGTCAGCTTCAAAATTGGATGGGGTCTTCCACCATATTTAGGATTGTTCTTATCATTATCAAGTTGTTCAAACATGGAGTCTTAACTAATGTATATGCGGGCGTAGGAAATTATTTGTACTTTTTATTTTATTACTAGTGCTTTGTTAATGAGTGAATAAGAGAATATACCTTTTGAAAATTCTAGAATAGGCTAGATAGCTTTTAGTGATGTCATGGTTGATACCCGTATGATGTTCCTCTTCAACTAGTGAAGAATTATTTGCCGTCTCATGATAGTGACGATGAGATGCCTAACCCCGATGATAATCGCCGAGCAGAGATCATTGAGCTAGTGACTCATCAGAGATGGCGACAATTTTCATCAAGTCCCTGTATGTAACCATTTTGTAATTTGGGCGTGACGTTTGTTTGGGTGCGCCTAAGCGCTAAGTGTTTGGGCGTGACGTTTGTTCTTGTCTTTATAGAGTTCTTGTTCCATCCTTTCCTGGTGGCGTTGCAAACTTGCGTTTTCTTCTATTGGAGGCGTGTGGCGTCCTCCTGATCACGAAGTCGCTGCTCATAGGCGTCCATGAGCCGTTAAATCTGAGTGGATCTCAGTTCGTCGCTGCTTTCCACAATCTGTTATTCTCGAGGACGAGAGCGTGCGTTAAGAGTATTGCGATTCCTGGTGTGGTGGACCTCAAACCTGACTTTAGGCGTTAGGGTCCCGTTAAACGACGGAGGTTCATTGCATGGGTGAGACATGACGGCTCGTTGGCTCTAATTGGCTGAGAAAAGGAAACTCGTTCCCGCAAACGGCGCCAATTATAGGTGATAAAATCCTACTTCGATTGATTCCAAGCAAATAAAGCTGAGCAATAAAGAAAAATCACACAACACAACACAAGATATACGTGGTTCAATAATATGCCTACGTTCACGGAGTGTTTCTCTCTTGTTATTGATCAACTTGCAATAATATGAATTACATGCCGCTTTTCCCAGGGTGAGGGTTACATTTATAGAGAACAGAAAGAGAATGAGTCGCGTAGGACTCTATAGCCTTGGGATGCATCTGAGAATTGATCAAGCAGATCTAGGTTCGAGATTTTTGCTGATTGGATCCTCCTTTGTCCTTATCTTCAAGTTGTGATCATCTATCAAGATTGCTGGACATATCAGCTCTTCCGTTCTTGATGGATAACTCCCCTGGGGTTCGATCGCCAGTGGATTTGGTGCTGGTCGGATGTGATGTTTGATCGCCTGTTGCAGATGAGGTCGGAGAGTGTTAACACTTGTGATTTTTGATATAAGAATCAATTTTATTCTGCCCATTGAGTTTTGGAGGACACGCTCATAAATCGCCCCAGTTTTGTAGGGTTACACTGGTAATTTGTACATTGAGGAGACCAAAAGGTGAGGCGCGTCCGTCAGCCGTCACCTAGGGTTCCATTTCAAATGAGGAATTGCTTTAGAAGTTGAACGAAGCAGTTCAATGACTTCTATTACCGCCATTTTGCAACACATTTGCCACTTCCCACTTATTCTAAATGCTCCAGAGCTCATTTGTCTTCTTCAACAACTGTAAGTTTTCTCTTTGCTCCCTCGGTTCTTTTTCAGCAATTTCTTCAGGGGATTGTCCTCATTTCTCTGTCTTTGCATATTTTTCCATTGTTCTTCTTAAATTAGAGAGATGGTTTATGCGGTGAGTAAGAAGTCATTAGGAGAGTTTAGGAAGAGGTTTTCCATTCCTAACTGGGTTGTGATTGAGTGTGTTTAGAAACTGAAGATTGTTACAATGTAGAAGGGGTCACTGGTTGCATACCCAATCCATTGTTGAGGGTGGAATTACTTTTCTGCAAAATCACTGTTTCTGAAATTTTATGAATATTTTAGGGTAATGCTTGCTTAATGCACTCCGAATACATGGAGGAGTGAACGGAGTCTATAGGATTAATGAGTTATCCTATACTCAGATAGGAATCCCTGAGATAAGGTATTATTATTCGTGGGTCAAAACGAATGATAATACCTTTTATTTGAAGGCGAGGAGGGCGGATATAGTGCTTGTTGTAAATCTATGCGACTCTAATAAAGGTTACTGAAGTCATGGCTTCATTGTAAGGCAATGGGAACATCCACCAATTCCTGCGGGTGGTGAGCCCTATAGGGGTTTTAAGTGCTTTAGCAGAGGGCATAAAATAGGTTGATTGCTGCTTCTGATTGTATTTTTGTTTCTGAATGTCTTCCCTTTGATCTTGTAGTCTAATAATGATTTGGCACTGATGCTTAATGGCCCAAGAGGGTGAAGACTTGGACCCGATTCTTGGTCGGGAAGCTTCTTGCCTTTCATAAAATAGGTTCCTTTCCGTCACTTCATAAATTGATAAACGAATATAACGAGCAGGCCCATTTGGTCACTGGTCTCCAGACTGAAGTCAAGGAGGTCGGAGACATTGTCGGGTTACTACAAAACGAGAACAATTCCCTTAAGGAGCAGCTCGGCAAGAATGAGGCGATCAATCAAGGCATGAATCGTCAAATAATGAAGTTGAAGTACTCCTTTAGGAAAGGTCCCGCGTAGTTTGGGCTGCTGTTTATGACGAGGGCTGGATGGATGCCCCTTTGCGCATGGATGAAGCCAAACATGTGGCTTATAAGCATGGTTGGCTAAATGCCCTAGCTGTCATGAAAGTTCCCAAAGACTCCGAACTTTGATATTGGTACCAAGTGGAATGCCATGTTTATCGGCATCCTCCCCTTGGGAGTGATGAGAGTTAGATTCCTCCTTCCTCTTCAGCCAGTGAAGAATTATTTGTTGTCTCATGATAGTGATGATGAGTTGCCTAACCCTGATGATAGTCGCCGAGCAGAGATCATTAAGCAAGTGACTAATCAGAGATGACGACTATTTTCATCAAGTCCCTGTGTGTATCTATTTTCTAATTTGGCCGACCTGGCCCTTTTGTAAAAATGAATGTTTTGTGAATAAAGTGATAAGTTAATTTCATGTTTTGCTTTTTCTCATAATTATGCCGAGCATGTTTTGTTAGTTGCCTTACCTTTTAGGACGTGTCGTCAAACTACCTTAAGCCTAGGAACAACTATGGAGAAAATTCACTTGGTCACAGGGTACTGGGTGTTCAAGAATTTAGCCGACCAAAGTCGGGCACTTAGTGCTTAGGGATCCCTCGTAGGCCTTTTTCTTGCCCGGGCAATTATTGATGTAACCGTGAGGTTTGATTGAGTATAATCTCTCTAAGACATTCAAATTGGCGATCGGAGCTTGATCGGATAAATTCAAACAAATGAAAATTTGCAACAAACAAAGTTGTCTTGCCATATGGAACAAAAAGAAAGCTAATTAATTGAACTTTAAATCATCCAAGAAACAAAAATTTAAACCTTGAGCAAAGTCAAAAGGTTAAAAATAAAATTTCCTAAGATTGGCTGCACCCCAGGCCTTAAAAATCTACCCTGCCCCCTATTGTTTCTAAATGGTAGGGGCCCTTGGAGGTCGTCTCTGGTGACTTTGAAGGGTCCCGCCCATTTAGGACCTAATTTTCCATGTGATGACTTTTTCGCACTGCCGATCACCTTTCTGAGGACGTAATCTCCAACCTATAACTTCCTCGAATTGACGCATTTGTTGTATTGCTTGGCCAATTGTTGTTGGTAAGAAGCTAATTTGATCTGGGCTTGTTCTCTCCTCTCTTTGATTAGGTCAAGCTCAGTCCTTGTGATTTCTTCGTTCAGACCTTAATCGGCAACAGTTGTCTTCATGGTCGGCAAGCTGGCTTCCAGCGGAATTATGGCTTCCATTCCGTAAGGTAAGCTAAGGCGAAGGGTGTTTCTTAAGTTGACCTCCTAGGTGTTGTTCAATATGCCCAGAGGATGTGGGGAAGTTCGTCCACCCAAGCACCTTTTGCCTTCTCCAACCTCTTTATCCCGTCAGACACGATTTTGTTGGAGGCCTCAGCCTCCACATTGTTCTGGGGTAGACCACCAAACTGTAGTTGCGTTTGATGTTGTGGTTGTTGCAGAAGTCTTGAAATGGTCCGCTCTCAAATTGCGTCCCATTATCGGTGATAATCGTTATTGGTATGCCAAATCGGGTCACAATGTTTCTCTAGATAAATCTGATAATGTCGGTGTCCCTTATATTCGCCAACGATTCAACCTCTATCCATTTAGTGAAATTATCCGTGTCGATCAGTAGATATTTGCGATTCCCTGGTGCTGTATGTAGGAGACCCACAATGTTTAGTCTCCATTGAGCAAAGGCTATGGACTAGTTAATGATTTGAGGTCGCTGTCAGGCTGGTGAAGCATAAGCTAGACTTCTTGACATTTCTTGCATTTTCAGACATACGAGATTGCGTCTTTCTGCATATAAGGCCCCACCAATAGCCTTCTTTGATGGCTCTGAATGCCAAAGATCTTCCCTCGACATGACTTCCACATATGCCGTCGTACAATTCGTATAGAATTTGGTCGACGTCAGTTGGGTGCACACATTGGAGGTATGGACCTATAAAGTATCGCCTGTAGAAGTGTTAGGTAGAACCGAGCGACCTTTATCCATATTTTATTGGCCTGCTTTTTGTCGGCCGACAGAATATCCTCTTGCAAATAAGCTATGATCGGGTATATCCAACTAGGTGCTTTTTAGACGGTGAGGACTTGTTCGGTGACCTCTGGCCTTATGATGCTAGGTTGGGCAAGGTATTCCACTTCAATAGTTCTCTTGAGATCGGAATCAACGGCTGACCCAAGATTGGCCAAAGCGTATGATGTTGTTACCCTAGAGAAACTGTTGAATATGGACCTTCTTAGACTGAGCGATCTGATCCTGGAAGACTTGTAAGTATGCTGACATACGTTCATCTCCGGCGTTAAAGTCTCCTGATACTTGGTTAATCACCAATCTTGAGTCGCAGAAAACGTCAAGGTGACTTCTGCCAAGAGATAGGCCTTTTCAATCCTTCGAGGAGAGCTTCGTATTCAGCCTCATTATTGGATGCTTCAAAGCTAAGTCTGATCACTTGCTTAATCGACAATTCCTACTGCCGCCCCTTTCGAGTTGGAGGCCCCGTCGACATAGAGTGTCCACTTGTTGGGTTGGTCAAATTCTTCATTAGCTGTTTGGTCGGCGAGTACCCCTTCGTTGGGTTTTGTCATCTCGTGAACTCAGCGATGAAGTTCGCTAACACCCGCCCTTTGATAACAATCCTAGGTTGATAATATGGATATCGAACCTCCCCAGCTCCACCGACCATTTGGACATCTGTCTAGAGAGGTCGGCCTTTCTGAGGACTGACTTGAGAGGGAAAGAGGTGATAACTATAACCGAGTGGGCTTCGAAGTAATACTTTAACTTCCTTGAAGCAATGACTAAGAGAGTAAGCTAGGTTCTCCAGAGGACGGTAGCTCAGCGTCTATTAGCGTCTTGCTAACAGAATGGATCGGGGCTTGGTGCCCCCGCCTTTTTGCACATCAAGGCCGAGATAACCGCGTGGTCGAACACCTGGAGATACAGATAGACTGAATTTCCTGGATTTGGGACCGCAAGCAGAGGTGGTTGGCGTAAATAGGACTTAATTTCTTCAAAGTGCCTTCGAACATTCTTTGTTCCAGGTCAGACCCTTCTTTCTCTAGGAGCTAGAAGAATGATCGACACTTCTCAGAAGATTTGGAGATGAAGCGGTTGAGCGCGGCTAACATTCAAGTCAACTTTTGAACATCTTGAACCGTTTTTAATGGTTGAAGATTGTTAATTGCCTCAGTCTAGTCGGGATTTTCTTCAATTCCCTTTTAGCGGACTAAGTAGCCCATGAACCAACCGTACTTCGAAAGAGTACTTGGCAGCGTTGAGTTTAATCCTGTAATACCTGATAACTTCAAACGTCTTCGCCAGATGGTTTCTCTTGCGTTTACTTTTGACGTGCATGTTGTCTATGTAGACCTACATGGTGTCGCCCAACTGATGATTGAATATCTTGGTGATTAACTGTTGGTAAGTGGTCCCAGCATTCTTAAGCCCAAATGGCATGACTTTATAACCGTACAAGGGTTGTAATGAATGAGGTTTCTTCCAGGTGAGAACCGAACAGAGGGATTTGATGATACCCCGAGTATGCGTTTAAAAAACTCATGCGTTCGTGACTGGCTATAGCATCGACCAACCGGTCGATCTTCGGCAGAGGAAAACTGTCTTTGGGACATGCTTGTTCAGATCAGTGAAGTCTACACAGACTCTCCACTTTCCATTACTCTTTTTGACAACCACTAGGTTAGAGAGCCACTTGGGGAATTGAACCTCTTTAATGAACCTTGCCTCCAAAAGTTTTCCCACTTCTTTTTTCACAACCTTAGCTTTCTCTAGGGCTGTTCGGCTCGCCTTTTGTGTGATCAGAGGGAATGCTGAGTCCACGTGAAGTTGATGGCACATGATTTCGGGGTCAATCTCAGGCATATCGTAAGGCTTCCAAGTAAGTACATCTTGATTCTCTTTGAGTAGAGAGATCAATTCCTCTTTTTCGTGATTGGTAAGTGAGTCGTCGTTCAGAAATTTCTTCTGTGAGTGTGAGTCGTTGAACATTACTTCCTGTAATGGTTCCATGACTCTTTCTATAGAGGCCACCCTCGTTTCTTTTACCCCCGGTCTGCCATACTTTAATTGCTACTTGGACGGAGTAGCCCGCCCTTGGTCGCCTCATCTGCAACCATTTTTTCCTTCTTCCTTTCATGTATGGGCCTGATAGCAGTGATGAAGCATTGTCGAGCAACGACCTAGTTTTCTTGTATCTCTGTTATCATTCCATACTCGTCCGAGAATAGCGTTGTACGTCGAGTCAATGTCTATGACTAGGAACTCGATCAACTTAGAGTTATTCTTAGTCTAAACTGGCAGGACCGCCTTCCCTAGTGGCATGGTCATCTTTCCAGCGAAGCCGACCAGAGGGATGGATGGTCGCTTTCTTCAAATTGTGTTTGTTGAAAAGCTTCGGGTGCATAAACCTCTAAGGAGCTTCCCTGGTCGAATAGTAGCTTACCCACGTTTGCAATTCAGAGGGTGATTACTAACGCATCATGATGCAGAGTTTTGACTCTGACCAGGTCTTCCTATGTAAAGATTGTGTTTGTTATAATCAATATCTTCTGGACGTCGACGTTAGCCTCCTGGAGTGATGGAGTTTTGACAGGGACAATCCGGAAGGCCTCCATTATTGTATTGATTTTCTTAAATCCCATCCAAACAACATTGTCATGCATCTAGTTCGGACTCGAAGCACTGTGGATGACTGCGAACTCATGTCCAATCTCGTCTTCATCTAAGACGTTGTCAGGCTTTGCACCCTTTTTCTCCACGTAGTAGTACAGGTGGCCGACCTGAGCCAACTCTTCCAAATGAGACCTGAGAGCCTTATAGTCCGCTGCGTTGTGCCCATGCTCCTTGTGATAGGCACATC
The DNA here is from genome assembly GCA_949130495.1 of Sambucus nigra. NCBI lineage: Eukaryota > Viridiplantae > Streptophyta > Magnoliopsida > Dipsacales > Adoxaceae > Sambucus > Sambucus nigra. The sequence continues at coordinate 137,326,270 of OX422219.1, forward strand.
TCAGGGCGGTGTTCCTTTTTGATGGGTCTCCCGTCATTTCCTCGGCCATTTGAGGAACTGCTGATCAATTATTTTGTTCAAGATCTTGTAGATGGGCTCGTTGAAAACTATTGTTGATCGCCTGGTAGGCCTTGGTAGGGTCCACCCAATATTTAAAAAGGCGTTTGAGGCTTACGCCTTGAGGCGAGGCGGGTAAAAAATGCCTCGAGGCTTAAGCATCAGGGTTGAATTTGAGGCTAACGCCTCAATGCGCCTCACGCTTTTTTGCCGAGGCGCGAAAAAAAAAAAACTCTTTTTCTTCTTCCTTCATGAAGTCGGTTAAAGTTCTTCATTTTTCTAAAATTGCACTTGGCTTAAAAAAATGTTGTTTTAATCTACTAACTCTTATTCTTTTTTTTTTTCTTTTTTTGTTTTAAAATTGCACTTAACTTATACTATTTACTATTGTAACTTGAAAGAAATTTTAAAAAAATAATCAATATGTGAATGAAAGTTAAAAAACTGATTTTGTCAATTTGATTTTGCATTGATTAATTTATTATCATTTATAAAATAACCAATGCGAATGAAACTAAAAAAAATGCTTTGGTCAATTTGATTTTGCATTAATTAATTTATTGTCATATTAAAAAATTAACAATATGTAAAAAAGTCATCTCGAGGGAAAAAAATGTTTAACTAAGTGAGAAAGTCCTCAAAGATTTTTTTTTTTTTGCAGTTTTTATTTTATGTTTCTTTGTTACTTTATTTTTATGGTTTTATTAGTATTTTTTAAAGATTATTTTGCTCCTTTTTTTTTGGGTGAGGCTTATGCCTCCATATGCCTTGAGGCTTACGCCTCGCCTCGCTGAAGCCAAAACGCCTCGCGCCTTTTTAAACATTCGGTCCACCTTGTCATTATTTTTGGATCCACCATTCTGTTTCTTCCCCCCTTCTTGGGATATTCTCTTTGTCGTCATATTAAGTCGTCTCCGACCGACCATTGTTGTGCGTGGTGCCAACAACCACATCTGTAACCTTGGCATACTTCTCTATCCTGATTGTCAGTAGTGTTGGCCTCCTTTTTGGTGAAGGATTGGTGCAACATAGAGTTGCTCGACAGGCCAATTTCAAGGCAAGCCACAACAATCTGCTCGAAGCAGTCCTCCACCTTATTATAAGTTCCCGGTATTGCCTGGCGTATTCCCGCAATGTTTCTTGGGCCTCTTCCTCATAGTGAGGAGTGAGTCCATCCTATTCGGATAAGCATTGCTAGTGATGAACATGGCAGTAAAAGCTTTTACGAGCTGCATGAAGCTGTTGACCTACCAGCGTGGGAGCTTCTCAATCCACTTTTGTGCGATATCCTTAACACTAGAGGAGAATATACGACATGTGAGAGCTTCAATGTTGTTTCAAAGGGTCATGGCCTATCGGTACTGGCGAATATGATCGATGGGATCAGTCTTCCCATTTAGGGCTGCATACGAACCGAGCCGAGCCGAGCCGAACTCGAGCCGAGCTTTCTAAGTTCGTTTATTAAACGAGCCTGTAATGCTGTTCGAGCTCGGCTCGTTTATTAAACGAACGAACCGAATACGAGCTTTAATTGAGCCGAACACGAGCCGAGCTCGAGCAAGAGGCCTAATCAAGCTCGTTTATGCCTTATAATCGAACACGAGCCAAGCTTGAACGCCTAACGATCGCATTTTTTAAACGAGCTCAAAATCGTGTTCGAGCTCGGTTCGTTTACTAAACGAACGAGCCGAACACGAGCTTTAACCGAGCCGAACTCGAGCTGTTCACGAATAGCTCGGTTCGTATGCAGCCCTATTCCCATTGTATCGTATATCTTGAATCTAGGCATGGAGAACCTTTTGGGAGGCTCCGGTTCCTCAATTGCTCTTGAGAATGGAGACCTCATTTGACTGATCAGGGCCCTCCTGCCAATTCCTTGGTGGATCTGGGCCCCCGTTGAGCAAGATGCTCGTTCATCTCTCTACGGATGAGGTCGTGAAGATTTTTCGTGCGATGTCCTCCTTCGTAGTTGCTTTTTTCTGGCGAACTCCTTTGCGTTGAATGTCGCTCGTCACGACGTGAACTCGTTCCTCGGCTGCGAGTTCTGCTCGCCTGAGGGCTAGTGTTCGGACGTGACATTTGTTCTTGTCTTCATGGAGTTCTTGTTTCATTCTTTTCAGGCGGCGTTGCAAACATTCGTTTTCCTTCTGTCGGAGGCGTGTGGCGTTCTCCTGATCACGAAGTCGCCATTCATAGGTGTCTATGGGCTGTGAGATCTGAGCGGATCTCGATTCCTCGATGCTTTCCACAATCTGTTCTTCCCGAGGATGATAGCCCGAGTTAGGTGTATTGTGACTCTTGTTGGGGTGGACCTCAGACGTGACTTTAGACCTGACTTTAGGCACTGGACGACGGAGGTTCGTTGCGATGATGAGACATGACTGCTTATTGGCTCTAATTGGCTGAGAAAAGGAATCTCGTTCCCGCAGACAGCGCCAATTGTAGGTGGTAAAATCATACTTAGATTGATTCCAGGCAAATAAAGACGAGCAATAAAGGAAAATCACACAACATAACACAAGATATACGTTGTTCAGCAATGCGCCTACGTCCACGGGGTGTTTCTCTCTTTTTATTGATCAACTCAAAATAGTATGAATTACATGTTTTCTAGGGATGAAGGTTACGTTTATAGAGAACAAAAAGAGAATGAGTCGTGTAGGACTCTATAGCCATGGGATGCAGCTGCGATTTGATTGAGCAGATCTAGGTCCGAGATTTTCCTTGATTGGATCCTCCTTTGTCCGTATTTTTAAGCTGTGATCGTCAATCAAGACTACCGGACACGCCAGCTCATCCGTTCTTGTTGGATAACTCCCCCACAATACCCACTACATGTGACATCATTATATTCCAGAAGGCTCTCTCCACTATCCCTTGTTAAATATATAAATATAGTGCTCCCCCATTCAGGAAACACTACTACATTTTTAGAGATGAATATATGAAAAGAAGTTGTGAGTTATCTTTTATTCTTCCTAACTGTGTGTGTGTGTGTGTAATTTTCGCTGCATATATATCACTAACTCGAGTGCGGAGGCTCGTTATGTGTTTTGCTATTGTTAGGGAAATATTATCCTCCCCCCCTCCTCTCTCGCACACACAATAATGATATTACAAAGATATTTATATTATGTCCAAGGATCAAGCTTCCTTTATGTCCTCTTAGAATTGGAGCAATGGGTGATGACTACAAGGGCATCTATCAGTTTCATGCTGCATCAAAACGAATCAAGTTGAAAAAGACTCATCTGACCAAGGCATCTTCTAATATAATACTCTTTGAGAACATATATCATGCAGATATATTGCTTTCCACCCATTAAGCTATGCCTCAAGTTGAGTCAAACATATATGTTAATCATATTGGAGTATTCATTTAGATGCATACTCCAATGGGTGGCGTTGATAAGCTCAAGGAGTTTGAAATTTTGTTTACCGCATAATGGTTTTGCATAGTGTCTTCTAAAGATGGCTCCAATTGGGGTATCAAAATACCTCACCTAAAGTGGGGTAACCATAAGACTAAAAATAAACATGTGACACAAGAATTTACGTGGTTAGGTCAATGCTACCTATGTGCAACAAAATTGTAATGGTGATTGTAGTATATGATCTTACATTTATTAGGCTAGCTCTGTAGCATTTATGCTCTTTACTAGGCTTCTTTATATAGGGTTAGGGTGATCCTTGTAGATTTGTAGGTATATTCACCATGTTTGGATGTCTCTTATTCTCCGTAGAAGTCTGCTTCAAAATTATATTAGGTCTTTCACCATGTTGTGGATTGTTCTTATCCTTCTCGTGGGTAGATCCAGGTGTAGGTTATGGTGGGCAATAGCCCACATAAATTTTTGAGTTCTTTTAAATTAGTATTATAATATGTGAAAACTGTACCCAAAAACAGTGCAAAATTTAATAATTATAACATTTTTCCCACCTTAATTTCTAAAATGTTAGTATTACAGTTTTCCCACCTTGGCCAATAGTTCTGGCTCTTCCCCTGAAATCTATATCGATCATGTAGATTTGTTATTTTATATATAACATCTGCTATACATATATGTATTACTCTGGTCATTTGGTGTGCATTTGTTGCCTCAGACTCTTGAATATAGATTTCAGGGGCTTTACATTAGGCTATATGCATGTTGACATGCAGCTCATATATTAATTGCCTAATGCTTCCCAGGTCTTCCCTTGCGTTTCTGCAACCTGTGGCCATTTCTATCATCCAAAGTGTGTTGCGGAACTTCTCCACCCAGGGGATGAAACTCAAGCAGAAGAACTTCAGCGGAAAATTGTTTCAGGAGAATCATTCACATGCCCTGCCCATAAATGTTCTTTTTGTAAACACGGAGAAGATAAAAAGGTTCATGAATTGCAATTTGCACTATGTAGACGCTGTCCAAAAGCATATCACCGGAAATGCTTACCCAAGTAGTCATTTATTTTTACTCTTTTCACTTTTCTAATTATTTAATTATTTTTTATTTGCTGTAAAGAAGGAACCTAGTTCCAAATAAGGAAAAGATATAAGTTCTGGCATATTTATGCTGATACATTAGTTACTTTTGTCAGGAAGATTGTCTTTGAATTCAATCATGATGAATATCTCCAGCAAAGGGCCTGGAATGGTCTTTTGCCAAATCGTATCTTGATATATTGCACGTGAGTATTCCTTGAGTGACCCTAATCTTTTCATTAAATTCTGCATCATTTATTGCAAGGCACGTGAGTTATCAACAATGACTTGACAGGGACCATAAGATCATTTCAAAACTTTGTACACCAGCAAGAAACCATATATTATTTCCTGATAGCTATGGAATACAGAGAAGTAAGGCTTTTGGAATTATGGAAGATATGCAAAAACGGGTTAAGAGGATGGACAGTGCTGTTAAATGTAGTGACTCTGCCATTAAGAAAGCTGTCACTTTAAAATCCTTAATTGACAATAGTATGCCTGTCTCAGCCAAAAAGTACAACTCTTTAACAGTGGAAAAAATGAAGTCTTCCTCGAGAAATTATCAGTCAAACTCACATTCGAGTATGAATTCATATCTACAAAAGTCTAAGCAGCAGCTTTTTCCCAGTGATAAGATCAACAATGCACTCACAGCTAAGTCTGTTATAAAGAAAGCAAGCAGTACACAGTCTCCAGTAGATAGTGAGATGGAAAAGAGGTACTCTGCTTTCTCATATGTTATAAGTTAATGGGGAATCAGTATTTGAAATAATTTTTGTTTGGTCTCGTTTATTGAGCTTATATGTGATACTTTACAATTCAGAATATTAACGTTGATGAAGAATTCCACTTCTTCATTTAACATGGAAGAATTTGTAAAGAAGCAGAAAACGTTATCCACTCACTCATACTCATCAAAAGCTGTACCAGATAAGAGCATTACCGTGGGAAAGGTGGAAGGTTCAGTGAAGGTACATACTACAGATTTACATTACATATATCTCGAAAAGGTGATTTACTTGGGCTCCGTTTGATTGTCAGGGAAAATGAATCTCGGGAAAAAGTGAAGGGAAAAGGAAAGTTACTTCCCTTTGTGTGTTTGTTTCGCAGGAAATTTGCAGGAAAACTATATGTATAAAATATTACAATAAACGAAATTATAGTATATACTTATTTAAATTACCAAAAAAGCGCAAGTAATTTAATAAACATCCAGATAGCTTATACGTCACAAAATATGAAATAAAAGTTAGAAACGCCATTTTAATTCGTAAAAATATCTATAAATGACGTATTATATATTATGAATAGTTACACGTCGATATATTAATAGAAGTAGTAATGATAATAATAATAATAATAATAATAATAATAATAATAATAATAATAATAACAAGAAGAAGAAGAAGAAGAATAACAATAATAATTTGTAGTAGTAAATAATTGTGCATGATAAAGATAATAAGGTTTCCTGTAACTTATCCTCGAAATCCAGTGTATTACATGGGATGTGTGCTGTGAGGGAAAGTTTTTCCTGCAGGAAAGTTTGAGGATGTGAGTCCCACAACTTTTCTGACATTCAAACGGGGCCTTAAGGATTTAATATTAGTTTGTCATGTCTCTCTCTCACTCACAATCAGACAGATTTTTTTACATTCTCTTTTCTTGGGATTTTGAAATACATGTGCAGGCTGTTCAAGCAGCCTTGAAGAAGTTAGAAGAAGGATGTACTATTGAGGATGCAAAAGCTGTTTGTGAACCCGAAGTTCTCAATCAGATTATCAGATGGAAGGTTTATGCTAGTCTGACTTGTATTAAGTTCAGTAGTAACCTGTATATTAGGCTTTTAACAGTGATGTTTGCACTTGCTACCTTTTATTTTGCTGCTCTGATTTGATATGCATAATGGTCTCGCTACGGTGGTTGATTG